>CM018031.1:13887013-14494913 GCA_008638375.1 Nyssa sinensis
ACTTCGGGTGGGGTGAGCTTGTGAATGTGCTCAAGACAGTATGCCATGCCCATAACTATTCGAAGTCGCGTTCCCCAGTCCAAGTGCTCCGCTTCTTTTACTGCATGGCATCCAGAATTCAACATCAAGTAAACCATAGACACTTAATTTACTTTAATACTAATGCATATGTAATTTAGAATTCAACATCAACCAAACTATAAACACTCAAAACTGTAAAGTCAATTTTCAAATGCATGCACAGAACATATAGACCAGAGTTAATGCACCAATTGTGTCACACAATGTCACGGCATTTAAAAACTAATGCAGGTGTAATTCAGTACATATAAGTTCCCCTACCATGACAATGCATATAATGGTATAAAAAATGGGCTGGAAATTATATGATTACAAATTTGCAAAAGGCAATTGAAGAACAAAAACAATCCACTTAAAATTTATCATTTGAGACAATTGTGCAGCTTGCACACTATTAAAATCAGACACACAACAAAGGACTATCTAGTATCTAGCATGCAAATTCCATACCAAAAGTAGACTCTTGATAAACTTGAAGAGAGCATATGGACATAACAATTCTGGTGAATATCAAAAATTTGAACATCAAACATTTCTATATGATTTTAGACCCGGCTGAAGATTCAGAGTTATGGATCCTATGAACAGTCTTAATTGTGTTAGTATATCAAATCTGAAGTTCCAGGAGAATGAAATTGTTTCAGTGATAAGAGAATGTATTGAGTGGAAACCGTTATACAGCTGGTCCCTCGCATATCTTCCCCGCTTTCAGTGAATATGCATAAGATAGGACTACTCTCAAGCAAAACCCCTTATTTCATTTCAGATTATATGTATGAAATTCTGAGATATCAAAGAACTCACTGTGTAGATGCTCAAATAGCGTCCCATTTGGAGCATATTCAAAAACCATCATTCTTGTAAAAGGTTCCTCTTCTTCACAATACCCAATAAGGTTCAGAAAGTTCTTGTGATTGACTTTTGATAGTGTGTCTATCTGAAAAATGACCAAAAGTAACATTTAGAGTGTCAGACTGAATGTAAGATACATAAAAATTGGTGAGATTTGTGTTTGACGTGCCTTCTTTCTGAATTGGGTTTCCAAATTCTTTGACCAGTCTTCAGCTGACTTCACTGCAGCAGATGTCACTGCTATTTCAACTCCACTTGAAAGAGTCCCTTTGTACACTGTGCCATCTGATAAAGAACCAATTATGTTACTGAAATCTTCGCAAGCTGTTTCAAGTTCTGATCGCTGGAGCTTTGGTACACCTGGAATGCAGATTTGCAATCATGAATATATATATATATATATATATATATATAAACACATATATTGAGATAGCACCAAAAGAAATTATTGCCCCACATTTGAGGACTGGAAGACAAAGTTTTGAACTTTATATGTGCCACACATGCAGGGAGCTTGGAACTCTCTGTCCACGAAGGCAGCCTTTTATCTGATTATAAGATATAAGAGGAAAGAATAAATTTTCATCTAAACTACAATAGTTCCAAGGTTTTTTTTTTGGGTAATTACAATAGTTCCAAGGTTGTCATCAATTAACAGGATCTAGTGCTCTAGGGTCTGAACCAATGAAGGTTGGGTCCTAACCCACTGCATGCTTGGCGTGCATTCAGTAATGCAGTCACAAATCTGTCTCCATTTGTCTTTGAGGAGCCTTGCTAGTTGGAATAAAAACTTTGGTCTCATGAAAAAGAAAAATACCTGTTACAAATGCTTTCTGCAGCTGCCCACTTAATCCTGTTGTCCAAGGCTTGACAGTAACCACCTTACTTCGACAGAAGAAAATGCCAAGGGCTGAAACAAATATGACTAAAGAAACCCCTATAACCAAAGACCATATTAGAACCATGTGATGATTCGATTTGGAACCATTTTCTATGATAGGGCTTGGAGTTGAAGCAGGGGAAGGGAATGGAGCAGGATGTGACTCGGGTGGTTTAGAATCAACAATTGGAGGATTTGCTGGAGCTAGTGAAGCTGGACTTGGTGGTAGTATAGGTGAGGGTGAAGGGGGCAAAGAGTCTGATGGGGAAAAAAGCGGAGATTCTGGAGTAGATGATATAGATGTTGATGGGGGAATAAAAGGTGTTAATGGTGAATCTGAGGGGGGCAACGACGATGATAACAGGGATGGTGACGGTGACGGTGACGGTGACGAAGAGAGAAAAGGGGATGGTGATGATTTGGAACTCCTCCTATTGTGTTTGTTCCTCTCAGCTTTTGGAGAATGCGGGGCATCTGCCACCTGCAGCAGCCTCCGCTGAACTATATCTCCAGGTTTCCTGACAGAAATAAAAGAAATCATCATAAAGCAGATGCAGACAATTTGATTCATTTTATACCACTGTGAACAAGTTAGTTTGTGAGAAAAGTTTGTGGTATTTGTGATTGATTTAAGATTTCCTCATTAGTACAATGAAGCAAAAGTAAATGTAGTGAACTACCATTCTATCAGCCTGAACAAAGACAACTCCTACTTCTCCTAGACAACCACTTTTTTTAAGGTCCAACACTCAAGATTTTTATACCAAGATTACATAACCATTAGATCATGTATAATTTAACAATTCATTAATATCACTAACAATTCCAAAGTAATGAGAAAAATCCTAAATTATTTCCAATAGTTCCCTTGAAACAATATTGCTTCTTCTACTACTACATTTCTCCTTTTCTTCCCTCGTTATCGTTGATTTGTAACTTTTCTTCCATCAAGCCATATGTGTTTGCTGCGTTAGTATAATCCAGTCTGCTGTGTTCGAACTGTAAATGACTGTCCATGTGGAAGGTTTGAGAGGTAAAATATCACCTTATTTTCAATTCGTTTCCAATCCTCCTCCTAGGGGCGGGGGAGCAAATTTACTCTCTCCTGCCTGCCAGTGGAGTCTCTGTTTCACATCCATAAATTGGGTTTTATATGCTGTCTGAAGATCTAGTCCACAATAGCAACCCATGGTTGTAATAAACAGAGTTGAAATCTTCTTCTCACAGGCTAACATATTAAATTAACTGGGCTTTTGAAATCAATTCCATAAACATTTTCCTTTTGCATTCTCACACCAGTTTATAAAGGGGCTATTGCTTCGTATAACGGTAAAAACACTTGGGAATTCTCACACCAGTTTCTTTACTTTAATTTGTTATCATACGTTCTTGTTTTTAGAAGATGCATTGTAGAAGCCTATTACCCCAATTTCACCCCACCCCCGTGAACAAAAAGATTTGCATGTTAGAATTATTAGAAGGAAAAAAGGCTTCACATTGACCACACTTACCAAATACTAGATCTGCTATTGCAACTAGCCCCTAAAGCAGCACTAGTTAGCTGGTTCTCATCCACTTGAAATTCAGACAGCATCTTAAGCTTATAAAGTTCAGGAGATATGCTACCAAGGAACTTGTTGTCGTCCAGTAAACTGCAGTAATGGTCCCAAGATTGAGTTGAAACAAGCTCAGGTGAGCATAGGTATTATAGTGGCTTAAAGATTATAAAGGATGAACTCACAGAATTGACAGGGACAGGTTATTGCCAAGATCAGATGGAAATGGTCCACTGAAGTTATTGTGTCCCAAGTCCAACACCTCGAGCTCCTTCAATTCTCCAACCTCTTGAGGAATGGTTCCAGAAAAAGAATTGTTGCGTAAAATACTGCAGGGACGTAGATAAGAATAAAAAATATATATACAGAAGAAATAACAAATTATTTGGGTCCATGAACTAGATTCGTATACACACATAGACTTTATGTAAGTTAGCTTCCCGAGTTCGGGTGCCAGTGTTCCTCCGAGACAAAGATCTTTCAAATTCCTGCAATATGTACTGAATCGTTAAGGGTACTAAAAGATGGCCGTCAAACAAGGACTACACCTAAAATATGTAATGAATCGTTAAGTGAAGAAACGTAAAGATCACTCCATCAATGCCTAGATTACATCTAACCAACTATAATATGATCATCATGCACACAATTGAATTCTTTGTAATCTTAACACTTCAAGGAGAACACCTTCATTAATAACTGGTATCTTCAGCAGTTTCATTCCACTTACAATGGTAACAATATGAAACTCCAGCAAAGTGGAAATGTTAATATACAACCAAAGCTTTTTTTTATAGGTAATTAAATTTTATTAATCAAAAACAATTTAAAACAAATGATTTATCAGCTTAAATTTATCCATGAAAAAGCTACTGTAAAATGCTGTTATCCTGGAAATCTGCAATTCAGATCACAAGAATACAAAACAGATTATTTCTGTGCCAATATGCATGGTAGATGGTGGGTTGTTTTCAATATCTTAATATTTTGAATTATAGAGGTAAATAACTATTATAATAACAGGTTATGCAGAGCATTAGCACTATTCTGCTTTCTAGAATTTTAGAGTCCACTGTATTTTCAAAACTCTTATGGAGAATGTTACAATCCCTATAGCCTTCAAGAATCAAATCTAATCCTCAGGGGCTGCCTAAGAAATTCCAAAAACAGGCCAATCAAATATGTAGTGCCATCTGGCTGCCAGAACAATATGAAACCAAGCCTTGTGGTTTTTGAACTGGCAGATATACATAGGATTTTCAGAAAATACAGGAACCACACCATTAAGAGGTGTTGGCCAGACCAAACAAAACAAGGGAAGACAGAAAAACAAAAAGATTAAGGTTTATTTTAGGCTAGCTGAAGTTTTCTGCTTCTAATCATTTTCTGATCCGGTTGAACATCTATATGACGGGTTTAGTGTTTTTGTCACATGCTTAATGATTAAAGTCCTAGCTAAAACAAAAGTCAATAATAGCCTTGGCCTCCTTATTTTTCTGAATTCATCTTTCGAACTTGAGCCAGATCCTACAATTTGAAGTAAAAAAAAATGTGACGTGATTTTAGTGCAAAGAATTGGGAATGGGATGCAAGGTTCTTGCATACATGGCTTTGCATAGAAAGGTGAAGGGGAAAGTAAAAAATGTTTTAAACCTTTGTCACTAACCATAGTTTAGCCATTACATGATCCAGAAAGTGGTTATCAGAGAAATGGATGCATAATGTGATGTCTCTAAATCACTTTGGCAGTTTGAGTTAATCATATGCTCCATTCCCCCAACTTTCCATATCAAATAAGATACAACTGTCAAGGATCAAATGAAGAACCCAAGTCTAAAAATGTCCTAAAAAGGTATTGAGCCAATCAATATAGAAATATACGTATACACATACACACAATATCTATATATGAAAAAATCGAAATAAAGAATTAAAAATAGCAACTTCATTGAAAAAAAAAATTCACTCACAAGATTACAACTTTTCCATCCGAGCACTGGACTCCAAACCAAAAACATGGATTAATATCTCCGTTGTGATCGTTCCAGTTCGACAGAGCGCCGAATGGATCTCTCATCACTCTCTCTCGAAACCTCAACAGCGCCAACCCTGAATTCCAAGTTAACTCTTCAGCCAACCACAGTCCCTCTGCCAACGTCCCAAATATAAATATATATAATAAATTGGATGGAAGTGTAAAAATTCGTACCTTCGCTGTTAAGAGACCAACACAGACTCAGATTGTGATTAAAGATAGACAACACCGCCAACATCATTGCTATGCGAAGTTTAAATCGATCTAATCTCCACCGCTCACTCATTTCAAATAGAAGAAACCCAAATTTGTGAAAACAATTTCGTCTTCGTAGTCCAATCAAAATTGATTCACTAGAGTAATGAATACTGATTATACAGATATCTATAATCTATATATGTATATGTACCTATGTATAAAGAGATGGAAAGCAAACTAGAGAGAGCAAGGGAGAGCAGGTGATTAGAGAGATACTTATAATTATATACAGAGCCGCGAGACAGAGATCTTATTGGCGCCTCTGCAAGTGCAAGCTAATTTAGATAGCGGGAGAAGAAACGCGTGATTCGGTGATTATTTTTTTAATTTTTTAAAAACCGATAACCGAAAAGGCGAAACTCACCGACATAAATACCGGAATATAGGTGATTCAGTATCCGTGAAGCTATGTACAAACAAATGTTACTTTTTAAGAGCCAATTCCGATAAACCGGACTGGAATGTTTTCTTCGCGTTTCGGTGAGTGCAGACTTTGCACGTTCAGTTTTGCCCTTCCATTGCCAGCGGCGGCTCTCTCATATCTCTGACACTGTTTCTCTTATAACGGCGCCGTCGTCCGGTTCTTGAATCCACTTCTTTTTTTCACGTGCCGCTTAGTTTACGTTCGTTTTTCTTCCCTGCAGAGGTGAATCTCTAGGTCATCATTTGATAGCGTTTATTGAATATTTTTATAAATTTAAATTTTTTTAGAACAATTAAATTAAATTGTATTTTTAATTATTGTGCATAATTATCATAATTGAACCGCGTTGAATGGTTTATCACTTTGGTTAAATTAATTTTATAATTAATATATTTAAAAATATATAAATATATAATAAAAGTTAATAAAATTATATGAAAATTTTATATTTTTATTATATTAATGTTAGATCAGAAATTATAACGATAATTACTAAAATTATCTTAATATATGCGTTCATATATTGCGGTATACAAATAAACACACAAAATAATATATTTAAATGCTTTCAGTCTTTTGTGAAAAACAAGCATTGGGTGTTTAAAAAACAAAGGAAATATTTTAGCATTTTGTAATAAAAATATTTAAAAATTAATTTTATATCTTTTAGCTCATATGTTACAAATTGTAGAGTTCTAAACAAAATCGATGCTTAAATTTATTTTTTAATTAATTAACCAATTTGATTGATATTTTCCCTCCTTTTAAAAAGAAAAAATAAATTAATTAATCAAATTGAATTGGTTTAGGGTCGATTTCCAGTTTAGTCAGCTAATTTGGTAAAAATAACTTTGTTATTATGAGATTCATTTAGAGATTTTTGTATTTTTGAACATTTCAAAATTTTAAGATATATAATATATATATATATATATATATATATATTTATCTTAGATATGCATTTCTTAACATTTTGTGGCAAAAAAAGTAACTCTAAAATTGTATTAAAAAATAATCTCAAACAGCCAATTAAAAAGATTATGGCTAGGCATTTGATACCCTTATAGGCCATCATTCATAACACAAATTCCATAACAAATTAAATTGATAAATTGACTAAATATAACACGTCACATAATTTATTATAATTTTATAAGTAATTTTTTAATATTCATTTTTGGGCTTATCACTTTTAACTTATTGTGTCATTTCAAAATATATATTTTTCAATAAAGTTTCTACTACAATTGTTTAAATATTCCTTTCTAATAATCTAATTAATCTTTAGATGGATTCATTGCTTAGATCAACTCTCAGTATAAGCCATAACACCATGAATTTTCACTAGATGAATATAAAATACACATAAAATTTTACTAACACAAGATTAATTTGAATTCAAATTTTCTATAATATAAATTTATATTCAAATTGTAATTTTTCTAATATCTTTATCTACAATAACTCCCTGTATCTATCTTTTATTCAAATTTAAATTCTTTTTTATTTTACTAAAGTTATATTATATTTTAAACTGAATAAAACATAAATCATCCTTCAAATTCTTTTAAAATGTCACTATAATTGTCAATTCAAATAATGTAAAGACTATTTATATTAGTCATCCCTCTAACTGTTTCCTCTTTTGGAAATTTCTTATAATGTCTGCGTCCAATTGACAGAGACACCACCTTGTTTGTTTACATTCTTTTTGAAAACAGATTTTTAATTTCAAAATATGAAATACGCATTTGACAAATTATTTATTTTAAGTTTTTTTAATTATTTAAAATTTAGATTGTCATATCCAAATGTATTTTTACAATTTTTACAAAATTAATTACAAAATTTTTAAAAATATTTTTTAAAAAATTATATCTGAATCATTATCTAAGCATAACCAGAGGATTAAGTTCCCTTTTTTGAGAAATATTTTTATTCAATTAATAAAAAAAAAAGGCAAAATAAATGATTAAGTTCCCTTTTTTGAGGAATATTAACATATGACTTGTCTATGTTTATGAAAATTATTTTACTA
Source organism: Nyssa sinensis (assembly GCA_008638375.1). Taxonomy (NCBI): domain Eukaryota; kingdom Viridiplantae; phylum Streptophyta; class Magnoliopsida; order Cornales; family Nyssaceae; genus Nyssa; species Nyssa sinensis. Next base: position 13,895,138 of record CM018031.1, read on the forward strand.
ATTTTAGTAAAATATATTCAAATTAATAAATACTTATTACGTATACAAATATATAAACAATAGTTCCTATATTTATTGGCGTCTTTGTAGTTGGTCCTTTCTGGTTTACCATTCAAACTTCTAAACTCTATTACGTGAGGAATTGTTACACGTGTTTTACTAATAAATTGTTCGGACTGAACCCACCTTGGTTGACTTGTTTATATCACTTTTGAATCATACTTCACATGGCCCAATGCATACGCTGCTCCCAATCTAATGGTTCTTCTTCTTGTCGATGATTAATCAATTTTATTCTCTGCCCGGTTTATTTGAAGGAGTCCAAAGACTCCAATAAATATATATATATATATATATAGAGAGAGAGAGAGAGAGAGAGAGGAGCATTAATATTAGCATTATTTCACTAATCCGGCCTGCAACAGAGAACGACAGCCACGATTTACATGAATTTGTTAAGTGGGTATTTGGAACTATTTTTTCAAATGTAAATTTGAATTTTAAAATAGTCTAAATTTAATTTTTTTTTTTTTAAAAGCACTTTAGTATCAAATAAATTTTTTAAACAGTTTTTACAAACTCAAACACAATAGTGAGAGTTCAAAAACTATTCTAAAACAGACCTAAGCATGAAAACGTGGGCATTTTATTAAATAAATTAATAATAATTATTAACAGTTTAAAAAATAATTAATGCCTAATTGATGGTTCCATCACATACAGTCATATATTATAATATTAGCTCACGGAAATAATAATGGGTAAATGAGAGGAATGCATTAAAATCATAGCTTGAGTAAAGTACGCGATTTGATATATAATAGATATAATTCTGAGTAGAGTTATATGGTTGGAATAATTATTCAATGATTCATTAGAATTATGATTTTAAGAGTTGGTACGCGATTTGATATAATTATTCAATGATTCAGTGAAGTACGCGATTTGATATATAAGTAGATAAAATTTTGAGTAGGGTCGTATGGTTGGAACAATTATTCAATGATTCATTGAAATTATGATTTTAAGTGTTAGATCGAAAGTCACGGGTGTAATATTATATTATAAATGTATATATAATATATTATTTAATCATTAGAATCATTAAAGCAGGATTATTGAATAATTTTTCATATGATTGTCCCATATTTTATATTTTCTTGTACAAAAATGAATATCATTATAAAAAGCAGAGAATGTGAACCGTTTATTCCTTATTGATGAGAAAATTAGCATTTATATCATATAACCTTATTGAGCTATTTGTTTCTATAAGTGTATTTAAGAAAGAAAAAAACACATAAGGCTTTATGAGTTCTATCATGAATTACTTCCTAATATGTATTATGCATAGAGAGAGAGAGAGACACTGGCGGATTTGAGGGGTGGAGGCATTCTTCAGTAAATATGCATTACTACGTGTTTAGAGCCGGCTCATGTAATTAGTGGCTTAAAGTAAAATAAATAACGCGTAAATTAATTTTTTTTTCCTGTAAGCAAATTAAGCACTAGTTTTAATATATATATTTTTCAAGTGTTGTATTGTAATAAGTTTCTTTGCACACTTTTTTTAATTTTCTTATCTATTTAGGAATTTCTATTTCAATTAAATCACAACTCTAGTTATTAAAAAAAAAATAACTCTACTTTTCATATATCCATTAGCATACGTATATTAGTATATGACGACAGACAATATATTATAAAAATTAGATAAATTTAGTTTATTTTTTTCTTTTATAAGATTTAGAGTTTTATATAACTTATACTTTTACTTTTAATAGCATCGTACTATAGATACATACAAAATTTGAAGCTTTTATTGTAGGTGAAACCTAAAACGATCGCTTTATTCGCATTATGCTAGAGCTGCCACTGTACATGTCAATATGTCATATTACTCACATTTTATCATATGTGTTATGATTTATCTTTTTTAGTAAGTCATAATATATGTGACAAAAGTAACATCGTTATATGTCCCATAAGTTTTTAAAATTACAACATATCTTACAAATATTATATATTAAAAAATTCTTCCAAACATACACTGGCCTTTTCAAAGATTCAACACACAAATTGTACTGAAACACAACGGAATGGTATTTATTAAACATTTTTATTGTGGGTTTTTTTTTTTGGTAACCAAGAATTCACGTTGGCAAAATATTCACATTTATGAAGATTGGGAGTGTCTCAATTTCATAAAAAAATGAATAATTTTTATCTCTTATAAGAATGTGGAGATCACTCTCACTATTTGAATTTCTTTTTTTTAACAATTTTAACATATGTGGATCATATTTTTGTAAGACAATCAAGAATTGTCCATTTATGTTGAAATAGGGACACTCTAAACTCATTTTATGACTCATCGTGACTTCTTTGTCAGAGTTAAATGTGAAACTATGGTGAATTTTTTTTTTTTATGGTTGTTTTCAACTTATTTATCAATTTATGGTCATTTGGAAAACGTCTTTTGAAAAAATATTTTTAGAGTCAGAATCGTTTTTTCAAAACACAATTTAAAAAATTTAAAAAAAATCATTTTACATTGAAAACATCATTTGAAAAGACGTTTTCAAAAATATTTTTTCACAAGACGATTTTAAAAAACTATTAAAAACAATAACTGAAAAACATAAAAAAGTGTGTTTTGAAAAGACGCTTTTGAAATATTTTTCAAAACAACCATCTTACCTAAATAATGTAAAAGAAACAATATTCTAATTTTTTTTTTAAAAGAATCATATTTTGGAAAAAAATTCTATCCTTACCAATGGTCAAAAGTTTGGTTAATTAACAGTTACTATTTTTCATTCCATGAGAAAAAAGACAAAAAGAAAAGAGTTGAGATATATTATCAATATGATTGACACACCATTAAATGATCAGTGCATCATTTCACTTTCGTGGAAAATTATTTGAATGGATAATAGTGGAAGATTAAATGAAATTTAATAAAGGGCCATCTCAAGCACCCACCATATGTGACACTAGACAGGCCAAGAAATTGACGGTCCACCCTACATAAAAAATAAAATAAAGAAATATGTTTGGATGTTAGGGGTGATGATGATCACAAAATCCTAGAGATGTCATTTTGTGTTTCTAATATGTCACGAGAGAGGTAGGAGAAGTGGAGGTCGGACCCAGACCGGACCACCACCAGTGCATGAGCCTAACCGTAACATGACGATAATCTTAAATTATTCTTGATTTTTACTTGGTGTTGTTTATGAGTGGAGTTATACTAACTAGCTAAAATGGGGTTTTATTTATTTATTTATTTTTATCAATGTTAAGAGCTTAAAGGACTTTTTGGGTGGATGAAAGTTTAATCTAATGATAAGACACTTAATTATCCTACTAACTCGAACTCTCTCTATTTGTACCCTAAATGACAATTAAATCTCTCTTTATTTTTACTTATGGGAATTAAACCTTTCGCCTTATTTGTAGAAGTGTAAAAGTTATGCCACTCAACTGTAAGGATGACAATTTATTTCGTTTTGTTGAAAATTTATCATACTACTTTTAATAGAACAGGTTTGGTGAAAGCTATATTCACCTCATTAGAGTTTGGAGTGAAGGGGACTCCGTCTCTATTATATAAAATAAAATAATAAAAAAATTTTGTACTTACATATTTAATGTTATAATGATATTTTTTAGTCACTCATTAAAAATTTATACAAATTTAATAGTTATATGTTTGAAAAAAAAATTGTTATTATAATTTTCTCTGTACATGTATATTTTTTAATTTTATACATGTAATATTTTATTTGAAATGTGTTAATTATAATTAATTTAATAAAATAAATAAATTAATAAAAAGTTAAGAATAAATGGGACATTGAATTTAGAGTCGCCAATACTGAAAAAAGAGCACTGAAAATGATAACCTTAGACATGGAATGTTTGTGTAGAGGTAATGCCTAAGTCTGCAGTAATAGTTTGAATTCAAATTTAAATTCAAACTAATCTTTGTTTGATTTTTATTAATATAAGCTTGAGCTTTTATAGTTGTACATACAGAAAAATAGAAAGAGAATTTAAATTTGAATAGAAGATAAGGAAAGATGGATATGGAGAATTGTTATAAATAAAAATCTTTGAAAAATTAGAGTTTTAATTTGAATTCAAATTAATCTTTGTTATACAGTCCCACATGAAATAATAAGTATAATAAAAAATAATTAATATACACGATTCAACCTAAGAGCTAACAATTTAACTTTTGAATGAAGTTGAATCTGACATGTATATCATTGCCCTTCTGTAGACTCATCTCATCTCCTTATATATACACAATATTTATGTCTGTCGAGCACATCACTCAGGGCTGGCTAAAGGATAAAGTAAGTAAAGTCCTAACTTTAGGCCAATTTTTTAAGTTCTATAATTTCTTTTGTATTTAAAAAAATATATTTATTATAATAAAATAAATAAATCTTTTTATATTCTTAATTTCTCTCTTTTATTATACAACTATCACTCAATAACTACTTTTTGATAGTATTTATTATCTTCTCGTTTATCTCATTTTGTTTTTTTTCTAATAATTAACGTTCTTATTTTTTTATTTATAAAATTCTTTCTTCAAGTTTAAAAAGTACTTTGCAATCTAACAATCTGATATATTTTTTTAAAAGTACTCTACAATCTGACATTTTGGCAACCTGTGTAACTACAAGTTCGTATTGGCTTTGAACCTTGTTGACTTTGGTCTTTGGCGTAAGCCAAATTGACAAATTCTTCTTTTATGGCGTTTTGCATCTGTTTTGTTTACTGTATTGGACTTTAGCGTTTTGCAAGTGAAGCTATTTGGAGTTGGCGAGTTGCTGTGCATGAGTAGTGAAGTATTAAAAATTTTGATTAACTTTTTTTATGTTTGCTGAATCTGAAGACTAAATTGCTTCATAATTAGGTTCTATTGTTCTAACTTTAAATTTTTTAATTTAAAATTTATATTATCTTTTAAGACATATATAACTAGATTACCTCTATTTTGTTGACTGTAATTAGCTCATTGAATCTTTGATTATTAATTTTGTATTAGCCATTAAAAATATATAAAATAATTGTTATAAATACATTTTAATTTTTTGTATATCAAAAGAATTTAAATGTTAACTCGAAAATATGAATCTAGTTATTCAAAACTTAAAAAAAAGAGAAGAATTAAAAATTTAACACAATCTCAAAAAGGAGCTCTTGATAATTTTTTTACAAATAATAAAAATAAATCAGAAAATATTAGTGAATGTTTCTTAAATGAACAAGTTAGTAATGTAATTGAGTTAGATGATAATAAAATACTAGAACAAGAAGATGTGATTGAAAAGACTCATATTGATCCTCAAACTCATGATGAAGAGGTAAAGGACCAACCTGTTGATGAATTAAATGATTCTATTCCTAAAAATTTTTATGATCCAAGTCAATGGACAAAAATTGATACAAATTTGAGAGATTTATTAGTAGAAAGGGGTCTAATTAGAGTTAGTGATATGAATTTTCCTAAAAATAAATTCTCAATACATTTTTTCACTACAAATTATATTCAAAAGTTGGCAAACGGTGAAAAACATGAAAGAAGATGACTAGTTTATTCAAATGACTTGGATAGAGTATTTTGTTTTTGTTGCAAATTATTTAATAATGTTTCCAGTACAAATAAATTAGCTAATGTTGGCACTAGAGATTGAAGAAATCTTAATGCTAAGCTTAAGAGTCATGAGAAATGAGATTATGGATTGATTTAGAAATAAGATTGTTGAAAAATAAAACAATTGATAAAAATATTCAAGAACAAATAAATAGAGATCAAGAACGTTGAAAAAAAGTATTATCAAGAATTATTGCTGTAGTAAAAACTCTTGGTAAAAATAATTTGACCTTTCGAGAAAAAAATGAAAAGATCTATCAAGAAAGTAATGAAAATTTTTTAAGTCTAATTGAAATGATTGCAGAATTTGATCCGGTAATGCAAAAACATATTCGACGCATTAAACAAGATAAAATTCATAACCATTACCTTAGACATAATATACAAAATGAATTGATAAATTTGTTAGCAAATGAAATTAAAAATAAAATTGTTGAACAAATTATCGAAGCAAAATATTGTTCAATAATACTTTATTACACTCCAAATGCAAGTCATCAAAAGCAAATGTCTTTTATATTGCGATGTGTGGATGTTTTATCAAGTCCAATTACAATTAAAGAATATTTTTTAAAATTTTTAAAAGTAGATGATACAACTGAAAAATGTCTTTTTGATGTTATCGTTGATGAAATAAAAAATATTGGACTTGATGTTAATAATTTAAGAGGATAAGGGTATGATAATGGATCTAATATGAATGGCAAACACCAAGGAGTGCAAAAAAGATTTTTAGATATAAATCCTAGATCGTTTTATACACCATGTGGTTGTCATAATTTAAATTTAGTACTTTGTGACATGGCTAATTCTTGTACTAAAGCTATATTATTTTTTGGAGTAGTACAACGTATATACTCACTATTTTCTTCTTCTACCAAATGATGACAAATTTTACAAGATAATGTACATGGTCTAACTTTTAAACCATTGTCACAAACACATTGGGAAAGTCGTATTAAAAGTGTAAAAGCAATAAGATTTCAAACCCCATAAATTAGAGATGCTTTATTGAAATTAGCAGAAGTTCGTGAAGATCCTAAAACTAAAAGTGAAGCTAATTGCTTAGCAACATATGAGCTTGAAGATTTTGAATTTTTATTGGGCATGACTATTTGGTATGATATATTATTTGCTATCAACTCAGTTAATAAAAATTTACAATTGAAAGATATGAGTATTGATATAGCTATAGAACAATTAAAATATCTGCTTTCTTTTTTTTGAAAAATATAGAGAAAATGAATTTGTGTCCACTATGATTTATTCTAAAGAAATTGCATTTGAAATGAAAATAGAACCTGTATTTTATGAAAAATGTATCATTCGTAGAAAGAAACATTTTGCTGAGAATGATAATAATAAAACAACAAAATCACTTGAAGAATCATTAGAATTGATTATTTTATATACATAATAGATCAAATAATTTTTTTACTTCAAAGTAGATTTGAAAATTTTAAAATATATGAAAATATTTTTGGTTTTCTTTTTACTGGTAAAAAATTGATAGACAATGATAGTTTAAAAGAACATTGGTCACTAGATAATAATAGTTTAAAAGAATATTGTCTTAATTTTGAATGTTCCTTAAAATATAATAATTACTCAAATATTGATGGTTTACATTTATTTTTAGAATTGAAAGTTTTAAAAGAAGTTATACAAATAGAAAATAATACTCCAATCGACACATTTAATCATATAAAAAGATTTGATTCTTTTCCAAATGCATATATTGCTTATAGAATAATTTTAACAATTTTCGTAACCGCTGCTTCGGCGGAAAGAAGTTTTTCAAAACTAAAATTAATAAAATCTTACTTAAGATCAACAATGTTTCAAGAAAGATTAAGTGGATTGATAATACTATCAATTGAAAAAGAAATGTTAGAAGAAATTCATTATAAAAATTTAATTAGTAATTTTGCATATCAAAAAGCAAGAAAAATAAATTTTAAATAAAAAATTTATAAAATTTTAATAAATAAAAAAAAGCCTCATTTTACAATTTTGTTTTAAACCTCAATATTTTGAGCCGCCCCTGCGCATCATTTAAATTTGACAAGATTGATTATGGGTTTTCACTTAAATTCACACCCAGTGAAGACTATCTTCTTCTCTTCCCAGTTCCTAGCCTCCACAAAGTAAAATCTCTACTCAATTGCAACTTACTATCATGCCCCATTTTATTGCTGTTAGGCACACAACTTGATGGTGTTGCCTTCCTGGTTCCTAGCGAGAAATAATGATGTTCAGTAGCTCTCTCACCTTATAACTTCTCCTTCCTAGCACCTAATCAAGGGTGGCCATTGTACACATTCGCCCATGTCAAAGTCCACTATGTGAATGTGAATTATCTGTGCATCTGCAGGCACAGTTTATAGTATTACCTCATCAGCCATGAAGAGTGAGCAAATCTCCCAAATGGGAATATCTGAGAAAAGACCCTGAATGTTGCCCCATATTTCTTGCTAGATTCTTGTCTCAGGTAATCTAAATACTTGTCCCGTGATCGAGTTAAGTATTACGCAAGATTCCTCCTCTAATTGCCTCTATATCATGTCCAGAAGCTCTCTCTCCATTCTCCATGGACTCTCTGTAAGAATTGAGCAGATGGAGAATGCTTAATTGGTTATCAAGTTCCATACCCTCCTCGGGACTTCAGTCGATGCCTCATTTGATATCATCATCGGACGTAGGTCACCTTTATATTCTTCAGTACAGACTGAAGGTAGCCCACTCTCACTTTCATCCACTTGCAAAGATCCTTAAACTCATCAATCAGTAGCTTTTCATTTGAAATTATACTGCAATCCTCCAAACTTAGCAAACACTGTTCCATTGCAGAGAGGGCTTTTGCACATCCTTAACATAAGCAGGGTATAACTATGTGACTCAATATATTTATATATATATATATATGTATGTATGTATGTATGTATGTATATGTGGTACTGAAGAAGAAACTTCAGAGGATTCCTCAGCTATGGAGACTAATGGAGAAGAAACTTCAAAGTTACGTAGCCACATCATTATCCATATTCGGAGAATATATATAGTACTCCAACTTCATCAATAGAGCAATATATCCTTGGTGTTGAAGTATGGGCACAAGGACTGAAGAATTAGAGGCTGCATAATTTTTTATTGGAAAATCTGGAGAGAGAAAAGATACCATTACCGAAGGGTGGAAAGAGAGAGAATACATAACGTCGACATGTTTTTGATATGGGTTCTTAGCAAGCTTGCATACCCAAAAAGCTTATTAGAATAAATAATGGTTAAAGCTAAAATCCCAACAGCTGAGCTGACATGAAATGCTCTCCCAATCAGGATATGGTGGAGTTCTTGAATGCTTAAATCATTAACTGAAAGTTTTCAGTAACAAGATTGATGTTTTGATGCTTCCTGTATCAATATGTTATTGCTATAGAACTTGGGGTTCTACTTTACAGGGTTGGTGAGTAATGGCAAAGTTGTGCTTATCATCGTCAAGTTGGCTTCACCTCAGACAATTGGGATCAGAAGCAATTCGTCCAGTTGTACAAACTGGATAAAGTATGGACCATTAGTCCTTCAGCAGGCCTATTGTTAGGCCCTAACTAGGTTGGCTTTGGTATCATGGGACCCTAAAGGAGGCTCACTGGGTAGTTAATGGTGGACCTGGGCTCAGTGATATTTTGTATATATGCAAAACTAGATCTTGGAGGCATCATCATATTTAATTTGGGGGTTAAAAAGATTGATACTGCATGGATTCAAAGAGCAGCAAAAAGTGCACTTGTTTGGATGCTCAGAAATCCAGTCCTTGAGATGGAGAAATTTTATCATGAATTCAGACGGGCATAGCTTTAACACGATTGGCACAAAGTTTGTACACATTTTTGAGAGCTAGGAGTGGAAAAAAGAAAACCAAGAACCATAAATTCGAATCAACCTAACGTTGGTTTCAAAGAAGGTTCAGGTTGTATTGGTTTTAGAACTTGTTATTTTTTATTAATTTCGATTTAAAATTTGAATAAACTGACTCAAGTCTAGAACTGAATTTTTTATAAATAAAAATAAAAACTGAGTATTATATATATATATATATATATGTGTTATATATAACACACCTATATATATATATATCATATTAGTATTTTATATATATATATATATATATATGCCTAATTGTTCAGGATTAAAGTACAGTTGCGGAGATCAATCTGGTAGCATCGATTTATATAATCTGCTAGTTGAAAGTGAAACCTCTTGGCCTATACAATGATCATCAACTTTTTAGCAAGGTATTGATGTTGAAGGTAATGCCTTATCATGAGTTGAATTTGGGTTAAATAATTTATTAGGAACCTGTGAGAAGGAAGCAGAAAGCTCAACACCTGTGAAGAAAAAACTATTGTGTTTTACACGTGTTCGTTGGCCTTTGTATGGGAATATCACATTCTATAGATAAAGGACCCTACTTGAATATTTTCGGGCCGGGTCTGTTAGAGGAATGGTTCTGATTCCAGTTTTTTTCCCTAAAATTGTTTAAAATTAAGTACTACGTTCCAATTTTACTCAAACTCAACCTATGTACACTCCTGTAAGATAATGGAGATGCCACGTTTAGCTTATGTCAGTTGCTTTGTTATTTTAACTAGGGGAGAGCATTTCAATGTTTATGTTAAGCTTGTTAGATGTAACACTATAGAGCACAACATTGGTATATAATTAGGGTTAATGTATAGGATATAGGTTAGGGTATAATCTTAACATATTCCTCCTTCCTTTCTTAGCCTTGTATAGCTCCCCAGCTCTCCTATATAAATAGCTCTTTTTCACCATTGTAATACACACAACATATATATATATATATATACATATATTCAATATATATACATGCTTCTTCTCTTTCAAATGGTATCAGAGCTATGCCGCCCTCATTGTGAGCAGTGCTCCTCTTCCAATTGCCGCCATCATTCCACCACTATTTCTCTCCTCCATCACCAAAAGGGAATCTGTCCGCCCTCCTATTCCCACCAAACATATCAATTTTCCCACAGAAACCACCCTTGAAGAATAACTTACCCAAATCACGAAACCAAAACCTTAAAAACCCTCACACGTGCCCTCACGTGCCTCCAGAAGTCAATTCCCAGCCTACTCACGCTCCCACGCGCCTCACGCGCTCCTATGCGCCTGCTTGCTGGATTCTTGCCACGTCAACTCCTCAAGCCACGTTAGTGACACGTCACAATCGCTGGGCCCACCACCTGCCACGTCATCTGTCACGTCAGCACTCCGGTCCCACCATCTATCACGTCACATTGCCACGTGTTGCCACGTCAGCCTTAGAGTTCACTACCAGTTCACGCCTGAACCGGTTTACTGTGCCTCCTCTTCACACAACCGATTCAACTCTTTTTTGATCGGTTTCTAGCTAATTTGGACCTTCTGAATTCATTTTTGGGCTCTATTTTGATCAATTTGGTTCGTACAACCCTCTATTGTGACCTTTTACCCTATTTTTCATAGCTATGGACCATTCTGATGCCTCCCAACCCATCATCGTCACTCTGGATGGTTCAAATTACATTCCTTAGGCACAAGCCATGTTCAGTTTTCTTCAAGGACGCAAGTTGTGATGCTACATCATTGGCAATATCACTGAACCTCAGCAAGACAAAGAAGAGGTAGCTGAAAAATTTCTCGAACGACTTGAAAACTAGGATAGAAAAAATCATCAAATCATTATGTGGTTTCGCAATACCACCGTATCTTCTATCAACCTCCAGTTTGGTCATTTTTCATCTGCCAAATCAGTTTGGGATTTCTTAGCAGCTCGTTACACCACTGTTGGTCATGCTCATCAATATCAACTTCTCAGCTCCCTTCATCATACACGACAAGAATCCGGCCAATCTATTAATGATTTCCTGTCCCAAATGTACGCCCTTTGGGATCAATTGACACCATCAGAACCCACATGGCACTGCACTTTCAATGCTGAGCAATTTGCTTCCTACCGTGTTCAACAATGCTTGATTTCATTTTCCTATGGCTCTTAATCACCACTTTGAGCTGATTTGAGCGTCCTTTCTTCTCCGCAATCCTCTTCCCACTCTCGAGCAAGCCATCTCTGAATTGCTCTACGAAGAAACTCGTCTTGGTCTCCTCAAGCCCTTTTCAACTGACGCTGCACTTGCTGTCTTCAAGCCCCCTTCACACAAGAGTAGTTCATCTTCTCAAAAATTTTGCAAGTATTGTCATCTCTCTGGCCATGTTCTCCTCGACTGCCCTACCAGAGTATGCTGATTCTACTAGAAACTGGGACCTAGACACTATCAGAATGACTGCCACAAAAATCCAAAGCGTTAGTCCCGCGGCAACTGGCCCAAGGGTCGACCTGGTAACCCATCCAAACTAGGGTCTGCTTCTTCTTCTCTCGCTACTGTTGCCAAAGGATCTACTCTATCTGAGTCTTCTTCTTCATCCTTCTCTGTTGCCGATCTTGAAACAATCCTCAAATAGGTTCTTGCACCTTCACCATCCACTGCTATGTTTGCCATTTCTAGTAAGTACTCTTGGTATTTTGATTCTGCATGCAGCAATCATATGACCTCCAACCCTAGTATTTTCACTCTACAACTCCTGGTTCCCATATTCCCAAAATTCGCACTACAGATAGCTCACAGATGTCTGTTAGTCATATTGGTGAGGTCTCCACATCCCATACATTCCTTCCTAGCACCTATCTTATACCCAATCTCACCCTCAATCTTATATATGTTGGTCAATTATGTGATCTTGGACTCAATGTTCTTTTCTCTTCTTCTGGTTGTTGTGTGCAGGATCCACAAACAGGGAAGACCATTGGGATAAGCCGTAAGGTTGGACGCTTGTTTGAGCTTATCTATCTCCGTATTCCCTCTCAGCTCACTTCTCCACTTTCCTCTACAACCTCTGTCTCCACGGTTTTTCCTACCACACTTTGGCACTCCCGATTAGGTCATGTCTCTTCTAGTCGTCTATAAACTTTAATTTCTAGTGGATTGTTAGGATTTGTCAAAAATGAAAACATTGATTGTCTTTCTTGTCAGCTTGCTAAATAACCTACTTTGCCATTTAATACAAGTGATTCTGTTTTTGCTGCTCCTTTTGATCCAATTCACTCTGATATTTGGGGATTTTCTCCTTATTCTACCATGGGAGGATCCATATACTTTGTCATTTTTATTGATAATTATTCTCATTTTACTTGGATTTTTCTCATGAAAAATCGCTCTGAGTTACCTCAAATCTACTTTGACTTTGCTCGCATGATAAAGACTCAGTTTTCTTGTTCTATCAAAGTCTTCTGCTCCGACAATGCCATGGAATATAAAGATTCTGATTTCTTACATACTCTTCGTCAGCATGGTATTCTTCCTCATCGTTCTTACCCTGGCACTTCTCAACAAAATGGTCGTGTTGAACGCAAACACCAACATATTCTGGACATTGTTCGGGTACTTCTTATCTCTGTTTCATGCCCTGAACGTTTTTGGGGAGAAGTTACTCTTACTGCCGTTTATACTATCAACCGTCTCCCCTCCTCTATCATCCATAATCAATCTCCATATGAACGCTTTTATGGTGTTTCTTCTGACTATAGTCTTCTTCGTATTTTTGGTTGTGCCTGTTTTGTTCTACTTCAACCCTTTGAGCGCTTTAAGTTGGAACCCTGAGCTCGTTTTTGTTGTTTCTTGGGTTATGGCATTGAATATAAATGCTACAAATGTTGGGATCCCTATTCCAAGAAACTTCGCATTTCTCGTCATGTTGTCTTTTGGGAACACAAGATATTCTCCTCTATCTCTCCCTTTCACGTATCCTCCCCGCCAATGTCTTTATTCTTTACTGATTCCTCTATTGATTTATTTCCTAATGAGCCCTCTGAGCTTCTACTTGTAGGTTCTCTTAAGACATCTACTCTATCTGATGATCCTGCCATTCCAACTGACTCATCACCCATTGACATTAATCCACCAGCCATTGCCACTAGTTCACCTGCCTCCAGCTCATCTTTTGATATCTCCACTACGGGTCCTCCACCTCGTCATTCCATCCAGGTAAGGGAACCACCTACTCGTCTCCATGACTATTATTTTTTTTTTCTACCATTCTTTCCTATCATGAGCCTCAATCTTATCGTGAGGCCAGTTCTAACCCTCTTTGGCAGCAAGCAATGATAAAAGAATTGCAGGCACTCGAGAAAACACATATTTGGGACCTTATTGATCTATCTCCTAACAAAAAGGCTATGGGTTGCAAGTGGTTTACAAAATTAAAACTCACTCCGATGGTTCTATTGACAGATACAAGGCTCGTCTTGTGGCCAAAGGCTTTACCCAAGAATATGGAATTGACTATGAAAAGACCTTTACCCCTGTTGCCCGTCTCACTTCTGTACGCAGTTTACTCACAGTTGCTGTTGTTCGCAAATGGGATTTATTTCAAATGAATGTGAAAAATGCCTTCTTAAATGGTGACCTTCAAGAAGACGTCTTTATGGAACCCCCTTCTGGATACAACCATCCTCCTCGCAAAGTTTACAAGCTTCATCGTGTTCTCTATGGACTTAAGTAAGCTCCCCGTGCTTGGTTTGCCAAGTTTAGCTCTATTATTAGAGATTTTGGTTTCACTTCCAGTTCTCATGATTCTGCCCTCTTTCTCCGCAAGTCTGCTCATGGGTCTATCCTCTTACTTCGTTATGTTAATGACATGATCATCACTGGCGATGATCTTACTGGCATTACCGATTTAAAACAGTTTCTTAATCAACATTTTGAAATGAATGACCTTGGACCTCTCAGTTATTTTCTCGGCCTTGAGATTTCTTTTGATTCTGACGGTTATTATCTCTCTCAAGCAAAATATGCTTCAGATTTACTTGCTCGTGCCGGGCTCATTGATAATAAAATTGCTCCTACCCCTCTAGAGCCCAATACTCGCCTCACCCCATTGAATGGTGTCTCGCTCACCGATCTCACTTTATATCGCCAGCTGGTTGGGAGTCTTGTCTATCTTATTGTTACTCAACCTAACATTGCTCATGCTGTTCATGTTGTGAGTCAGTTCTTGTCTGCTCCTCGCTCCACTCATCATGCAGCCATCCTTCGTATTCTTCACTATGTTAAGGGAACGGTGTTCCATGGCCTTCACTTTTCTGCTCATTTATCCCTTGATTTACGTGCCTACTCTGATGCTGATTGGGTAGGGGATCCCACTGATCTTCATTCTACCACTGGTTTCTATTTCTTTCTTGGTTCTTTTCTCATCTCCTAGCATAGCAAGAAGCAGATTGTCATTGCCAGATCAAGCACTGAAGCGTAATATCGTGCTCTTGCAGATGCCACTCAGGAGTTTCTTTGGCTTCGTTGGTTACTTGCAAACATGGATGTGCCTCACACCTCTGCTACCACCCTTCATTGTGACAATCAAAGTGCTATCCAAATTGCTCACAATAATGTCTTTCATGAGCGTACCAAGCATATCGAGATTGATTGTCACTTTATTCGGCAACATATTCTCTGTGGCACTGTTCGTCTTCTTCCGATCTCTTCTACTGGTCAAGTCGCTGATATTTTGACCAAAGCTCATCCTCCTGGGCGTCTTTAAGATTTAGTTTCCAAACTCAAGTTGATTTTTGTTCTACCATCGTGAGTTTGATGGGCGATGTTAGATTATTAGATGTAACACTATAGACCATAACATTGGTATATAATTAGGGTTAATGTATAAGGTATAGGTTAAGGTATAATCTCAGCATATTTTTTCTTTCTTTCTTGTCTTTACCTTACATAACATTCTAGTTATCTTGTATAGCTCTCCAATATATATATTCAACATATATACATCCTCCAACTCTTTCACAAAGCTAATGTCAAGTGATATCATTTTACCTCACTAAAATGACTTTTTTTTATATAAATATTTCGGTGTATGTTTTTTCTCTATTGCCAAGGGCTCAATCCTTTTGTGATGGAAATAGACCGTCAAAGGCTGCTTGCAAGATAATTTTGTCTTTTTGTGTAGTGACTGATCAAATGACTAGTGATAGCTAGTGAGGATGTTAACACTTGATACTTATTTATCATTTGCTAACATCTACGTTGGAGTACAAATTATATACTATTTGATGACATCTGACACTAGCATGTTATAAAATCCGTTGATTGCGGATGTTTTAAGAAAAAAAATAATAATAACTCATTTGAAAGGTCTCGCATTAATATTATTCTTAAATTTAAACTTTATACGGAACATCATATTCAAATCTAAAATCTAAAATATCTATTATAATGAATCAAACATGACATTACTACTGTCACAAACCAAAACTTAGATACAAATTTAGTTAGGTGACACCTAGGCAGAAAAACAATTTTCTTTTTGTCAAGAGCTGGTTACCATTTGAAAGAATCTCCGTAGTTCTGAAAGCAAAATTCAAAGCAGATTTCCTTTTGCGAGAAAGCTTCCAGATGCTCACCAAAAGATGACTTTTTTTTATCGGTAAATGTAAGTATATATTAACAAAGGCTCCGGAGGGGCGAACCCATGTACCAAAGAAAAAGCAGCTAGCTGCATAAAATAAAACTTAATATCTCACAAAAATCAATAAAATTGTTCCAAGTACAAAGGATATTTTTCCTTTTATCCACAACAAAAAGAAAGAGAAGTTTTAAAAAATTATCATTTTAAGTGCCGTGTAGAAAGCTCCACTCCTTCAAAGAAAGGTCATTCAATATCTTTCTTTCCACAAGCACCACATACTGCCAGATGAGGTCATATTCCATGCTATTCTGAACTCTTTTCCCCGCTAACACCTCTTTGATTGATGTCGGCACCACCCAATTGATGCCAAATAGAGAAAGTATCATGCTCCACACTTATCTAGCCACCTTACAATGGATGACTCTTCCGCTTCTTTGCACCTGCAGCATCTGTTCGAAACAAAAAACCCCTACGGTCACATGAGATAATTATTCATTGCCAAGGTTGTCCACTGTATTGCTTCCCATTCAGCTGCCCCCCCCCCCCAAAAATAAAAAAGGTAACCTGATCTCCAAATTATCTTCCATGCAAAGTTTACCCCCATTTCTCCCTTCCAGCTTCTTATAGTAGGACTGGACAATGAGTTTTTTTGCTGCATTGCCCAAATCAACCCATCCCTCCACTCCCTTCCCCCCCCCCCCCCCCCCCCCCCCCTTATCCCAACCCTCCCCAATGAAGTCAAAAGATTCTCCACTTCTCCCACCTCCCAATCAAACAGATTTCATTTCGCCACTGCAGCTTTCTTGTTTGTAGCAATGGAGAATAAGTTAGGAAACCTCTCCCTAAGACACCCCTCCCCGCACCAAAGATCCTTCCAAAAATTGTTTGGCATCCCATCCCCAACTTCAAGAAAAATAGCTTTATAATTTAAAAATGTGATTAGCCTTATTGGATTGACCTCATGAGCTAATTTGCCAGCAACATGGTTTTTGACAATTACTTTTATAGGAAAGCAATGAAGCAGGGCTAAATAGAGCATTCCCAATTTAACATTTTGCTGACACTAAATCTAAATTTAAGCAGAGAGATATAACACATTAAGGAATTACAAGAATTTTGTGTTTGCCTCCGAGTGTTGCTTTCTTAATTCTTATAGTGATTTAATAAAATTCTTACACTTTCTTAAAATACTCTCTCTCTCTCTCTCTCTCTCTATATATATATATATATGTATATAAATACACAGACACACAGAGACACACATATATATATATATAGGTATATAAGTTGTAGCCGGATCAAAATTAGTAAAAGAAATCGAATGAGGAATTTAACAGCCAAGAGATTTGACAAATGTCAGGTAGATTTTTCATTGAAAACACCACCACCTTAGAAAAAGCTGTAGAGCATTTTATGGGAGAGCCCTCCACTCCATTCCCACATGTAACAACTTTACAAGACAGAAAATGGGAACATGGTTAACAGATTTGGGCAGCAATCACATGGGTGCATGTGCATATTGCTTTCCCTGTCTCCTGATTCTAGCAAATATAGTCACAAAAGCTACAAAACTGAAGAAAAGGGAGACTGTAAAATTTCCTTTTTTTTTCTTTTTTTAGAAAAATCTCAAACCTTTCTCTCTATTCTTTTAATCTAATAATCGGACGGATCAAATTGGCGCAAAAGAACATGAAAGGCACCTGATCAGACCGTTCTCGTTGCACGCCGTACAGCTCCTGAACCCACCCTTCTCTGAATAGCATTTGTGGCTTCCGTTACACTCGTCGCAGACGCTAAATCTGCACCCACCGCAGACCTCGCATGCGCCAGGCTCAGCCGCCGGCAACCTCTCGATAAATTTCTTGAGCTCGCCGGCCTCATGGAGCTGCCTAATTTCTTCGGCCCCGCCAATATACCGTCCACCGATGAAAACTCTAGGCAGGGTCACCTTGGCCTGGTTTTCTTGACCTAATATTCTCTGTAGCTCACCCAGGAATGCAGAGTCCATCGACAGATCTCGCTCGTCGATCGTGACGCGGAAGCCCCGTAGTATCGATCGGACAACCCGGCAGTCCTCGAAGGTCGAACGGACCACGCGGAGACTCGTGAAGTAGACCACTATGCACTTTTCGGCACCCGGGAGATAGATCGACGGCTCGGATTTTGCTACGTTATTTTCCGGAGATGACGGTGAGGTATTAGTCTCGGTGTGTGCATCATTGAGTGCGGGTTGGGCGGCGGGGCGGGTTGAGAAGGCGCGGAGTACTGAATTGACGACGCGGACGCGGTGGAAGAGGGAGGGTTTCCGGGAGGCGTGATTGTATTGTTGTTGTCGCCGGTCCGAATCGTCGGCGCAGAGGAGTTGAATGTCTTTGAAGGAGGAACAAGAGAAGTTCGGGGAGGTTCTATGAATCCGAGCCGTTGATTTTGGCTGCGACCGCCACATGAGGTTAAAGATCAAGATTCAGACGATGAGGGGTGAGATTTTGGATTTGATTTGCTTGAAGGGAAGGTGTTTGTGGAATGAGGAGAAGCTGCAAAAGCGGGGGAGTTGCAGGGTTTGGTGTTGGTGGAAATGAAGGGTCAGCTTTTATTTCTTTCTTTCTTGAGAGGGGGGAAATGAAATGGGGATGAAATTTTAGGAGAAAAGAAATGGGATTTCGGGGTGCGGGGAGGTGGGGGTGGGTGTGGGGGTGGGCATGGGGGCGGAGCGGGAAGGTTAGGCGGTTGGTTAGGTTAGTTGAGACGGTGGTTAAGTTTTTGCTGTAATCAGGTTTAAGGTAAAAAAAGAGCTTAGAGATTAGAGATGAGAGGTCCTAATTATCAGGTGAGATAGATTTTAATGAATGAATGAATAGAGATTAGTGACGAGAGTTCCTAATTAACAAGTGAGATACATTTTAGGGGTGAATTGCATTTATGCTTTTGGTGGTTTGGTCCCATTTTAAAACATAACATCAATAGTTTTTGTAGTCATGAAGATATTTTGTTAAAATAATTACAAGTGGGTATCAATGAGTCAAATTACAAAGGGAGTAAAATGTAAATTTTTCTTTTAAAATTTAATTTTATATTACAAAACAAAAATATAATATTTTGTTTATTTTATATTGTTTATTAATTTCATCACATTTAAAATTTTTGTCACGAGAATTGAAATCTTATCCAATGATGGCACTATTCATTTCTCATATAATTGATGAGTTTATTCTCTTTTTTCATCATTTTATCAAAAACAAAAATTTGAAAGTGAGGACAAGAATATTAATATGAAATTTTATTTAAAAAATGGAGAGTTAAATATCAATTTGAGTGATCGAGAGTCGCTCAGCACATAGTCAAAAGTCATGTGAAAATTATTTCAAAGACCAAAAGATTTATACACTTACCACTTGCGTGAAAAGAATAGTTTTACATTGTTATTAAAAAAAATGATAAATTACACCGATCCCCCTTGGATTTTGATAATTACACTGACTAGTCAATTTTTTTTTATCAAAATGACGAAATTACTCATTCTATTTTTATTTTTTCAAATTTGTCCAAATTTCTCTAACTTATTTTTAAAGAATTTTTTTATTTTATATAAAAATAAATTTAAAGATTTAATCAATATATATTTGAAAATAAAATAAGAATTAAAAAAATAGGTCAAATTTTCAAATAAAAAAAAATGTAAAGAAAAAAAAAACATAAAATTGCCACTTTCATCATTTTGAAAAAATAATTTATATCAAAAGTAATCATTATAGTTTATCAATTAAAATAGAGGATGCTCATCTAATTTCAATTTTATCTGAAATTTCAAAAATATATGTGTAATTTATAAAAATAAAAGAAGAATATAGCTACACCTGTGAAATGGGGTAGCACCACCTCCATCTCATTCTTATGAATATGGTCCGAATAATTAAGACACATTAGAGAAATCATTGAACCACAAGGTGAATTGATTAATTGAAAAATAAGAAAGAAAAAAAAAATGATTGATTATAAATCACACTGAGCATTACCCTTTTAATAAAAAGAAATTAACAGTTCTGATCCCTTTAGAACAAAGGTGCAGTCAAATAAGTACAGCAGACAAAACTGTACATAATAATTTATTTGTACGAACAAAGCATAGAGCATAATTAAGACCAATGAACATTACCATGAACCCTCCATGACCTAACCCACAGTAATTTGACTCGTCACATGCTTCCTGTGTGTTACATGGGATTGGCTTAGTTTATACTTTATACTTTATAGCCATTTCATTAGTTGGATAATGCAAAGGGCAGTAAACGATGTGGTTGTTTATGTTAGGCTCCTTAAAATAAGTTTTAAATTCTCTTCTAACTTAGTTGTTTATGTTTCAGGGCGATATCAAATGAAACTGATAACGAGTCTAATTTAAGTAATTTGATATTTTTTAATGTAGTATTAAAATTATTTAGTCAAGTTAAAATCAAATTTAATAAATTAACTTGTCCGAATTTACTCACAACTCTGATTTCAAATTAGTTTCTATAGAGTTATATTAAGAGTTGAGTTTAATTAACTCAGTTCATTTTACACCTTAATGGTGTAAAGTAAGTTGTTGAATCGTCGGTCATGTTTTTAGTAACTGAGACCTTATTTTAACTTAAAATAGTAAGACGGACAATACTCATCAATTTCGTCCACGACGTACGTTAGATTTTGGTTACATTCCTTCAGTTAGACTTTTATTTTTTTACCATTTATAATAAATTTTAGATTTGTAATTACTTTGTTTAGAAAACTCGGAATATGGTTCCGTTTGTAGCTATTTTTTCCTTATTCCATCTAGTTTCTAATTTTTTTAAAAGTCCAAATTTTATTTATTTCAAAATATTATTATTTTCGAGATTTCTTAATATTCTATTTGTAATAGGTCTAGTATAGAAATTAACATATTCTTATTCTGATTGATAATCTCTTAGTTTTATAAATATATTAAGTCATTATTATACAATTTATTAATAATACTTTATTTTCAAAATTGAATTTTTTTTTCTATTATTAGATAAGTAATTTTCATATTACTTGATAATCAAATAGTTCAACGTGTTTGATTATTTCGCGCATTGTCATTCTACGTTAACAAAGTCACAACCAATGTCACCCGAGATCAGGGTGATTAATCCCATAAAAAATAATAATGAATATATATATATATATATATATTTTGCATAGGAGACAGACAAAGGTGTGTTTGTAGTGCTGTCTAAGTTGTTGGTAAAAGCTAAAGGTTAAATAAGTCGACCAAAGTTGGTGGGTTCTGAAAAGTTTCATGTGGCAAAGTAGATTACAAAGTGAAGGCCTGAACTCAATTCACATGCCAATTCTTGGCGAAGAAATAACCACCGAATATTTCTATCCTCAATTGCTAGGCCCTCTATATGGTCAGGATTTAGATGGGCTTGAGCTTCGACCTAATTAAGTTGGGTCTGCTTTTTTAGCCCACTTGAGCCTCATTAACCTGATTATTTGTTTTCGAACGCTACTCTAGTGCATTCCAATCTCATGTGTATTTATTGTTCTTATAGTTGGGACACTAAAGTGGATTTTAGGGTTATAGTCCCCTCGTTTAGGGTAATATTATTATAAATTTAAACTAAAGTAGATATTTTAATTATTTGAATAGCTTAAGAACTAAATGTTTAGGGTAATTTATATTGATTTTTTTTTGAAATTTTTAACAATTACAAAAATCTCTCCTTCAATCTTAATTTTTTTTAAAATAACAACAGGACCCCTTTTAAATTTTTTTTTTCAATTTTGACCTTTTTTTCCTATTTTTAAAAGAACTTTTTCATTTTATATAAAAAATAAATTTAAGATAAATAACTTATACTTTTTTAATCAAAAAAGATTTTAATTAATATTTATTTGAAAATAGAAAAAAGTTAAAAAAATTGGTCAAAATTTTAAAAATGCAAAACAAAAAAAAAAAAAAAAAACTATGAAATGGGTATTTTTGCTATTTTGAAAAAAAAAAAAAAAACTAGAAAGGAGGTCTTTGTATTTTTTCAATAAAAATATAAGAGCATAGTGTCATTTCAAAAATCTAAAAAAAAATCTTTGTAATTGTCAGAAATCTTAAGAGAAGTCAATGTAATTTATCAAAATATTTATAAGTCTTATTGAAATTCACAATGAATGGTGAAATTATAATAATGTTATGATAATCACATAAAATAACGTTTGAGATGAATAAAGATAAATGTTAACACAACACAAAAATGTAAATAAGAATTGAACACGTCAAATTCATAAATTATATAATAGTAACGGAATACATCATATTAATAAAGTTAAAATATTACTAATCCGAATAACATTCTGTTAGTTTCTTTGTTAAACTTATTATAATTAAGAAACTAAGAAACCTGAAAAATAAGGTTTCGGAATAAATAAATAAAAAAAAAGCTTTTGAAAAATTAAAACCAGATGGAATAAGTCTTTAAAAAAAAAAAGAATAAAAGCCCATTCTAAATTTATTAGACAAAATAATTATAAATTTAAAACTTATTATAAATAATAAAAAAAATTAATTAAAACCTAAATGAAAGAATTTGATCAAAATCCGACTTTAATCAGGACAAAAGAATCCTTTCGAATCAAAGTGACCGCATTTGAAAGTTCACCAGCATGTGAATCGAATTATATCAATTGGATGCTGATATGCTGTGATACCTTTGGAATGCTCATTAATTGGGTATGGTTATTGTGCAACATGAATATGTTGTGATTTGCCAGCTATATATGGGATGGAGGTTCTCATGATTATTTATTTATTCGTTGAATAAATGTTTGTGCCATTGCTGTTGTTGGGAAATGCTATTAAGGCTCATTTTCTTTAATTTGTTTGGGAGTGCTATTTTTTTAGTCTTAAATTCGTGATATGGGTGCAATTTACTTTGTGATTTTTTCTTATTCATCTTAAATAATTGAAAGACTTGAGATTTTTCACATTTCATTAGTTTTGAAGTTTTTGGCATATTGATCATGTCTATAATAATTAATGTCAAAGTTGACACCATTTAATAAGTTCGAATTACAGAGAGAGCGACCTAAAGTCTAGATTAAAATGCCTTAGTACCCATAGTGCCATGTAATTGAATAATGATAAATGGATGGAGCCGCAAAAAAAAAGAAAAATGGCTACCATCAGATCAGTGTCAATAGAGTAAATTGTCGTGGACGCATTCCATCAGTCCTGGACGTTTTCTTCTTCATGTTATGAAGCCATGGAATTTGGAGATAGATGGAAGAATTGAATTAGAGAGAGCATATTCATAGCTAGATTGTTCATTTTGGTCAATACAAGTTTTAGAGGATTGGGATAAGGTAATCTCCTCTTTATGCTTTTATTTATTTTGGTTATGGAAGTTATGTCTAAGATGATGATTCGTGCTATTATTTATTTTGGTTATGGAAGTTGATATGTCATAAAGTGACAAATATATTCAAAATATGATATGTATATATACATAGTTTTTAAGAATACAGATTAAAAAAGATTGTTTTATTCAGATCAAACAGGCACGGAGTAAGAGGGTCTACCATTAGAGGATGACCAACTTTGATATTTGGATGTATTTTTAAACCAACTCCAATAGTAAAAATCATTTTAGTCTTGTTAAAACTAAATTTTAGCAATGTTACAATATCAAAAAGATATATTTTAACATTTCTATTTTAATAAAAAAATATTATTTTTTTTTTATAGAAATATCATTTTTCTTTTCAACTATCATTTATAACCATTAAAAACAAAAGAAAAAAATTACCATCAAAACAATTGATATCTTATAATCCGAACTTTGAAATCTCAAGGGTTAATGTGGATAGTAACTATCAAAATAAAAGCTATATGTAGTAAAATTTTTAACTTTAGTCAAATTTTAATAGGAATAAAAATTACTATTAAAGTAGAATTTTTTAGGCAACTTACTAAAACTTAACTTTGATAGCTCCTTTAACTTCCCCATTAGATCTGCTTGACTCAACTTTGATAGCTCCTTTAACTTCCCCATTAGACCTACTTGACTCAGCTGTTAAGTGTATCGCTTTCATTCGACGAGAGTCATTGGTTCTTGCTCGCGTTCTGAGACGGGTGTGATGAGAAAAGTCTCGATAGCTGGGACAGTTCGATATATCATATTGCGGGCTAACGCGTCAATTAAAGGAACTTCGATGTGGGATTCTGTTGTGAAAACATTTGAGCACATAAACAATTACTACTGTATATTTTATATGATTTATTGATCCAGTCCCATCTAAACAATTTCTAATTTCTTCTCTCTATGATTAGGTTCTCATGTTGGTTTTGGGATCCCCCTATCAAAATGGCCCAAGATAGGTTGGACAACAATTTGGTTTTTCTGGTACACTATTGCTCTAGTAGACTAGGACAACTCTCTCTCTCTCTCCAAAACTTGTCCGTTCCATAGCACATGCACTCATGTGAAACATGGCCATATTCTGCCAATCATTCATCATTGTTATTTTGTCAATGGCAGAAACCCTTAGTATAATTAGCAAAGAAAATAACCCCTAGACAATGGTTTTGCCGCACACGCGCACACATATATATATGCATCATGCACATGCCCCCTCTTCTATGATTAGCCTTATCTTTGTGACCTATTTGGGCCTTACATGGCAATACAAATTAATGCAAAATATAGCAACTCAGGCCATCCCAGTTCTGTTCCAAGAAGATCAGTCTCTAACACCAAATAAACTCAAGCAAGAAGACTCTAAAGACTGCAAATAAGTAGTCACATGCATACTCACAATCAACATGGTTATCAGTTGCAAAGTCTGAGATCCAATCAATGATCAGAAACCCAGCTTATTATTTTATTCAATTATATAGAATAAATTAATCATCCACTGTAAACTTTAATAATTTTGTTTTTTGTCAGTCAGAGTGTAATACACAATACTTTGTAGGGCAGCTGTAAAAGCAGCCGTTTTGTAACCCATTCAGACCACATTAGACCTGAAGTTCATCTTAACAGTCTAATTTGAGTCTCTACATTTCACCCAAAGGCAAACTACTAGACTCCCTAAGGCAACCCTCAGAAATCATGACAACCCATTGGCTCCATGTGACTCAAATGGTACAGATTTTTAGGTGTGTCTGTAATATATCCAAGTAAGGACTATAAAAGTTATAGATTTGGAATTTTTCAAGCCAAACTTATCTTTGTTATGTCGTCCTCAGGTTCTCCATGGGAGTTAGAGTTGAAGCTTCATTTAAAGATGCGAGGAGTGGACGAGGGCTGTCCCTTAGTTTGTCATCTCCATGAGACACGAGAACAAGAGGGACCCTTCTTGGGCCCCTCAGATAGCCACCACAGGAGCAAAAACGAAAAGCTAAATACAAATCCCCTTGAATTACTCAAAACTTGTTGGTCCATCAGGCCACACAATCTCATTTCCTACTGCCTTTTTCCCCCTTTTTCTAGTTGTATTGATTTTTTTACAAGCAGTGTGAAATGTCCAGTCATCAATAACGACACACATACGAGGAAAAAACATGATTGATTTCCCACCAGTCACATCTTCATCAAATATATAAATACACACACAGGAAAAGACAATCATACTAAAGAAGAAAAGATGAAGTCTCATTTTTCTGGTTTTTATTCTTAGGTACTATCGTAAAGACAGTAATTTGAAATGGTAAAAGGAAGAACTATATCATTAATTTTAGAATCGGTTGATTAGGTTCCATATAGACTAAAGGGACTTTTACCTATTACTGTTGTTCCTGTGATGCAGTAATATTGAAAGAATTTCAGAGAACTGAGGACGCTTTGAGGGGCAATTATTCCAGCACTTAACCATCAAAGATCTCAGAATTTGTGGGCAGTCCTTGGGGATATCAGGTCTAAGCCCACAAGCAGCTATCCCAACTGCAGCCTGCACAGGCGAATAGGCAGAATAGGCTGCCTCACCGGTTGCCATCTCCCAGATTACCATCCCAAAACTATATACATTACTCATCCAGGTCTCTTTAACGCTTTCTGGGTCACCTGCAATGATCTGATTACAACCAAAATAAAGGGAATACACTGTTAATTACCAACTGTACAGAATAGGATTAAATCCAAAGAGAAAACTTTATGAATGAAATGTTGGTCAAAGATTTCATAAGACCCATTAACTTTAGGTGTATTGAAACTTGAACTATCCTGTTTAAATGGTTCAGCAAATTCATTGTTTAAACAATATCTGATGTTTGAAGAAGTTAACAGGCTACCTGGAGGATGAAAAATTATCTATTACTTTAAAGTTGCGAAATTTTTTCACTTACACTTTCTTCCGGGATAAAGTGGAAGAGAAGACAAAAATAAGTGAGGCATGGCCTCCAGATAAATTATTTTGGAAAGAAAAAAAAGGTGGTGGGACATAGAAGGTAAGCAGTCCTCAGACGTACTCCCAGACACAGTTGCTCCAAACACTCACAGAATGTCAATTTCAAGAAGCTAAAAGAGTTCGGTAAGTGTTTTGCTGCACATGGGCTCAACACGAGGAAAATGTTTAGATTATTTTGCAAAAAAGATTGAGTTAAATATTTGAAAGCTCAGTTAGGTGGACTCCATTGATTAAAACAATTTTTACACAAGTAGCACCTCTGCCAGGATGCAGCCAAGATTATTTGTCTAATGGAAAATAAAGGAGTGCTCAGACAAAGGTAAACAAACAATTGAAGCGTAAAGCAAAACAATTATGAAGACATGTTATGCAGGCTTGAACAATGATGTTAGATGAGTGGCATAAAGTTCTCCTTGAGTAGACTGACCTCAAAATTCCTACTTAAATACATTGAATCCAAATAACGTACTCAAACTTGTAAGCAAACTAATATATATTTCCTATCATAAAGAACTTTACCATTGATAAAATTTTATCTAGACAATGCTAAGGTATTTAATCGTGATAGAGGTAGGTAAGATATGATTCACAAACACTTTACTAGAAAGACGTATAGTTGTTATTACTGTTGCAAATATACATTGCTGATATCTTACTAACTAGGCAATCATCCATTTGGACACCATTTCTGCATAGATCACTTTTCAAATTTTACAGCAGGATGATCAATGCAAAGACCAAGGTCTCTTTAGGAGACTTTGGAAACCAGCCATACCAATTTAAAAAGCTGCTTTCTCATTGGAAATAATAATGGAAAAAAAAAATCAATGGATAGAAAGGAGACCTAGGAACCCTACATGTTTGGGTATCAAATTTAAAAGGAACGATTTCATTGTGTGTTCATAGGATGTGAAAACACAACCCTTCCATCTGATTAAAGTTAATATTTTACCTTTTAAAAAAATGGGGAAAAGAGAACTTGTTTAAATGCTTTTCAAACAAAAAGGAATCGTCAATAAGCAAAGCAAATGTGCCTTTACTGGTTAGCTTAATTCCCTTCACAATGAAATGTATCATCATTCAGACGGAATTGATCAAATATGACTTGAGCAAAAATGAGTGTGATAAGAAGTAACTGATGTAAAGGGGAGCAAACCTCAGGAGCTAGCCACCGGTAACCATCTGTCTCATACTCCATCGCCTCACCACCACTCTTGCAAGCAGTGACTATACCCATGTTCCCCAAGCAAGCACTCCCATGGCGATCCAGTAAGATTCTCTGCGTGTTTAGATCTCTATAAGCAACACCATGATCATTCATGAACTTGATCCCCTCTGCTACATCAACAGCAATCCTTATAATTTCCTTAGTCTGAAACTTCTTGTTCTTTAGGATAGCATCATGAACTGATCCACCTTCCATCAACCTCGTTGTGACACATAACCCATGATTTTCATCTACACAAACACCATAAAACTGCAAAATATTCTTATGCCCACAAGTCATTAACTCCAACAGATCCTTTCGCAGCTCAAATTCATATGAATTTCCCTTATCACATCCCTTGAGCTTCTCGATTCCAACCCTCTTGCCTTTGTAAACTCCCTTGAAAGTATTGGGTCCATTCTGATCGAGAAACTCAAGATTATCAGAGTTCAACAACCACTTTCCAATCTCGTCCGCACTTGATTGCACCGTCTGCCATTCATCAACCGAAACTACAAAAGACGAAGTGGGTAAAGGCATCTGGAGCTGAACTTTTGTGTTCGAGTTCTCAATCCCATTTCTATAATTCTG
This sequence comes from Nyssa sinensis, assembly GCA_008638375.1. Taxonomy (NCBI): domain Eukaryota; kingdom Viridiplantae; phylum Streptophyta; class Magnoliopsida; order Cornales; family Nyssaceae; genus Nyssa; species Nyssa sinensis. The sequence continues at coordinate 13,923,532 of CM018031.1, forward strand.
TTCCCCACAATCCTCTTCGACCTCTCTCCCCCTGGTGTTTTCTTCTTGACACCCACAAAGCCCAAATGGGAGCTTCATAGCAGTAGGTTTCGGCTTTAAAGCTGATTTTAGAGCATTTTCAAACCGGATTTTGAACATTTTCTCCTGCCCAGATTGAACCAGAATGAGAATAACTCCTAATGTGAACCCCTTCTTCTCAAAGATCTGTATCTTCTTACAACAAATTGAGGCGCTATCCAGCGCACCAGACATAGCCGGCCAAGAAATTGAAGAGTTACAAGCAAATGTAAGGCTAAAAACAGACCCTTGGAATTCACCATCGGACACCTCTTGAATCAAAATAGCTGGGTGGTCTTCCACAGACGCCTGCTCGATCAATTTGATATGTAGGAACACATCCTTCGTATCAAAACCCGCCTGTGCATAGCTGTTAAAAAAGTAATTACCATTAAATAAAATAGCACTATGTTAGAGAGAACTTAATGTAGCTAACCAGAAATTCTGTCATAATAAATGGAAATCCTAATGCTCTGTTTGGATGCTGAGAAGGTGTAGGAAAAGAGGGGGGTGGGGAGGTGAAATTTTATCTTGGCGCAACTCCAAACGGTTATAATATTTCTAGCTTTTATTATATCTCCTCTGTTTCTGGGCAACCAAACAGAGCATGAGATTCAATGTGCTCAACGACTTCAGACCTGAGTGGTAACGAATCATAGTGCTTGCGAATGTTGGAGACGAGCTTCTCCGGTAGCTGACTACCAGGGTACAGCTGTGTTAAGTTTCGTACAACGCTGCCCCAAACGAGCTTGCGACAGCTGTCGATCCGAGATGTCTGAGGCGGCGAGTCACGGACCGTGTCGAGGTTCAGAGAATTCTTGAGCGAAGCGATGGCCTCGGATACGTTGCGGCTCAGCCTCTGCAGCCGCTTTTGCATCGCCGAGGACTCCTTGACTCCGCCGCCGATTGAGGCGGTGGAGGAGTTTTCAGGTAGACCTTCCGATCTGTGTTGAGGTCGCATTAGGACTTGCTCCACCAAGTCTTCATCAGTGCTGGCACGGCTGGACCAGCATTCTAGTGCTGCAGCCATGGCTCACCACGCCCAAACAAGTGTGCTTCACTTCAAATCAGGACCAGTGTGGAGGACGTATCTGATTTACAGGGATGTCATCTCCCCATTTCTATCTCTGACATGCAAAACGGGAGACTGAGATAGAGAAAGAGGGGAAGAGACGAAGGTAGTGTTTTTTCGGGTTAGTACCTAATAAATAAAAAAGTGATATGACTGAGAGTGATGTTGACCACCACAGATGTGATGATCCTCCAGCTACTGTGGTTTGATGGAGGCTAATGCTGATGGTGATGTGTCTGGGATTATCTGACGTCGTATAATGGAGCAGTGTCGCCGTCTTATTAGGAATTTAGCATGTTGGGCCCACCGTTAACCCATATCTGATAATATGGGCAATAACCGTTGATGCAAGAAGATCTTTGATTATATATTAAAGTATGAACTAAACAACGAATAAACGCGCCTGTAGCTCAGTGGATAGAGCGTCTGTTTCCTAAGCAGAAAGTCGTAGGTTCGACCCCTACCTGGCGCGAATGGTCATGGGGCTTTCTTTTTATAAAATGAAAAAATAAGGATAAATTACACACCCTGCGTCATGCTTTTGCGCTTACGTTTAGTACCGTCACCGACTAAGATAGCAACGTCTCGGTTGGGTTATTATTAGGGTAAATTACACTTATTTTTTTTAAGATTTTTAACAATTATAAAAATTTTTCTTATAATTTTTAAAATAACACTGTCCCTTTTCTAATTTCAATGTCTATAACAGATTCTCCCTATCGTTAATTGACCGTTAGTTGACCTAACAGAGTTTGATGATGTAAGCAATTTTTTTGTCTTAATGTCAATTTTGTTTCTTACAAGTCATGGTTAAATGAAAAAACTATCCTCACTTTAATAATAATTTTTTTAATTAAAAAATATTCTCTCTCTCTCAAGAATACAAAAAATACTTTCTCTCTACTTGTAATTTGATCGAAATTTCCAAAACTCTTAATAGAGCTTGCCCTGAGGATATCCTCTCTACTTGTTCTTCTGATGGGAATGGTTCCTTCAGGGCACCTTCCACCCAAGTGCCGGAGCTGAGTAATTAGTTTTGACCCTACAAACACCTCTTAACTGAGTATACTATATATATAACAATTGCAGTCACGGATTAACTTCATTTTTCTTTGAAAAAAAAAAGAGAATCGAACCAGAAATTGCAATACCCACAAGTAAAACCAAGAAGTATATCAAAATAACAAAGTGGGTCTGTCAAACCAACCTATAAACACAATGTTTCAACGCACCAAAACACCATACCAAAAACAAAACAAAAAAATGAAAAAGAGAAACAGAGAGGTAGAGGAGACACATTCTTTCTTGGTGGCATGTCGGCGGCGTCCTGATCGTCTCTGGATGCACCATCGACGTTATCACTACCAGATCTGCTCTTATGCTCTTCTTCTCTGTTTCTTCTACCAACATTAGACTCATAATTTTTAGAAATTCGTGGCATCTCACCTTGGCTCTCCATACTGGTTTGCTACCCAAAAAATCACCAGAGAGAGAAGGGAAAATTAAATGAAACCATCCCAAAGAAGGATCGTGTGATATATATATATATATAGAGAGAGAGAGAGAGAGATGAAGCTCACAAGAGCGAGAGAGAGTTCTGGAGAGTTGAACATGGACTTGGCCAGAGATGGAGAGGCACTGGGCATGGTGTTGCTATAAGGTATATCAATAACGATTCTTGCTCCGCCGCAGCCGGTGGACGTCGGTGTTGTCGATGGTGGTGGCCGTCGGTGGTGGTGCACTGTTTGGGGTTAGTGTTGGGGTTAGGGCTGAGGGGGATTTGCTGCCGACTTGTTAGCGAAGTTCACACCGTCGTCGTCTCCGTCAACTACCGCCTCTCGCCTGAACACCGCCAATGAATCAGGGTTTTGTTGTTTGGGCCCATTTGAGACTTGGGTCTTTTCAAGCCGCTTTGAATTGGGGTTAGGGTTGAGGGGGATTTGGATAGAGAAAGAGGGTGGAGGAAGAGGAGGAGGAGGAGAGAGTGTTTTGTTTTTTTTTTAATAAAATTATAATATTAAAATAGAAGGGTAAATTAGTAATTTTACTAATTCTGTTAAGAGAGTTAAGGAAACAAGACTGATAGGAGGGACAGTGTTATTTCAGAAACTATAGGGGAGGTTTTTGCAATTGTCAAAAACCTCAAGGAAGGTAAGTGTAATTATCCCTTATTATTATGAAATTAGTTTTGTTAATTTTTTTTCCCTTGATGAACAGATTTTTCGTTTTTCGTTTGATTTTTTGGGGAAGGGTTTTGGGATGTGTGTGTGTAAGGATAAAGACCGGTAATTAGAATAATAACAGGTTAAAAAATTTATAAAAATAAAATATATAATATAAATTTGGTTTTAAAATATTTTTAAAAATAAAATTTTAAATAAGGACAGGAGCATGAGAGTTATTCTAACTTAATAAGGGTAGTTTTGGTATTCTAAGAAGCAAAAAATAACTTCCGTTAAAAACACTGACTCTGAATTAACATCGGGAGGAATATGAGCCGACAACAAAAACAGAGGGATGATTAGTGTAATTCTCAAACCTTAGGGGTGCTGTCAGTATTTTCACCAAACCTCATAGATGGTCAGTATAATTTATCCCAAAAATAAACAACAAAATCAGCAGAGGCCTAAAAAAAAATTTAAATTCTTTAAAAATTTGCATGTTAAATAATCACTTCACACACTTCAAAACTAATAACATTTACGTTTACAAACTTACGAAACTACATGTATTAAGTGTCAAGAACGAGTCATTTTGGATCTTTGAGTACAAAAAATGTTTGAATACTGTCAAACCATCACCAAAATGCTTCACACACTTCAAAATCAATAAAATACACGTGAACAAACTTACGAAACACAATTCGGTGACCCGATTTAAACTTATGTAAAAAATTGTAAGCCATAAGTGTTAAGAATGGGTCATTTTGGACATTAAGGGCCCAAAATGCCTGAAAATGGTCAAACCACCATCAAACTGCTTCACACACCTAGAAAGGATTAAACTACCACCAAACCACTTCACACACTTAAAAAAAATAAAATAGATGTGCACAAACTTACAGAACATAATTAAAATACCCAATTTGTAACTTATTCAGAAAACTACATGCCTTAATTTAAAAAAAAAAAAAACAGGCCATTTTGGGGTTTTGAGCGCCCAAAATACTCAAAAAGAGTCAAACCACCTCCAAACCACATCATACACCTCAAAACTATTAGAATACACGAGCAAAAACTTAAGGATCGCAATTTGGATTCCCGATTTGTAATCTATATAAAAAATTACATTCCTTAAGTGTCGAGAACGAGCTATTTTGGGGCTTTGAGAGCCCAAAATGCCTAAAAAATGTCAAACCCCAACAAACCACTTCACACACTACAAAACTAAAACAATACATGTGCACAAACTTCCGAAATGAAATTTGGATACCTAATTTGCAACTTATTCAAAACACAGTATACCTTAAATGTCGAGAATAGCCTATTTTGGTGTTTCAGGTGCCAAAAATACCTGTAAAGGGTTAAACCATCACCAAACCACTTCACACATCTCAAAACTAATAAAATACACTTGTAAAAACTTACAGAACACAATTCAGATACTCGATTTGCAACTTATGAAAAAAACTACATGCCTTAAGTGTCGAGAACATACCATTTTGCGGCTTTGAGCACCCAAAATACTCGAAAAGGGTCAAACCGCTTCACAAGCCTCAAAAGTCATAAAATACACATGCAAAAAATTATAAAACACAATTCGGATACCCGATTTGCAACTTATTCAAAAAACTAGATGCCTTAAGTGTCGAAAACATGCTATTTTTGGGCTTTGAGGGCCCAAAATGCCCGAAAATAGTCAAACTGCAAGCAATCCACTTAACAAATCTCAAAACTAATAAAATACACGAGCACAAACTTACAAAACGCAATTCGGATACCCAATTTGCAAATTATTCAAAATACTGCATGCCTTAAGTGTCGAGAACGAGGTCATTTTAAGGTTTTAATGCCCAGAATGATCGAAAAGGCTCAAATCATCACCAAATTGCTCTACACACCTCAAAACTAATAAAATACACGTGCACAAACTTATGAAACACAATTCGGATACCCGATTTGTAACTTATGCAAAAAACTACATGCCTTAAGCGTCGAAAATAGGTCATGTTAGGGCTTTGAGCCCAAAATGCTCAAAAATGGTCAAACCACCACCAAACCACATTATACACCTCAAAAATAATAAAATACACTTGCACAAACATACAGAATGCAATTCAAATTTTGAGTTTGCAACTTATGCAAAAAATTGCATGTCTCAAGTGTCAAGAATGGGCCATTTTAGGGATTTGGGTGCCTAAAATATCCGAAAAGTGTCAAACCACCACCATACTACTTCATACACCTCAAAAGTAATAAAATAAAGGTGCACAAACTTACGGAACATAATTCGAATACCCAGTTTGCAACTCATGCAAAAAATTACTTGACTTTAGTGTCGAGAGCGAACAATTTTCAAGCTTTGAGTGTCCAAAATGCCTAAAAATGGTCAAACCACCATGAAAACACTTTACACACCTTAAAACTAATAAAATACATGTGCACAAACTTATGAAACACAATTTGGATATCCGATTTGCAATTTATGCAAAAAATTGCGTGCCTTAAGTGGCGGGAACATGCTATGTTAGGGATTTGAGGGCCCCAAATGGCCCGAAAAGGGTCAAACCACCACCAAACTACTTAACACACCTAGAAACTAAAATATACATATGCACAATCTTACGAAACACAATTCAGTAACCCGGTTTGCAACTTATGAAAAAAACTACATGCTTTAAGTGTCAAGAATAGACCATTTTCAGGCTTTGAGTGCCCAAAATTCTCAAAAGGGATCAAACCTCAAAACTAATAAAATACACGTTCAGCAACCTATGAACACAATTTGGATTTTCAGTGTGCAACTTATGCAAACAACTGCATGCCTTAAATGTCAAAAATATGCTATTTTACGGCTTTGAGTGCCCAAAATACCCGTAAATGGTCAAACCACCACCAAATCACTTCACACACCTCAAAACTAATGAAATTGACATGCACCAACTTACGAAACAAAATTTGGATACCTGATTTGCAACTTATGCAAAAAATTGAATTCCCTGAGTGTCGAGAATTCACCATTTTGGGGCTTTAAGTGCCCGAAATGCCCAAAAGGGTCAAACCACCACGAAACTGCTTGACACGCCTCAAAACTTTATGAAAACACATGCACAAACGTATGAAACACAATTCGGATACCCGATTTGCAACTTATGCAAAAAAGTGCATCCCTTAGATGTCGAAAATGAGTCATTTTAGAGTTTTATGCCTAAAATATCCGAAAAGGGTCAAACCGCCACCAAACTACTTCAAACACCTTAAAACTAATAAACTACAACTTCAAAAATTTACGAAACACAATTTGGATACCTAGTTTGCAACTTATGCAAAAAGTTATATGTCTTGGGTGTCAAGAATGAGCTATTTAAGGGATTTGAGCGCCCAAAATGTTCGAAAAGGGTCAAACCACTATCAAATTGTTCCACACACCTCAAAACTAATAAAATAAAGGTGCACAAACTTACAGAACATAATTTAAATACCCGATTTGTAACTTATGCAAAAAACTATATGCCTTAAGTGTCAAGAACAAACCATTTTCAGGCTTTGAATGCCCAAAATGCTCGAAAGGGGTCAAACAACCATCAAAACACTTCACACACACCTCAAAACTAATAAAATGTCGATGCACAAAGCCCAAAATGGGTTAAGGCATGCAATTTTTTGCATAAGTTACAAATTGGGTATATATCCAAATTGGGTTCCATAAGTTTGTGCACGTGTGTTTTATTTCTTTTGAGGTGTGTGAAGCGGTTTGGTGCTGTTTTGACTGTTTTCGGGCATTTTGATTGCTCAAAGCCCCAAAATGGCCCATTCTCAACACTTAAGGCATGCAGTTTTTTACGTAAGTTGTAAATCGTGCATCTGAATTGTGTTTTATAAGTTTGTGCATTTGTATTTTATTAGTTTGGAAGTGTGTGAGGCATTTTGGTGGTGAATAATAGGAAAATAAGAGGAGCATACAAATCAAACATGCCCAGCTTAGAAGATAAATGATGAAAAAAAGCTTGAGCTAATGGCCTTGTAAAAATGTTTCGCAATTCAGCTTTCAGAGCGAACATAAGAAGTGATAATTTATTTTTTCATTAGAAAATCCCAAATGAAATGACAATCAACTTCAATATTTATGGTTCTTTCATGAAAAATCGAATTATTAAAGATAAAGAAAGCACTCTGATTATCACAATGCATTTGTATAGGAACAAAAACATCAATACCAAGCTCCTGTAGAACAGAACAAACCCATAACATTTCTATTGTAGTATGGGGCATAATCTAATATTCAGCTTCAATAATAGAGCGAGTAATCACATTCTGTTTTTTATTGTGCCATGTAACCATGTTCCCTCCAACAAAAGTACAGTAACCAGAAGTATATTGTTGACCGAAGCAACAACCTAACCAAACAGCATTACTAAAACCAATCACAGAAAAAGAAGCAGAAGGTTTATATACAAGTCCCCGGCCAGTATCACTCTTAGATAACTTAAGATACAATAGACAACATCAAAATGAGGTTGACGACGAGGGGCATGTATACATTGACTAAGCACACCAACTGCATAAGTTATGTCTGACCAAGTAACAATAAAATAAATCGACTTCCCAACCAGTCATTGATAGCGACCAACATTAACAAATAATTCTCCATGTTCTTCATCAAGTTTAACATTAGAGTCTATAGGAGTATCAATAAGCCTAGCACCTAAAGACCAATCTTAGAAAGAAGATCAAGCACGTACTTCTTGTGGGATAGAGAGTTTCCCTAATGTGAACGAACAACTTCGATTCCAAGAAAATAACGAAGGACTTCTACATCTTTAGTATAAAAGTGTTGGCTGAGATAATGTTTCAAATTCGCAATATAGACGGAATCGCTCCCAAAAATAATAATATCATCCATATACACAATCAAAATAATGATACTTGTAGAAGAGTGATGAACAAAGACAAAATGATTAAAAATAAAACGATGAAAATCATATGCAAGTATAATAGAATTGAATCTATCAAACTAGAAACAGGAAGACTGCTTTATACCATATAAGGCCTTTCGATGTTCGGTACCAACAACATAGCCATGTGGTTGAGCCATGTAATCTTCTTCCTAAAGATTGCCATAGAAAAAAATATTTTTGATATCAAGCACGTATAAGAGCCCAGAAGGATTAACACTAACAGAAAACAAGATCTAAACAAAATTAATATGGATTACAAGAGAGAAAGTCACAAATAATCAACATCATACGTCTGGCAAGTCTGTGACTAGAGATTCAAATTTGTGATTGTGGAGTTCATTATTTTGTCTGTACTTGTCCCAAAAAAAAGTTATCATTTTGTCTGAAATACCAGTGAACTCCCATTCCTTTCTTAGGTCATCAGTCCAATGACTGGGTTTCTAAATAAAAGTGCTAAATATTGGACATTGACCTTCAGGATAATTTTTATAGTTGTGTGTATGGTTGAAAGTATACCATGTCAACATATCCTTGACCCTCTGAGAATTTAATTGTTGCTAGATCTGGTTCTGGTTTGACTCATTTCCAAATTTCTGATCCCACAAATATTGGCATGGGTTTAGGAAGCCCCTAACGAGTGTGGGGGCGGGTTTGAGATCATGGACAAAAACATGTCACCGAGAGTGCTTCTGACCCCCTCCGTACAGATTACAGGCAATGTTACCCAGTCTGATTTTTTTGAAGTGCAAGAAAATAAGTTTTGTCTTACATTCTAGTTTTGTCCCAATAGTGGGAGATGACCTTTTATGAAATAAATACAAAGCTAAGCCGAAACCCCAAACTACAACTCATACCACTTCAGAAAGCAATGATAATGATATAGTTATGCTTTCTCCTATCTCTTGACTGAAAGGAAAATCAATCTTGCTTGCTCACAATCTAAAATCATAATTGACTTCCAACACTGTGAACTAAAATTCTGACATTTGAAGACTATGACAAGACCCGTGGGATCAAAGCTTGTCACCACCTTCTAGAGTAAGTGACATACAATTTTATCCGTCTCCATTCTAAAAAGATGACAAACATGAAGATTTTTAAAACCTACATGGGTAGCTAAGTTGGTCAGGGCAATGTCTTTGCAATTAAAGGTCTCAGGTTCAACTATCTCCGTGGTTAATTGATGCATATAATCTGCGGGTGATTGCATACATATATAGGCATTATTCTTGATGCAAATTGGTTCAGGGACATCTTTCATACACCTCCTCCCACCCTCCCAAAAAAAAAAGATGAAAATAGGGGGATTGTTCTTACAAATCATTTGAACATTTGGCCTTAATTGGATTGAATTTCTCATTAATCATTACAACCTTGTGATTGGGATTTTGATTCAGCATTTGGAAGGAAATAAGCATTATGTTTATTGCAAATGGTTCTTCAGGTATTTCCTTTATGCATTTGTATGTTCGACCTGTCATTGTCACCCTGAACTCCATTGGTTCTTCATCATTTGGAAAATATGTGACCGCATCAACTGCCGGAACAAATGGTTGTGCTGCCTTTAGAGCATCAGTGGACAGTGGACACTCTAAGCCGGACTACTTTTGGAGGGTTAAAGCAGATGACAACCAAACTAGGGCGACTTTATCTTAATATTGCTTCTATTTTGAGGCCTTTACAAGCAGTTATGTTTCTTAAGAAGCGAACTTCCAAGATGTACAGTTTGTGTTTTCCTGGCTGCAAATCGTCTTATCTATCAACAGTGAGATTACTGAACACCCGAGACGGATTTGGGTTGTTTTTGAACATGTTGAGAAGTTACTAACCCTTGCAGCTTCTCTTCATTGTAAGTTCTTGCAAGTACCATGCCTGTGGAAGCAATTTTTGGTGACCACCACAATGTTTACCTTCCAAAAATGGGAACAGCTTCAGTCGGAGGTGATGCTGATCGAAATGGCAAATTCCAAGTGCCATGGCATTTGTTTGGTATAGCAATCTATTGGATAACATCCTCATGTCTATTAGGTCTGTCTATTAGGTGTAAAGGAAGCATTCTCCAAATCTCAATCGTGCAAGAGTACAACCGGAGCCCTTGCCTGAGAGATCTTGTCATTGTGGCCAGGGTTTTAGATAATATTATGAATTTAGCATTGGAATTACTCCACACTGACGAAAAAACTCATTTTGGCTTCGATCCAAGCAAAGGCCCAGCATCTTCTGAGATTTTAATCATCTGATCTATCGCCATTGCTTGGATCAAAGCCATCTGATATTAGCCTTTGTGCTTAGCCATCTAGGTGTAAACACTGTGAATTGTTATAAATTGGGTATACCCTCTATGCTAATATTTACTTTCTTTTTTGGCTGAGGAGTTTGACAAGAAGCAACAAGGATACATGAGAGAGATCATTGCAAATATGTTTACTCATCTAGTTTTAAAAGCACGGGCAATCTGCTGCATGGTTTCCATGCGTGACAGAGTGAACTGCAGTTACTATGCAGCCTCTACTTCTAGAGGTTATAAAAAAGAAATAGATACATATTGCATGTTTATCTGTGGTACTTCAAATGATCATCCAGTAGCACTTTCAGTCACCTCTCGCGACAATGCAACTAATCTCCTCTTAAACCATGTAAGTATTACTATTATTGTTTTGCATGGATTCGATTTCATTCGTTCCTTCAGACAGATACTGATGAAAGATCATTGTATTTGTCCAGACCTTTATATGGCATTGGGTACATTGAACATCCAATTCAAATGAATTGATGCCATTGTGTTTTACATTACTGCATATTGATTATCATTGCAAGGATTGTGATACCCATCATTTGAAGCCATGTAACATCTTGCAAAATCTAGGGATGGGTTTAGGCCCTCAAATCTCAAATGCTGTCAAGAACAAATTTGTCTTTCCATTTGCGCCATACATATATGAAGGATCTGAACTCACAAAACCTTCAAATTTCAAGATTATCAACACAAGATTCACATAAAAATAGTGTTTCTGAGGAAGTGATCAGTGTTGTAGGGTTGGCATGAATGTGGTTTCAGAAGTTTTTGGACACTACGTACTGTGAAAATGTCTATAATGCTTTATTGTGTAATTATTGAATGTGAGATCTATTTAAATCAACGTACGGTGGTTCTAACAGTAGGATGAATGACCATAAATAGATCATTCGTAAAAGGTATACTATATATACATCTTTATTGTTTTACTCATTTTCAAATTAATCTTCTATAAATAAAATATGTTCTTGACATATGAAGAAGTGTATTTGATTTAAATTACTTTTTTTATAACTGTATTTGTTATAAATTATAAAAAAAAAAATCAAGTGAAAACATGTGAAATTAAGTTGGATCGGTACGTCGCCGTCTGTTTAAACAGATAGACATCCTGTTAAAATCATCTCAATAAGGTTTTTTTTTTTTGTAATTTATATGTTTTGTAATTATGGCTATGCATAGCAGAAGTTGATGTTCTTAAACATCCAATGAATGGGACCGCTTGAAAGTCCGTGGTGGCAAATTAGCTACAAGATGTAGATAGCTAACGATTCAGAACAATGACGTCTGACTAACTTGCTAAGAGGGTAATTATAGGGGTGGCCAAGTAGGCTATAGATAATAATTAAGAGATTTGTCTTTCGAGATAGTTAAGTCGAAATTCAGTGACTGTCATTTTTTCTTAGGGTCAGTTTATACAGAACACTGCTTCAGTTTTAATTGGACCTTCTGCTAATAGATAATAGAAATAGATCCTCTAAATTAATCAGCTCGAAAAATTAGATACCGAATTATTAAAAAACTTACTAAGAACGTGATGCCAAGATTCCGGTCACACTCGCAATTTTGTCAACGGACAAATAACGGCATTGCCAAAATTAGGGTTCTCACTCGCTCTACCAAACGGGCCTAACGGTTAGCATATCATTAGATGCCATGATCTTTTCACTTCGAACCTTCTAGCAAACATTTTTAACCCCTTTCTTTAGTAATGCAACTATTTGACTGAAATTTCGTAGGTATCTCCAGTTCAAAAGCAATCTTTGAGTCTCCTATTGCAATAGCATTAGAAATTAATAAAGCTAATCATTTTATGCAGCTAAATATTTTCTATTTTTAAAAATAATAATAATCTTCAAGTGTTTCATATATACAAAATTTTAGAAGAAATAAAACTACTATAGCATACAAAACTTTAGTGGCTTATGGGTTATCTTCTCTTCATTTTTTCCATTACACACCTTAGAGCTCGTACAATCAAAGATACTTGTGACTAAACATATATTCAATTGTGAATTTAAGAATTATAATTAGGACACAAAAATATAAATATTAAGATTTAAAAAGTGACTTTTATGAAAATACAACAAAAAAAAAAAAGGTGTGTGAACTTCTAATTGTCAAAGAATTCTAATAAAAATGATAGAAGAAGTATTAAGATTTAAAAGTGACTTTTATGAAAATACAAAGAAAAAAGGGGCGTGAACTTCTAAGTTTTAAAGAATTCTAATAAAAATGATAGAAGAAGTATAGATTTTTTGAAATTTTAGAGGCCATGGCACCCTTGGCCCTCGTCTGGTCACAGGTGGAAACATAAAGGGATTACACATACCTCTTCTCGTTCTTGTGATAACGAACAATTATTGAAATATTTTTGTAATTTTTAATATTATATTAACCTTTCATATTAGAATTGTCAACAAATAAACGTTAATTGAAAATATAAATTTACTATTTTACTTTTATGAATTATTACACTGATCTTTTCTGTGATATTTGATAGATTAAATTACACTCACATTTTCTGATATTTTTAACAATTACACTAATCTTTCAAGAAATTTCTAAAATTACACTGACTTCTGCTACTTTACCTGACAATATACAAATACCCACCTTTAGTTAATATTTTTCTTCAAAATGACAAAACTACTCATTTTATTATTTTTTTTTTCAATTTTTAAAATTTTGACCCTTTTATTATTATTTTTTTCATTTTTCAAATAAATAATGATTAAAACCTTAAATTTATTGTTATATAAAATAAAAATAAGTTATTTTATCTTAAATTTATTTTATATAAAATTAAAAAAATTATTTTAAAAAAGTTAGTCATTTTGATTAAAAATATTAACTAGAGAGGGATATTTATATATTGTCAAGTAAAATAGAGGAGGTCAATCTAATTTCAAAAATCTCAAGAGAGATGAGTGTAATTGTTAGAAATTTCAAGGGAAGTTATTGTAATTTATCCTATTTGATAATTACAAAGACTATTCCTATGATATTTGATAGTTATAAGGATTTTCTTTACGATTTCTTAAAAAATATGAAAAATCAATGTAATATATAATAATTCTTTAATCATATAAAAATTTGATTAAAACTTTAACATCGTCAATGACGAATTTTGTACGGATAGAGAACATATATATTATCAATATAACAAATGGGAGGTTGGTGTAATTTCAAAAAACATAACAAAATTTCTTGTAATTGTCAAATAATTCGGGAAAGATCAATATAATTATCCCAAATATAAATTATATTCTTATACATCCATATGTGTACATATATGAACCTACATACATGCATGTATTCTCTCGATGGTCCAAATCTAACTTAGAGATGAAGAAATTAAATAAATTATAGATCTCTCTTGAATGGAAAAGAGTGAAAGTAAAATTCATAGTTACCAATCAGGTTAGTCTCACTTGGCCTTTAAAACTAAAAGTAGATTATTTTAATGTCATGAAATTATGTTTATTTATTGACTTTTTGTTTCTTAAAAATCTTCTCGGATCAAATTAGGGTATTAGGTCAAAATTTCAGTTCGGATTCGGTTAACAATACATTGGCCCATCAGAATAGGCATATAAATGGGCCGAGTATAGATCTATCAAATAAGATCCATTAAAGACCTGGCCCGCTAAATCATTAACAAACTCTCTCTCTCTCTTTCTCTCTAATACAATATTGAAGTTAAAAAATTTAACCCCCCCAACAAAGTTACTATATATATAGATACACACATAAAAGTTAGAGAGAGAGTCTCATCAATCTTCAAATGTCGTCTTGTGCTATAAAAATATTTTAAAAATCACTTTATGAAATTATTTCATGAATCTAGTTATCAATACCATAAACCGGTGATTGGGACTCTTGTATCCTATAATAGTTTGTAAAATTTACAACTAAGAAAGGGAGGGGGAAAAAAAAAGACTACTTGCACAGCTTGTCATATCAAGAAAAACCTAAGAGTTATCCGTGCATTAGCCAAACTCATAATTTTTTAACTTTAGAAATATTTTAGAAAGGCTCATTTTGTATAGTAAGTTTATAATTTGTTCGTGTAACCAAAGTCATTAATTTCAGGACTCGATTATGTACGAGGAAAGTGTCAGCATCCCGAAATATTCATATAAATGATTATAACATTTTTTAATGGTCATTTCCAAAATATTTTTAAAATGAAATTTTAGAAATTTAAAATAATATCTAGGAACAAAAATAAAAATAAAAAATCTAACTAAGACTCATCTCAAATCTTAATCACTTCAAGACATAAAATAGGCCATTGGGTCACAAGAATCAAAAATACAAATCAAGGAAAGAAGAGATATTAGATATAGCATAAGACATGAGACATAAAAGTGGAGAAGGAATGAATGAGTCTAAGTATATTAGTTTAGGATCTTTCTCTTTTAGCATTTTAAAAAGAGAGTTAAGAGGGAATGACATAATTTGTTGTAATTTTTTTTTTTTTTGGCAAATGGGTTGGATTTTTGAATTAGATACCCGAATCTATCGAATTTGAGTCCGAATTTAATTAAGATGGGTCTTAACATATTTAAATTTGAACTCATTTCAACTTAACAAATCTGAGTCCAAATCTTAGAAACTTTGTACAGACTCAGCCGGTTGACGAGGCTACATCATATCCGACTTGTCCAACAAACAAGAATGTTTAATGCCATGTGACACAGGATATGGTATAATGATGGTCAGGTTATTCTGATGAGGTGGTTGCTGTGAGGCCCGTCAATTGAGGATGGGTCCAAATTAACTCCACCAGGCCCCACATTTATGGCTATAGAGTTGTGGAGCCACAGCATCGCTTGATCGCTTGATTGAGATTAGACTACTTTTACTTTGAGATGGATAGTCATGACGGAGACAGAAGAAAAACCGAGTCCTGCACATTCATGAAAACTTATACCTCTGCTCTCTTACCTCATATATATATATATATATATATATATATATATAATGTTAGAAAAATTAGATCATTTGGGGTTGGCAAATCTTGTCAGAAAGATACAATTTTTTAGATATAAAACCGTTGCGTCATGTGAATTATTATCAGTCAAAGTTTCCAAATTACGTATAAACAGAATACAATTTTAAATTTTATGATCTAAAATAAGTTGAATCGATCTTTGTTATGAGTTTTGAATACTATTTTTTTCTATAAACAATAGTTGGCATCATGATCTACATCAAAAGATATTCAAGAAAGACTACTATTATTGATATCATTATCCCTATGCAGATGGTTTTGGTTCCTCCATGTAAAGGAGGTGGTCTTTTTACTACCATTGAATATTCTTCATTAATTTTCTAATTGTATTATCAACTTTCTTTTAGCTATGGTATTTTGTTAGGTTTTCAAGAAATTCAAATTAAAACAATTGTTATGATTATTTAAAAATAATGTTTTTTCTATTAGGGTGAAAAAAATAATAATAATAACAGGTTGAATTCGGGTTAACCCAATCCATTTTCAATCCACCTATTTTGCCAAGCCTAATTGCACTGTCCAAACAGAGTGAGAAGCTTGTTCAAATGAAATATCGTCAAAAACATAGAAGTCTTGTTCATTTGAACATGTGTATATAAAGTTGTGCACTGATTGGCTGTAACTTGTTATTTTTGTACATAAACTTATTCCAACTAGGATTAGAGGTTTTTACATGTTTTTTTTATTATTATTAAAAATAAGATGATGTGTGATGCACACCAAAAAAAAGACTTTCTTTTGGAGAAATGAGAATGTGATTTTTTTTTTAAAGAAAATTAGAAATTGATATACCATAAAGTGACAAATATATTCAAAACATGACACGTATATGTACAAAGTTCTTCAAGATACAGATTAAAAAGGATTGTATTATCTAGAATAAACAAGCACGGGGAGTTCAGAGGTATATGATTCAGAACATAGCACCACCTTTCATATCCTACCGACTTCAGAATAAGGAAACAGAGTTTAATATAGCAACTATTATCTTCGGATATCTTCAAATCCCTACTTTCATGGCTCTTAATACTACTCAACTTAGAAAATCTACAACTTATAAATAAGATCACAAGGTAAGCTTTTGATTTATGTTTAATTCTTCTTTTCAATTATAACTTTCTTTTTTTTACTAACTTTATCATAGAGCGATTACCACCGGAACCTTCCCGGTGATCCTCTGATCCCGAATTCTTGACAAGTAACGAAGGACAGGAGACCCTTCTGATTATAAAAGAGCAACATCATAAATAGAGATAGAAAAGTAACTATAAGACTATGTTTGGAAGTTTTTTAAGCAAAAAAAGATCATAATGTAATAATTCGTGCCCTTATTTGGGGGTTTTGGAGGGAAAAAAATGTGACTTCGTACCCTTATTTGGGGGTTTTGGAGACATTTTTTCCCCTGATGTAAGAGTCCTAGGAACAAAAGAAAATAACAAATTCTATTATGTTAGTAGGAATGGTAGAATAAAAAAATTAGTTTTTATAAAAAAATTATGAGCAAAATGTATGATTACTAACTTATTTTCCTTTTCATCATCTTTTCTCCCCTTTGAAAAAGAAAAAGGAAGGAGAAAGTAGATTAGGTCTAATTTCCTTCCATTGTTTTCTTTTATCCCAATAAGAAAACTCAATGTGCTCGTCTTTCCTCTTTCATAATTATAAAAAATAAACGGAATAAGGAAGCCATTTTTCTCCTCTCCTCATACTTTTGCGAAAAAACAATTTAAAGGGAAGAGAAGTCTTCCCTCCCCTAGTTTCTCACTTATTTTCTGTTTATAAAATAATAAAAACTCCATTTTTCCTTTTCTTTTTTTGTTAGCCTTTATTGTGCCCTTTCATCATCTCCTTTACACCTGGAGTCCATTTGAGGGAGTTTTTATATTCATTATTTTGGTTTGTGTTTGTAAAAATTGTTTCGAAAAATATATTTGATTGTTTAACTAAATTTTTAACATCAATTTTGTATTGATTTAGCTCTTCATAACACACAAAAGTGCCTTCATGAAAAAGAAAATTGATGTACTTTTTTTGGTACGTATTTTTATATTTTTGAAAAACTTCTTAAATACGAGCAAACATTAGATACTCTCAGTAAGTCGCCACATGTGTACTTCTTGTACATGTAATTATTGATTTCACTATTGAAAATATTAATAAAATATCCAATATTTTTTTCCTAAAACACCCCAATATATACATTGAATTGGACTACTAGACAAAGGAGGACAATAAAGGTTGTCTTTTCTCTTCACCCTTACCCTCCTGTCACTCTTTCTCCCCCAAGTAAACAAGTCATAACAGTTAACTGAGGGTATTCAGCTGCATTGATACATACTTGTCATCTAAGAATAACAAATTATTTGTAATTTTTTTCCTTTTTGTTTACTTCTTGTGGGGTCTATCCAATCAGTCATACTAAGTTTTCATTACTTTTGGGTCACCATCTCTAGGTAATAGATCCGACATCAGAATGGGAACACCAGAAATTAATGGTGGGTGGGAGATAATAAATTGAACAATGACACGTGTACTACATATACTCCTCAGATACCCAATTACTCATTACTTTGTGTGTGTGTGTTTTTAATAATGGAAGACTTTGAGCCCAAAAGATACAGAATTTTGTTGATTTGGTAAAAGCACCAAAAGTGAAAAGACCCAAAAAAATATATTATATAGCCCCAATTATTTTGTACCTTTCAAGAATCCAAATCTGGGATTTTAGTGCTTGGATTTTAATAAAAATATATATATTTTATTAAATAGGTTGTTTATTATTACATTTATAATATTCATATATTGGGCATGAGTTAAAACATATATATGTTTTTTTGACTAAGTTAATGCGCTTCATAAATTATTATGACAATTGAAGGATTATTCTATGCCTCTATATATGAGAGATCCTTTGGCCCACTTGGGAGAGATTAGATGAAAAGTTAAAATCTAACTGTTTTCTTTTTCTTTTTCTTTTTCTTTTTTTCAATTTTGTTTTCTATCTAATATTTATCCCTCATGTGTTTTGGGTCTAATTCATACTAATTCTATTTTTAATTTTAGATTTTGATTAACAGATTGATATTGTGAATTAGGTTGTTATTACATTGTTTTAGAAAAAATAATTTATGAAATTTCTTAAAATTTCCCAACATTTATCTTTCTACTGAATTTCAAACATGCAATCATGAATGTATGATATGCAATTAACTCAGTGGTTTGGTTTATTTTTTATTGATAGCATAGTCAATTACTGGCGTCCAAAGTATTTATATCCTGCTAACCCGCTCCCCCTAGTTTGTCCCTACAAAAACTAGAACTCTGCCCTCTGTGAGAATAAATGTATAAATATCATTGAATCATTACCCTTTTAATCCCAAGTGATTGGTCGAGTGTAATAAGTGCCGTTTAAAAGGGGCTTACTTTCTAAGTTTAAAAGTTTGACTCTCATTGTCTGTATCTCTAAAATCAAAGTTAGTAGTCCGAACGTTATATGACCTTGAGCAGACGGTAATCCTATGTAGAGAGAGAAAGATTAGTCGGGTTCTTTTGTTTGGACAAAAAAAAAAATTATTATCCCTTTCTGCACTAATTTAATTCGGAAACATAATGAAAACATGTGGAAACATAATTTAAAATTTTTTTTTATACCAAAATCCTATTTATTGAATATTTGTGCATGTTTAAGGCATATACATCATATTCATAATAAATGACACTAATTCATGATACATGACATAATAGATATATACTATGTAATATCAACAAATTAGATAATTTGACACAAGTTACGTATAAAATAAAAAGTAAAACAAATAGCGATTTAAATTTATTATAATTAGCAACTTAATATTAAAATAGTTGTTTCTCTATACTTTATTTTCCTTACTACTTTTTTATTATTTTAGGAAAAATAATAGAAATATCTACTTGTAATTTTGAATTTTAATCCTTGAAAAATAAATGGATATTATTTTTTACTAACTTCTAAAATTATTGTTGATACAAAAGAAATGGTTCCTCTGATTCGGTATGTTTCCACTAGTTTCGGTATGTTTTCAAAGAAACAATTTTATTTTCATGAAAACATGTGAATTTTCATATTCCACTAGTATTTCATTTCGGTTCCCTGAGAAACGGAAACATTGCGACCGTTTCGATGGAAAAGAAACGAAATTTTGATCATTGTCCATTAGTCTAGAAGAAGGATGGAATGGGGGTGGTGTTTAATTTTGAGTTAACTACTAATTATTAGTTGTGATTTTTTTTATAAGTTAATATTCATTTTTAAAAAACTTATATTCATTTTACAAATAATAAATTTCAATCGTATGATCATACTTCAATCTGGAACATAAGTAAACTCTCTTTAAATGTGGGAGATCGAGGTGGCCTAAGAATATTTTTGCAATCATTAGCTGAGATTATCTACAACACTCTCTTTAAATCTTATGAAATAGGTCACAATCCGAACCCAAACTTTATATATATATATATATAAGGGTCTTGATAGTCAAGTGTAAATTTATCCTGGCCCTCTCAGGATATCCTGTGTGTTGGGGGGGTTTCATTTTCCAATCTAACTTTTTGATTGCTTGAGATGATGAATGATTAAATAGAATCGTTTGTAGTGGGACACAGTTGGCTATGAAAGATATATATTGGTTTTTATTAAATTACTACTTCTTCTTTTTTTGTGGGGTTGTGAAATTGACATCCTTTGTCTTCCATTTTCAGGTTTTTAAAATTAATGGTGGCAGGAGAACGCATTGGATGCGCTTTTTACTTCATTTTTTTACATTAAAATAAAAAAAAAAAATTGCTTCATTTTTGGATCAAGAAACCACTTTCTGAGAAAAGTCTTTTTCTCTTCAGTAAATTTTTTTTTTTTTTGAATAATGTCAATAATATTTGATAAATTAACATAGATAAAAATAAATAAATACGGACGGGTCTCACTGTTTTTTCAAGGAAGCTTTTACGTGATGGTCCGTGATTTCAAACTCCACACGGAACACCAAACGTATACGCATTGTTGTCAAAATTCTGGTGGACCAAAATGAAAAGAGTTCACGATTGCAGGTTCAGTGGAAGACCGAAGAGGTGGCACAAATAGGTTTTCCTATCCAAACACAATCGGGACCATTTACCGTACTAAAGTTTACTGTGTTCTGGAACTTATCCTGGCTAAATTTGGATGAAAAAGACAAGCTGAGGTTGAATTGTACTGGTTCAATTATATCCATTCGACCATAATTCGTCCAAGTTTGATCAAACTAATAACATACACAAAAAGTGATCATCTTTAGCACCATCATTTACGTATTTCAACTTCTCTTTCTTTTTTCTTTTTCTCTATTATTAACACTAATATCATTTTCAGAACTGTCACTTTATGACTTAAAATTTTTCAGTTAGGATCTATTTGCTTGTATGACTCAACTTAAACCTAATAAATATAGAGTCATATTTTTAAATGATTTGTTTTTTTGAGTCAATTGACTCGACTTTAATTGAATCTTTCATTAATAAATGGTATGATTGGTCTCTTAAATTAATCGATCCAAAAAATAGAATACTAAGTTATAAAATAAAATATATTTTAAAACAATTTGTCAAAACAAAAATGATTATGACTATCCATTTCTCTCACAAAAAAGTTTATTAATTGTGTTATGATCAAAAAATGAGTTGTCCCATCTTGAGATTGTTGGATTGTCCCACATCGTCCGTCTCTAACTCCTCTAGTCTATTTATATGGTTGGTTGTCTATCTCCTTAATACCTGGGTTTTAAGGAACTGAATGGGCTGAGCCTCCAATTTTCAACATGGTATCAGAGTTAGGCCAGAGCCCAACCTTAGGCTAAATGCACGAGGCCGCTCCCTAGCTTCCCTCTGCTGACAATGTAATCCAGGGGGCGTGTTAAATTGTCCCACATCACCCGTCTCTCGTTCCTCTGGTTTATTTATATGATTGGTTGCCCCTCTCTTTAACACCTGGGTTTTAAGGAGCAAAATGGGATGTAGTCCAGGGGGCGTGTTAGATTATCTCACATCGCCCGTCTCTAGCTCCTCTAGTCTATTTATATGGCTGCCCCTCTCCTTAACACCTGGGTTTTAAGGAGCTGAATGGGTTGAGCCTCTAATTTTCAACATAGTATAATGTAGTCTAGGGGGCATGTTGAATTGTCTCACATCGTCCGTCTCTAGTTCCTCTGGTTTATCTATATGATTGTCTGTCTCTCTTCTTATCATCTAAGTTTTAAGGAGCTGAATGGATTGGGTCTCTAATTTTTAACATGGTATCAGAGCCAAGACAGAGCCCAACCTTGGGCTAGATGCACGGGGCCGCTCCCTGACTTCCCTCGATGCACGAGGTTGCTCCCTGGCTTCCCTTTGCGAGTAATGTAGTTCAAGGGGCGTGTTGAATTGTCTTACATCGCCCATCTCTAACTCCTCTGGTCTATTTATATAGCTGCTTGTCCCTCTCCTTAACACTTAAGTTTTAAGGAGTTGAATGGGCTGAGCCTCCAATTTTTAACAGAAATAAGTTTTAACTTCTATTTTAATGACATATAAGCGATAAGAAAAAATTTTGAAAGTATGCATGAGCGATAAAAATATTAAAAATAAAATACAAATATTTTAAATTCAAATATCCTTTACACTCATGACAACTAGAGTTTATCAAAGAAAAAAAGTGACAAAAATGTTAAAATTCCAACTAACCTTAATTTCTTTATTATATCATATCATTTTATTTTTTAAAATTTTAGGAAATCATTAAGATGGATGTATTAAATTCTTATTAATACATATTAAACTTGAATTGCCATCACTACAATAAAAATAAAAATAAAAATAAAAATAAAAGAAACAAATGAAATCAAAGGCACATCTTCAAGTTCAAACAACAAATGAGCCTGTCAACTGGCATGACATTAATGTCATGGATGTATGTATTTATATGGGTGGATGGGCAACATATTTAATCCCATCGGATATCTATGTGGACCCCAAATTTAAGCATGATCGGTGGAGAATGACAATTGCATATCCATATCAGAAGTCCTCATTTTCGAGGGTCGAAAATTAATCAACACATTTGACTTTTATCGTTTGGCACGGAGTAGGAATAAATGGAGTAGGACGGACGGATTTGAGGCGGAGGGTCCTTCTCAGTCGGGTTATCCGAGTTTTTATTTATTTTTAAAATTTAAAATTTTAAGTTTATTTTATTAAATTAGTTATAATTAACATATTTTAAATAAAATAATACATGTTATTAAAATAAAATATATATATTAATAAAAAATTAAAATATTATTATTATTTTTTAAACATATAATTCTATTAAATTTGTATAAATTTTTAATAAGTGACTAAAAAATATTATTATAATTATTAGTTATGTAGTATAAAAATTTATTATGATTTTATTTTATATAATCAGAGAGGACGGGATGAGATATTTTCTTATTAAATTCTAACAAGATAAAAATATTCTTTTCTAAACTTGTCTTATTAAAAATGAGATTGACGAGTTCTAAAAAAAATGAATTAAATTATTATTAGTAGCCCCAAGAACTTTGTACATCCATCGAATCCCAAGGTACAGGATCGCACTTGTATTCCTCCTTGTGTATTTTCATTTACTAGGAAAATATAGACTACTTTGGATCATGGGTAAAAAAGTATAATATGATAAAAGTGTAATTTAAAAAGATATAATTTAAATTAAATGGTAAATATTTAAATAAATATATTTTAAATAATATTATAATATTTAAAAGTATTGAATATTATATATATAAATTAAATATTTTAAAATGAGAGCATAGAAAAAAATATGCGCCGACATTTTTTACAAATGAGTCTTTAAATTTAAAAATATTTAAACAGATATTTTGAAAATATAAAAACAACCATTCAATACAAAAAATTTAATTTAAATTTCAAAACGTCCTATGTAAAATCACAGTCGTTTGTACGAACATGTCTGTTATGAAAGAGAGAGAGTAAAGAGGGGCTTTAATCAGAATCACAGGGAACGACTCCTCACTGATCAGTTCACACTTTGCACCTTTACTTTTCTGACATTTGGAATCCCACTGCCAAAAATCCACCGGTCCTCGTGACCCCACAATTTTAGCCAATCAACAAACCCTAGGCCGCTAAGCAATGCTATTCTTACCCGGCTATGCATCCTATTTTTCTTTTCTTTAATTCTTCCCTTTTTCCCATTTCTACCTAAATAACACGTGAAACTGTTCGGAATTCATCCGATCGCCTGTGTATATTTTACTTGGACACGTAACGTGAGAACCTGAAATATACGAACTGTAGCACATCCCTCTCTAACTAGATAAACAGCACATTTTCTATTTTAAAATGACATTATATTATTTCCTTTTTTTTTAAATACCACATAGATGGAAAATAATTAATAAAAAGTTAGTATAATTTTAAAATTGAAAAAAATGTTATCGAAAATTGTCAAATTATATATGAAGAGTAGGGCTGAAAACGGATCGGATTCGGACCAGACCGGATAGGATTCGATCCGAATCCGATCCATTTAATAAAAAATCTGATCTGATCCGTTAATCTGACAGATCAGACGAATGTTAATCCGTATTTGAATCCGTTAATAATTGGATATCCGATCCGTTTAAAATTATAATATATATATATATATTAAAATTAATATATTATATATAAATATATATTATATTAATATATATACTGTAATAAATATATATTAATATATATACTATAATAAATATATATTAATCTATATATATAATATATTAATTTTAATATATATATATATAAACTGATCGGATCGGATCGGATCGGATTGTAAACGGATCGGATCAGTCTATATCATATTTGGTCCGTTTATATTTGGGATAATCGGATGCAGATCGGGTCGGGTAATATATCATTATTTCTAAAACCATATCCGGACTTAATGGATCGGATCCATTGATAACTCTAATGGAGAGTCATTGTAATTTACTTAATAAATAGTGAAATACTTGGGAGCTAAGTTCATGTCTTTTGTTGCATGCATATACTAAGGGCATTTTGGCGAGCTTTTACACTCCAATTTTTATGTTTGTGTTTGTAAAATTTGATTTAGAAAATATGTTTGATCGCCTGATTAAATTTTTAAAACTAAGTTTGTGTTAATTTTGTTTATTAAAACACAATGCAACACTCCTGCTTCACTTATAGAACTTCTCACGAACAACTACAAAATATTTTATAAAGAAAAAAGATTATTAAGTTGGTCTTACTTACAAAAGTGTCGAGAGGATAATATTAGAGGGAAAAAAAACCCTAGACATTGATAATGTTCTTATATTAAGTGAATGTTATTAGATTAGAACGCAATTCTCACGAGTATTTTGGATAAGTGTCATTAAATGGTAAGCAAATGAATTCTGTCAAACGAGATTAATAGATTAACCTAAGAAAGAGTAATGCAATTTTTACTATCTACGTTTATTTGCTGGTTTGTCAATATTTTATTAGTTTAATATCACATCATGATATAATATTGAGCCAATACAATACTATCAAATCGATAAATAAATAACTGTTAGTAAAATCTAAAAGTAAAGATGGTATTGCTACCTAAAAAATCAGGTAACTAAACGTTTGAGACTAGATGACTAAAATTTGTATTACTAAAAATACTTTTTCACATTGAAAGTAATGAAATAATGTGATAATTTGTATTCAAAATGAAAATGAAATGGGAGTTCATTTCATTCATGATGTTCATGAAGAGGGTTTTGCAAGGAGAATCTACAATCTAATTTCAAATGTATTTTCTTTATTATAATGGATATGATTTTTCCTTAAAAGAAAAAAAAAATTGTGAATAATAAGAGCTTTAAAGTTTTGAGGGTGGACCAAAGTCCTACTTGGATACTCTATATAGGACAACTTTATGTCTCAGACTCTTGTACCTCTTTAGGACTCCTAGTTTGGATGAGACATATCAATAACAACGTTTTTGTAATTTTTTATGAGCAAAGTACATTCACCACTTTATTATTGAAGCATTGATAATGGAACTTTGGACCAGTGCTAAGATATGGTCCCAATTTCACATCACCAATTTGCAAGCTCACAATTAAGTTGGTACAAAATCTTCTTTGTTGGTCACAAGAAGAGATTTGAGAAAACTATGAAATTTAAAGCCTACAATTGTATTGGATTAGAATGGCTCTAATAATATATAGTTAATTTCCATTGAATCTCTTCCTTGGTGATCTTTCAAAGCAAATGGCTTAAGATACTCGGTTGTGAAGCAAACTATGATAGTATATATAATATGAAATCTCTTCAAGATCTCCATTATCGTAGTTAGATTTTAGAAAGAGTAGTGTCAAAGGCAATCGTGATTTAGTAATAAAAGTCTAAAAACAATGATATAATTATGTTATAAAATACTTTTGTTTGAGATTAGACTTTCATGCTATTCAATGGTAGAATCAGGAAAAAAAAAATATATATATATATATATGTATATATATATTACGATCGGATTGAAATCTTTTTTGTAAAAAAAATAAAGAAAAATTTTGAATTCGACCAAAATTTTAAAATAAAAATACATGAATTAATTTATTTATTTTATTAACACGTGTGAAGATAACATCCTTCTTGAGTTTATATTTATATTCCCGACCATACTTATTATCTATATATTAAATAATAGAGAATCACATCTCATAAACCTTTTAATCATTAGGATATTGAAGTTGAGAGAATCCTAAACTCCCATTAGTCAAATTGGCTCTGGATATGACATTTTTTATACACAAAATGATAATTAGAAGTCCAACTTTTTCTTTCATGATGAGTGATTCAGAATTTGACGCGTAAAATGCGAAGATGCGATGCTCACAATCCTTCGTGCCCTACTAATTTGTCGGGCACTCTTTTTTTTTTTACCAGGTTTCTATCAATTATAAATATATTTTTAAATTTTGTTAAAATAATATTAATCTCTTTTATTATTATTGATAAATTATAAATATTTTTTTCCTAATTAAATTTTTTTTAAATGACAAAAATATCCCTTTTAAATAAATATCAATTAAAATTTTTTTGAGCAAAAAATATAAGTTATTTATCTTAAATTTATTCTTATATAAAATGAAAAAAAAAGGGTTTAAAAAAAATTGTCAAAATAAAAATAAAAAAGTCATTTTTGTCATTTTTAAAAAAAAGAACTAGAATATAAAAAAGGTATTTATAATTTATTAGTGAGTAGAAGAAGTCATTGTTATTTTAGAAATTTTAAAAAAAAATTATAATTATCAAAAATTTAAAAAAAAAAATAAGTGTAATTTATCTTAATTTGTTAGACAAAGTCATATGCTAAGCTCTGATTGGCCCTGGTTCCTCAATGCATGTTTTGCGTTTTGGCAATTTGAGTTCATCCAAACGTGATAGATTGATAAAATGTGCGCCTACATATTTTGTGAAATGAACCTCTTCCAATGCAATTTTCAGTGTTGGGAAGCTTTCTTCGCAATGTGGTTTATTGCGTTACGGAAAATGGGTTCAAAACTTAAAATGGCAATTTAAATAGTCATATTTAAAAATTAATTTTTTTTTGAGTAAATTATAGTGACCTATAAAATTTTTTATAATTGCAAAGATTTGCTATGAGATTTCTGAAATTTTAATTTATTTTTTATCAAAAATATTTTAATTAATATTTATTTAAAAATAAAAAAAAGTAAAATAAAATTAGTCAAAATTGAAAAAATGCAAAATAATAATAATAATAATAATGGTAATTTTGTTAATTTAAAAAAAAAATATTACAGGAGAGATATGTGTAGCTTGTTAAAAAAAATAAGAAAAATTAATGTCAATTCAAAAACTTTAAAAGAAGTATTTGTAATTATCAAAGACTTCAAAATAAGTGAATGTAATTTATTTAAATAAAAAGGTAAATTACATTAATCTTCCTTGAGATTTTTGTCAATTACACTGACCTTTCTTAAGATTTTTAATAATTACACTGACTTCTCATACTTTACTTGAAAATATATAAATATTTTCCTTTAGTCAATTTTTTCCTTCAAAATGATAAAAGTGTCTTTTTTATTTAGTTATTTTTGCATTTTTTCAATTTTGACAAATTTTTTCTAACTTTTTAAATATTTTTTAAATATTTTATTTAAAAATAAATTTAAGATAAATAACTTATTTATATTTTATATAAAAATAAATTTAAGGTTTTATCAATATTTATTTGTAGAATAAAACAAAATTGGTCAAATTTTAAAAATTTTAAAAAAAACATAGAAAATGTAATTTTGTCATTTTAAAAAAAAAAATTGACTGGAAGAGGATATCTATATATTATCAGGTAAAACATGGGAAATTAGTGTAGTTTCAATAATCTCAAAAGAAATCAAAGTAATTGTCAAAAATTTTAGAAGAGATCAGTGTAATTTATCTTAAAAAAAAATTATGAAACTCACTCGTAGTCATATCACAGAGATTGTACACTAACAGGACACTAGATCAGTCATGTTTGTTTCATGGATTAGATAAAGGCGAATAAGCTCTCCTCTTCACTAACAATGATAAGATTAATAATCTCAACTCTCTCCTCCCATTATTTTATTCATACTCTAGGTTATTATTTACTCTAACATTATTAGTGAGCTCTTTCTATTTTTTTCAACACCGATTCTACAAGATTATTGGAATTAATTTATCCAATCCCCTATTTAAGCCAGCAAACAAACATAGCCTAAGGACAATCTTTGACATGATGTATACTTCAAAAAATTAAGGGTAAATTATATTGATCTTTCTTAAAATTTATGACAATTATACTGACATTTTTTGAATTTTTTTCAATTACACTAACCTCCTCTATTTTACAAAATGATATACAATATTTCTCTTCTATCAATTTTTTTTTAAATAACGAAACTGTTTCTTTGATTTATTTATTTTTTACATTTTTTCAATTTTTACTAATTTATTCTAATTGTTTTTAAATATCTTTTACTTTTTTATTTAAAAACAAATCTAAAGAAAATAACTTATTTTTATTTTATATAAAAATAAATTTAAGGATTTTATCAATATTTATTTTTAAAATGAAAAAAAATTGGTCAAGATTTAAAAAATTTAAAAAAAATAAATATATATATATATATATATGAAAATGGTAGTTTTATTATTTTAAAGGAAAAATTAACTGAAAAAAATATTTATATATTATTTTATAAAATATCAAAATAATTTCAAAAATCTCTTAAAAATAAATACAATTAATTTATCCAAAATTAAAATAGCTATCTTTAAGGTTCCTGTATTTGGATGAAAAAGTAATTTCGAGAGCGTCATTTCCTAGAGAAAGTCATGTCTGTCAATCGCAATCGGGAATTGGTAATTATGGAACAATCAATGCAATTCATCCCTAATTTGGATTTTATAATGCCTTTTTGGCCATCCTGCTTTTCCAATGTGTGTAAACCCATTTCTTTCTCAACTCTTCCCTTTTGACTCCAGAAGTTTGATGTTGTTCTCTGCTCTTGGGAAAGTAAAAATATTTTCGTACAAACCTACTTTTATGTGTTTTGAAAAACAAAGTTAATATATAAATAATTTTGAAGGCTAGTTTAGCCATGCTACTAAGCACACACTTTGAAGTAACTTTTGCAACTGGAAATGCTGCATACATTCAATTTGTATTTTTTATTGTCTTCCATATGTAATGTAGTGGAGCTTCTAAAAATGAATTTGACTTTTTACAAATTTATTCTTAAACCCGCCATTTAAACATTACTATTAAATATAATATAAATGATAAAAAAAAAATTAATAGTTAAAACTATTTTTATATAATTTCTATCAAATAAAAAATCAATTATATTTTTCAGAATTTATTTTTCAATAATTAATTTTTTAGAATTTATTTTCTAAAATCTGAAATTCTCCCAAACAAAATCTAATAATTTAGTTGGGATTTGAGATGAAAAAAACATTTGTTATTAATAATTGTTAGCATAAAACTAATTGTTTTTGTTAGCATTATACTAAACTTATTATCATTAAAGATGTTTGCTAACTTCACTAATAAATTTTGGTAATAAAACCACAAGTTTAATTTCAATTTTCAAAAGAACTTGAATATAGTCATCATCCCCTATCTCTATTTGTATATTCTAAAAAATAGTAATAATGAGAATTACCACCATTATATTTAAAAAAACGAGTCGATATTCTCTCATTTTAATACTTGTAAGAGTATTTTTTATCAGACATGTTATCAAAGCGGTCAATATTAAATAATGACACAATTATCAAAAGAGGTGCTTCAACAACATAATATATAGTATGTTAAAAGATAACAATGCTATATAAAATTTGACATGCTATGGGATAATCTATTAAATTGACAAATGAAGTTTTTTTGAATAAAAGTCGTATAATGATAGTTTGTTAAGAAAAATAATGTAATTGTGCTAAAAAGGATAATTTTCTTTTTAAATGCACCATTGGAGGAACGTTAAAATATAACATTTTTTAGTTTTCGACTTTATTTTTTGTTGTCTAGTAATATTATGAAATTATTTCTAGTATGAACTGATATAAATTATAGTTCTTAAATTATTAAAATTCCAAATATGTATATATTATATATGAAATATGGATCACTCAGGATGTGATTAAACAATAAAGACGTTGAAAATAAAATTTAAACATCTCGAATTCACGTCGGTCATTGACAGTTAAAAAATAAGTCTGACCAAATACATCCTATTAAAAACCTCTCTAAAACAAAGAACAAAACAGATATTCATAGCTTAAAAATTGTGTTTGTACGTAATATATGCTCCCTTTTTTTTTTCTTCTTTGACAGTCTACTAGTTCTTGCACATAGTTGCTAAAGTTACGCATTTTATTGTCACAAGCTATGAACTTTTTGCATCGATCCAAATTAATTTTAAAAACTAATATACTATAAACTAACAAATTCTTTCAAAGCATGACATGTATATGTAATAAGACTTTAAGGTACACTTTTAATTTATACTAAATTATTCTTCTCAATTACAATCTCTTTTTATTTACTAACATTATTATCGGAACGACTATCACCGGAACATATTCGGTGACCCTCTGATCTAGAATTCTTGATAGGTAACGAAAGACGAGAGGCTCCTTTAATCGAAAGAACAACATCAAAAACTATTATGGAAAATTTGATATTAGCATTCTAAATTTTTAAAAAATGACATATATATATATATATATATATATATATGAGTCCTTTGTTAAGACTGAGATTTTATTCAAGTAGCTCAAACATTTATTTATTATGTAATTAAAAATGAGTTTGATTCTCTTTCTCTACATTATTGTGTATAGAAAAAAAGATAAGAGTCTTCTATGGATAATTTTCTCATATAATTATATAAAAAATACTTTGTATACCAGTTTAGTTTACCGAATGATGTGACAATAATTTTTTTGTGATTAATAAATATATTTTGACTTTTTATTTTAATTTTAAAGAAAAATTATGATGAATGGTATCATTTAATAAACAAATTTAACAAATCAAACCAATATACCTAACATAACTCAATTATATAATTACAAGGGCGTGAAAATTCTATGCACTAGATGTAACCATGATATATTTAAATTGAGTAATATTTGATAGCATTATACATATTCGCATAAACGTGAGACACACATTTAAGATATTCACATAAATCTTATATTAATATAATTATATATGCACCATAAGTACACAATCACATGTCACATGTCACATGAAACATTACTCATTTAAATTAACCCTGCAAACACAAGCTATTTAAAATAGAAGAAGGATTTGAGAAATTTTACCTTCTTGATCAGGAAATGAGACCCTTCTTCATCTATTTCTTATTTTATTGGCTTAGAAGGAAACAGATAAACGTGTCATTCGGGGCGTACTAAACACGCGTTCACATCTTCTTCTCTGCGGCGGGGCCGTGAGCTTTGCGGCGACTAAACGCGCCTTCTGCGTTGGTTTTTCGTACGTACAAGGTGGACGCTAGAGGAGGAAGGAAGAGTGGAGGGGCCGCCATGGCTCAATAGTAAACATGTCACTTCCAAAGGGGCCACCACGTGAATACTAGCATTCTCTCTCTCTCTCTCTCTCTCTCACAAGTCTCTCTCTCTCTAGCACTATTCAACTGAAGACGCTCTCTCCCTCCAAGTGAGTCACTCATTCGTTCATCCATTGACGTTTCCTTTTTACGTCCCATCATTTCCATTGTAAACCCTTTCTTCTCTCATTTCTTTTTCCGAAAAAAAAACCCCTCAAATAAGAGACGCAATATCGGAAGTAACTGGAGAGTCTTCTCTTTCCCGTGAACAATCAATCTCAGCATCACCACCAGAACGTCTCTACCTGCAGCAAGCATTCGCAGAGGGAGAGAAGTGGCTCATAATTGAACAAATAGACTGAAGACTTTAAGAATAGTATAAATCATCACCGATCGTCCGAAAGAACCGGAGATTAAAAAAATTGAAACTCCGGTTAATGGATACAACACCAGGACCCGGAGCAGCCGATCCGAGCGGAGGAGAAGGTTCGTCGTCGGCAACTGGCGGAGGAGGAGGGGGAGGATCGGCTGAGGGTGGGTCAATGGCGGCGGCACCGCCGAGTCGGTACGAGTCGCAAAAGCGTCGAGACTGGAACACGTTCTTGCAGTACTTAAAGAATCACAAGCCGCCGTTGACGCTGGCTCGGTGCAGTGGGGCGCACGTGATCGAGTTTTTGAAGTACCTGGACCAGTTCGGGAAGACGAAGGTGCACGTGACTGGGTGCCCATACTTTGGCCACCCGAACCCTCCGGCGCCATGCGCGTGCCCGCTGCAACAGGCGTGGGGCAGCCTCGACGCGCTCATCGGGCGGCTCAGAGCGGCTTACGAAGAGAACGGTGGGCGGCCGGAGTCAAACCCTTTCGGGACCAGAGCGGTGAGAATTTATCTGAGGGAAGTGAAAGAAAGTCAAGCGAAGGCCAGAGGTGTCCCTTATGAGAAGAAGAAGCGAAAAAGGGCGACGGCGGTGGCAGCGAATGTGTCAATTGCAGCAACTGCAACTGGTGCTGCTCAAGTGAGTGATGTTGCTGGTGGCAGTAGTGGTGTTGGGGATGGCGGGGGTGGGGATGGTAGCGGTAGTGGTGAGACTGCTGGTGGTGGTACTACAACTAGTTCTACTGTTGCTCCTACTACTACAACAGTATAGTCTCACCAATTTTTACTCTCTTTTTTTTTTCAAGTTTAATAGCTGTTTTAATTGTGATTAATTATGAGTTATATAACTGGCGATTCTCATATAATTGGAGAAATTTAGTTAGATCTCCAACTCTCTCTCCCTCTCTCTCTCAAATGGAAGCTCACTGTTTTTCTTTTTTTTTTTAATGCAAAAATGCTCCAATATATTCTCCTTACATTTTATTATATAGATGCAAATGTAAACTATAGTATATTGGATACATGAACGCTTTTGAGAGTTGAGATTGAAAGGAGACATGGAGTGAATAAACTTCCCCCATCTCTCTTTTTTTAGGCCTTCTTGCTCTCAACAAATTAAAATCAAACAGGAAAATAAAAAACAAACCCATCTTCTCTTTTTCTTAATTTTCTTCACCACACCCTTCAATCCAATTCAATATTCTATCATGCCATAGTATGAATCTCTCTCATCTTGGCATCATCATGGAAAATGAAAATTTTATATACAAGTGTGTATCAGACCCTCTTCTATTCTCTTAACTTGACATCAACACTCACAGAGATTAGATAACTTTAAACATTAAATCTGAATAGAGCCAATATTCATTTAGCAGAACTCCATATCACATAGAGTTTGAAATGGTAGAGAAGGCGCGCTTGTTGCCAAGAAGGCCAACAAACACTGAGAGTTTACAAATCTTGCATCAAATAGTTCATCTGGTCCCCTGGCGTTTGTTGCTTTAGGGACTGGGGCTACTGCACAGCGGGTCATACAATGTCTCTGTTTGATGATACACACGTGTGTCTGTTATTAACCTACTTGCATATTTTCTCTTTCAGGTGCTGCCTTTATATCTTGAATCCTGATCTAAGATTTTGTTTTCAGATTTTAGGTTTTGGATTTTGGATCCTTAAAAATTTGGGGTTTTTAAGATGGGGTGTAATTCATTTCCATCTCTCACTGTACATATATATAGACACATACACACACATATTGGTGTGGGGAAAGAATGAAAAGAACATTTCTTTCTCTCTGATAACAACAACGTCACAAAAGATATAAGCTAAAAGCATCAATGAAAATGGAAAGGAAAAGAAAGGGAAGGAAATAATAATCTTGGTGATTGCTGCTCTTAATAATTTGTTGTTTTGAGTAACCACCACCTGAGTGTGAAAACAACCGGAGGCCAACCAGTACTTCCATTCTATTTTTTATTATTAATTACTGGTTATTTAATTGATATTCTATGAATTATATTATTATATCTTTCGTATAATATCATATATAGATCCACCAATCAGTCTAAAACTAATCCTGCATACCCATTTGAGACCAACAATTCAAACCCATTTCCAATAATATCACACCTCATTCATTATTCTACTCGTGTTGTTCTCTTGTTTGATTTTTCCACTGTAGTAAAACTATTTTTTCCTTTCACTTTCTTTCTCTCTTCAATCTAATCTCAATTATTTTAAAATAAAAAATTATCAACAGTGCATTTAATTTTGAAAATGTCACTGTTAAGAAGGAAAATTCTATATAAAAATTTTACTTGTTTGACATTTTTAATTAAGTTATGTTTTAATGTTTCTTCTCCTAAATTATTTGGAGGAAGAGGTCTCTCTCACTTTTGCAGTTTGAAAATACATAAATGTAAGCAAGCAATAGAGAGGAAGAAATATATGGAGCTGTTTTCTTTGATAAACTTGTGCAAGTGTATTAGAGTATGCCTGGGGGTAGAACTGAGTTGAATAGCGAAAGGAGAAATGTCATGAGATGTAGATTGCTTGCAGGAGAGAGAAGGCTAATTCACTTTCCTTTTGTCGTCGCATTGGCCTTCCTGCTCCTCATTTAACCAGCCAGAGCATTCCACCACTTCATTTAATATATATATATACACACACACATACAGACTGTGAGAGAGAGAAAGCGCTTGTGATCAGGGTTTTTAAAAGCACCTGCAGCGAGTCTACTCTTCTTACATTATGATCATTGACATATGGTTTGAAAATAATTATACTCACATTTATGATAAATTACGCCAACTTTTATAAAAAGTTATGATATTATATTTATTTTTTAAAATTATACTAAATTTTTTTATTTTATTTAATAATAACAGATATTTTTTTAATTAAATTTTTCTTTAAAATAATAAAATTATTTTTTATTTATTTATTTTTATATTTTTAAAATTTTTACTATTTTTTAAAGATTTTTTATTATTTTATTTAAAAATAAGTTTAAGATAAATAACTTATTTTTATTTTATATAAAAACAAATTTAAAATTTTATCAATAGTTATTTTAAAAATAAAAAATGGTTAGAATTTTAAAAAATGAAAAAAAAAACATAAAAAAAAAAATAGTTTTGTTATTTTTAAGAAAAACAAATTGACTGAAAAAATGTCAAATGTAATTATCAGATAAAATAGGTGAGCTCAATATAATTTCAAAAGATTAAATGTAATTATCAAAAAATTTAGAAGAAATTAATGTGAAATTCATGTGAGTGTTATGATGATAAGTTTTATACTTATGTGAATATGTGCATAAACACATGTGCTATAAAACATTACTTTATGGACAATTAGAGGTTCTTTTGATTTTTCACTAACCATTTCAGTCAAAATTATTAGAAAATGAACGTAATCGCAAATTACAATTTTTTATTTTATTTTTAAAATTAATTACATTGATCTTTTTTATAGGGACTTATTTTTAGATTCCTAAAAAGAGAAAGAGCTTAATGCAATAAACAAATATATTCTAGTCAAATTAAAATTCTATTAAAATTTTAATATTTTTAATAACAGATTTTGCATGGTTGAAAGATACATTGTCAATATAACAAAAAGAATGTTAATATAATTTAAAAAATTATATGAAAGATTCTTATAATTATCACATAACTCATGAAAAATTAGTATAAATATGCTCTCAGTGTCCTTCTAACAGAGTCAATCACACAAATAAATTTGGAGTATTCTGTGAGTACGATACTTCTTATGATGAGATTAATAATCATTTGTGTAGGAGTGTAATATTTCTGCCTAATATTTTTTTCTAGTTACACTGAAACACACGTCTCAATTTTTATGAGGCACATATGCTATAAATAAACGGACAATGTTATGACACGTGGAATTATACTAATGTACACCATATGTGTATATATATATTTTTAAGAGAATTGTTATTCATCCTGCCATTTATTTACTTAAACTTTAAGATATTATTATTTTTAATAATTAAAATTATACTTCCTGCAGTTCAAGTATTAAAACGAGGAATGGGGGCAAAATTGCCCTTTTTTAATTAATAGTAAGTTTTCTTTTGGTGGGTAATAATAATTTCCTTGTAAGTGATCTCTCTTAGTTGTCAATAATTGGGCCATAAAATTGTACTAAAACCCAATCATCTTCAACTATATTGCACTTGTGTTTAATATACAGTTGACCCTTACTGAGAAAATGCCCTTTCACCCTTGTTACCATAACCATTGTCATTATCATTATCACCACTATCATGTTTTAGAGAATATGCGTTCATCCCAATTTTTATAGTCCTCCTATGCATCAATGACATAAATATAGTACTATTATCAATGATTTAAAAATGATTTTTCAATTAATTAACATCTATCCAATTTTTAGTATATGTTTGAAATTTAAACAATAATTTTTCTTTTCTTTTTTTGTGTTTTGTCATTAATATGATTTATTAAACATTTTTACGTACGTTTTCTCAAATTTTAATTTATCTTTTTGGACATATAATGCAAGCCCATAAGTTCAAACCGGCTAATATGGATGAGGTTAATGTTTAATCAATTGACTTCTATATAAGATTTGAGTGGTAAAGTTATGAGTAATTCGTTCAATTAATATGTAATTATAATATGCAAGTGGCCTCTATAGAGCTCTAACCTAGTTGGGATGCTGGCTTTTGCAAGACTTGAGCCAACGTTTTCCCTTTGGTTTAATGTCGGTTGGCATGTCCTCACAAATATACTATGATATATTATTTCATCGTTATTAGAGTAATGATACATTTTTTTAAATTATTTTTTAAGTTTCTATCTTAAATAAGATGGCATTAACATGATACTAAATTATTTATAATATTTAAAATTATATAATTAATGTAAATTTTTTACATCAATACCACATTATTTGATATAAAAATTTAAGGTACAAATTTAAAAAACAAACATTTCTCTATCATTGTAGCTATTTTTTGTTCTTTAAAAATCCCCTCATATTACTATTTATATATTAAAAAGAAAAGAAAAGAAAAGAGAAGTTGCCAATTTAATTCAATCCATCCATTTAAAATAATTTTATTTTTATTAAAAGTAGTTTATCAAATAATGTAACAGAATTATATTAAATGTAGATCATTTTATGATTTGATGTATTGCAAAATAGATTTTCTCAACGCGGATGAAGTTACATGAGAATTAGGGAGACAATTGACCCTCCCTTCAAATTGTTTTATTCAAAAAATTTGTTACTTTTTTTAAAAAAAAATTCCCAGCATACATTTCTAATTTTTATTCTTGACTTTTCTAGATTTAAAATTTTTCATACTCTGTTCTTGTTTTAATTTTAATTTCATTTTTTAATAAGACTTTTTTCAATTTTTTGAGTTTTATCATATTAATGAATTCAATTATTTATCAAAAAAAAATTATCTATTAATATTAATTTATTTATTTTTTTAATATTAAAATTTATCACCCAACATTTGAAAGAAATTCTATAAAATTTATCAATTTAACATGTAATACAGAAGAAAGAATAGAAGGGAGGTAATATAATCATCTAAGTAGAGATTATCTCTATCAAATTTCTAAAGCGGCCAAAGCCAGGAGGATGAAGATTTGCTTAGGAAACTAGGAATCCATGAGAATGTTTTTCTTTGTCATCAGTCGTACCGAGTCTCCAATCTTCCACAGGTAGGTCAATCACTGCTCCAATTAAAAATAGGTTTAGCCGAGCATCTTTTCATTACTGATGACGTTTGTGTTCTAGAAGACAGTAACATATGATATCATGTTGTCCGCTCCTAGAAAGATTATACAACGGTTGGATACATAATCCACGTTTGAACCCACGGTGAAAAAATTACAGTTCGATAGTGTTTGAATAAATATATTAAAAATGGTGTTAAATAAATATATATATATATATATGTAATAATGGATAAATTGTTAAATGTGTTATACATAAAGAAAATAAAAATTAAAAAAATTTCTCATTCGTTGAGAAAATATTGTTAAACTAGTCGTTTTAATGGTGCCAAAGATGACATTATCACAAAATTAATATCTACATTGAAAAATATTTTAATGCCTAAAAAGAATTGTTAGATAATGCATCTCAACTTGTGTTCACATGAATAGAAATGGTAACGGGACGGTGTTCTTTTTTTAATCTCAATCTCATTTGTATTCTAAATTTTCGATCTTGTTATGTCTTATTTAGAGGTTCATTTCGATCACATTTATAATCTTTAATTCTATCTTGTCTTTTCTAGTCTAATACAACAATTGGATACATAATTTGCATTTGAATGAATGGCAAAAAAAAAAATACAGATTAAATTAAACTGTTAATATTTGGTTGAATGTGTTAAAATTTGTCTTAAATACTATATGTCATATTTGGATAAGTAGTTAAAAGTATTATATATTATATAAATAAAAATAAGAGTTTAAAAAAAAATTCTCACTGACATTTTTTTTCAGAATTGACGTTTTAATGTGAAAATTTCAGACACTAAAAAAACTTTGAAATAAATATGCAAATATTAAAATAGTATACTTTAAATTTTGGGACGTTCATTTTAAAAATGTCACTGCACTGCACCTAAAATAAAAAATAACTCAAAAATAAAAACGCTTGCTTAATATTCCTGCTAAGGCTTGCGGGATACATATTTCAATGTTGCTTTTTGAGTTTTGTGCTAAAGCTGATCAAAGAATCTACTCAAATTAAATGATAATTACACTTTAACACGTTTGACTTATTTACAATTGCAGAGACCATCTTAATATTTTTTAAAAATTATATTATCTTTTTATTTATTATTACGATAATATAAAGATTTTTTTTCCGTATAAAATTTGCTATTGAAAATATTAAAGTTTTAACTAATTTTTTTTAAAATAAATTATATTAATACTCTTTGAGGTTTTAACAATTATAATAACCCTTTTGAGGGTTTTGAAATTATAATTATTTTTTCAATTTTTACTGACAAACTAAAAATATTATCTGTCAATTTTTTCAGTTAATTTTTTTTTTTAAATGATAAAATTGCCCATTTCATGTTTTTTTTTTTTTTCCATTTTTCAATTTTAACCATTTTTTTTTACTTTTAAATATTTTTGTATTTTATATAAAAATAAATTTGATAGTATTTTTTTAAATTACATTAACTTTTGATTTATTATTACAATAATATACAGATTTTTTATTTAGTACAAAATTTGCTATTGAGAATGTTAGAGTTTCAATTAGTTTTTTTTTAACGAGTAAATTATATTAATTTTTTTTGAAATTTCTGACAATTTCATTGACCCGATTGAAAATTTTGAAATTATATTAACATCTTCTATTTTTACTGACAAACTAAAAATACTACAAGTCAATTTTTTTCAAAATGAAAAAAACTACCCATTTCATTTTTTTTTTTCATTTTTCAATTTGAACCAATTTTTTTTAACTTTTTTTATTTTATATAAAAATAAATTTAAGATTTTAATCAATATTTATTTGAAAATGATAAAGATTTAAAAAATTGATCAAAATTCAAAAAATGTAAAATATATATATATATATATAAAAGGGACAATTTTATCATTTAAAAAAAATATTGACTAGAGAAGAGTGTTTATAATTTGTCAGTTAAAGTATGGGAGATCTATGTAATTTCAGAAATTACAAAAGAGGTCAGTATAATTGTCAAAACATCATGAGAGATCGGTGTAATTTATTATTTTTTAAATAATTAAAATACCTTTATATATTACACTAACATCCTCTTATCTTTTCATAAATTGCATAGAATGTTTTTGTAATTTTTGAATATTATATGGAAGGTCAATATAAATTTTTTTTTTTAGGGTAAAATAATAAATGTTTTTTGTTAATGTTCATTTTTCAATAGAAGAGGTTCTTGTAATTGTCAAATATTACAAATGAGCTCAGTGTAATTATCCCTAAAGTAAATGAATTCAAACATAATTAGTTTTATACCTTATTTTATTTGTAAACTTAAACCAAAATAAAAATAAATGATTTAGTGGGACAATAGTTTGAAAAATGCCCATATGTTGAGAAAATATTAGAACAATAGTTGTTTTAGTGGGGTCAAAGATGACATTACCACAATAATTAACATGTACATTGAAAAGTATTTTAATGGCTAAAAAGAATTATCAGCTAATGCATCTCCACTTGTGTCTACATGAATAGGAATGGCAATGGTGGTACCCCTTCCCCAACCTCATTTACATTCTCTACCCTCAATCTTGTCCCATCCTTTTTACGGATTCACCCCAACCTTGTTTATAATCTCTGATTGTGCCCTATCCAGCCTCGTCCCGTCTCGCCCATCCCAGATATTTTTTTTCAAAGTAAGTTTTAAAAAAAATTGATAGATAACTTAAAAAATTTATTTTCAAAACATGAGAAATATGAGAAACCTTAAAACAAATTTTATAAAATATGGTTTATTAGTAAAACTAGTATATTTAGAAATTTAAAAAATAAAAACTAATATATAAATGAAGCGGGTTCAGGGAAAGGTTATCATCCCCTAACCTCGCCCCCGACAAGATTTTTAAAACTTCACCCTAACTCCATCCCGACTCATTTATGAATATCTTATACTTGCTTCATTAAAAAAATGAAGGGATAGATTACCACTCCTACACGTGAACAAGTTAAAATCAAGATTCAAGAGCTTGGAGGTACTCTTATATGATAAGTGAGAATAGCCCCGTAAGGGGGCAAAAAACCATGACACTGTCAAAAACATTGAAAATTCTAATGCCAATTATCTTGTCTACACGGAAAAATGTAATAAGCTTGGTCCAACCAAGTTAATAAAAAAAAATCCCTCTAAGAAAAGTTATATTTACTAAAAAAAATTATTAAATGAATTGATCATGTTCATGTCATTTTATAATATTCATCATGCAGTCCAATTTTCAATCCTTGTTTCAATGCTTGAGTTTCAAAATATATAATTTCAATAATTAAAAAATTAATATTTTAGAATTTGATACACCAAAAAGATACTCCCAGTCAGGACTTGTCACGTGTCCAGTTTAGCCTTTGTGACATTGTTTCAAATAAATATAAAAAGGTTATCACACCCCACTATATTCAAAACAATAACTAAGGTTGTTTACTGAGGCTACCGAGGTCACTAAAATATCTTGAGATACCGATGTCATAATAGGACAACCATTTATAACTCTTATTATGACGTATATTGTCATGATGAGTGCTGTACCACCTGACAAGCGGTGGGATTTGATTATGACCAAAAAGACGAAATAAAATCTTAGCTTTACATCACTGTCAAATCAACACTGAACAGTGATATAAAAATATCAGCTAATCCACCGCTTAGCAAAAACCACTTAACCTATAAATACCCTAGTAGAGGAGTGTGTAAAAGATCTAAGTTTAAAAAAAGAATAAGCAAGAAGAAGATATCATTTGATCAGGCAATTTATTTTTACTTGATCTCATTGAACCATCGGAGCGGCTACCCACCGGAGCCATTCCCGGTGGCTTTCATCTTATTTCTTTGCAGGTTCATTAGCAGCGATGGTTGTATCCTTGACGAGCCAAAAATAACTGCATCAGAATTCAAGTGAAGACATAAGAGTTTGAATAACATTTCTCATTTTTCCCTGCTCATATAATACAATATTATTATATTATTTAAGAGTGCACTTTTGAATAATAAAAAAATTTGTAGAATAATAGGGTGAGATGCTAAGGTGAGCGAGATCCTTTTTCATTATTATTATTAATGAGGATGCTAAGGTGACTTTGATCCTAGCATTGTAATTTTTTTAATTCTTTCTTTATAAAATTGGTCTTTTTTTTTTTTAAAGAAAAAAGGAAAAAATGGGTACTTTTTGAATGGCAAGAGCAAGCGATTGTGAGCCGCAGAAAATAATAGGGTTTTGAGGAAGAGTCGGTAGGGACAATGGAGTGTGGACAAAACCATAGAACTGACAAAGGCAAGAAGTAGGAAGTTAGGAAGAAGAAAAGGGAGAATTGATGTGAGAAATGAGGAGGTGGTCATCAGTATTTATTATGGGTCCCAGTTATTTTGACGAACTGTAGTTAGGTTCGCCGACAGGATATGGAGGGCGTAGATTTGGTGGCAGACGGTGGCTGATGCTCTTCTTCATCTCACTTTCGGAGCCATCCCTCTCTCTCTCTCTCTCTCTCCTTTCATTTAACACATTTCCTACTTTGCTACTACTTTTTTCTCAGCTTTGCTTTGTTTTGTTCTGCTGTGAGAGCCTGAGATTGAGAGTCTTCCTCGTAGGCAAATACACCGACAATAGTTTGGACAGACAAACTTGGAATGCACATTAGGGTTATAGGAGTCGGCACGCGCATGATTATGATTATGTGATCATCGACTTTAGAATATAGATATACCTCTGTCTTTGTATGTAAATTGATCTTTCATCTCTTAATTAACTCAGGAAGCCATTTCAAAACTTAGCTCATTGAGGTCCTTCACTTTTGTTTTTGTTTTGTTTTAATTAGCCCTATAGTACTACTACATGTGCATGTATTATAAATTTTGGATAATTATATTAATTTTTTAAAATTATTTGACAATTATAGAGACATTCTTGTTTAAATTGATTTCTTATGTTAGAATTGTCGATTTTAGAAATAATTGCTGATCTCACATGTGATATCTGATAATTATAAGTATCTCTTCTGCAATTACTAAAAAAATAAGAGAAATCCTAATACTATCAATGACGAATTTTGCACTGAGAAAGGAATCTATATATTATATATCTATATAACAGAAAAGAGGTCGATGTAATTTCAAAGAAAATAAAAGAAGTTTGTATAATTGTCAAATAACGTGAAAGAGGTCAGTGTAATTAATAGTATAATTTTTTAAACTTTCTGACATACAAAAATATAAAGAACTGACATATTAACAAAATTTAATTATCACTGCAACAAAAACTACTCTAAGATGAGTCTTGGGACAAACAAATCTAACTCATTTCCCTATCCGAACGGATAAACTAATCCCACATTCCCTTTGAGAGCTTAGGCTCATTGAGTTTAATCTCTCTCTTTTTGATACAACAATACGAGAGGGAGGAATCGAATTAATGTTAACTGCATGGTGAGTGTACACTAATACTATTTAAATAAGACTTTAGTTCTAAATTTTAACTCTCAGAAGAACTGAGTATTAATTATGATGGAGATAAAAGAGTGTAATATTTCATTTATGTTTTGATTGTTAATGAGTGAAGAGGAGAGGAAATGATATAATTTTCCAATCTTCGTTTGGGACAAATGAAGAAAAGAAAGAGAATCAATTGAATGTTTAGTTATGTGAGTAGTTGGTAAAATATGAATTCACTTTTCTTTTTAAATTAAAAATAACGACAGGATGGATAGTCATTAATTCTTTGGCTCTCTACCCTCTGTCTTTTTTACTTTTAGAACAAGATTATAATAGGTTTTTAAGTTCTTTCCTCTCGCCATGCATTCTATCTTTTATCTTTAAACCAGATATAAAATAAGTCCTCCTTACTTCTCATTTCATTTCCGTTCCTCCCAACTCCTTCAAACCACATGCACACTATAAAAGTTTGTTTTGTCTACTTTTAAAAGCGGGAGGATACCGAGGAAAAAAATTATAAAGTTAATGATTATTCGTTAGTAAATACTTTTTTTTTTTTTTTAACTCTCCTACCTTCTCCAAAAAAGATAGAGATGAGATAATTGCACCCAATTTCTTTTTTTTTTTAATTAATATTTCAAATATAAAAAAAGAATTACACTCCCCACTCTTTACCCTCCTAATTAATGTCGTCTTCTTTTCTCTGTTCATTTTTTTTTCAATCACTACAAAAAATGAGATTATTTTCGACGCATATTAGCCGTCGGTTATAGTTCCGCCAGTTACATTGAGTATTTACGATGAAAACAAATTAAATGTCAAGAATGGTGGGAGAAAGACAACGGCATTTTTTCCGACGCTATTAATCGTCGGAAATAATTAACTACTACCGACCAAAAAATTCTGTGTCGGAAATAATCAACTATAATCGACCATTTTATGAGTCGGAAATAACTAAATTTAATAAAGCTATGGTCGAAAATAATATTTT
Organism: Nyssa sinensis; assembly: GCA_008638375.1. Taxonomy (NCBI): domain Eukaryota; kingdom Viridiplantae; phylum Streptophyta; class Magnoliopsida; order Cornales; family Nyssaceae; genus Nyssa; species Nyssa sinensis. The sequence goes on from CM018031.1 coordinate 13,967,806, forward strand.
ATTACGACGCTTAAATGAGTCGGTAATATTTTAATATTTTCGACGTCACAATATTTTCGTTGGTAATCTTTTTCTGACCATTTTACTACTGACTAATTTGGGCGACGTTTATTATTGGTCGATAATGCTTATTGCCGACATAAAGTGAGTTATTTCCGACCGCATATAGTGTCGGAATAAATATTTTGTCTTGTAGTGAATCATCCAAACATAGTGTTAAAAGGGCATGTGTACATGAGCAAATGTGCCATAGTTTATAGGGTAGTTGTTCTGTCCTCGGTACTATTTCCGGTGCGAGCATTGGCAAGACTACAAGAGCTCCGGACAAAGACACGAGTGTTACTTCCAAAAGAATAGACATATCACAAGGAAAACACTTGAAACAAAGGTATTTCTAACAGTGTCATGCAACAGTTATCAAGTCATTTCATTTTAGTTGGCCAGAAGATTCCAGATTGCCGAAGACAATAATTTCAGTACTTCTGGTAAAGCCTTCAGAAAAAAATAATTCATTTTGTAAGATACAAAATACACGTTGTGCTTTCCAATGAAACAGAAATCAGGTTGGCTGTCTGGCAAGTCTTCTTTTTGAAGACTATACAGAAACCAGATTCTAGTTACACGAATCCTCTGCAACCCATTAATTAAATTGCTTCTTTAAGGGAAAATATAATGAGAAACAACAACAACAAAAAACAATTCAAATTCTGGGTGGAGATTGGGATTAATTATCATTCATGCCAAGAACAAAAATATATAAGTCATGGGAAAGGAAAACTTGAAGAGGAACTTCAGCAACAGCCAATTACAAGATTTGAACTGCTATTTTCTTTTCTTATTTCTTCTCAGCAATCAAATGTTGCATTACTTGACAAATTTTGGAAAATATGTGAGATTCCCACAAGGGCAGTACAATATAGGAAGTTGCAGAAGGGAAGAAAATTAAAACAATTTTGCTCAATGATCATATGGTAATGAGGACAAATCCTCACACAACTTCCGAATCGATAGCTATTATTGCTTTACACCGATCCCACAATACACATATTATTTAAATCACTGAGAATGTAGCAACAACAGAGATTTAAATTCAGACCAAATACTTAAAATTTGGTACTTTAAATACTTGAGACTTGTTCTTTCAACTACTACCCATAGAGGTTATATGGCAACCAAAGTTGCCTGGCACATTTACAGTTGAAGCTACAATGGAAAAATTCTTGGGTAAGAAGCATCCTCCTTTTTTTGGTGGCTAGGTTCAAGCAACAGATGAACTGCCTACTGGGGAGAGGATTCAATAGTCCTATAAAGTTCTAATCTTGAACATGTGGTCAAAACACAAATCAGCCAAAAGAAAAGTAATTCAATATTGGTCCATCTTTTAATGGCAGCAAAGGGATATGAAGATCAAAAGGTCCGATGAATTATAGCACGTGAAATCCAGGATTGCTATTCAAACCTCATGGACTTAGTTTAAAGTCAAATCGAACTATATTTTATTTTAATTTTAGGTTAATATCTTGCTTGATAGATTTACTAATATTTTGGTCAGTTTCAAATTTTAATATTTTTTGAACTGGAGTTTTAAAATATTCTTTGTTATCCAGATATTTATTCTAAAGGGGTAAATAAAATATTTTATAAATATTGATATCTTTTTATTTTTTAAAAATAAATATTGTAAATAAACAGTAAATAAATATGAACAAAGAGAGAGAAAAAAAACACAGTAGTTACAAGGTTCGAAAAAAAATTTATGTCTTCGACTCAAGTATTTCTATCTGAATTTTTTCACTATGGTGACCTCCTTGCAAGTGAAAATCAAACATTTACAAAGCGAAGACTGCAACCCTCTTATCTAAGTAAAATATGTCATTTTGCCTCACCGAGTAGCACCTACCTACAACTCTCACCGCAATGAAATAATAAAAAAATATTTACGAAATAGCTCTCTCTTCTAGATTAGTTTTGGTGTAATAAAATACTCACTCTTTATAGATTGATCAGGTATAAACTCTGAGTATTTAAAATGAGTAGAACTTTTAGATCGACAAAATCAATACTCACTAATATAACGGTTGTGTACCATAGTCGTTTCTCTTTTTTTTTTTGTTTATTCAAAATTTGAATTTGTGATTACTAGATCGACAGAATCAATCGACTGTTTTGAGGATTGATCGACTAATTAAGTCAATTAATTTGTTTAGAGGGTTTGAAGTTCATTTGCTTAAGAACAATCAGTCGAATGGTTTTGAATATCAGTCGACTAGTTCTTTTGTACATTGTTTTTGTCTTTGAGAAATGGTCGACTAATTTGGACAATGTGCTTCAGCAATTCATCAATTGATCATTCAGTTGACTAGTTCTATGACTCAATGACTGGTTTTGTTTGTACGCTAATTTTACCTTTAATCAATGTGACAAATAAGTTTTAAGAATCAGTTGGTTGGTTTATATAGTGAATGTCTTCTAGTTTATTTCTTTCTTAATATAAGTTTTGTAAAACTTTTTGATCTTTCAAAACTTTAAGTTAAATATTTTGTTTTGAAAAAAATCATTTAAGGTTAGTCCTTAGATTATCATTTTAAATAGTAAGAACTTACGACTGATGATCAATTTAATCTTAACGTCACTCAAAAACCCAAAATTCAAAATAAGGAAAAAAAAATCACTTGGATTATTGGGCTTGAGTGAGTCCAACTTGTTTAAATCATCATGAGAGCATTCTTCATGTTTTGATCTTTGATTTGGAACATACTCTTGAGTAGAATCTTTTAGCTTGATGAAATTTTGTCATTTTCTTAGTTAACAATCTTCTTTAACTTAAATAACCTATTTGCATTGTCACTTGGATAAAACACTAGTTTATTGGATAATATTTTGCGATCATTAAAATTACTGAGATATCCTTAGTTGAAAATCTTTAGGACTAACATTCTTTATTAGTTAAAGTTTCTTCATTTCTTATTTTAAGAGTCATAATGTATCCGAATTAAAGTATAAGATCCAACAACTTGTAATTAATTATGAAATCTCTTTATTTTATTTTTATTTTTATTTTTATTTTTATTTGTTTGCCAATGTTAAGATTTCCCAAGATTCTTTGGACGGATGGAAGGCCCGGTGATCCAATTCAATGATCAAACACTTAACTATCCTAATAACTCATATTCTCCTTGTTCACACCATGAATGAAGGTTAAATCCCTCGTCTATGTCACTAACAGAGATTTAAACCCTCGATTTTCCTTATAAAAATATTAAAATTATGCCACTCGATTACAAGTACATCGGCTATTTTAAAAGAGTTTGAATGCATATTTGTGTGATTTGACTTAATTATGCTATTTAGTCATATCCTCCTTCCTCGTACCATGAATGAGACTTAAATCCTTCATTTTTGTCACTAACATAGATTAAACTCATATTTTTTATAAAATTATTAAAATTATGCCACTCGATTATAAGAACATTGCTATTTTAATAAAGTTCACTTATACGAGTTTGAATGTATATTTGTGTGATTTGACTTACCCTTTCCAGTGAATTTTTTTTTTCTTTTTCTTTCTCTCATTCATACTTTTCTTAAATAATATATAGTAATCCATATTTTTACCCCAAAACACAATGGTATCAGCCTCTAATCAACTCTAACCCACTTGCTTATCCATGGACCTTCCTTTTTAATACCAGAAACCTCGTGGATCTTTCTTTTCAATATCAAAAACCTTAAAATATGTGTTATCCAGAATTTTTTCTCAGGCCAAAAAAAAAAAATGAGACCTATCAATTTAAAATTAAGCCAGTTGGAAACTCATGACAATAGAGATCACAAGATTGATAGATTCAATTTATAAGTAATAAAACTAGGTTATCCATGAAATTTATTTGGATAAATTAAACGGACTTCTTTAAGGTATCTAACAATTACAAAGACATCCTTAAGCTTTTTAAAATTGCACATACTTCTCCTTTTGTCTATTTTTTTTTTTTTTTTTCAAAATGACAAAAACACCTCTTTTATTTTTATTTTATTTTTTTACATTTTTTCAATTTTGACTAAACTTTTTTTTAAAAGAGTTTTTTCATTTTATATAAAAATAAATTTAAAGTAAATAACTTATTTTTTTATTTTTTCTCAAGAATATTTCAATTAATAGTTATTTGAAAATAAAAAAGAGTTAACAAAATTGGTCAAAATAGAAAAAGAAAAATGCAAATAAAATAAAATAAAATGAACACTTTTATCATTTTGAAGAAAAAAATGTACTAGATAAGTAAAAGTACAAGAAAACAATTTAATTTCAAAATTTTTGAGAAAATCTTTGTAATTGTGTAATTTATCCCATCTTTTTTTTTTGCAGGAATATATTTTATGTTGAAACAAATAGATCCATTGAGAAATAAACAACAATCAAAGGCCTGAAGTGCTGCATTATAGAATGAATAAGCTTGGTCTTCTCGTATCTCTATTCTCTCCCAAACAGGCCCGCAAAATGGGTATTTCAGAAATAGAGAGAAGCTAAAGGTATCTGAATGAATAAGCTTGGTCTTCTTGTATCTCTATTATCTCCCAAACATGCCACGGCAAAATGGGTATTTCAGAAATAGAGAGGGGCAAAAGGAAGCTTGGCCTTCTTGTATCTCTATTCTCTCCCAACAGACCCTGGCAAAATGAGTATGAAAGGATAATAAAAAGGTCAAAAAACGTCGACAGCAGGATTCGAACCTGCGCAGGCAAAGCCCAACAGATTTCGAGTCTGTCTCCTTAACCACTCGGACATATCGACGACTGCTCTCTTATTGTGTATTATCATTTATATATATATGATTTGTTTGTATGACCAAAACAACTTTGCTCAATGATTATATGGCAACCAAAGTTGCCTGGCACAGATTCCCAGTTGAAGATACAATGGAAAAATTCTTGGGATTAGAAGCATCCTCCTTTTCTTGGTACCATTCCAGTGAGCAAAGGGATATGAAGATCCAAAGGTCCAATGAATAATACTGTAGCACCTGAAATAAATCATAGTATTCACCACAAAATGAAATTTATTTTATAATTATATCTTTTTATACTGTAATACATGATGCATATTTTATAATATATTTTAATACATATGATATATATGATACGTGCAATCATATTAATTAACGGTAATAATACGACTTTATTTTTCCTTTTTTTTCTTTTGGTATATACATGAAAACAATCTCGTTTTTTGTTTTATTTGATTTTATATATTTTTTTTTGTTATGTCAAGAAATTTTTTTTCAAATCCAAAAAAAAAAAAAAGCAATTATTTTTAGAAAATGAGGATGAAGATGGTGATGACTAGTTGAACGCACAAGAAGTTGAAAGGGAAAAAAGAAGTGAAGAATTTTTGACATCCAATGATGATAAAAATGAATGTCTTTGAAATTAGGGTGAAATCCACCGACCCACATGTGATGTATGAACAATGACGGTTGTGTACCATAGTCAGTGACTAGATCTGGATTGGGGGTAATGGAACATATATATATATATATATATATATATGTGTGTGTGTGTGTGTGTGTGTGTGTGTGTGTGTGTGCAAAGCTTCAACAATGGTTAAAGAATCTAATATAGCTCGGTTAACAGATAATATAGCATGCCAGAATCAAAATCAAGAAGAAAAAGAACCCACAAGTTAAGTTGAATTATTTTTTATTTCTCTTTAAATTTTAATATTGATGAATTATGTTGCAAAACATGAATTATTAAAACCTGGTTTAGAACTAGTAGTATTTATAAATTTTTATTTTTGTATTGTGGGAAATTTAAATTGATTTTTTTATTAGTTAGTTGAATTATTATTTATATCATTTTAAATATGTATATATAGCATAATATATATATATAGATATGTATAAATATATTTTAAAAAATTCAACATATCTTACAACACATGATATAATATTTTTGAAAAACGATATAAACGATAACTATGTATATAATTGAAATAAAATTTGTCATGCTAAGCATGTTAAAAAGAAAATGGGCAAAAATTGAGAATTTCAAATGAATTACTATTCAAACCTGATGGGCTCTGTTTAATTTTAATTTGAGGTTAATAATATGTTGCTTGACAGATTGACTAATATTTTGGTGAGTTTCAAATTTCAATATTTTCTGAACTTGAGTTGTAAAATATTCTTTATTAGTTAAAAGATTCTTCATTTCTTATTTTAAGAGTCATAATGTATCCTAATAAAAGTAGTAAGATCCAACGGCTTATAATTAGTTATGAAATCTCTTTATTTCAATATCAAAAACCTTAAAATATGTGTTATCCAGAATTTTTCCTCTGGCAAAAAAAAAAAAAATTGACCTATCAATTTAAAATTAAGCCAATTGGAGACCCAAGACAACAGACATCACAAGATTGATAGATTCAGTTTATGAGTACTAAAACTAGGATAAGGAAACATGTAGAACAACAATCAAAGGCCTGAACCTGAAGTGCTGCATGAGCGAGTGAATAAGCATGGTCTTGCTGTTTCTCTTCCCCCACAGGCCTGTCAAAAAACGTCGACAGCAGGATTCGAACCTGCGCAGGCAAAGCCCAACAGATTTCGAGTCTGTCTCCTTAACCACTCGGACATATCGACGGTTGCTCTCTAATTTGTGTAGTGCTCTTTTTTTATAAGATCTTTCTATATGACCACCATGCAGAGTTGGCCATCCCAAAATTTGTGTTATTAGGCAAACATTGCAATGGAAGATGAAGCTCCAAATTGAAATGTAAATGAGCACTGTTCCTTCGTGCAAGAAATTGATTTTTAATTTTCGCTTTTGTTATTAACGCCATCTCAAAATTTGTAAAATTTAAATGTCACTTGATTGTAATATTGATATAAGAATGAGATACTTGAATACTCAAGTCGTATATAATTCATAACTTGAATTCAATGCAGAGCTGGACATTCAAGGTGAGAGACATTTTAGTCATCTTAATGAATTATCCCGAACTGTTAACTCATAATATCAGAAACGATGTCACGTAATCATCAAGTTCCATAGAAGCCAGAGGAGATCCATACTCACATATCGTAACCTCTCCAGTGGCCCAATAAGATGACTTTTACATTCATACTTATTTAATTAATATCAAAATCCCAGATTTACAAGCCGAAGAGCTTATAAACAAAAAAAAAAAAAAAAGGCCAACCAATTGCTTATTAAAAGGGCAACGTACTTTCTAAACCCTAAGCCTAATTCTCTCTATAATCTTTTTGCATTATTATCCTTCCCTTCTCTCAAACTTGAACAAAATGGCCATCACCAAGGCCTCTCCGGTGACTTTTTACCTTCCATTGTTTTGCAGGTCCTTTCTTAGGAAAGCTTCAATTGTTGATCCAAGTTTATGGCATATCTTTCGAGCCAACTCGCTCACCACCCGAGCTCAGCTCTCCCAATTAACACCATCTCACAATTTGTAAATTTTAAATGCCACTTGCATCGCAGTAAATTTGACAGCAATATGAAGCGAATCTCATCTCAAGGAGGAGAGATGGGGGCGGGAGGAGGAGGGGGGGGGGGGGGAATAAATAAAATGACATGCTTGTATCTTTCTGGAATTTAGAATTCTTATCAGCAAGTGTAAAAACATTTGAATATGCTTGCTATGAAAAATCACAAGATTAGCATGAATTTAATTGAAAAATAAAAGAGTTGATCTATAAGTCTAAAATGGGACTGTTTATCAGTAACTTTAGTCCCTTATATTTTCAGCAAACGATTTCCATGGTGAGCACTTCCTAAATTCCATTGAATATTGCACACAAAACACAAAAGAAACAGCATCCACGCATTAAACATGGGAAAGAAGAGGGCCGCCATTGGTGTTTCAAGAGAAATATAAAAGGGCATGGGCAATCACAAAGTATAAATATGGAAAAAATTTCTAGGCATATATGTTTATTGGTATATACATTAAGTTCCCAATCAATCACCATTATTACAACTAATTAACATCTAAAAACACCACAATTATGATCTAAAGTACCGGCACACTGTTCTGGTCATTTTTATTAACTAGTGAATAGAAAAATAAACAAGCAACTAGAGGGATTGAGTACCTCGAAGGTTCTACAATAGCAAATCAAACAACTGTATTGATTCGGGTGTTTAAGAAGCCATCGGATGCTTATACTGAAGCTACCATGTTAACCTGGCGCATCCACCGTGTTATGGCTGATCTTATTCTTGATAATGTTGACTTTCTTGTTTCTTCTGTATACCGCTCTGGATGAATAGGGATTGCATTCTCCTTTGGGATAGTCTTGAGGAATGAGTCGCTGCAAGCGGTGGGCACACTAGTGCCTTTATAAGCTTTACAGATATAGCTCGTAAAGTTTCGATAGTCCTACAACAAGAGAAATAATGTCATTTCTTGAAGATCCTATCTTAACTAAGTCTTACAGTATTCCCAATAATCTCTATAATGACTAGAAATTAATGACTTGAAAAAAAAACATACGTATTTAGTGCACCAGAGAATAATCTAATGATTCATGGGCCTAGCGGCAAAAGTAATTAAATTGAATGAACATCTTAAGTGCAACAGCCAAAGAAACTTACGTCATAAAGTGGTTGTCCATCCACAACTACCCAAGGCACAAATTTGTGGGGAGGTTCAAGGGAATTTGTTTCCACTGCATATCTTAGTTCAAGCTGCATGAAAAATTTTAGAAAAGAAAAGTTTTCAATATTGTATTAAAAACATAGGAAGAGGTAGATGAAAATAATGGAATGCTTGAACCTAAGTTTGCTTGCATAACAAAAACAACGAATATGTGGCCCTTGGTTTGATAAAATGACAGCAAACCTTTGCCGTGGAAGGGTTGAACATTATGACAATCTCCAAACATCAAATATGTTGGGAAAACTCATTTTTGAGTAGTAAGCAGATCAAATGTACTTTCAATCCCAAGCCCACTCTATGTTGGAACACTTAGAATATAAATAATTCAGTGGTAGAATATAAATAATTCAGTGGTTTTAGAGACATTCCCAGTACACTATTGAAGTATTAATTGGCATTCGCACTTCCCCGCCATTTGTTTAGAGTTTTAAGAGATAGTTTCCAAGAATACTATGTTTGATTAACAAAAATAGCTGCATGAATGCCATGAAAAATTTGGGCAAAGCCTTCAAAACACTTGTATTCCCTTGCTTAGAAAAGAATCATGCTCCTTTGTCATATAGAAATCATAAACTGCTACTTACGAACACAATAGAGTATCCCCGTGAACATGAGACCAATAATTTATAATTCATATGTTTCCAAGTAATCTACATATTCTGTAAACATTTTCCATACATATGTAGAAAACTAACCTCGTTGCCATATCCACTACCATAGCAGTCGTTAATAGGTGCTGGATCCAAACCCAATTTCTCAAAACATGATTCCCACTGAGTGTAATTGTGCTCGTAGATCAGAGTTTCAATGCAATAAATGAAAGGAAAGTGATCATTCTGCATAAGAGCTTCACGTCTTCAATAGAAGTATGAAAGTAAGTGGATGAACACATCTTTCCACATAATCTACATATTCTATAAATGTTTTGCAGCAGAAACTTTGGAACAATAAACAAAAATATATATAAATGATAAGAGCTTTAAATTTTGTAAGCAGAATTGAAATACCTTTATAAAACGCAAGAAGTTTTACATTCAAAACAACCTTTTTTTTTTCTTTTGGGTAAAAAAAATCTGAAAACAGTGCAATGGTGGCATAAAGTGCCAAGAACAATATGCTAATAAGACTAACTTTACCAACAACAAGCTAATGTTACATACACTTCATGCCTTAAAAAACTTTAAAAAAGATCTTACCAGATCAGGCCAGACATGAATTGCACAGGCCTCAACAGTATTCAGTAAGCATTCAGATGTGCCATGCTGCAATCATCTCATTACAAAAAGTAACATTAATTGCCATATTTACAAAAATTATATGCAAACATACATATATATGATATTATGATGTTACTTGTTGGAGACCAATGTCAAATTTCAAATTGTGGGTTTGTTTGTGCAACTGATTATTGAGTAGTTAAAAAGATGAAGCATAAAAGGGACTTGACAATGCAAGTGTCATTGATTCGGATCTTGGCATTGCCCCAACAGATATAGATTGAGATCAACAATGTCGATGAGTCCATTGTCAAAGATCTCAATCTATCTCCAGATAATGGCTGATGAAATTGGCACTATATGGGGAAAGGTTTTCGAAGTACAATCCTAAGTAGACTTTCTAGGAAGAATCAAGAGACTATGCCGGAAACAATGCATTAGAAATTTTAGTAGTAGGAAACAATGAGACGAAGAAGAGCAGTCAAGAAAGTAGACTGATGGAAAGCCATTAGGAGCTTAAAATTGGGAATTTTAGATTTAGAGAGGAGGATTTATGAGACGTTTCAGATGTGAGAGAGAGGCGTTAGTTCCGCCATATAAGGCACGACTTCTGTCAAATTCATTCAGTCTGGACAAAGGAACAACACCTCCCTAACAGAAAAAACCTAACTGAACTTAGGCTCCTATCTTGCACATGTAGTTCAGAGTAGAGACACCGTAACCAGTCAAAAGATATGAAAATGTTTCTCTTGTGTGGTGGCAATATGCGGAGCCCGCCTCGCCACCAGTCAACGGCAGCGATACAAAGGTACCGACAACCATTGATCTATTGTCCAAGACTCCAAAACCTTGCTAAAATCCCACAAAATTAAGCAGTATACTACCAGATTTTTTACTTTTTTTGTTATTTGAGAAGTTCTTATACAATTCACAAAATCTGATTGAAATTTGTTTGGCAAATCTCCATTAATCTGGATGGAATTGTTGAGCCAAGGCCATCTTACTCAAACTTAAGTTTTGACTTAAAATCTTCAACCGAAAAAAATTAAAAAAAACTCTCTTTCAAACGGTCAAACCCATATCATATCCACCGTTTATGGACTCAAATCATTACTCAAAGAAAAAATTTAAGAGTTGAGACAAGATGGAAAATTTTTGAGACATGATGAAAATTTTTACAAAAGATTTCAGTAACAATTGGAGATGGCTTATAAATCGAACTCTTAAGTCTAAATTTGCATCTGTAATTCGTAAACTGATACAAAAACCAGATTGAAGATGATATGATATAACCTGGCAAGTGATGGTGAGGTTGGATCCAATCTTGGCGTTGCCGTAAGGGATGAGCTTGAGATCGACGATGGAGAGGAGTGCGTCGTCATCGAAGAGCTTTATCAGATAGTTGACGATGAAATTGGAGCAATAGGGACACAGGGTCTCGTAGTAGAGAGCAAGCGTCACCTTCTCACTCTGATCTGAAGCTGAAGCTGAAGAAGAATCGGCAGACAATAAGAAAGTAGTCAACAACAACAATAACAACAGATGATGACGCCCAGAATCCATGGAGAGAATCTGATGGAGATTCTATGGCAACAGCTAACTACCAGTCCACAGAACAAATTACTCGTTAATTCACTTCGTTTTTAACTCTTCATTGACTAGGGTTAGCGTGCCGATAAGGGATATGCTGGAAATGGTCAGAAATTTGTATTAAGATAATTTTTTCACAAATATATAATTTTCATTTTCACCATAAAATTATGACATATATATTTATAATATTGATAAATATATTTTACAAAATAAGAATATTATATCTTATTTAAATTATAAAAGAGCTCATCATCTCCTTTTATATATTCTCTAACATATTTTATACAATATATATATATATATATATATGTATTTTTATTCTAATAATTAATACTAAAATATAATTTTTCAAAAAGATGTGTTAACTATTAAATAATAAATTATTTATTATTTATTGTTAAATAAAATTAGTTCCTCAAATAATTATTAATTAATAAAAATTATTAAGTTATTAAATATTTTTATCACTTATTTTTTTCTGAAAAAAAGAAATTAAAATAGATTAAACCCTAACAAAAATGATAGAAGTGATGTCTGTCAACCAAAAATCAAGCATCTCTTTCGGAGGTGTGCTTAGAAGAATTAAATTGCGATTTTGATTTGACTCTGAAATTAGCGACAAATTCAACACATTTATTTCCCTATCTGTAAATATAAAACACCTTGAAGCTCTTATGTTTGTTGAGATATGTCTTGCAATCCTCGATTAAGGCTTTTAATTTGATCAGTTATTGGATACTCATTATTAGAATGCGAACTATAAATCATGGCTCCTCTTTAACTTTTGATCATATGCCAGGTGAATGTGTGATTATAATTTGAAAATTACTTAGGATTTTTTTTTAAGTAATTACTAAAAATTACTTAGGATTTGAAAAAAAAAAAAAACATCCTTAAACCTCTTCTTTTAGTCTAACCCACTACCTAGATTAAACGAGATTCAATCCCAAATTTTTAGTACAATCATCTAAAAACACTCTTACTCTCAAACAATAAATTAGGTTGACATTTACCAAACAAGCCCACTAAATTAAAATGAAAGAGAAAAAGGAAGAGAAGAGAAGAAAGGAAAATATTTAGTCTTCAACTTATTTAAGATAGAAATGAGAAAAAAAAAATAACTACTTCTTATTTGAATAGTTAGTAAAAAAAAAAAGATAAAAATTTATAAATTATTTGACAATAAAATCTATTTTATTACAAAAATCCTAATTTTTAATCCAAACATTTAACGATATATTTGAGATTTAAAAAATTTCTTCCCTCCAAATCCCGCTACTTTTGTAAAAGTTGGAGAAATGCTCCCTCTTCTCTCCAAATTTTTTCTTTTCTCTCTCCACTTTATTGATTATTTCACAACTTTTCCATTCACTGCACTCATCCTTGAAGCAAATTTTCTAGAAAACCACGTATAACAACTGAAAAACAGAGTACAGAATAGACTTTTGAACAGGGTTTGTTTCAATTACCACTCTTGACCAAGACTACAAGAACATAATTGTTCAAAGAACCACCCTGTATTATAAACTGGTGATCCTAATGCAACAAAGTTCTTGCTATTTACCCATTCCAGACTAAAAGGGACTTTGAAAAGTGCGCAAAGACTTGCAGGTTTCATTCAAGAAATGAATCCTTTGCTCTTCAAACTCTCAACAGAGTCCTTGATAATTTGATCCATAGGAATGAATTGTAGACCCAAGTCCATCAGCTTCTTAGATGCATTCTTGGTCCTCAGCAATCCAGGTTGGGTATCCTTCGGGAGCCTGTGGAAAAGGGTATTAAAATAGATTGAGCAGTGATCAGTTGTTACCGTATTGAAGTTAGGGCACTGATCTAGCTTGACAACGAATCAAATATTGAGAAGGTATGCAATCCCAGCTAGAAAGAAGGATAACATGATGTTCAACCCCGTCCTTGTGCCAATGACCCTATCTCCAAAAATTTTAGAGAGGAAATAGAAGTTGGATCCACCAGATCTAGTTCCACAGCATACGGGGAATGCTCCTCCAAGAGCGCCAAAAAACAGATATTTAATCCATAGAAACAGGTTTTTTTTTCTTTCAGAAATGCCAACCCATTCAAAAAATAGTTAGCATATGCCCACTTAAGCATTAAAATGCATAGATCATTTCTATCTTTGAGATTGGAGTGGACTGAACTATACACTGGACGCATAAGGTTTACAGATGCCATTTTATGGTTATCAGATCAGTTTCCCAGCCATAAGAGTGGGGAGTAAAAACAAATTACCTGGGCACATTATATTCAGGGTAAAGTTCTGCAACTTTAGCAGCAAAATCACCATAATGAGATATGGCTTCAACACACAGGTGCCTTCCAGACGCTGATGTATTTTCATACACCAATATGTGCGCTAGGGCAACATCCTTAACATGAACAGATCCCATAAAGGCATCCTCGTATACTTCAGTGCAGCCTGACCAAAACAAAATTCCATTTAGTTTTTAGGTCAATTCTAAGATATAGAGTTTATGAATTCAATGCTTTGGGGCAAAAATTTAGAACTCGAAGGATCTAACTCTGAAAGTGACCAAAGCAAGTAGAACTTGCTTCTGGACTACATTCATGCGAGACAAGGCTGTCAAGAGGTTGTGTTGAAATTGGTAATATGGAAGAAGGATACCTATTCTGAGACAATTTCACACTAATAAAAGTTAATTTTGTATGTAGCATCTTTTTACTACGCTTTATAGACCCGGTTTGGGGCAGGAGAAAGAAAAAGAGTAATGTTAGCATGACCTCACATGAAAAAGGCCTTTCCTGTAATGCTTATGGCATGAATTTGTAAAAACATTTCAATCTTGTGCTACTAGTTATAAAACATATGGAAGTGTATATGCAAGTATGCTTTCATGACAGCTGTCAGCTTAAGCAACCATTTTCCCATTTCCAGGCTTGGGACTAATTGTTTATAGACCCCTAAACACAGCACATGCAGGGTTAAATGTAATTCGCTTCAAAGGAATGGAAATACTCAACTTATCCCAAATCAACTCTACTCAACCTTGTCCCAATTATTTGGGATCAGCTACACGAATCCTATCTTACCATTCTTCTCTATTTATGACCATTCTCTTAGCTAAACTACATATTATCACATCTTTTTTAACTACCTCTATCAAAATTAATTTTGGTCACCCTCATCCTCACCCCCTAACATGATCCTCAATATTAATCATGTCACTCTTTGTTACCAGTGCATTTACTCAACTTACCCCAACTCAAAAGCATTAAATATATTAAATAGGATCAGCCAATTCTGCTTGAAGCTCAATTATAAAGTGAGAGATGCTCGAACCAAGAAATTGTTTAAAGAAACAAAATAGTCAATTCATTTCCCTTATAATGAAAACAAAAAAAATCAAAGCTTCCCTAGGAAACATATATGAGATGAAAATTGAAATTTTGCAAATACCAATTGAACAAAGAACAAAAATATATATGTTGTAATCTATTAGTTTAGTAAAACCTTTCTTTCCTTTTCTTTTTATTTTAAATTTTTTCCCCCAGATGGGTTTTTGTGGACTGTGGAGCGTAGGCCCTAGCTGCAACCATAGAGGAAAAGAATATTACGTAAATATAATAATGCACCCATTCAGTCCTCTTAAATGCTACCATTTTAAAAATGGGTGCACACTTCAATAGTTCAATGTAAACTACAATAGCTTATTCAAGTTTATGCAAAAATTACCCTGCAGAAGGCTAAGAATCATTAACATGCTTGCATTAAGGACTGGCGGTAGAATAGGGCCCATAACAGTGCCAGGATTCACCACAACCACATCCAAGCCTTTTTCCTGGGCAAATTCCCATGCGGCTTTCTCAGCCAGCGTTTTAGAAACTGGATACCATAACTAGCCCACAGAAGAGGTGTTAGAATTGTAATAGCCGACATCAATCCTCATAGCATAAAGAAGGGTATTTCATGACAGTAATGGAAGAGAAAAAAGCACAATGATGTTACATGGTAAAATGGAATTTAAGAGCACAATTGGATACCAAGTTAACCTATAAGCATGAATAAAAATTGAGAAATTTACAACAGCCAATTCTGCAGTAATATTATTAAGCTTAATCAAATCAATATGTGCCTTCGAGATCGATGAAAGCAAACATCAAAAGTGCACCTGAAGTTACTTCAGGCACATCATGGAGTTAGGGAGAACACATCAGAGTCAAATGGAAAAATATTAGACCTGGACCATTTCTTAGTAAGAATATGCATGTAATTTTATAAATCTGTGCACACTACACAAAACACCACCACCACAATGCATGCATATATGTTACACCTCACATACTAGTTCACGAAGATGGTATTGTCAAATAAAATGGATTTTGCAGATAATTAATTGAATGTGCATGAGCATAAGGTTATCTTTGAATGGTAGAAAAAGTGAAGAAAAGCTAAAAACAAAACCAATTTCCCTATATAATGTAGGTTTGGTTCACTGGTTGTCGAAAAATAGATTAAACCCTGCCAACAACTATTTTCCTATGAGACATTGTTTCCCTCAAAACCATTCATATTTATTTGCCATGCGTAGCGTCACAGGAAAGTTGAGGCTTTGTTTTCGGGCAAAATTTCCCAGCAAACAGAACAGCTGCAGAAAAAAGCAAAGTTAGTTATTTTTCACTTCCTTTTGCTATCCTAAATCAGGGCCTGCTACATTGTAAAGCGAGAAAAGCAATCGATTAAGGCCCCACTTATAAAGAAGACCCCAAATTTTGTATACCTCTATAGTGGTCATTTGGCATTGTTGAACTTAATGCAGAATTGATTCTAAGTTAATTAATTACTAAAGAATTGATTAATGAGAATCAGTTTAGTGTTTGGATAAATATATGTTAAAACTATAATGATGACAAAAATTATTAATTGAGTGTTTGATAAAACTTGTTTAGAAGTGATTCTTAATTATGCCATGTCTTATTTGTCTTTCATTTTATTAGAGATGATTTTGTGTGTTTAGGCACATGTTTTAACAAAGTTTTACAAACTAATATTAATAAATTAATAAAATATACGATAACAAATTTTATATAAAATTATATTAAATATAAATTAAATCATTAATATTTTAATATATCTATGATATAATTAAAGGAAAATATTTTTACCATATTCTATGTACACACACACACACGTATATATATCTTGTATTATTATAATAAGATATTAAATATATAAGTATATAAATTAAATATAAAAAATATATAAATATTATGTACATGGAACATGGAAGTAAATTTTAGAAAAGATTGAGGTTAAAAGAGTAAATAGAGTGCTGGGCATTTTATCATTTTGAGGCCATATTAATATAGTACCCAATGTTTTAAAAATGACTTTTCTATAAGCTACAAAAAGTAGCTTCTTGAAACGGTGCTTTTTGGCGGCACCAGAACGTGAAAATTAATTGTAGCTGGGGGCCAAACACTCTTAAAAATCTTACTTAACTAATTATACATTACCAGACCGTGAATCTATGTTATAAACGGGGGGTCAAACGGAGCTATAGCATAATCCAACTAAAACTCTAAAATGTCTAAGCCCAATAAAAACTAGAACTCTAAAATTCATAAAAGTTTAAGACTTTTAAAGAGCCCTATAAACGTCTAACTCTAAAAAAAAAAATATATTCTAACTCTGACCAATTATATCTAATAAAAAATAAAATAAAACAAAACAAAAAGAAATTGGTACTTTTTTTCCCATCAAGACAACCACCTATGCATTATCTTCTCTATGCTCTCGATCTCAGGCTCTCCCTCACTTTCTCTCTCTCCAAATTTTTTTGATTGAGCATTTTATCTAAACTTATTTTCGTATTTTACTATTGACCATCAAAAAGAGAGAGAGAGAGAGAGAGAGAGAGAGAGAGAGAGAGAAGGGTTACAACATGAAGTGAAGGGAGATGCATACTATCGAATCCAAGTTTTTAGTTCATCATTTTTTATTATATATTATTTATCTCATTTGAAATTTAAAAAAAAAATTGAATAATCCTATTGTCCTAAAATAAATAGTTTTTATAGTTTTCTGTATTACCTAATTTATAATTTTTGTTAATAAATACTTCTATTACAATTAGGATACAACTATCTATTACAATATCTATTTATCAAAGTTTTTTGATATTTGACTAAAATTTAGGATCAAAGCTTGACTATACGAAATAGTACTAAAAGTTAGGATTTAGTCACTTAGAAAGATGTCTATCAATTACTATCAATTGTGTTACTCATTTGGATATATATATATATATATATATATAGACACACACACACAAAAAAAAAATTGTTAATGGCATAAAAGAATGTAATAAAATTAATAGCAAAAACAGGTGATAAATTCTTAAGAGTATAAAAAAACATACAATGAATATTTCTATTGTAATTACAATACAATTACTATGTATACATTACACACACACACAAATATATCTCTAAAAACTGAACACAAAAATAAAACATATAGAGTCGTAGCTGTGATTATTGTTGTTTCAACCTGCTAGCCAGGGTTAGTATAAAAATTTTCATTTTAAATATGAAAAAAAAACTATATTAATAGTAAAAATAAAAAGGTCACATTTAAAATTGTTGTTTTAGGCCTCAAATTGTCGCCCGGTCCTAAATTTCAGTTTCCTGCATCAATTTATTAACAATTCCTCGCATCCTAGTAAGGATTTATTTTGAGAATGCGTATCTTAATAGGAAAATGATAACAAAATATCAACGGCTAACACAAAATAAAATTTCATGAGAAACAAATTAAATACTAATGCTTTTCTAACTTCTGGTGATCGAGATGAGGAACATTGTAGGTGGCTATGATCCCATTCTCATGCCAAATCACAGCCACAAAATTATGATTGATAATCTATCCCTTTTTACTTTTAAGGTGTTGTTTGAGGTTGATGAAGTTAGTAAGATGGCGCATAAGAAAAATAGAATAAACGAGTCAACATGAAACAAAATTTCCCTAATTATATTATAAATAAATAAGAGTGAAAATGTAGAATAATATATTATAAATAATAAGAGTGAAAATGTAGAATAGGAAAAAGAAAGAAAGAGGCTCTCACTCCTTTCTTGATGCAGTAATCGACATCGGTCCAGCAATTTTCATCCTTGACAACATCAGCTGGCCAGTTATGGCAGGGCGTGATAGCCGATACTGACGAGGTCACAACCACTCGCCGAACCCCCAGCTCTTTCGCCGCTCTGAGCACATTTTTCGTCCCCTTAATTGCAGGTGCCAAAAGTTCCTTCTGTAAATCACGGCCAAGCACAGATAGATTATCAATAATACTAATAATCAAGCAAAAATAAGTGCACATGTGTATGTACATGTGTATTGAGTGAAGTTTGGGCACGGACCTCGGGACCATGAACTTGATGTACAATCACAGGGGATGCCAGGTGGAAGATGCCGCTGGCCCCATTTACGGCAGCGACAATGGAGTCGTAGTCGAGAAGATCCATCTGAAATAGACGGAGACGCAATTCCGCTCCTTCTAGAGCTTCTAGATGCTTGGTTGCTTTCTCATCCTCTGAAAAAATCCAAAAAATTTCAAAGAAAATTTGGAATTAGCAATACAATCGCCGAATTGGACCTCCCAAACGTGAAAGGTGAAAGAGAGTAACTGAGATCTTCGACAGTAGCGCGAACAGTATAGCCCCGATCGAGGAGGAGACGGACGAGCCACGAACCAATGTAACCGCTCCCTCCGGTTACGCACACCACCTCACCTTCTTTCCCCGACATTTCTCTCCTCTCTCTTTTCCTTTCTCACCCCTCACTCCAACTCTCTGCTATACTTTCTAGTCTCTTCCTGTTCCTCTGAAAAGTTGAAATTATCCTGTTAAAGTCTAAAGATCGAGAAAACCTCATGTTGAACCAGAGTGGACGAGCCACGTGGCGAGTTTCCATTAGAGAAACTAAATAACAATGACGAATTCTCGAAAGTCGTAACCGGGCCTCCTGTTTCTCAGGAACACCATGGCAGCTCCTTCGTATAACTCGTATGAAGTTCTGTTGCTCGAGTTTTTTTACATACCCAAATCTGAAACCACTCTTTTACGTATTTATTAAATTTATGTAATTTTAGAAATTATATTTTTAAGATATAATTTTAATATTAATTTTTTAAAATTTTAAAATAAGTCCTAAATTTTTATTAATTTAAATAAATCATCACATATCATTATTAATTTAAAATTATATCTTCAAAATACAATTTTACATGTTACAGTTACAATTTATTAAAAATTTGACATTAAAATCACATATAATGCAATTTAAAAAATAACATAATTTTAAAAATTAAATTAAAAAAGACATGTGAAATTAAATAAAGAAAAACCCACGCGAGTTAAGTAAAACTTAATACACAAGAATGCTTTCATGAGAAAGTCTTTTTTTTCTTTTTTCTTTTTTTATAAAATAGGGAGAGAATTCAGACACTGTTCTAGCTTTGTTGATAAATAATGAACTCTCAAGAAAAAATAATTCTACATTTTTTAAAATTGTATCTTAAATCATGCAATATCCATAACACATCATTCTATAAAAAAAATTAGAATTTGAGAAGCGTTGCACTTTGCACAAATATCCCATTGCCCTTAAATTGTATCTTGTGAGCCATAATTCAATGAATTCTTCACTAACCACCCCCTCAGGGATCGTGGCTCGTTAAGCAAGAGACGTCATCTGATCCCTGCTGCCTATGGAATATTCTCCGACACTCTTGAAATAAGCTGAGAAGCCAGCATGCTGACATGAGATGCTCAGTTGAACTGATTGAGCAATACTCTTTTTCATTTTACAGACAAGGGAATTAAATCAACAACCAACCTCATTGAAATTTAACTAATTTATTTGAATGTTGCATACATCATACATAACAAAACTCTGCATATGATCCACTCAGTTCAAAGGATAGATCCGCCAATTGAAAGTATAGATCAAGGAAATGGAAGTACTAACAAAATCAAAATAGTATACTCCATGATACATTCCATCATAAAAGGGAACATGAAAAAATCGGTTAGCCATTTGAAATTAAGAAGAATATGATAAATTGTGTCCAGCTATTACTTCTCTCACCCACACCTGTAAAGCTAATAATGTATATGCAAAACTGGAAGCTGCTGCTTGCTCAATCATGCCTCTCCAAAAACTTCTCTATCACAACAGAGAATGCAGCAAAGCCAGCACAACCGACACACGCTGCTTTTGGGCCACCTAAAAAATACACAGTAGATGGGTTAAAATTGGCAGGAAAAGGCAGAGAGCAAGATTACGGCATGTATATAACTTGAGTAAGGACTAAAAGATTATACCACATCTGTTTATAAAGCATGGTGCATTTTACCTTCCCTATATGTATTTTCTGTTTGCAATCCATGATGGTTCTTTCTATGATAAACAGAAATAGTCCACAAATCATGACAAGACCCAAAAATAGATGAGGCTTCCAGCAGAGCTAGAGAACCATGCCAGCCCTTTGTTGCTGGCCTCAAGACATGATAGACAGCTGCATCAACTTTACAGCAGTTACAATTCTTCTATAAAACTAATCACGGATCCTGATTTTTAGTTTCAACTTAAAATTGGGCTGTGAAAAGGGATAAGACAATGACAATGATGAAATTCTTAGGTAAATGAAGACAATTTAAGAATCACAGGCACATGACACATACACACGACACGCGAACACCACATTTCTTAAAAAAAGTGAACATGGATACGTTAGGGAGGGCACATTGAATATATATATATATATATATATATATAATATTTTTTATATGATTATATAATAAAAACCTAACATTATTTCAATTAAAATTGACATAAAAATAGATAAATCACAAAAAAATTATTAAGATATTAAAATAACAAAACTATTAAATAAAAAGTTAAAAAGATCTTCATTTAATCATCAACATCCATGATTCAAAGTTCTAAAACAAATTTACTAGCTACTATATAAAACATATATATGTATATCTATAACCCAAAAAAAAAAAAAAAAAAAAAGAGAAGAGAGAAAAAATCCAAAAAAGAAAATGCTTCCAAAACGTCTACTAATGTGTATTAACATGTCCGGAACGTGTCCAAAATTGAAAAAACAAATACAAATTTTAGACTCTTTTTTCACGTGAGTCAAAATAGAGTGCATGTGCTTCATAGATGACAATAAGTGGCATATTATCTATCTCTTCGCACCAATATGCAGATTTCACAAGCAAAAACTAATCTTAACTACACTTAAGGACAATGATGAAATTTTGAGGACAATGATGAAATTTTGAGGACAATGGTGACAATGTGGCATATTATCTACCTCATTGCACCAATATGCAAATGTCACAAGCAAAAAACTCAGCTCAACTACACTTTCCATTGGCTTCTTTTAAGAATAACATCGTAATCACTCACAGAATCCATATTTTTTTCATAATCTGTAACTGGTTAAAGTCTACTTTATGAATACAAATATAAGTCCCTTTAGTAACACAAAATTTATACTTTCTGGAATTTGCCAACAAATGAACAAAATGGCACTGGTGTCAACATATGCAACCATCTTCCTTTGAGTGAATAGAGAAAAGAAGGCTTGAGCTCAACCTATTAATCTAAAAACATCTTCTGTTGGAAAGTCCCCTCATAGATCCTTAAAGAATGTAGTTATCATTATAGAAATAGAAAAAACCATATCCTTCTACAAAAAGAATTAATAAAAGTGTGTCTTACCAGCTTTTCCAATGAAAAAAAAAATATGATGGATAACATTGTAAAGAATCTTATATTTGGTCACAACAGCATAATCTGTAAAGGGAAATTATGTATCCTTTCCAAGCAATATGATTCCCTCCCATTCTAATATAACATCACTTAAATGTCAAAAGCAAACACTCAGCTTCCTGGAATAGGGGTTATGCTGAATAGCAAGGTCTAAGCTAAGAATTTGCCCAATATTGGAGAAAAGCCCCAAGAAATGTACCCATAGCTAGCATTCTTTCGATAAGGTATTTGACCCAAATGCAGTGGCATTTGTCAACAGTTCTGTAACCCATTTTCTCGAACACTAAAAGTACTTCGTAGGAAAAAGGGAAAAAAATTGCCCACTTCTCTGAATTATTGACTGATCTATATAATGTAATCAATTAATTAACAAATCAATTGAACAGAATTTAAATAAGAAGAATTCAGAAAAGTGTTTTTTTTTCTTGTTTTTCATTTACCATTAATTAAACTGGGTCAGGGGAAGAGGTACTACCATTATCATTTATCTCGACATAAATAATAATTCTGATGTTCTACACAACTCATCACCCAATAAGTTCTTTTGCTTGATAATGTATGATATAAGCTTCATGCAGCTCAAATTTACCCTTTTGTGCGCATATAGATTAATTTCCCCTGCAACAGCATCTTTCTTTGACACAACTTTCAAATGGCCATGTTGAACACATTGTTTTCTAACAAACACTCGGGGTCACTAAATTCATCAAAAAACCTGCAAAATTCAACAACAAAGCTACTCTAGGCTTGAATATCAACATCACAAGGATCCCGTCTACCTAGCTGCATGGCTAAGATATGGAACCAAAACGTCCAAAGCCTTGTCTTTTGTTGGACAAGTTTAATCAACATGTAACATGGCAGATGTATGTCAAGTCTTCTGGCCATGAGGCCGTGCAAAACCCTAAGCAATTAAGCAACCAACTTAGGTCTAATCCTTCTCAATATTAACAGCCACAACATGATTATGTTTCCAAGACCATTCTCCTAACATCAGCAATGGAGGATGAGATAAGGAAAAAAAAAACTTTGTAAATATTTAACAACCTCAAGAATTCAAAAGAGGTGATAGTGGCCTCAAAAATTGTCGCAAGTCTTGTCCAGCATGTTTTCATTATGAAAAGCATGTCTCTCTGTGGAAGAACATCTGTAGTGCAACATGAAACAAATCTAGAAAAATAATGAAAATTCCAAAACATCCCGTTTGGAACCCAACTGCAAAACAGTTTTTAAAATTTTGCAATACACCAAAAATGGCTTACACGTTTGGCCTGGCTCATTTCGTGAAAAATTTCTCAAAAATTGTATCCATTTTTTTCAGAAAACCACATAAATCCATTTCCCAATTCAGCATACACATGTATTATATATATATATATATATACACACACACACATCAAAGGGAGATTGAGAGGGCGAGAGAGAGGGCCTGCATTTGAGCTGTAGGAATCCAGTGGATGGTTAAAGCTAGACAGTAGTGGCGGTGGTGCCTGTGGTGCCACGGTGGTGGTCAGTAGCCCGCGATGACAAGTCGGTGGGTCTACAGCACCAATGGTGGTTGTTCATCTGGTTCTTGTGGCCCCATTTCAAGAATGGCAGGGAGAAGTTCAGCAGATTTGGGACTGTGTGGGTGAAACTGTGAGCGAGAGAGGAGATAGAGATTTGCAGAACTCTTGAAAGTGTGAGATCTATTTGAATTTGTATGATTTTTTAGAGTGAGGGACTAAAATGAAGGAAAGTAGTAAATGGGCTTTTGGAGATGATTGTGAGAGAGAGGGAATTGATTTAGAGAGAGAATGGGTTGCAAAGGTTTGTTTTTTTTTTTGGGGGGGTGGGGGGGGGGGGGGGTGTGCGTTTTTGTGAAGGAGAAACAGTGAGGGAGGGTATGAAATGAAGATGATTTTGGGAGAGAGGGAATTGATTTAGAGAGAGAATGGGTTGCAAAGGTTTGTTTTTTTTTTTGGGGGGTGGGGGGGGTTGTGCGTTTTTGTGAAGGAGAAACAGTGAGGGAGGGTATGAAATGAAGATGATTTTGGGAGAGAGGGAATTGATTTAGAGAGAGAATGTGTTGCAGAGATTGGTTGGGGGGTCCCTTTTTTGTAAAGTAGAAACATTGAGGGAGGGTACAAAATAAAGATGATTTTTTTATTTATTAATAATCAAAAAAGAAAACAGCGGCTGTGAGATAAAAAATTCAAAATTATGTGATATAATCATTTTTTTATCTGTAAGGAAGTAATATATAAATAAGGTGCCCGAGGGGGGGCATCCGAACAAAACAAAAAGGAAAAGGCTACAATAATTCCAGGCTTAAGTCCTCCAAAGAGTCTATAAAGCTTTCTAAATACATTGGGCTCTCCTCTTTCAACCAAAAACAAAAACAAAAACAAAATGCAAAAAATTATCCTTAATCTTCCAAGAAGATGAATCTGTTCCCTCAAAAATCCTATCTCTGCTATGGAATACCCTCTCTGACGGTCTCCCTTTTTTAACTTACCCATCCCTTCGAGCTACTCACAGATTCACCTAAAACCTCCATAGTCCACCCTAATCCTTCTCATTGTCCCCCGTCCTCTCTCTATGATTTGGAGAAGACCGCCATGCTTACCTTCGGCTTCAATATCCTCTATTTCAAATGACTTCGCACCCCATTTAGCGTAGCGACCCATTTCTTATAATAATGGGAAAAAAAAATTGATATAATCATATAACCATGGTTTTGTACCTATCGAGATAAAATAGCTCATTGACAAAAAAATTTCCTATTTATCAAATTTAATAAATTGATAAAATAATTATTCATATTATTCAAGGTTATTTTTAATTATTATTCAAATGCATTTTCATCTTTCTCAATGTTTTCAAAATCAAAACCAATCACATTTTTACTATGATAGAAAATTATATCCAAACGCGTATGCAGACATTTCAGAAATTAAAATACACTATCCAAAAACCCAATTACAAAATAGTTTATAGAAATTTTCAAAAACCCAATTCCACTTTAGAGCAAAAAAAAAAAAAATTGATAAGTAAGAGACTTTAGAGCAAAAACACTTCAAAGACAGAATGGAATGGGAAAGCCTCACCTGAATGACTGAAAAACTCTTTCTACTAAAGCATTCAAAAATTGCATAAATCACTACTCACTGATGTAATAATGCCATTAATCACTGTTGGTCCTCCCAATGCAGGTTTCTAGAAGGTAAATAAAAGGTTGCCAACTTAAATTTTCTAGAGATACATGATCAAATGGAATGGTTGTTTGCCATTTCCATAAACTAAAAGTAATTTTGGAACTGTGAGAAAACTAAAATTAATGTGATTATGACAGTTGGACTCCTTGTTAACATAGATAAGTACAACATACTATCACGCAAACAAATATACAGTTGGACTCATTTCCATTATTCGCATCTTTCATGCGCCATAAATATTTCCATATCAATATTGGGGAATGATACATTGAAGTAGCCCTGAATGCAGACTTGCTGGTAAATAAAATATAGTTGACATCACCCTTGGTGAAATAGAGGACATGAAAATGCAACCAACAACATGCTCAAGAGAAATTAAATATCTCCATATTGCTTTTTGACGATGAATTATCCCAAACTGGTTACTCATTCCATGGCATAATTCTCATAATTATTGATGAATTCGAAAAGAAATCATCATCTGCCACTCAAGTCTATGTGTCGCAGCGGTTTATAGCTCTATCTATGCTGAGGAAAAATTGATTTGTAAGTTATGTTACTGATAACATTAATTCTAACTTATTGCACCAAAAGAATATTAGACATTCTAAGTTACTAAATTGATAGCTTCAGGTTAAAAAGAAAAAAGTTGCTAGACTTCCAAAGTCCAATCATTTATTCATGTTATGTTCACTATTGAGAGTATTTGCAGAATTCCCTATAAAAGTAAACTACACAAAAATGCCTACGAAAGTTACTGTATTTGCAGAATTCCCTATAAAAGTAAACTACACAAAAATGCCTTCGAAAGTTACTAGAAATGTGTAGGAATAATTTCAAACCATTCCTTGTATGCACAAGCAATACCAAAAAGTTTGGTCCATGTAGAGATAATATAAGATAAAGCATGTGAAAATGACCAGAAGTGTCATCAATTGTATACACAAAGTAGTTATCTTATCTGACGACATTTTCTGGGCTTCCATGCACATTGCAGATAGAAAATGACTCAAAATGACAGAGATAGAGAGAGAAATTACCCTTTGCTGATAGTGCACCTCCAGTTACACAACCTGCAACAACTGTATTTGTGGTGTCATGTTTTGCCCGGGCCTTCAAACAAATAATCAAGAATTAGTCCACGTGGAGAAGAAACAACACTTAAGTGCTTTTTGCAGTTGCTAAGAAATTGTAGAAAAGAAAAATGCAAGCTTGAATTTTTTCACACACCCTGACACAATTCCAATTCTTTTCCATCATTTCTAATCTCTTTTTTTTTATATATAAGTTCCATCATTTCTCGTCAATCAAGCAGGGATAAAGAAAAATGATAGAGAAAATGCAAATTCTCAATTAAGTTCTCTGTTATATACCTTCTCAACAACACATTCAGCAGTTGAGAAAATCAAGCCCATAACGGCAAAGGTTTTGCAGGAACTCCAGCTCCTTCTACCCATCTGCTTCGCCGTGTAAACAAATAGCTCCCTACCAGTCATTTCATGTTGCATTATGGGATTGTCCAACGCCCCTAGAAAGAGGCCCATGAACAACCCAAGCCCACCTCCTACAAATATTCCCACAACACAACAAACCCATTAAAATTGTCGTACTCAAAAATGTTTAGCAATAAACTCAACAATGAGACTGAGGCTTCGTTTGGTTGCTAGGAAAATAGAGGCAATGAAAATACATGGAAATGTAACTAAATTGGCAATCTAAAGCAGAACACTCAGCGAGGCATAAATCAACTACTTGGCTTAGTCGGTTAAATTTTCATTTTATAGAAATTACAACCACCAAAAATTAGAGGATTCAAAAACTAGTTTTATCTTCTATTCCCAGTTTTCTCGGAAGCCAAGCAAAGGGTAAGATTAAACAACATAGCAAAGTAAACCGGGAAAAATATCAAACGAAAGCCCAGAATATATATATATATATATATATAACAAAGAAGTAATTTTTGTACATACCCATGACTCCGCTAACGACGCTACGAACAGCACAGTTATTCCAAATGTCTTGACCGCGTATTTCCTCAATAGTGGGCAATCGTAAGGGCTCAATCGGAGGCTTTTGTGGTTCATTTGAATTCGAAGAACCGTTGGTGGATTCAGCCCCCGAATCGGCACTCATGGTTGTTTCAAAACTAAGAGAGCACAGTATCTAATGCTGAAGAAAAATAAAAACCCTAGAAATGAGGTCTACCTGACACGACTTATGAATCGCCGCCATTGAAATGGATTTGTAAAGCTCATTTGAAGGACTGAGAAAGGAAAGACCTAGTGAGGAGGTGTCAGTGAATCTTGGGGTGCAAGAATGGGTGGTCCTGTATTCTGCCACGCTAATATGCTCATGTTATTTTTACTGGAACATAATATATGTCACATTTTATTTAAATTGTGCATTAACACATGGCGTATTATACTCATTTAAAAATATCTCCAGAAAAAATAAAAAAGCCACTTTAATTTGATTATTATTCTAGATTGCACTCTCTCTTTTGTGAGATGGTCAACAAAAATGACAATTTAACTTGTTTTATTATAAGAAATAGTTTAGTGAGATGATAGTATTGTATTATTTTCATTATAATTTAAGTATTTTACAAGACTTATGTAAATTTATTGTGACATTCAAATTATAGTAGAGATAACACTATGTCACTGTCCTATAAACTATTTTTTCTTATTATGACTATTGTACTCAATTTTAATGGAACGAATTTAGAAAAATATATCTTAAGAATGTAATTTGGACAGACTAATCCGAATCTAAACCAAATTCAACTCGAATTTTTTAGAAATTGGGTTTCATTTTTTCACGTTTTAGAATGAGTTTGAGCAAAAAAATTCAAGTTAAATATAAATAAATGTTAGATTGAGACTTTGAAAACCGAGTCCAAATTTAATATTTTATATATTATATTTTTGTAATTTAATTATAAATTATTAAATTAATATTACAAGTATTACTATTTATATATTTTTAATTTTAAAAATTTATTGATTTTTAATATTTTTTCAAAATTAAATTATATTAAATAAATTATTTTAACAGCTTTTTTAAAGTGAGAATCTAAGAGAAATTATTAAAACTTTTAATGTATAATTAAAATATAAAAAAAATAACAATTTATTTAAGAAATTTTGAGTAATATCTGAAAAGTGGAATTGATAATCTAAATTATTAAAAATTCGTCAGGTTTAAATTGTACCCGTTACTAATGAGTTTTAATTCTAGTAGGACTCGAGTTAGGTTGTTAGGCCCGGGCTCATGCTTAGGTTGATTATTATAAAGCTTGAGTTGGGCTTGAGAATGACTCAATCTGAGTTCGTCCCGTCCAAGTTGCACTCCTAAGTTACATCCACCTTGTTAGGATTTTGGATCGGTTTGGGGTGAATACACCCTGCTCCAATCCGATTATATAAAAAATGAGTTTTATGTTATATAATTAATATTTATAATAATTTTTTTTCACCCTATTAGTAATCTAAACAAACTTTTTAAACTGGTATATTTAAAAAAGGAAATATATCATTCTGATTCTTTATTGACATGTGTATTTCTTATTTTAATACATGTATTTTTTTATTTGACATGTGTTAATTATAATTAATTTAATAAAATAAACAAATAAATAATAATTTAAAATTAAATAGAGACTTCGATGAAAATCCGTTCCCCCAATCACAGGGGTTTAAATGAATTTGAAGAAGAAAAAAGATTTCATAAAGTCGTAGTGAGGGTCAAAAAAAAGATCCCCACTCCAAACGCGTCTTATTATCATTTCTAGGTGAAATAAATATGGTAGGATATAAATGTGATTGGATAATGTTCTATTTTCATAATTAATTAAATCACCACACATCACATGGATAAACTTATTTGGCCATAAAATATTAATCTAAAACTTTACCCTTCCAACAAATGTAACTGACACTCTACACTTGACTAAGTCCACTTTTATATTTTATTAGGGGTAATGCTAGTATTTTAAAATTTTGACTCTAATTATATTTTTAAATATGACTTGACATTATGTAATAGTTTTAAATATCACTTATAACATATGAAATCTTAAAGACACTTTCCTTTTTTTTTTTTTACTATCGTAAATGCTTTTGCAGAGTCATTTCCATTCTCATTTGACATATTAGAGCTGCTTTAACTCGGCAGCTATTGGAGCCACTATTTTCAAATGTTGACAAATTATTTTAAAAAATAAATTTTAATGACTTGTTAAAATGTTTTCTCAAAATTTAAATTTATTAAACTTTCTCTCAAATTTGATAAAACTTTTAATAAGTTATCATAATTTGAATAGCATATATCATTTCAATTCAACGATTGAAATTTAACCAAAGTTATTTTTTGAAATATAAATTTCAAAAAAAATAGTTATCAATATTAGAGTAAAAATGTTAAAAATAAAGTTTTGATACTGTAACATTACTAAAATTTAATTTTAACATTATTAAAATAATTTTTATCGTTAGAATTATTCTTACGTCGTGTTTGGATGAGCAGTCTTATTACCCGTTTGGTCATTTTCACATTTCAAACAGACTTTTGAGATAAGTAAATGTTTGTTTAGACTTATCAATTCATCTTTCTTTTTGGGATATCTCAATATATAAGTCCCCTGCAAAAGTCAATTTACTTTATTTTTGTAAGATTCCGAATCTACCCCAAAGGTATATTTCCAAGACAACTTAAAAAGTGACATACTAAATTAAGTGGAAGGTAATTTGAAAGACCGAAATTTTCCACAACTTAAATTCATAAATTATGTTTCCTTAAAAAGTTGGAATTCCAAAAAGACACTCTTGTTTGAGGCAGGATATGTTATATTGCACTATCATCATGAAAAACATGACATTGTTAGGGGATGCAATTAGTTATGAATCTTTGTCGGTTACAAATTATTTTCTGAGATGTTAATCTGGTTGAGGTCTGAAAATGTGCTAGTAATTCTTGCATTACCTTCTTCCTTTATAGATGTTGTGTCAATTCCAAAAACAAACGAGAACTTCCGCCTTCTTTATGATACCAAGGGTCGTTTTTATCTCCACTCAGTTAGGGATGAAGAGGCAAAGGTTAGTTTTTCTTCTTTTTTTTTTGCTATTTTATTACGCTCTGTTTCTCCTTAATTCCGAGGAGAGAATGAGCTATTATCCAGTAGTATGTATATATATATGTGTGTGTGTGTGTGTGTGTATACACACTTTAAAGTTTGTTTTATGGATAATGACATCATATTTAATTGCAGAATGTCACATGGTATGCAATTTTAGAAATAATGCATTCAGTAGGATTGTTTGATGGATATACTTGATAAAATTAATATAACTTTATGATTGCATTAAATGGTCTGATGCAACAAATTTTATGATTTAAATGATAATATTTGATCCAGAGAAAAGACTAATCAAAATAAAATGTTCGTTTGTTCTGATTTTATTTGGTGGAATTTGGTATAGGCTCTTTTGTAGGGCCTGTTGATTGGTGGTTTTGAACTGTAAAAGCACTTTCTTGGTAAAGCTCCAATGCGTTATCTTTGGGACACTGTTTAGTCGATGGTATCACTCATTGGCGTCTCTCTGTGTTGCAGTTTAAGCTCTGCAAGGTCCGCTCTGTGCAGTTTGGGAAGAAAGGAATTCCATATCTCAATACCATCTGCTACCCAGATCCTCTCATAAAGGCCAATGACACAATCAAGTCTGACTTAGAGACCTACAAGATCACCGAGTTCATCAAATGTGATGTTGGGCATGTTGTCATGGTGACGGGTGGAAGGAACAGGGGACGCGTTGGAGTGATCAAGAACAGGGAGAAGCATAAGGGGAGCTTCGAGACCATCCACATCCAGGATGCCATTGGTCATGAGTTTGCTACCCGTTTGGGGAATGTTTTCACGATTGGCAAAGGTAAAAAGCCTTGGGTATCTCTACCAAAAGGAAAAGGTATCAAGTTGTCCATTATTGAAGAGGCACGAAAAAGACTTGCAGCCCAAGCAGCTTCTACCGCTTAATCAGGTGGCATATGTTCATTATCCTCCACTAGGTATGTTTTACTTTTACATTTTAATCTTTTTGCTGGTTTTAAGCTTTTGCTCAAAGTTTCAGGTTTTCATTTTGGCTTGTGGTAGTATACACTTTTTCCTTCTCTTTTTTTTTTTCTGACTTATGAGTTTCATTTTAGTAGCTGAAAAATTTTACACCAAGTTGTTGGCATGGGAAACGGATCAGACAATTATGAATGGCTACACTTAAAAAGTGTTTATTTGGTGATGTTGACTGTATACAAGTGGATCACATTTTCTGCCGTCGATGTGCACAGATGGTATACAACTGCATTACATGCCTCCAGGCTTATTTATCACAACCGTCTCCGCCTCAATATTAATCACGACTGATGCAGGCCGCTCTACAGTTAACTCTCCCTCGGTGACCGTCGGTCTGGGTGGCAGATGGGGCAGAGTTCCCTGTGCATCCTCCATGCCAAAGCAAAGCTTAAGGATTGCCGCTAACACCCCAATCACAGATACTGCAATGGTGATGAAGACTGCCATTGATGATGCCATCCCTGACACAATATTATAAAGCTTAAATTACACATCAATTTATCCATTTTTTTTTTTTATTTTTACTGACAATTTATACGTGCCTTTCTTTCGGTTCATTATTTTTTTCAAAATGACATGATCTTTTTATTTTATTTTTTTAATTTTAACTAATTTTTTTATTATTTTCAAATAAATATTAATTAATAAAAATATAAGTTATTTACTTTTATATAAAATTAAAAAAAAAAGAAGTAAAATTTAGTCAAAATTAAAAAATATAAATAAAATAAAAACATGGAAAAGGGTATTCTTGTTATTTAAAAAAAAAAACAGAAAGAAGGGGAAGTATGTTTAGTTTATCGAAAGCAATATAATTTTAATATTTTCAAATGATGTATTTATAATTGTCAAAAAATTCGGTCAGCATTATTTATCATATTAAAAACTAAGTGATAAACAGATCCCAAAGCAATTGGAACTAAGATTAGAAACTATACAATTAACAGAAAATTCAAGAATTTAACAATAGAAGGGGTGTGAGTAAACGAATTATTATGAAAGTTAGCACCAGGCAAAATCAAACAATGTGACAAAAACATTTAGTACAGTGTGTCACTAATAATGGCATCTTATGAAAAGAAAACAATTAGAGTGATGTGATACGGTGTTTTTGATATTGGAATTGAATTTTTATTCACTTCAATTATTTTATTTTAAATTTTGAAATAATTCAAAGATAAGGTTAAACATCCTCTTATATGCACTTGAATTAATATTTTCCAAAGGATTGTTGTAAGAGAATTGATGGTTGTGGAAGAGTTTATAAAGTTCAAAACAGCTGAAGGCAAACTTTACAAAACTCTGATCTGTGTGAGAATCAAATTATGATGTGATTCAATCATTTACTGTGTCTTGTATCTTATCCTATCTTGTTCAATCAATATAATTTCTTCCCTTTTCTCTAGGAAAATGAAAGAGAAATACAGAGTGACCCGAAATCAACAAATATCAATGATAACTATCAAGCATTTATATCAATAGATTTTGCAAACTAAAACTAACCAGAAAAGCAAACCGAAGAACCTTGGAAGAACAATCAAATGTGGGGAAGAAACCTGCATAGAGAGAGAGAGAGAGAGGACAATGAATTTAAATAATGGGAATTGTGAATTTTGAGCTCAAAGCCATGAATAAACAGAGCTTACAGGACAGAGCTTACAGGAGAGAGACCTTGCTCTTGTATTCTTGGCAGCAACTTATTTGAAGATGGAGGACTTGTGCAGAAGTGATTGGTGTCTGCAGTGTAATTAGGCAATGTCCTGACCTTGTGAGTTTATATAGAATGGTCATCTTGAGCAAAGTTGAGCCTTGGAGTCGTTGTTAGAATGGTCAAATGGGGTTTTGGAGGTCTCTAGGTTTGGAGGTCTCTAGGTTTTGGAGGTTTTGGAGGTCTCTAAATATTAATTTTGTTATATAATTTATTGTATATATTTTAGTATTTTGTTTTTTTTCAAATGGAGATATAATGTAAAGTTGAGCCTTGGAGTCGTCACCGTTAGAATGGTCAAATGGGGTTTTGGAGGTCTCTAAATATTAATTTTGTTATATATTTTAGTATTTTGTTTTTTTTCAAATTGAGATATAATGCAAAGTTGAGCCTGGGAGTGGTTGTCACCATTAAAATGGTCAAATGGGGTTTTGGAGGTTTTGGAGGTCTCTAAATATTAATTTTGTTATAGTATTTTGTTTTTTTTCATATAGAGATATAATGCAAAGTTGAGCCTTGAAGTGGTTGTCACCATTAAAATGGTCAAATGGGGTTTTGGAGGTCTCAAAATTAATGCAAAGTTGAGCCTTGGAGTCGTTTTCACCATTAGAATGGTCAAATGGGGTTTTGGAGCTTTTGAAGGTCTCAAAATTAATGCAGAGTTGAGATATAATGCAAAGTTGAGCCTTGGAGTGGAATCACTCATTGGTGTCTCTCTGTGTTGCAGTTTAAGCTCCGCAAGGTCCGCTCTGTGCAGTTTGGGAAGAAAGGAATTCCATATCTCAACACATATGATGGGCGAACCATCCGCTACCCAGATCCTCTCATAAAGGCCAATGAAACAATCAAGTTTGACTTAGAGACCTACAAGATCACCGAGTTCATCAAATTTGATGTTGGGAGTGTTGTCATGGTGACGGGTGGAAGGAACAGGGGACGCGTTGGAGTGATCAAGAACAGGGAGAAGCATAAGGGGAGCTTCGAGACCATCCACATCCAGGATGCCATTGGTCATGGTTTGCTACCCGTTTGGGGAATGTTTTCACGATTGGCAAAGGTACCAAGCCTTTGGTATCTCTACCAAAAGGAAAAGGTATCGAGTTGTCCATTATTGAAGAGGCACGAAAAAGACTTGCAGCCCAAGCTGCTTCTACCGCTTAATCAGGTGGCATAAGTTCTTTATCCTCCACTAGGTAGGTTTTACTTTTACATTTTAATCTTTTTGCTGGTTTTAAGCTTTTGCTCAAAGTTTCAGGTTTTGATTTTGGCTTGTGGTAGTATACACTTTTTCAAACCCGTCCTACCGGGTCGGGTCTGGTCGAGTTACCCAGAAAACTGGACCCACTAACATCCCTACACATGACAGGACAGTACAAACCACCGCAATGGTGTGGCTGATCCAAAGGTACCAAAGTCATTTCAATTCCTCTCTCTCGAAGATATATCTGCCATATTCAATAAGCCATTGGTATCTTCATGTCCCGTAATAACTGTAAGTAGCCCATAAATTTTTTTTTATTTTTTATATTTAACTTCTTTTTTTTTTTTCATCTTTCAGATTCTAAGGTCTCTCACGATAATTGTCTAGGGTCATGTGGTTCTCAATTTTCTGCAATTTCTTGAAAATGGTCTCTTAATATATATATATATATATATATATATATATATTACTGTCAGCTTTATCTATCTGTGATGACAGTAAAAACCACAAGAATGTGGGGAATTAGGTGGTTGGAGAAACGTGATCAATTTGCTATTGACCAAGTGGAAAGTTTGGACATTCTTCAGTTTTGCCCCTTTCACCCTGACTCTTGCCAGATGATAGATATATGAATCTCTCTGTCTCACACATACTCAGAGCATTAATATTGTGAAATGCTTTTATATATATATATATATATATATATATCATGGCATTTAATGAGTGCTCTTGATTTTGATCTAATCTCGTCCCATTGTGAGACGCATATTTGAGTGAGAAACAAGTCATTAGAACTATAAATACATTTTTTTGTTTAGTACACTTTGTCCCTTAAATTAATATTAAAACTTTGACATTCCGGTGTTTCGGGTCCCACATCTCTCCCCTAGAATTTTAACAATCATAAAAATTGCTAATATAATTTATGGAATAACACTATTTCTTCGTAAAAAATACCAAAATAACATCGAGGCAAAGGCAAAATTATCAAAATACTTGAAAAAAATAATAATATTATATTCACAAGATGACATTATGTAAAATGACAGTATAGCCGTTTGACTTGTACAACATATTCTAGAGATACCTTTTAATTGGCATCATTTATTAACACTCTTCAGAACAGCATGGCAAAACACAAACTCAGATTTGAACAGGACCACAAAACACAAACATGAAAGTAGTAGTGAAACTCTAGCATACCAAACTCTGATATGCGTTACATGCTTCAGTCGTGACCGTTTTAGGCTTCAGTCGACTGGGCCTTAATATCAATCGTGAGCCCTTCAGTCGACTGGGCCTTAATAT
Source organism: Nyssa sinensis (assembly GCA_008638375.1). Classification (NCBI taxonomy): domain Eukaryota; kingdom Viridiplantae; phylum Streptophyta; class Magnoliopsida; order Cornales; family Nyssaceae; genus Nyssa; species Nyssa sinensis. The sequence goes on from CM018031.1 coordinate 14,003,659, forward strand.
CAATCGTGAGCCCTTCAGTCGACTGGGCCTTAATATCAATCGTGAGCCCTTCAGTCGACTGTGCCTTAATATCATTCGGGACTGGTGCACGCTGCAATTCAGTCGACTGTACCGGAGGGACCGTTGGTACCTGTGCATCCTCCGTGCCAAAGCAAAGCCTAAGGATTGCCGCTAACACACCGATCACAGATGCTGTAATGGCGAGGAAGGCTGCCATTGATGATGCCATCCCTGACACAATATTATAAAGCTTAAATTATACATCAATTTATCCGCATCTGAAGGCAAACTTTACAAAACTCTGATCTGTGTGAGAATCAAATTACGATGTGATTCAATCATTCACTGTGTCTCGTATCTTATCCTATCTCGTTCAATCAATATAATTTCTTCCCTTTTCTCTAGGAAAATGAAAGAGAAATACAAAGTGACCCCAAATCAACAAATATCAATGATAACTATCAAGCATTTATATCAATAGATTTTGCAAACTAAAACTAACCAGAAAAGCAAACCCAAGAACCTTGGAAGAACAATCAAATGCGGGGAAGAAACCTGCATAGAGAGAGAGAGAGGACAATGAATTTAAATAATGGGAATTGTGAATTTTGAGCTTAAAGCCATGAATAAACAGAGCTTACAGGCGAGCGACCTTGCTCTTGTATTCTTGGCAACAACTTATTTGAAGATGGACGACTTGCGTAGAGTTTATATAGAGTTTGAAATTCAAAGGGAGGACTTGCGTAGAATTTATATAGAGAGTTTGAAATTGAGACGATTCAACCTTTTTAGTTTTGTATTATATTAAAATTAAAAAATTTAAAATAGTTGAGTTAGTTTTGTATACTTTGAAGTATTGATGCAGCTAATTTTGGCTCGTCATGGAACTGTCTGTCATCGTGTGCCTGAAAAGAAATGATATGTAAAAAGCCACCGGGAGAGGTTCCGGTGGTAACCTTCTCCGGTAGTTAAATTAGTCTCCTTTTGTGTGATCAAAGGTTTTGCTCTTTAATCAGAAAATATTATCGATGCAGCTCTCTTTATGATACCTTTTTCAGGGGAATTTATAGAATGGAGAGGCGGTGAGTTTATCTTCTGACAGGCGGTGGATATTCTGTTCACATGTAACTTTCCACATTCACGGCTCCCTTTACACGTGTATGTGTAGAACTGGTTATCAAACCTGTATCTCCTTTTGGCAGGGCTAGGGCTCACCGCCTGTCAGGCTATAGCAGAGAAATCATGAGTTTTCCATCATTCCTTTTGTCTCTTCTACATTTCATTATTCCGATCTCGGTATACCGATATTGACATCGGTATACCCTTTGCGAGTAGATATATATATAAATAGACTTACCCTTTTATGACGTACCAGTTACTCCCCCCTGAAGCCTTAGTTCTGTATCCTGTACAGAACTTTTTTTTTTTTTTTTTTTTTTTTTTTGTGAGGGCTGACGTGTATGGCCGTTTGAACCATTTTACGAGGGGTTTTTTCGGTAGCCGTCAGAAATAATTACTACGTGCGTTTTTAATTTTGGGAATTGGAACAATTGATTAATACTGCCGTCTAATTTAAGGGTTTCGAGATTTTGAACGGATGTTCGTACCGTTTTGTGTGCAACATTTAATGCTGCATCTGTTTCTAAACAGTACGAATTTTTATTTGAAATCTGTTTTACCTTTCTCATACGATCGAGTAGTTTATGAGAGAAGAGTTACTGCTTCCGGCAAGCTCGCGACTTCCATCGTTCTAGACAACATTTTCTCTTCTTTACCTGGTAATTTTTACTCTCCTTCTCTTCTTTTTCTCCTTTATCTACATCCTTCCTGATTCTTTCTCCTTTTTCCCTTGTTCATTTTATTCTACGTTCTTCTCGATCCCGTTTTCTTTCTTTCTTTTTTTTTTTTTTTTATATATCCCTTGATCATGTCTGATCCAAATATAGAGGGAGTGAGAATCGAGTGTGCTACCATCGGTGAGGAGGGTCCTTCTCAACCGTCTAATGCTGAATCTTCCCCTTCCTCTAAGAATATTGTAGATTCTAGTGAGGGAGAGATTAATATATCCACTAGAGAGGAGGGAGCAAGTGCCGTAACAAAAGGCATGTTAAAATCAATTATGAAAAAATTTAGCTTCCCAAAAAATATAACCTGTAGGGTCCCAAAACCTACAGATCGTCCCTCCGATATAAAAAGGGGGGAAATCTGTGCCTATCTCGAATGGTTCGAGATGGGTATTCGTTTTCCTTTCCACCCTCTTTTCATAGAGTTTTTTACTTGGTACAATATCTGCCCTGCCGAGCTTAATATAAATAGCTGGAGGCAGCTTTTAGCTTTTATAGTTTTAGGTCACTTGAATAAGGTCCACATCGATCTGGATCTTATTCGGAGTCAGATGGAACTAAAGCATCTGACTGCTGAGGGCCTTTATTATGCTTGCTTCGATCAGAGATTTAGACCTCTGAATTCAGTACCGTCCTCCAACAAAACATGAAAAAAATGGTATTTCTTTGTTGGAGGAGGTTGGGAGCGAGAAGATTATGAAGGTCAGATGAGCCTTTTCCCTCGGCATTCCGGGCCCAAGGGTGAGTTCTTTAGAGGATTTATAGGTTGAGAATTCAATATTTTTAGATATAACTGAAGTAACTAACGGATTATATGATATGTTGGTTTGCAGATAGTGGGAAGTGGAAGAAAGCAGAGTTTACTCCAGAAATTGAAGATCGCTACCGACGTCTGCTCAAGCCAGTTCTTCGGCCGCATTACCTGATTCTATCACCAAAGAACCTGATGGATGCTGGTCTAACTAAGGAGGAGGCCGCAGCAATCAAGAAGAACATCTTGGCCGCTTGTGTCCCACCTCCCAGCAAGCCGAAGGTCGGAGACCCCTCTAATATATCGAAGGTTGGAGAGCCATCTGCTTCCTCTGAACCCCCACCGGTCAAGAAGAAGAGAAGATTGATATCGCGGGCCAAACGGGAGGCGCCTCGCCCTACTACCTCCAATCCTACTCCTGAGGAGGTGCCCCAAACTACCGAAGACATGGGTGCCGATGTCAGGCCGGTGAGTGAAACGTGTGGGACTGAAGGAGTCCCTGCCTCTACTGAGGTTCCACGGTCTGCCGAGATGGGAGAGGTAGGGAATAAGGTCCCTGGTGGACAATCCGTCAGATCGGATAGGGCTAACATAGCTCCTTTACATCCTTCTGAGGCCTCGTCAGGTACAGAGGCAATAAAATTGGCCTTAAAAGCGGCCCTCCCTCCTGGGTTTCCAGACCAAAGTACAAGGCGGACCTTGGGTGATCTGATGCTGGGTTATACCAGGGTAAGCGTTTTTTATTTTTGTTTTTATTCCGTATTTGCATGAATTTTAATTCTAATCTCCACTTTTATGTTGATAGGGTTTGCGAGCGGTGGGCATGTTAATGGATCGTGATGATCAACTTCAACATCTTACTGGGCTGAAAGATGAACTAAAAATAGCCCAGTCCGAGCTGAAAACCACCCAGTCCGAGCTGAAAACCACCCAGTCAGAACTAAAGGCCACGAAGGCAGTACTTTTGACTGCTCAATCAGACATAAAGATTGCTCAGACGTCTTTGAAGAAGTCGCAGTCTGAGCTCGAGATATCCCGAGCTAAAATTAAGTCATCCGAAGCACACTGTTCAGAGCTCAAAAAAGAGCTTATGTTGGCGAGGAAAGGCACAGAGTCCTTGATATCTCAGAGGACAAAGCTAACAGAGACTGTAGCTGAGCTGAAAGAAAAGCTTAAGGAAGCCGAGGTATCCGAAATAAAGAAGATTGAAGAGGCTAAGGTTGCTACAAAGGAAGCAACTAAAGCCAGTATGATGGGGCTCCTGACGTCCATGGGCAAGGAATTGTCAGATGCCGGTTATGAGTCATGTATCAACCGAATTCGAGTTGTGTATCCAGATCTGGATATCTCGAAGTTAGAGGGCGTGGAGGTAGCTCAGTCTCAACCGACCTCTCCTGAAGTCCCCATCCAAGATGACGTGTTAGAGGGCGTAGTACCCTTATCAGCTGTTCCTCCTAAAAATGTGTAATAGATAGGTTGATGTCATTTGCTTCTTTGTTTTGTATTTCGAATTGTTTTGGAAATGAAAAACAATTACAGTTCTATGTTTTGACTTTCATCATCATTTAATTATTGTTATTATATTATTATATTTTTTTTTTTTGGTAATAAGACTATTTGATTGCTGTTTTGGACATAACTTAAAGGTTACAGACCAAGATATCACAAAACATATTTCTCTTAAAAATAAGTAATCGGATCTGACCTGGTTTCTGTCGAAGTGGATCAGGTCGGTAAGGTTCTTGTATACATCGCCCAATCGTTGCTCGGGGCCATACCTACAGCACTTATGCTTGTAGGGGCTTTGGTCAGTTCTGAAGTCAGGTCGGTAGACCAGTATCCTCATTTGGAGCCATACCTACAGCACTTATGCTTGTAGGGGCTTTGATGAATTTTGAGATCAGGTCTGTAGACCAGTCTCTTTGCTTGGAGCCATACCTACAACACTTACGCTTGTAGGGGCCTTGATGAATTTTGAGATCAGGTCTGTAGACCAGTCTCTTTGCTTGGAGCCCTACCTACAGCACTTACGCTTGTAGGGGCCTTGATGAATTTTGAGATCAGGTCTGTAGACCAATCTCTTTGCTTGGAGCCATACCTACAGCACTTACGCTTGTAGGGGCCTTTTGAGATAGAACCAGTTGGTAGACCTTTTATGTCGAGAAGATATATCACCTGAAAGGTAGAAATAATTTTATTGATAATACTGTCTCAGGTGCTCGATGTTCCATGGTCTGGGAATCGGTTTTCCCTCCATATCTTCCAACCAGTAGGTTGTAGGCCTGTTAATCTGCACAATTCGGTAAGGTCCTTCCCAGTTTGGGGACAACTTTCCCATCGTAGGTTCCTTGGTATTAGGGAAGATTCTTCGCAGAACCAAATTACCTAAGTCAAAGTTTTTACCTTTCACCTTTTTATTAAAGCTTTTGGCCATCCTTCGTTGACATTCTTCCATTCGGATTGAAGCCTGTTCTCTTTTTCCTTCCAGTAAGTCGAGGTTCTCGATTAACTGAAGCGGATTTGCTCCCTGATTGAAGGCTTCTGTTCTCCATGTGGGCATACCGATCTCGACGGGAATGACCGCCTCGGAACCATATGTGAGTGAGAATGGTGTTTCCTGGGTAGCACTGCTCCTCGTTGTTCGGTAAGCCCAGAGTACTCCAGGAAGTTCTTCTGTCCATTTTCCTTTTGCTCGTTCCAGCCTCTTTTTGATACCACTTAATATAGTCCGGTTAGTCACCTCGGCCTGTCCGTTTGCCTGTGGATGTCCTGGCGAGGAAAAATGATGGCTGATATGGAGATCGTCACAGAATTTTCTAAATACTTTTCCTGTAAACTGGGTGCCATTGTCTGATATGATAGTTCGTGGCACTCCAAACCTGCAAACGATATTTCTCCATGTGAAATTTTTTACATCCACCTCGGTAATGTGAGTCAGTGGTTCTGCTTCCGCCCATTTGGAGAAGTAATCAATAGCGATCAACAAATATTTCCTATTTTGAGGAGCTTTGGGCAAAGGTCCAACAATATCCATCCCCCATTGGGCAAAAGGCCAGGGACTGACAATGGGTACAAGCTCTTGTTGTGGTAGATGTTGATAGGAAGCAAAACGCTGACATTTGTCACATCTCTTTACATACTCTCTGGCTTGAATCAGCATACCGGGCCAGTAATAACCATGGGTCAACGCTCTATGTGAGATGGTCCTGCCACCATTATGATTGCCGCATATCCCTTCATGAATCTCGGCTAGCACATACTCCGATTCTTCTGGAGATAGGCACCTGAGTAATGGTTGGGTGTAGGACCGACGGTAGAGTTGCTCATTTATTATCAGATACCGAGCTCCTCTGATCCGTAGTTTACGTGCTTGATTCCTATCTTCCGGGAGTTTTCCTTCTTTCAGGTATCTGAAGATAGGAGCTCTCCAGTCGTGACATTGTTCTAAGATGTGAATTTTTTGAATTTTGTCAATACTGGGGTGATCTCGGGAGGAGATAATTAATTCTGAATCCCCTTTGGTACCGAGGTGAGAAGCCATATTTGCTAATGCATTTGCCCTTGTGTTCTGTCTTCTCTCTATTTTATGAATACGGAAAGTGGCAAATGATTTTTGTAGAAAACTTACCATTTCGGCATATTTGATCATTCTGTCATCTTTCACAGCAAATTCACCCAGAACTTGGCCCACCACTAATTGAGAATCAGAGAAGGCTTCGAGGTTGTGAGCCTCATGTTCTTGGGCTAGTTGCATGCCAAGGATTAATGCCTCATATTCAGCCTCATTGTTTGAAGCCCTAAATCCCAAAGTAACTGCTTTCTCTATAGAAATACCATCAGGAGATCGAAGGATAAGACCAACTCCAGACCCTTTATCAGTGGAAGAGCCATCCACATATAAATGCCATGTGGCCATGGTTGGGTTGGCGTCTAACTTCTGTTTTAGTGCCGGGGTGAATTCGGCAATAAAATCTGCCAAAGCCTGTGCTTTGATGGCAGTCCGAGGTGTATAGGTGATATCGAATTCTCCCAGCTCTATTGACCATTTCACGAGACGTCCTGAAATTTCAGGTTTATGTAGTACGGCTTTTAAGGGGTATGAAGTTGGGACGATAATTGAATGAGACTGAAAATAAGGCCTGAGTTTTCTGGCCGATATGATGAGTGCGAAGGCTAGCTTTTCTATCTCGGGATACCTTTTTTCTGATCCAAGAAGTGCTTTAGTCACGTAGAATATGGGTTTTTGAATCCCTTGGTCTTCTCGGAGTAATGCAGAGCTTACGGCATTTTCAGATACCGCGAGGTATAAAAGCAGCTTCTCTCCTTTTATTGGTGTAGATAGCAGTTCGGGAGATGCCATATATTTTTTAAGCTCCACAAAAGCTTTGTCGCATTCAGAGGTCCATTCCAAGATCTTATTTCCCCGTAGAGTTTTGAAGAACGGAAGACAGCGGTCCGTAGACCTTGATATGAAGCGATTCAGGGCCGCAATCCGGCCATTCAAAGCTTGTATCTCTTTTCTAGACCTCGGAGGCTCGAGTTCGGCCAAAGCTTTAATTTGGGATGGATCGGCTTCAATGCCTCGTTGTGAGACAAGAAAACCCAGAAACTTCCCACGGCTCACCCCAAAGATACATTTAGATGGATTCAACTTCATCTTATGTTTGTTCAGGATGTCGAAGGTCTTTTTTAAATGTTCAACGTGGTCCTTCTTCTGCTGACTCTTGACCAGCATGTCGTCGATATATACCTCCATCGTATCACCGATCAGAGATGCAAACATTTTGTTGACCAAACGTTGATAGGTGGCTCCGGCGTTTTTAAGGCCGAAAGGCATTACTTTATAGCAATACAAGCCTCGTTCAGAGATGAAGGAAGTCTTTTCTTGATCAGGAGGATACATCTGAATCTGGTTGTAGCCTGAGTATGCATCCATGAAGCTCATCAACTCGTAACCAGCAGTTGCGTCAACGAGTTGATCAATTCTTGGGATGGGGAAACTATCCTTGGGGCAAGCTTTGTTAAGGTCGGTGTAATCAACGCATACTCGCCATTTCCCATTTTTCTTTTTAACCAGGACTGTGTTAGCAAGCCATTCTGGGTAAAATACCTCCCTGATTAGATGTGCATCTAGTAACCGCTGGACTTCATCATTAATGATCTTATGTCTCTCGGGAGCAAATGTTCGTCTCTTTTGCCGTACAGGGTGGTACTCAGGATTTGTTGTCAGTTTATGGCAAATACATGAGGGGTCGATACCTTCCATGTTCTTAGTTTCCCATGCAAAGGTTGATAATTGAGTTTTCAGAAACTCAATTATCACTTCTTGTTCTGGTGGAGATAAGTCGGCGCCCACCTGTAAATAACGTCCTTCTTCCTCATGTCCTACCGAGATCTTCAGTGGATCTTGGACCGGAGCAGCCATGCTTTCTACGCCACGCGGGCTCAAAGGCGCATCAATCTCGGTAGGACAATACGTATCTTCACCTCGGTCAGACAGATCGAGAATCATTTGCCTTCGAGATGTCTGTAATTGCTATTGCTGTTTGTTACCTTTTAGTGCAACAACATGGCATTCCCGAGATGATGATTGGGAACCTCGAATAGTGCAGATTTGATCGTTCTGTACATATTTGAGACATTGGTGAAGGGTAGACGTAACAGCTCCTATTTGATGTAACCATGGTCTTCCCATGATCACGTTGTAGAGAGATCGGCAATCCACAATCACATATTCAGATAGGACTGTTTTTTGTTCGTCGCCGACCCCAATAGTTGTTGGGAAGTCAATACCGCCCATAGGAGAACTTAGATGTCCATCGAAACCAGCCATTACTGCCGAGGTGTCGTTGAGGTCAGACGCATTCAACTTCATCTTTTGGAAAGGCTCAAAAAATAAAATATTAGTGGAACTACCGGTGTCCACCAATACTCTAGAAATGTCGAAGTTGGCGATACGAAGAGTAATGACTAGCGCATCGGTGTGTGGATGATGTATGCCAACTAGATCCAGTTCGGAGAATTGGATTTGTGGTGAAGATTTCAGCTTTTTCTCCAGAGTCATGATTTGAACCGGAATTGGTGCCATTTTTGCTTCTCGCGCATAACGCTTCCTCGCCCGATTTGAAGTGCCAGAGAGAGAATTAGTGGCATGAAGAACGAGGATAACATGAGCATTGGCTTGTGATGGCTGATTCGCCACAAGAGTGGACCCCTGATCTTGCCTTGGTGGCTGAGACTTAGGCTCCTGTCGAAGTTGTTGGGGTTTCTGAGTCTGATTATTTGGTCCAGACTCCCGTTGAACGAATTCTTTCAGTCGTCCCCTCCGAATTAGCTGCTCAATCTCTTGTTGAAGATGTCGGCATGTTTCCGTAGTATGTCCGTGATCTCGGTGAAACTCACAATACTTACTGCGATCTCGGTGGTCCGGATCAGCATATAATGGATCTGGACGCTTGAAATTTTCATGTGTCTTGACCTGATTGTAAATCTCAGATATAGAAGCAGTCAAGGGTGGCAATGGCACACTCAGAGGTGCGTATGATCTGAAATGTCCCGAGGTTGTCTGATTTTGACCTCGGGATGTTTTCGTCTCAGGACTTCGCTGCCGCTTGCTGGTATTGCCAGCATTCTGCGTTTGTGATTTTCCCTCATGTTGTACTTGTTCTTTGGCAAGACGAAGGGATGTTCTGGTGTCTTCCAAGTTTATGTGTTTTCTCGCCCTCTCCATTAATGATGCCATATCGGCAGGAGGATTTTTCGTCAGGGAATCATGAAAACGTCCTGGCCAGAGTCCAGCATGTAAGGCGGCCACCAAAAAGGCTGCGCCACAATCAGTGATCTCGGTCAGCTCGGCATTAAAGCGAGCGATATAATCCCTGAGGGATTCTTCCTTTCGTTGTTTTATGGACAAGAGAAATTCTGGTCCCTTTCTGAGCCGTCTGCTGGTTAGAAAACGATCAAGGAAGCGCCTGCTGAGCTCGTAAAAGTTGGGGACTGAATTTGGGGGGAGATTATGGAACCATCGAAGGGCTGCGCCTTTGAGACTCGTCACAAAGGTGCGACATAGAAATGCGTCAGTGGCGCCATGAAGGGCCATGGTATGCTGGTAATTTGAAAGATGATCGCCAGGATCATCCAATCCTTCATACGGGGTGAATTTTGGGACAATGAACTTACGAGGACGCTCCTCGGCCAATATAGCTGGGGTAAATGGAGTCGTAAATCTTCCGAGAAGCTTTGCTATTTCGTCCTGTTGAGGAGGCGGAAGTCCTTCTCGAGCAGGAACTGCTTGTCCTATGGAGTCTGCCACTTCTTCTGATCGTAGTGGTACTCTGGATGGGGCAGAGCGCTGAAATCCTGGTATACCACCCTCAAGCCCAGTAGGTTGAGGATTGTTCTGACTGGGGATTGCATGCTCGGGCTGTCTTTGATTGGACGCAGGTGCCGGCTGAAATGGTGGTCCGGATTGCGCCAAGTTAGCACCGGAATTCGCAGGGCTAACAACATGGCCCCTGCTATAAATAACGTTGTTAGGTTGCATGTTGGGTATACTCCCTGGAACGTCATATCGAACTGGAGTGACACCCTGGGGAGAAAAAGGACGAGCGCTAGGGCCACCCTCCTCATATTGCCTCCGTTGTGGAGGATACACTAATGGATATCCGCTTTCAGGAACTCCAGAGTGAGGGAGAACCGATGGATTTTGTGTCAAAGAAGCCAAGACTTGAGATATGGCAAAGAGCTGAGCCTGCGTTTGATCGGCTTGTTTCTGCATCTGAGCTCGAATTTGATCCAGCTGTTGCTGCACAGGATCAGAAGTTGCAACTTCTTCATCCTGAGCGAGCGGTTGAGTGGATAGTGGTGCAGAGCGACGGTTGGAAGCCATGACTACCAAACACTTCAAATGAAGAAAAGAAGATTGAGAAGAACGCTAAACGTTCCCACAGACGGCGCCAAGCTGATGCAGCTAATTTTGGCTCGTCATGGAACTGTCCGTCATCGTGTGCCTGAAAAGAAATGATATGTAAAAAGCCACCGGGAGAGGTTCCGGTGGTAACCTTCTCCGGTAGTTAAATTAGTCTCCTTTTGTGTGATCAAAGGTTTTGCTCTTTAATCAGAAAATATTATCGATGCAGCTCTCTTTATGATACCTTTTTCAGGGGAATTTATAGAATGGAGAGGCGGTGAGTTTATCTTCTGACAGGCGGTGGATATTCTGTTCACATGTAACTTTCCACATTCACGGCTCCCTTTACACGTGTATGTGTAGAACTGGTTATCAAACCTGTATCTCCTTTTGGCAGGGCTAGGGCTCACCGCTTGTCAGGCTATAGCAGAGAAATCATGAGTTTTCCATCATTCCTTTTGTCTCTTCTACATTTCATTATTCCGATCTCGGTATACCGATATTGACATCGGTATACCCTTTGCGAGTAGATATATATATAAATAGACTTACCATTTTATGACGTACCAAGTATGAATAGAATTTACCTAATAAGTATTTATGAAAAAATTTGGGATTAAATATTATCAATATAAGATTCAAAGTCAATATTATATTATATATATATATATATATGAGTCTCTATCTGAGTCACAAAATAATATCAAATAGTGGTAGCCGAAGCGTGTGTGGGGCCGAATTAGAGAGAGACCCGCGAGGGTGGGCGGCAATTGGGAGTCAGTCGTGGCATGAGAGTTATTTTTTTAACGAGCGCTATATTGTAATTGGCTTCATTGTTCTTGATGAAATTATGAATAAAAGGCAATTCCAGTAAGTTTCTTTTGACGGTTTTGATTTTATAATGATAGTTTCCTTATGCAAGTTATTCTCACGCCTGGTTTCAAAAATTGTGGTATGAGAGTAATTTTAAATTTTATAATTAATATCAAAATAATTTTTGAATTTTATATTTATTATCAACCATTTTTTTGTTAGGAATATCACAAACTTAAAACCCAACTTTTATGAACAAAAAAAAGTAAACAATCGCATTTCATAATCAACTATTATATCAATCATAAAATTAAAATAAGGTAAATTTTCACGTTTAATACTCAATGAGAATAACTAATTTGAAATTATATAAACCTTTATATTAATCCCATGTGATCATTCTTAATTGTGCAAACACTATAGTAAATTCGCATATCATAACTTTTTTTTTTTTATAAATTGTCCCATACTCAACAAATTTTGTTGAAAACTTAATACATAGAATGCATCAGAAATATACTTGTGAGACTTATTTTTCAAACCGATTGCAATTTAATATTTTACCCATCACATATATCTTTGAATTATTCTCGAATTTTATCCCTGATCAAATAATCTCATCCAAATCAAAAAAATATATCTTTCTTTCCACACACATGATTATTACAGTCAGTATTTAAATACCACTTATTTTCACTATCATCATTTCATAATACTTCAAGCCAACAATACGATCTCTAAAATATTATTATTACTAAAATTTTAAAATGTGTCTCTAAATTATTATTATTATTAAAATTTTAAAATGCTTTTGACTTGTTTGCTAATCCACATCGTCTTAAACCTCTTATTAGGGCAAAGATATTGTAGTAATTAGAACTTCTCCTTGACCTACCGCAGCTATCTCTGTTTTCATTCTGGATCCCTCCAGTACGGCCATATGTCATTTTCTATGCCGCCAATCTCACACATAAAATATATTAAATTTAACGCTAGTTAACACAGACATAATTCCACTCTAACCCTAGTTAACACAAATAAAAAACTGTCTGCCACCTCAAACATAAAAATGGAGAGCACATTTGAACGGTGAAAAACAAACAATAGGGGCTGTAATTATTAGTCATGCAGCGACTGCACCGTTGAGGATCATCTGATCAAATTCCCAAACACCTGGATATTGTTTATCAAAACAGAAAAACCAAAAAACAAAAAACAAAAAAAAAAAGAAGAAGAAGAGGTAGTGTCAAATGGTAGCTGATTTGGCGAGTTTTGTATTAAGTTAAATATTGTCAGGTCTTAATACTCCCATGTCACCACGGTCCTGCTTGTTGGTTTTGTTTTTGAAGGTTCTGTATTTAAACACTTATAATTTTTGGACATGCATCAAATGGTGACTGACTGTGCTACCAGACATTTTAATGATTAAGAAATGCTTTTGTTAAAACTTTACCCAGCATTTCAGATCCTTTTGGACGGGGAACGGCCCACGGGCTGCAAACCCGGGTCACGGACCCCTAATCCGCATAGGGTGGGTTTTGGGTCGTGACACCATCTCCTCTCTCTCTCTCTCTCTACAACCCACTTTCTCTCTTCACGGCCAAGGAAATGTAAAACAGGACATTTCTTTCTACTTTTCTCCCCTGCTTAGTTAGCTGTTGGGTCAACTGTGCCTTAACCCGAAGGGGTGAACCAACCCTTTTAGAGGATCCGACCGGCATGCTTGAATCCTTTCCACTGGTTCTCTTCTTGAAAGTCTTTACTCAGCCTTGAAAGCAGGAGCGAGCAGCTTTTAGTAAGCTTGGTTGGATCTGGGGCTCCAAGGCTTCGGATCAAAGGCCTTCCTTTCATGGTGTGGGAATGTTGTATGAAATGGGTTTGGATGGGACTTTCCTCCGGATCTTGGATGGGCAAGTATGTTGGCTGCCGGCCAAGGAATTGCCCCGTATGATAACCAAGAGATCGAATGTGCCGGTAGTCATAATAACGAACGATCCTCCTTCTTTCTTGTTCCGCCCCATTCATCGTCGTCGGTAGTGGGGATGATTGGATCGCCGATCTCATCGGAACGGACAATAGTCTGGGTTGGGAATTTGGCCGTTGATCTGGGCAGTTCAATGGCACTATTAAGGCTTTGTAGTCTCAGATCTAGGTTTTGTTGGTGGTGTTTATGGTCTGGGACTGTTGGAGATGAGGGATTCGTGATGGGATGGGAAGCGGAGGTGGTGGTGTCGTTAGAGACGGAGTGGTGGTGCCGTCTGGGTTAGGGCTTGATGTCGTCAGTGGGGGCTCTTCGATTTTGCCGAAGCTTCTGTTGCTTAGACAGATTCGCTGGAGCTTCTGTTGCTTCGCTGGAGCTCCATCCTCCAATAATGGAGCAAGCGATGTTGAGGGTAGTGATCGGTGGTGGTTAACATGATTGGCGGTATTGGCGACATGGGTGGTGGCTATGGCGTCGGTAACATGCAGTGGTGGTTGACGGTGGGATTGAGATTTTTGTGTGGTTAGGGCAAAGAAATTATGTGAGAGAGAGAGAAAGAGAGAAGTTAAGATGTGAACGTGGCAGGAGAGAGTGATTTCCAGTGTAGACTAGTGGTGGTGGAGTGGCCATGGGTGGTGGTGACAGCGTTGCCGGTGTTGTTCTGGGTAGAGAAAATAAGAGAGAGAGAGAGAGAGAGAGAGAGAGAGAGAGAGAGAGAGAGAGAGAGAGATAAGGAAGTGAGATGGAGTGGGAGTGGGGAGAGAGAGTGCTGCAATTGAGTGGGACCCAATCTAATATATATGAGAGAGGAAAATAAAGAAGAAAAAATAAAAAATATTATTAAAATATAAGAGTAATTTGGTAAATGAACCAACTCCGTTAACGTCGTTTGGAGACAAGTTCTGACAGGAGGGACAATGTTATTTTCGAAACCTTATGAGTACTATCTGCAATTGTCAGAAATTCTAAAGGAGGTAAGTGTAATTATCCCAACGTTTTAATAATTTTTTAACTAGTGACTCCTTCAAATAAAGCATTCTGCCTCCCTCTGTGTTAATGTTCAAGCTTTATAGTCTCTTAACATGTGCCAATCATTTACTGACATTTTGAAAATTAGTATTATTTTAAAATAAATTTGTGTCGATTCATATGGTTCTCAAAAATACTATACAATGTCATATCACATTAAAATTATAAATTTATTTTCCTTTTACTTAAATAAGTTACATAATTACTTTAAATAATAAGTAAATTTAATAACTTTTGCTTGAATGTAAGGATAAATATTTAATTTTCTTTCACCAGTGAAGCCTCGTTGTTCAAACGTGGAGTGCAATAACATTTTCTTAATTAACTATATATTCATTTTTTCAGAGTTATGATTAGAGAGATGGAACGGAGTACAAATCTATTTCCATCTCTTCTTGAGAGAAAAGATCTCGATGAGAAATTTTGAGAGGATATGCAGATACAGAGAGCTTTCTTCTCTCTTTTTTTCTAGAGAAAGAGAGAGGGGGGGGGGGGGGGGGGGGGGGGAGGGTTATGGAAAGGGTTTAAGTGATCATTTTATAGTTGGTTTAAAAATAGGGAAAAAATGAACTGAAAGGAAAGAAAGGGAAAAGAATAGGTCTCTTAACTTTTGTTTAATTTATTTTGTTCTAAATAATTAAATAGTTAGTGATTATTCATTTTATCTTTATTTTGTATATAAATAAATTATTATTTAACCTTTTCAGCTCACATAATTTCTTTAAATTTTTTTTTCTCTTCTAAGATTTTCATGTAAGACAAAAAGATTATATTATGATTTTTTTTCTTTTCCCTTCATTAGTTATTCAAATGAAGAATTACATTATTCTCTTCATTTATTTTATTTTTCTCATAATTAAAGTTATTTTTTCTATATTTTTTCAATCTCATCTATCTTAACACACTATAAATAAAGTTTAATCTAATTCTTATGTGTAAAATTAATTGGATTACAAACAAAAATTATTTCTCAACAGAAGGTGTATTGTACCACATCATTATTTTACCCTACAAGCTCCCAAGTCTCTCAGTTATGAATACCGAAAAATCAACAACCCAACATTACATAGATAAAGTCTGAATCAAAGATGGAAGGAAAATATAAACCAAATAAACTATATATCCCCCTTAGCGAGGGAATTAGAGTAGAACTAATGATCTCTTTTTTAAAAAAATCATGAGTTATTAATTAAATTAAGCTTAATTGGCCTAAACAAAGTTTCATAACTGCTCCGATCCAAGAGTCATTGGAGTTGCTATATTCAAAATTTAACCGGTCACTTTAAAAAATAAGTTATAATGGATTGTCAAATATTTCATTAAAATTTGAATTTATCAAAAAAATTTCTCAAATTTGAAAATACTTTTAGCAAACTAAAGTAATTTGAATGATGATGATTTTTTTGGTGCAACGATTCAAATTTTACCTACATTATTTTTAAAGTAAAAATGTCAAAAAAAAAAATAACATTGAACATTGAAGTAGAAATGTCAAAAAAAAAATTAATATTATAATATTATTACAATTTAATTTTAACATGGCTAAAATAATTTTCGGCATTAGAAAGGCTGTCATGAAACTCAATTTTAATAAATGATATGAGGAAATATAATAAAATTGAAAGGCTAACTTCAAACTCTCAAATAAGAATATAAATCTAGAAACATACTACTTTATTTGACATAACCATTAGAGAAAGACTACCGTAGGCTGGCAGTACAAACTCCTTTGTACTATGGATCGACAAAATTGTAGATAATTAATTGGAAGAACGAAGCAACCGACATAAAATTTGGATAAATAAAACTACGACGTCGTTTCAATCTCAATGCTGGCGGGAGTCGAAAATGTATACGTGTAACTTGACCAGAGTTTTAAGTAGTTTCTCGCATTTTCGTCTTTTCCTCGTTCGGGGCAGCAGCAGAGGACGGCGATTCACGCTCGGGGGACAACATGGTTCGTATCGTTTTCTTTCTTTACCCCTAAAACTTTGTTTTTCATTCGTTTTGATTTCATATATTAATTTTGTGATTCATATATTAGATTATTTTGTAAATAGTTGTTCTTGCGTGCTTTGTATTGATCTAGGGTGGTTTTTTAAATTTATTCCTGGGGTTGGGGAGAACGAGAGAATCAGAGACACAGAGGAGTGTTTGTTTTCTCTTCCGTTTTCGGTGGATATGAATACTGGCCATCTGTTAGCCCCTTGAAGGGTTGACACGGCCATGGCATTGGTGAGCCTCGGCCAATGCCTAGGCCAAGGTGGGGGTGGCTTGTCACGGGCACCCTCACTTGAAGATTGGGATGTCTTGAAGGGTACTTAGACTCGGTGCAGCTAGTGTGCATGACTTGGGCGCAGCGAAAGACCAAGGCAGCACTTTTGACAACAGTTGGCGCGCACTGACAGCCTTTGGCTAGATGTACGCGCACAGGGGGAGCTACTTAGCTTGCAAGTGATCGTGTTCACTCCTGTCAGTCGGGCGAATTGTACTTTGACATATATAGGGGGTAGTACCTCCTCGAGGCGCCCATGGGCGAGATGCCCATGCGGCCTAAGGCCTTGGCACCTGCGGGGCAAGGCTTGTTGCTATTGCGGCAGAGCGTGGCAACGTTTAAAGTCCAAGCCATGAGTAGGCATGGTTTGGCAACAAGGGCTAACACGGAAGCTCGGGTTGGACCAAGTGGTGCGCGAGTTCAAGGCAGTTGCGCCAGGCAGTTGCAAGCAGTTGTGCAGAGCAGTTGCTGGGCGCAAGGCAGTTGTTGTGCGGTTGCGCCAGGCAGTTGCAAGCAGTTGCGCAGAGCAGTTGCGCGAGGCAGTTGCTGGGCGCAAGGCAGTTGTTGTGCGGTTGCACAAGGCAGTTGCGATGTGGTTGGATGCGGTTGCCGAAGGCAGTTGCGCAAGGCAGTTCTGATGGCAGTTGCGCAAGGCAGTTCTGATGCGGTTGCCCAAGGCAGTTCCGCAAGGCAGTTCTGATGCGGTTGCCCAAGGCAGTTGCGGGGCAGTTGCGCAAGGCAGTTGCGGGCTGACAGAGGGCGCAAGGCAACTGCCTGCTGACTTGGCGCATGGATCCAAGGTCTCATACTGCATGCGGCAATAGAGGCACGGATCCTCACAGATGGCACTTTGATCCAAGGGCGCATATGGTGTGCGGCAAAGGGAGGCACGGATCCTCACAGGTGGCACACATCCCAGACTTCCGAGAGCACTAGCAGTTGTGGGCGAAACTGCAAGCCACAGGTGGCAGCCTGTGACAAACCCTAGCAGTTGGGGTGTAACTGCTTGTCATGTGCTTGGCACATGTAGGCGGTTAAGATTTTGGCTATAAATACATTGTAAACGGGGGGGTGCAGATATAGAAGAGAGTGTGTTCTTCTTGTCACGCAACCCCCAAGGCTGTATTCCTATACTGAGTTGAGTAGTAAAGGTTGGGAAGAGTTTTCCTGTAAAGCTGTCTTTGTGTGTGTGGTTGTGTTCTCTTGACAAGCCTCTTGGCGTGAGTGAGTGTTTTGGCTGACTAAGACAGTGTCTTAGTGCCGCACAAGGCAGAAAATTCAGAAACGAATTTAGGCCCTGTGACACCATCTCAGGTGGTTACTCAAATTTGAATAAAAGCTTCATTTGACATGAAGCTCTCTAATGCTCAGAAGCGGAAGTAATAGAAGCCCAACCCTAAATCTGAAAAAAAAAAATTTATAAAATTTTGGTCATTTTTAAATTAATCCACTCTAAAATTTTAGCTATGTATATGTTTTTGCAGTCATTACCATTCTCATTTGACATATTAGAGCTGCTTTAACTCGGCAGCTATCGGAGTCACTATTTTCAAATGTTGACAAATTATTTTTAAAAAACAAGTTTTAATGACTTGTTAAAATATTTTTTTAAAATTTAAATTTGTCAAACTTTCTTTTAAATTTGAAAAACCTTTAGGAAGTTATCATAATTTGAGTAGCATATATGATTTTAATTCAACGACTGAAATTTGACTAAAGTTATTTATTCAAACATAAATTTCAAAAAACAGTTTTCAATATTAGAATAAAAATGTTAAAAATAAAATTTTGATACTGTAATATTTCTAAAATTTAATTTTAACATTATTAAAATGACTTTTATCGTTAGAATTTCTTAAAATTTTGGATGGATAATTTTATCATTCGTTTAATCATTTTCATGTTTTAAACAAATTTTTGATATAAATAAGCATTTGTTTAAATTTCTTAAAACGACGGTAACAATGTCACGTTTCATCTTTCTTTTTTGGGATGTCTCAATATACAAGTCCCCTACAAAAGTCAATTTACTTTATTTTTGTAAGATTCCAAATCAACCCGAAAGGTACATTTCCAAGACAACTTAAAAAGTGACATACTAAATTACGTGGAAGGTAATTTGAAAGACCAAAATTTTCCGCAAATTAAATTGATAAATTATGTTTCCTTAAAAAGTTGAAATTCCAAAAAGACACTCTTGTGTGAGGCAGGATATGTTATATTGCACTATCATCATGAAAAATATGACATTGTTAGCAGAATGTAATTAGTTATGAATCTTTGTCAGTTACAAATTATTTTCTGAGATGTTAATCTGGTTGAGGTCTGAAAATGTGCTAGTAATTCTTGCATTACCTTATCCCTTTATAGATGTTGTGTCAATTCCAAAAACAAGCGAGAACTTCCGCCTTCTTTTATGATACCAAGGGTAGGAATGGCAACGGGGCGGGTTCAGGACGGGGTGACCCTTCTCCGACCCCAACCCCGTTTATCTTTTCTTCCCCCGACCCCGCCCCGCCCCGTTTAAATTTTACCCCGACTCCGCCCTGCCCCGTTTAAACCTACACCGACCCCGCCCCGCCCCAAACCCTGTTATATATATATTTTTTAAGTTAAAATTTTTATTTTAATAAATAAATAAATTTATTTTTTCAAAATAAATAATATGAAAAAATATATTTATATAAGTGTAATATGAAAAAATTTAAAATTAATTTTATATAAGAATATTTATTTATAAATATAATATATATAAAAAAATTAAAAAATTTAATATATAAACGGGGGGTGACCATTCCCCGACCCCGCCCCAACCCCGACGGGGTTTTAAAAGCCCTGCCCCGCCCCGCCCCGACCCCGTTTATGGGCACCCCATACCCGTCTCATTAGGGGAGGGGCGGGGCGGGGCGGGGCGGGGCCTCGACGGGACGGGCTTTTTGCCATCCCTAACCAAGGGTCATTTTCGTCTCCACTCAGTTTGGGATGAAGAGGCAAAGGTTTGTTTGTTTTTTTTTTGTTGCTATTTTATTACGTTCTTTTTCTCCTTAATTCTGAGGAGAGAATGTGCTATTATCCAGGAGGATATATTGTTAGAAATAATGGGTTTTGAGAATAATTTTTTAATCATTTTTTATGATGTGTTCCACACATTAATTTTGATGAGTCTATATGAAAATGTATTCTCCTTCGTGAGGAAATTAAGATCATATATTGGATTGTTCAAAACCATTAAGAAGTGAATAAGAAATTGTTTTCAAACATTACCACTTGAAAATACTAACAAAAAAACTTGAAACTTGTGAAAAAACTTGTGTTCTACATAATATGGGTACAAGATTTTTATACACTTATTTTGGAGGAGAGTTTGGGCTCTAAGAGTCTCTCTGTGTTACAGTTTAAGCTCCTGTGCAGTTTGGAAAGAAAGGAATTCCAAATCTGAACACACATGATGGGCGAACCATCCGCAGGCCAAAGACCTCAATCAAGAAGGAATTCCATATCTCAACCGGTGAACCATCCGCAGACCAATGACAATGACACAATCAAGTTTGACTTAGGATATGTTTGGTTATGTTTTTCAAAACAGATTTTCAATTTTAAAACGCGGGATATGAATTTTGAAATTAATTTTTTTAAATTTTTTTAATTTAAATTCTCATTTCCAAATATATTTTCATAATTTTTAAAAAATTAATTACAAGATTTTTAAAAATATTTTTTAAAAAATTATATTTAAAACATTATCCATATCTGAACACACTTTCGCCTCTTAAGAAGGAATTCCATATCTGAACACCCAGATCCTTTTAGAGACCTCACACATATGATGGTTTGACTCCGCTACCCAGATCCTCTTAGAGACCTCAATCAAGACGGTCACCGAGTTCATCAAATTTGATGATGGGCTTCGAGACCATCCACATCCAGGATGTCACCGAGTTCATCAAATTTGATGTTGGGCTTCAAGGCCATCCACATCCAGGATGCCATTGGTCGTGAGTTTGCTACCCGTTTGGGGAATGTTTTCACGATTGGCAAAGGTACCAAGCCTTGGGTATCTCTAACAAAAGGAAAAGGTATCAAGTTGTCGATTACTGAAGAGGCACGAAAAAGACTTGCAGCCCAAGCAGCTTCTACCGCTTAATCAGGTGGCATATGTTCATTATCCTCCACTAGGTAGGTTTTACTTTTACATTTTAATCTTTTTGCTGGTTTTAAGCTTTTGCTCAAAGTTTCAGGTTTTGATTTTGGCTTGTGGTAGTATACACTTTTTCCTTCTCTTTTTTTTTTTTTTTTTTTTCTGGCTTATGAGTTGCATTAGTAGCTGAAAAATTTTACACCAAGTTGTTGGCATGGGAAACGGATCAGACAATTATGAATGGCTACACTTGGAAGTGTCTATTTGGTTGAAGGGATACAAGTGCATTACATTTTATGCCTTCGACGTGCACAGATGGTATACAACTGCATTACATTCCTCCAGGATTATTTATCACGACTGTCTCCGCCTCAATATTAATCACGACTGATGCAGACCGCGCTTCAGTCGACTCTTCCTCGGTGACCGTCAGTCCCTGTGCATCCTCCATGCCAAAGCAAAGCTTAAGGATTGCCGCTAGCACACCAATCACAGATGCTGCAATGGTGATGAAGGCTGCGATTGATGATGTCATCCCTGACACAATATTATAAAGCTTAAATTACACATCAATTTATCCGCATCTGAAGGCAAACTTTACAAAACTCTGATCTGTGTGAGAATCAAATTACGATGTGATTCAATCATTCACTATGTCTCGTATCTTATCCTATCTCGTTCAATCAATATAATTTCTCCCCTTTTCTCTAGGAAAATGAAAGAGAAATACAAAGTGACCCGAAATCAACAAATATCAATGATAACTATCAAGCATTTATATCAATAGATTTTGCAAACTAAAACTAACCAGAAAAGCAAACCGAAGAACCTTGGAAGAACAATCAAATGCGGGGAAGAAACCTGCATAGAGAGAGAGAGAGAGAGAGAGAGAGGACAATGAATTTAAATAATGGGAATTGTGAATTTTGAGCTCAAAGCCATGAATAAACAGAGCTTACAGGCGAGAGACCTTGCTTCTGTATTCTTGGCAACAACTTATTTGAAGATGGAGGACTTGTGCAGAAGTGTTTGGTGTCTGCAGTGTAATTAGGCAATGTCCTGCCCTTGTGAGTTTATATAGAGAGTTTGAAATTAAAACGCTTTGTGAGTTTATATAAATTGCATAGGATTTCATGTTCAACAACCAAGTCTTGGAAGTAGAGGATTTTCTTTTCTAACTTTTTGACCACCAAAATGGTCACCTTGAGCAAAATGGAGTTTTGGAGTCGTGTCACCGATAGAATGGTCATCTTGAGCAAAATGAGCAAAAATGAAGTTTTGAGCAAAATGAGCAAAATGGAGTTTTTGGAGTCGTTGTCACCGTTAGAATGGTCACGTTGACCAAAATTAGCAAAAATGGAGTTTTGAGCAAAATGGAGTTTAATGGAGTTTGGAGTCGTTGTCACCGTTAGAATGGTCACCTTGACCAAAATGAGCAAAAATGGAGTTTTGCGCAAAATGGAGTTTAATGGAGTTTTTGGAGTCGTTGTCACCGTTAGAATGGTCACCTTGACCAAAATGAGCAAAAATGGAGTTTTGAGCAAAATGGAGTTCCGGAGTCACCTTGACCAAAATGGAGTTTTGGAGTTGTTGTCACCATTAGAAGTAGGCGCGGTAAAACAAGCGGGTTGGGCAGATTTGGACGCGTTATAAACAAATCGGGTCATAAACGAATAGAACTCATATTTAACTCGAATTGATCGAGTCAAATACGAGTCAGGTCATAAATGAGTCAAATCAACTCGAATTTGATCCTCCACCAAACTTTTTTTTAGGAACAAAATACTATTTAAGATTGCTACATCTCAATCAAGTAATATGACTAACAAAATTCATCACGTTTCTCTGTTAAAACTTTTGTGAATACACATTAAAAAATATATATTTCTTTATTAGTAAATCTAATAAAGCGAAATTTATGGTGATTGCTTTCACGGGTTCATTTTCATGTTTAGCATGAACTAAATTGTTAAACTAATAATAACTTAAATAGTTGTTTTGATAAATAACATTATCTAGGGACTTAAACAAAACTTGCAAAATGATATAAATCTATGTAATTATCTCTGAACATTCATAACTTGATTAAGACTACAAGATTTCATTACTTCACTCATTAAAAATTATCTGATGAAGATTTACCACTTCAAGCTTTGAAAGAATAATGCAAGTGACCATATTAAGATATTAGTTTCTAAGAAAGACCAAATGAAAGTCATTCACGGATATCTCAAAATAAAAAAAAAAAAAGAACTTCCAATCACTATCAATACATAAATTTCTTTTATTTCTATCATAAAATTCTTTGGGATGAATAACTTGGACTTTTATTACAAACAAAAAGAAAAATAAAATAAAATTGTGTCTACTAATGGAATACTACTATATATATACCGTTATATATATATATATATATATGTGTGTGTGTGTAATTAATTTTTTTATGTATTTAAGTAGTAATAAGAAATTTTATTTTTTTCATGATAATTAATATAAACTAATAAGATAAATTCATATTTTTGTACATGTATCTCTTTAATGTAATTTGTATATGCCAATTATTGTTTGTGGAAAAAAATAGTTTTCAAAACTCCTAGCGAATACCAATTCAACTTATTTTGAATCACAAGTTTTTGATTTATGTTTTGTTTATATATGGTGTTAAATTACATTATCTAAATATTAATTTTGTTTTATAATCTATGGTATATGTTTTAATATTTTTTTCTTTCCTAAATGGAGATATAAATATATATATATTCATATATAAATATATATATATATATATTCTTATACTATTTTGTTATTTTTCATTCTCAATCAGTCAAACACTCATATTCAACCCGTATTGACCCGCTAAATTGATAAATTCCTTATTATCCAACTCATTTATGACCCACTAACTAAATGGGCGAATTAGAACAGCTTGATAGTGGGCGGGTTAAGATGGGTTGACAGATTTTGATAACATTTGTCACATCTAGTTAGAAGGGACCTGCACTGAATGTAAATCTAAATGAACCAATTTCAATGGCTTCTTGTAAAAAAAAAAATCTTCATGTTTCTTTCTCAAAATACGAGTTTCACAAACTTTGTTAAGAATATTAATAATAGACAAACCTAAAACCCAACTTTTGTGAGCAAAAAAAAGTAAACTATGGCATGTCATAATCAACTATTATCATCAATCATAAAATTAAAATAAGGTAAATCTTTACATTTAATACTCAATGAGAATAACTAATTTGAAATTATATAAACCTTTATATTAGTCCCATGCAATCATCCTTAATTGTGCAAACACTGTAGTAGATTTGCATATCATAACTTTTTTTTTTTTTATAAATTGTCCCATACTCAACAAATTTTGTTGAAAACTTAATATATAGAATGCATCAGAAATATACTTGTGAGACTTATTTTTCAAACCGATTACAATTTAATATTTTACCCATCGCATATATCTTTGAATTATTCTCGAATTTTATCCCTGATCAAATAATCTCATCCAAATCAAAAAAATATATATTTCTTTCCGTCAGTATTTAAATACCACTTATTTTCACTATCATCATTTCACAATACTCCAAGCCAACAACACGATCTCTAAAATATTATTATTACTAAAATTTTAAAATGTGTCTCTAAATTATTATTATTATTAAAATTTTAAAATGCGTTTGACTTGTTTGCTAATCCACATCGTCTTAAACCTCTTATTAGTGCAAAGATATTGTATTAATTAGAACTTCTCCTTGGCCTACCGCAGCTATCTCTGTTTTCACTCTGGATCCCTCCAGTACGGCCATATGTCATTTTCTATGCCGCCAATCTCACACATAAAATATATTAAATTTAACCCTAGTTAACACAGACATAATTCCACTCTAACCCTAGTTAACACAAATAAAAAACTGTCTGCCACCTCAAACATAAAAATGGAGAGCACATTTGAACGGTGAAAAACAAACAATAGGGGCTGTAATTATTAGTCATGCAGCGACTGCACCGTTGAGGATCATCTGATCAAATTCCCAAACACCTGGATATTGTTTATCAAAACAGAAAAACCAAAAAACAAAAAAAAAAAAGAAGAAGAAGAGGTAGTGTCAACAAATTGAGTTGCAATAGTATAGAAAGAAAAAATAATTTACCCATGTATTAAAGATTGATGAAAAATAATAATCTGAAGAAATGAAAATAAACATAATTGATGACATGGGAATGAAAAATACCATGTCCTTTGCCCACTCTTCGCAGCTGAGCAACAAATTCTGATATCTTCTTAATGGATTCAACCTGTATATGGGAAAATTAGCTAGAAGAGAAGCTAAAGAACTAAAGCATATGATTGGATGCCCCCACAACATATTTCTAGTGCCTCTTACTAATTGATATTTATTTTTATATTAAATTATTAAAGAGAAAAGAAAACAAGAAGGGAAAAAAAAAAAAAGCACCACCTGTTCAATCAAGAACTCGCTCTCAATGAAATCCACTAGTTGTACATCATTGTTTTGATCAGCTATCTGTATTCAGGAAAGAGCATATATCAGAACATTGTTAGCCTACAGATGATGGATCAACAATGGGCAATGGCAGCTTCAAACACTATTGGTGTTTGAGACACAAAGCAACTTCATGACAGATTTTGATACCTATTAAAATAAAAAAGTAAGTAGCACTCGCTTCACCACACATGCGGAAAGCACAAAGGAAAAGGAGGTTAAGCATGGAAAGACAAGCTTCTTACCCTGTGTAAATTCAAAAGTTTCTCATTTGTTAACTTTTCCAGGGACAATGCAAG
This sequence comes from Nyssa sinensis, assembly GCA_008638375.1. Taxonomy (NCBI): domain Eukaryota; kingdom Viridiplantae; phylum Streptophyta; class Magnoliopsida; order Cornales; family Nyssaceae; genus Nyssa; species Nyssa sinensis. Next base: position 14,029,206 of record CM018031.1, read on the forward strand.
CTCCATTGCTGAATCAAAAATTGTGAAATTTGTAAGTACTATGGCAAAGATAAAACAGCCAAGTGCCTAAGACTAAAAATTACTAATATTAAGAAGAAAGCTAACTTTATTTTCACAGTGATGGGAGAAACAAACCAAAAGACCTTAGATGGCCTTTCACAATAATATTTTTCAAGATCAAAGCACACCAAATTTACAACATCATATAGATTTGCATCTTCATTTTCCCATTGATTTATCATCGCACAATATGCATAAAATGTAAAACACAGTGCATAAATGAAAGAAAATAAGTGCAAAGGTTTTGGGCTCCACTCCAATCAAAAAATTATATGGGTCTAAAAACAAGTGTCCTTGGTAGTTTTTTTTAATTGTTAGATTACTTTTTTTTTATCAGTTAGATTACTATAATTTTGAGAAGTATTTGTTGGGATTTATTTGTTTGTAATTTTTTTATTTAGAAGTAGGTAAAATTACTTTGCAGGTACTGATTCATCTGCTATATAACAAGTATTGTTCCCATTATTATAGTCAGTTACTGTTCACACTACTACAGCAGTAAACAAGTTCGGTCATTTTTGTTTCTTTAGGCTTCCTTTGATTAAAATCTAGTTGAATTATAAGAGTTTGAGATTGTGTTATTTGTGACGCAACCTAACCTTGGGTGTTGAGTTCTAAGGAATTTTTGGTAAGATTCGTACCTTTATTCTCTTCTTCTTCTTCACTATAACTACAATTTACAAGTTACTGGTCACAACCTAGAACAAACATTCCTTAATTTATCACCAAAACTCTACTCTATCCACCACTAATCAACCCTAACTCTCTCCCTACCTTATGGCCTTTAGTTTAAGACCTAAAACCCAAAATAGTTGCTGTCTAAAATTTCCAGCAATCATTTCTGTAATTCTAGCAATCCGGTACTTTTAAACCCAAATCAATTCCATCCCCTATCATTTACCAACCTCATACCTTCTCTTCTACCTTTTAAAATCCTAAATCTAAAAGCTTTTCATGACTTTAGCTCACCATAAAACCAATTATTAGCAACATTATCTTAAATTTTCAAATGTCGTCCCATATCGGAGAATAGATGAAGGATGTGATTTTTATATCTAGATTATGTTACATGGACTTAGATACAAGTGACGGGTGTGTGTGTGTCTAAGTGCTGAATTTATGAAAAATTTAAAACCATGGAGATATGAACATGGCCAAAAATTCATATCATTTGATATTCTTCATTTATTTCCTAAGATATAATAATGTATCCATGTTATGTAGAATGTTCAACACTAGCATTTCACTCATTTTGAAGCAACCCATGTAGGGAAGAGCAGGAGGAGGAAGTTTGCTTCCAACGGCTGTATAGGTAAACTTGAATTATTGGACATGCTTGCTAGGCACATGTCTAGCATCTCACTTGTTTTGAAGTAACCCAAGTAGGAAAAAGAGCATAAGAAGGAAGTTTGTTTCCAACTACTGTATAGTAAAGTTGAATTACCGGACATGCTTGCTAGGCGCATGTCCAATTAGACACGTTGGACAAATATCCTAAAGCCAAACCCATGTATTGTGTCCTGCATGAGTACTTTGCACATTAGAAGAAGAGTCCATGTAACATAGTATCTAGAAGTGGAACAAAACTATTGCAAACACACACAGAATTTCAAGAAATCTTGTTGGGCAAAAGGGAAATCAACCAACTTGGCACGACAATGGATGTTAATAATAGTTGGTCTTAAACAGTTAGTAAACCAATTTGGCACAACATTCTGTGTATGATTACTATCCAATAACTTGCCTCTTTGTTAGTTGAAGAAATATGAATACCACAAGAATGAAAACTTTCTCCAGCTATCTCCTCCCTTTATTCTTTTTTTTTTTTTTCATTTGTTTGTCTCTTCATTTGTTTGTGTGTGTGCGTGGCTGTGGCATTAAAAACTAGAAAGGTCAAATTGAAACAAAATCCAACTTTAAGTTGAAGTGTTTGTGTAAAAACAAATAACAACAACAATAATTTCAAGCTTACTTTTGTGTTTCTAAAATTTCCCCATAATTTTACAAAATCAAATTGACCCCAACTTTTAATTTTTACGAACACTGGAGGACTTGATTATAAGAATATTGTTTTTTTTTATATTATAGAATAGACCCCCCTTCTTTCAAATTTCAGTTGATTACTTGACCCCACAGCCCCCCTATAAAGCTCTGCCCTTGGCTACAAGCATAAAATAGTGAATGCAACAATACATCTCATGTTGATAGTCTTAGACAGATTCAGAGAACAAACAATAGCAACCAAACTAGAACGCTATGTAAGTATGAACGCCTTTATATCTCTAAATTAAACTTCAGTACAGTAATGCATCTGCTTCACACTACATATCTGTAATCTGTGCAAGTATGACCATAAGTCATTTCAAAAGTGAGTGACATCAAATGCATAAACATGAAACCTCCTTTACCTCCACATATGGAAGGTTGAGTGTTCAAGTCTCCTTAAGGGGCAAACTGCAAAGTGTGTGTGTGAGAGATTTACCTATAAAAAAAAAGACTTTTAAGAACGAACAGAGTCATGCGAGCACATTTATACCTCCATCAAGCTCATTTTGAGAGCCATCGGGTGATGGGCACGAAAAATTACATATACAGTTTCAACATGGCATGTACATTTTAACTGTATAAGAATCAATTGGCTGTTCAAACATACCATACAATGCCTCTCCCTTCTCTATATGATCAAAATCAGACAGGGGCATCGGCATTGACTGTAGCTTCACTTTTCCTCCTCTTTTATTCTAGTTATCAAAATTGGTGTTTAAATTTGAAACCCAAAATAAAACACAAACAGTTAGCGAGTATGAAACAAATTGAAATTAGAGAAATGATGAGAAAAATTGAAAGTAAAGAACCGTATTTTAGCAGACACCTGATATTCCATAAATTTCTCAGCATGATGCCTTTCTTCTTGACTTGATTCCTTGAAAAACCTATTTGTAACCAAACAATTAAAATCAGTATAAGCATATATAACCAAAACAATGTAATTAACAAGGGTGGTTTTCAGTTTTCAAGAGATTACTTAGCAAGGCCTTGTAGAGCAACATTGTCCCTGTCGAAGTAGGCGTACAGTGCATGATACACATAGGAGACGTTGTACTCCACACTGTGATTCAAAAAGTAGAGATACATGCAGATTATAAATCTACGGGAAACATAGAACTGCGATGTAGAACGACATAAAGATGTAACGCAGAGAAGAGTAAATGTAAGAGTTCGACTCTCCGTCGACTAAATTACAAGGGTGAACAGAAACTAGAAATGGAAAGTGAGGGGAAAAAAATAGAGACTTCAGAGATTTTTTTTAGTTTGTGAGAAAACTGAAAGGAAAAGAAAAGAAATCACAAGTTTGAATAAAGCCAAAAAAAACAAAACAAAAAAAACCACTCCAGTGACTCCACCATTCAACTCAATCTAATTTATAACTAGAAAAAAATTCTTGAAAAAAAAAAATAGAAGAAACCATTTTGTTTGCCGGTCTTTTCCACTATTTTCTCATCAACCAGATGGGGCAGATAGAAAACGCAGAGATTTACCTATCTAAAACAGGCTCTACAAAACAAATACAGATATATCATTTATACACGAACTACTTATCAAAAAGAAAATCATTTATACAGGAACCAATAAAAGGGCGATATATAGAACAAAAAGCGAAACGAACCTGATCTGTTCGTTTACGGCCGCTTCACAATCCTCCGAGTACTTTTGACGAGCAAGCGAGGCTTGAGGACTGGTGGGGACGAGAAGGAGCTCATTCTTGACTTCTTCGAAAGGATCGAACACGATGTCCAAAATAGGCCGATTATTGGTCTCCTTCGAAGCATTAATCACGAACCTGCCACCCACATTTCTCCGCAACGGCGATCGCCGAATCAAGAAACCAGAAGAATTTTGAGAAGCATCAAGTACAGAAGCAGATAAAGAGATACCAGGGCAGTGGGTTTGTTTCTCTAGGGTTAAGACATCGAAAGAAAAAGATGGCCTGAGGAACATTGTTGAATGTTGATTGCGGTGATCGAAAGAGACGGAGACAGAGATGGAATATGGAAATGGAGGTGAAATGAAAGAGATATGGAGACGAAGATTTGCCTAGTTGACTAGGTGTTGTTCGGGCCGTTGGTGGCGGAACACGTGGACGGTTGGGATTCATTGGAGCTGAAAGAGCGCGTGGCTGACTCGTGATCCTCGTGGGAAGATGCCAATGCCATTGATCTGTTCGCAATGTGCAACGGCAACCCGTGATCATCTCTGGGTAAAACGTTCTAGAAACCCGGAATCTGTTTTCGCTCAGTAGACGCTTGTTTTTGAAAGCAAACGAGAGAGCGGGAAAATTTAACAACTATGTGAATGTGATGAGATGACCATGTTCATGTGTGTAATTGTACTATAAAAAATTATGTTACAAAACATTATTTTATTTTGTCAAAAAAAAAAAATTAACAACTATGTGTATGTGTAATGAGTTAAATTAAGAATTGTATGTATAAAAGAGATAATAATTAACCAAATTCTTTTAAAATTAACAAATGAAATAAAAAAATATTGTGTTTATGAATTACTAGTTTATTATCGTTGGCACATGTGATAGTGAGAATGAATTTAAACGTAATACTGACAATAGTTGGCACATTGTGTTGGTATTGTGATGAAAATTTTGTTAATTAATTAAAATTTACACGGATTACTATTAAAATAACACATAAAGTAGGCTAGTAACGCTTTTAAAATAAAAATTTTAATATATATGTGCATATATGTATGTAAAAAATAGTCATTGATTATTATCATATCAACTATTTTTTAAAAAAATATCTTATCAACTAACGATTCTTGCATCAACCACATCATTCAGACACATTTTTTGGACAAACATGCATGAGTTGCATAACATTATCCCCGCATTTTACAAAAATTTAATAATAGTGGTGCGGGTGACAGTGGTAGTGATGACGGTAGGGTGATGTGGTTGTAAATGAGTCATGGAAGAGTATGAAAGGATTGTGAAACTCGTATAAAATATTTCCTAACTGAAGAAACAATATCTAAAATGTCATAATAGACCGAGAGACGAATAAAAATGGAGAAATTATGATGATAGAATATGCGTAAGAGAGGTTAGAGTTCCCTAGATATGACCAACTAAGTTTTGAGGACAAAACTTCTATTAGGGGGTAGGATGTAACACCCCGACCTAATTTATTGATAATTAGTTTACTAATTATTAATTAGAAACAAAATAAAGAATGATTAAGAAAAATTTATCGGGACTTTCCGATAATTACGATGGACTAGTGAAAGGATTAAATACACGAAGAAGCAATGTAATATGTTAATCTAATCGTTTGGAGCAAAATTTGAAATACTGTAATTATAAAATTAACAAACCTCGGGAATCGTGAGAAAAATGGATACGGTGCGAAGCTTAGGATATCGAGGTCAACCCGGGTAGAAAACTACTAAAAGAAACCGCTTCGCAAAAAGAAAAATAAAAAGAAAGATATGAAGTAAGAAGCCAAAATATTCATTTTGAATTGCCAAATAAGGCATAAGACAAAAAATGGCCATAAGAGGCAAAAAGGGGTGGACATGGGAATTGATCCCTAAATAAAAAAAGAATAAGAAACTTATTCCCAAAAAGTTAACCACTTGGCCACAAGTACTTTTGTGCTTTAATATACCTAAGATATATATTTATATACCATGGAATGCTTAAATTCAAAACATCAAAAATGAGGTGGCAGCCCCTCGTTGGATCACCATCTCCACCAATTTGCTTTCATGCAAGAAAAAAAAAAGATAAAATATATGATATATATATATATGCATTGCGTGAGGGTTTGTAGAATCAAAACATTGTGTGTGTAAGTTTCCAAGCTCAATCAGTAATAAGTGTGTGCTGTGCCAAACCATGATGTGTGTGTGTACATATGAGTGCATGCGGTAGAGAAAGTGGGGTGAGCTAGAGAGAGAAAGAGAGGGATATAGAGACAGTGGGGTTTGTGAAGAGAAAGAAAGAGAGACCGACTGAGAAAATAGAGGAGAATGAGAGACTGTTGTACCTAGGAGAATACACTGAGGTTGCGGCTAAAGATAAGAAGAAGAATAAGCAGCAAGCCGAAAAGAAATAGAGGAAGAAACAAGTACTTTCTCTCTCTAGACTTTTCACTCGTTTCTGTTTTACATGATTTCAAGTGTATACATGAAGGTTTGTGAATGAAACTAAGAAGGTGGACCAGAGTGTAAACCGAGCCTAAAATAGGAGGAAAAAGAAAAGAAATTTAAGAAAACTTCTTGTGTTCACGGCCACAAATCACTGAAAATTTAAAATGATTCCAAACCTTAGTTTTATGAACGAAAACTAGTAGAAGACACTTTAAGGAGTCTAGGGAAACTTGAATCAGGAAAAATGGTCAAGGGATGACCATTTTATAACCAACTTACAGTGGATATGCATAGCCGGAATTTCATATATGGGTGTCGGACAGTGTGATTTTTGGGGGATCAAAACGGTCTTAGATGGTTTGTTGAAGTTCCAAAAATGATTTGGTATAAAAATATGAAGAAAAGGGCGTCGAAATCGCGTAAAATAGAAAGTTACTATAGCAACCGGCGCCGGAGAAGATGACCAGAAAGTCGTGGGGACTATCGGGTCAAGTTGGACCGGGTTTAGGTCGGGTCGGGACCCGACTGCATGCACTAATGGGTAATCAGAACTGTATTGTTTTAGGATTTTAAATGGTATGTTTAATAAGTCATTTGGACTGTTTGGTTATGAATGTGAGAAATTGAAATTGAGATTGGGGTTAGACCAGACCGTGGATAAGGAATATAGTAGGGATATGTTATCCCGATTCTAAGGGATAACCTAAACCGGCTGGTTCAATGACTTTGGCGCCGGTCTAGGGTTTTGAATCAAAAAACCCGTTGGTTCACAGTGTTAACTACAAAGGGGTAAACCGGAACTTTGGGAATTTTAAATTTGACCCCCAAACTTTTGATAAATCCTGTTATGGGCCAGCCTTCGAAGAATTAATTTAAATAAACCTCTAGAAAATAATTAAGTAATAAAATGATTTATTAATTATTTTATTAATTGGGTAAAATGATGATTTTACCCTTGGATACTAAATAAGTCAAACGAAATCTAAATAAAATAAATAAATAGTGTATTTTTACTATTTTGGACATTTTGGACTCAACGATGGAGTCCGATTTGTGAAATTAAGTCCCTAAAAATATAGACACGTAAATGATAAATGACTATATTGCCCCTAATGATACCCAGGACCAATTAAACATAAAAGGTAACCTATTTTAATAATGTCAGACACTCTGGACTCAACGGTGGAGTCCGTACTAGCAAATGAAGTACTGAAAAACATTATGCATGAAAGTGTAAGATTACCAAAATGCCCTTATACAGTTTGAAGCCCGAATAAAGTCCAAATTAGACGAAATTGATACCGATGGAAGGCCAAATAATTATGAACTCACATATGTCACTAAATAATGATTCGGGGTCAGAATATCATAAAATGTGAAATGACCAAAATACCCTTAAGTATGAAAAATGCAAAGTAAAGGCTGAATAAATTAGAAAAGAAGGCCAGTTTGATATAAAGCATAATTATGAGACTAAATAAGACTCCGAAACAGTGAAAGCATAAAATGAGAAATGACCAATGTGTCTCGATGATCAAAAGCAGATACCAAATGAAGTTAAAAAGACTTTGAAATTTATATATAAGATATATGAAATATTATGAGGACCACGATAGGGTCCGGGGCAAGAATGACAAAATTACTATTTCACCCTAAGGTCAAATAAGTGCTTAATTGATAACGACTGGAGTCAAAATGACTTAAAATATTATTATGACAGCTACTAAGCCTACTTAAGAAATTTAATGACATTTGTTGAAATCCAATGAGTGGGTAATAGGCCAATGGATCTAATTAGGATATCACATAGATTCTTAAGATGATGAATAAGACATGATTGGATGAATCCTCATACTTCTGTGATTAATGATGATTATTCAGGATATGCAAGGATATGCCTAACGTACCTGGAGATTATCAGAGTATTTGTAAATGGAGAATGTGATACTAAGAAACTAAGGTAAGTAACTCCTATGCTTTACTATGGGTTATTCCCAGCCAGTCTCATTATTTTTCACATGCTGCCAAATTTGTACTCTATCACTATCTATTGAACTTGATTTCTCTGATTTGATGCCAATCGACTTGTGATCAACTATTTATGCGTGTACTTCGGATTCGGCTTGCTTGCCTATATCTTTTGTGATCTTGATTTGCTAATACTTGAGCATATTTATACCATCATGTATGCCATGTCATGATCTTGTAATATATCTTATTGATGGAAATCTTATTGATCCACACACTTATGTCTCGTTGATTGAGATTTTGGCTATTTCACATGATTATACATCCCGTGTGGAAATTTATTGATCATGATATTCGGTATGTGCCTGGGGTTGTGCTCAGTCACAACGGCCCATCTATTTTCAGATGTGGGGTGGACCTTTTGGGGTCTGTTATGTCCTTCGGGACATGTTGTATGTCTTTCAGGACCTGCGAGAAAAGAGCTCTAACGCTTTTCAGAGAGCCCGAGGAACCAAGGCGAATCTGAGTATGCGTTTTAGTGGGGTATGCCAGGCCCCGTTTTGTTTACGCATTTGTTTTGTTAGAATTCGATAATGACATTTTTGCATTGTTGGATGATCATATTTTATATCCTATGAATAATCATATTATTTGCAAGCATGGAATACTTTTGATTGGCTGACGTATTATTGGTGGCAGCAATTTATTGTGTTGAGCTGGATCTCTCTAACTGATTCTCTCTTGTATTATTCCTTATGGGAATGAGCCTTTTGGACCCTCAGGTCATTATTGTTATATCTTAGTGACTACCTATGTATCTATCTGATATCTCTTTATTCTATTATTCTTGTGGACTAACCTTGACCCATGGCAAAGCTGAGAATTTACTTACCGAGCTAAGTTAGCTCATTCCTTATTTATAACCATTTTTTAGGTAGCTTATAATGGATGATATGCAGTGAGATAACTAGCGGAACTAGTGAAGCACAAAGGATTTACACTAACGAGATGAACTCCAAGTCAAGTTGACTACGTACTCTATAAGGTTAAGTTCACAAATGTATTATAATGTTACATCATTAGTAATGAGGTTAGCTTAGTATGTTGGATCACTATGATTAAATTATACTAGGAGATATTTTGATTGTTGATCATTGGGGATGAGCTTGATCAGCTGAAATGTATTGGTGTAACTTCCGCCTTAAGTAATTCACTGATATAACATGGATGCATTGAAGCATGTATATTGATACTCTAGAGATATTTGGTGACTGATTCTAGACGTGCTCTAATGTATTTGGATGAATTGCATTTTTAATTTAAAAAAGTTTTAATTTTCGCTACTTTGACCTTCCATTTAGAATGCAATTCATTGTAAAGTTCAGAAGTTACCTTTGGTTGGTTGCATTGTCGGTGAAGAAACCGGCAAGGTGGCCAACTGGCATCACGTCATCGGGATCCGCATAAGGTGGGTTTCAGGTCGTGATATAAGCTGTAAATCTCTTAAGTTGAGTAGGATTAGGAGCCATAAATGTAGGGGTTTGAAAATATCTGAAGATAATGATTGTCATATTGAACTTTATTTCCTTATGAGGTCGATTGGATATGAAAGTCGATGTTATGTTCTGAACCATATACCTCTGAACCTCGTACTTGTTTGATCTAGATAAAACAATTCTTCTTAATCTGTACCCTGAAGAGTTCTGTACTGTCATACTTTGAATATATTTGTCATTTTATGGTATATCAATTTTAAAGTTTGAGCTTTTTGTAAAAGACTTCTTGAACTTTTACGTGACCTTCGAAAGCTTTACCAGAGCGAAGCACTTTTTAACAATATTTTTTTGAATTTCTAAATGATTGTAAACGCTTTGAGTTGTTAAGGTAATTATATTAATTGAAAAAGTAAATGATGGGTATTTAATTAACTAAGATGAATGGGATGTCTTTGTCATTTAATCATTTTTTTTTCAAATTTTAATGAGATTGTAAATTTTTACACTTTTATACATCTTTACACTTCACATATAGTGCAAAATTATTGTTTTATCACTATTAATTTTTTAATCATAAATGTTTAAAATATTAATTTTTTAGACTTTTTTTTCACAATCTTGAAAACCAATTTTGAGTATTCAACATGTGGCCAAAGATTTTTCTCATTTTTTTTTAAATTCTAAAAATTTGTAGTTTTATAAAAGTGTAAAATTTTATACTTTTGGTTGGGACTAAAATTTTTATTGTAAAAAAATAAATTTTGCACTTTTGGAATAATTTTTTATTCGATTTTCATATTCAATATGGATCTTATTTGATACGTTTCAATATTTAGAATTCAAATATATAATTTTTTATTAAAAATAAATTTATAAATTTCAAGTTATTAAATTTTAAAATTCTTTAAAAAAAATAGAAGCCGCTCATTATTTCAAGAAAATTCGTGAAATATGTATTTCTCACATTAAAAAAATAATGAATTTTATGAGTTAATATATTTTAACTTAGACTAAATGATAATTTTAGTACTTCTTCTACCCCATAACCTAAGATAAAATAGGTTAAGTTAAATTGCACTAACTTCTCATGAAATTTAAGACAATTATAATAATTTTTTTTAAAGTTTTTGAAATTATACTAACCTTCCATACTTTACAAAATAATATATAAATATTTTTTTCCAATCAATTTTTTTTTTCAAAATGAAAAACTACTATTTTTATTTTTTTTTCAATTTTTTAAATATTGACTAATATTTTTTTATTTTTTAAATAAATATTGATAAAGTTAGAAAAAAAATTTCAAAATTGAAAAAATGTAAAAAAAAAATAGTTTCATCATTTTAAAAAAAAAAATTAATAAAAAAAAATCTGTATATTATTTTTAAAAAATCAATATAATTTTAAAAATTTTATAAGATATTAATATAATTATAAAAAATCTAATAAATTATTATTTCGTTGTTATTTATTTTTTTTTCATTTAGACTTTTATATACAATATATATATATATATATATATCATTCTGTTTAGAGCTGCCTCGAGATAATCAAGAAAGGAAATAGTCTCGCCTGGGTCAACTAGAAGGGAGAGCCTGCTGATTTCTCTTGAAAGGTAAAGAAACCCTAAAGGATGTCTGCTACGTACGGTTACGAGGCTGATGGATCTGGTCATCCGCCTAACAGTGGTGGCGGAACCTATGGCGGTGGTCGCGGAGGATATGGTGGTAGCGGTGGAGGGGGTTACGGAGGTAGTGGAAGTTATGGTGGAGGCGACGGCGGTCGTGGTGGAGGCTATGGCAGTCGAGTTGGCGGCAGAGGAGGTGGAGGATATGGTGGTAATTCAGAAAATCGAGGTGCTTATTTTTCTTGTTCTCTTTTCTGCATTCTTTTTCTGATTTCTTTTTTTGATATATGTGTATAGTTTCTTCATATGCAGGCGGCGGGTACCAAGGAGGGGATCGTGGTGGTCGAGGTGGAGGTGGTGGTACCAGAGGAGGTGGCCGCGGTGGTGGAAGCGGCAGGGAAGGTGATTGGCGTTGCCCTAACCCCAGGTACTTTATTTCATCGGATCTATTATTTTTTCTTGGGGTTTTCGTTTAATCTCCGGTTTGCGGTTGAGTTAGTCCCAATTCATCGAAAAACTTCCGTTTTGATGAGAATATTTTCCTATAAAAAACTTCCCGTCAAGGCTTTTATTATCCGAAAGGATATTTTATCATGAATTTTGAGGAAAATTCTGGATGTTTTTTTTTTTTCAATTTGTTTCACGAAATAGAATCACTTTCCACAGGCAATTCATTTTCTCTTGGAAATTTTTTCGCTTAGAAAGATCTTCTGTTGAAACAGACAGGGTTATTAAAAAAACAGTGTAAGAAAAAATGAAGTTGGTAGTGATTTTTTAGGGTTTTCCTTTGGTTGTTACTTGTGTGGATGTGTGTTATTGAAACTAGTATGTGTGGTGTAGCTGCGGGAATCTGAACTTTGCAAGAAGAGTCGAATGTAACAAATGCGGTGCACCCTCTCCTGCCTGGTGCTGGTGACCGTGGTGGCAGCGGTGGTGGAAGCTACAGAGGGGGAAGTGGAGAGGGATACAGTGGTAATCGAGGGGGCAGATCTAGTAATTATGATGGTGGAAGTGGTGGAGGTAGTAGAGGTGGTTCTTACGGTGGGCATCAAGGAAGAGATAACGGTGGCTATGGTCAGGTTACTTCCTTTGCACCACCGTCTTATGGTGGATCTGCTGGCAATTACCCACCACCTCCAAATTCTTATGGGGTGAACCCTGATTATGGCACAGATGCAGTTCCTCCACCTGCAAGCTATACTGCTGGCCCTACTTTGTATCCTGCATCATATGGTGGCCCTGTTGGTTATGGTGGTGATTCCCCGGGTGATGCCCGTGTCGGTGGTCGGGTCGGCCCACCTGGTGGACATGATGGTGGGTATGGTGGTGGTCCACGAAATTCAGGAACTGGTTACGGTGGTGCTGCCCGCTGAGGCTCCAGTGAAGGTGAAGCAATGTGATGGGGATTGTGGTGATTCTTGTGACAACTCGAGAATTTACATCTCAAATTTGCCTCCAGATGTGAACACGGAGGAGTTGAGAGAACTTTTTGGAGGCATTGGACAAGTAATATGCAATTTTCTTCTTTTGACCTTTTACAATTATATGCATTAATGATTTATTCTGCAATATCTCTCCATGTAGATTATTTAATGTCTATTTATTCTTCGGTAAAAATTGTGCATTATCTATATACACATCAGTGCTTCTATTTTGTTTCTGTAGTAACTGCCTAGAAACTCTCTTTCATACGTCGCCAAGGTGATATTTTGATATTTTTGGAAGGCTGCAGCAACTGGTTCTCACAAATCAAGTCATTTATGCAATTACATGGCAGGAAAAATCAAGTTATCGTGATTATAAAATTTTTCTAATGTTTGTAACAGATAAAGAATGAAACTTGTTATACTTATTAAAAAAAAATGAGTGAAGGTTGTTACCCAAATTCATTTCTTTGGACTCCTGTAGATGCGCTTGTGACAAGTGCAAAAATGGATGCATCTTTTTAATTTGCCAATATTGTTATTTTACTGGGACACCAATGCAACTCTTATTATTTAGGTTGGAAGAATCAAGCAGAAGCGAGGCTATAAGGACCAATGGCCCTGGAATATAAAAATATACACAGATGAGCAGGGAAACAACAAAGGAGACGCAGTTTTGTCTTATGAAGATCCGTCTGCTGCACATTCTGCTGGCAGTTTTTATAACAGTATGATCTGTGCAACTTTTTTTTTTCCTTCCTTTCCGTATATTTGAGTGAAACTATAATTTTTTTTTTTATAAGAAAATGTACTTGATTTGTCAGATCATGACATGAGGGGTTATAAAATCAGTGTTGCAATGGCTGAGAAGACCGCTCTGAGGGCTCCTTCATATGGCCCAGGGTAACCCATTCACCTCCACTCTTATTGTGTGTGTGTTTGCGTATATATATTTATCTTTAGACTTTAATGTTAAGATATGTGTTGAATGGTGGTTGAATAGGTTTTTGCGTTCTATTTTCAGAAATTTAACGATTGCACCTTCTGTTGGGTGTCTGATCATATTATCTCTTTTTATGGAACGCCAGTTGTCTCGGTGATATGATGATATTTAGGATGTGATTTGGTGATTGGTAGTGGCCCTATTATATTCGTGTATCTTCTGTTAATGCCTATGTTACTGAATTTTATGCCTGCTATTTGTCTCCAGCACTAGATTATTTTATCCCTTGGGCTCCTTTTCTAATTTTTATGCTCTTGTTTCCTTTGCTTTCAATATTGCCCAAGTGACTGTTGCTTAAGTTGTTACGGCTGGTTTGAAGTTTATGGACCTTGGTGTTTTGATGGATCATCCATATTTAAATCATTGCCTTGCCTTGGCATTTTAGAAACAATATTTGATTGTTGAATGTCTGCCTGTAGACATGTGATGCTCTATATTTCTTGGGCTGCCTTTTGAGTTGTAGGAACATAATAGCAATGTTGGTCTCAGTTGGTGCGTTTTATATTTGTGTAGGTGGGTTTTAACTTTGTTCTAGATTCACGTAATATTGGTCTAGGTGCTAGGACAATGTATAATGATATGGTGGTGATGTTATATAATTCCCCTTTGAAAGGGTAGAGGGTTCCAACAAACTACTTTCTCAAAGAAGATTGTAGAATTCCTTGTGTTTCTTTCTGAAAATATTCCTTTACTGGATGTGCTAACTAGGCAGTTCTCATTCTTTGAGAAATGCTAGAAAAACGGTGGCTAAGGACCAAAGAACCATTGCTAAGGGGCTGAACATTTGGTTGTCTAGGAAGTGAAGGAGCTCGGGTGTTTTGACATAGATTACGAAGGCATCCAAGCCAGATGGCTTTATTAGAGAAAGATGTCCTAGGATGATGGAAATTTTAAGGAGTTCTCTTCTCTCTTGCCCAAGTCTTCTGATTGGTTTTTATTTGGAGCTTCCCTTTGTGGAGACAGATTAAGGGTTAAATCTGGGGCTAATGATAGTGTTGTCTGGCTATAGGAAATTGCACATAGGCCATGTGTTGTTGAGATTAGATTTTGGGGAGCAATTCTGTTGGAGTATTTGGAGTTTGATTAATGGAAGATTTTTTTTGAGAGATCCATAGTCCATTGATGAGTTGCATGGTCAGCTTCATTGTTAATTTAATTGAGCTGTTAGGACTGGTCACATTCCAGTTGTTGCATTTGTATTGCTGATCTTCTCCTGTTTTTTGTTTAATATCATTGAGATCAATTTTTGTAATACTTGTCGATAAAATTACTTATATAAAAAAAAAGACTTGTCGATAAAAGCACCCTCTTACGAAACACTAGAGTGACCTCAAATTTCTCAAACAAGTTGTAATATCAAAATTTGGAAGAAAAAATACTCGTAACATGAAGCCATTAAGCAAGATTATAAGAAGAATCTGTGACCAAGAAGAGGGACCAAACTGTAGTTTATTGCACTTCTCTATAATGAGAGGTGAAGATTTCCTTCGACAAATAAATGGAGGCCATGGATGGTGACTGAAATGATAATAATTAGGGATTTTTTCCTCTTTTTTTGTTTTTTGGGTTATGGGAAACAAGAGTTTCCTTCCTGTGATTGAATGGAGTTTGTGAAAGGCGACTGAAATGAGAATTAATTGAGGATTTTATTTGTTTAATCTCTTCCTCTAGATTTCCTCTATTGACGTTTAGTGACCATTAGTTTCCTTCTAACTCCTAAATTTCAATAGAGTTTTTCTTGGGTTTATATGGGTTTGCGTCATAATGGTGCCATACGATTAAGAAATAGGTAATTTGGGTTAAGACTCCTTAATTGAACTATGACTTGTTTGTTGCACAGGTAGCCAAGTTGTCGTATCATCTCATATTGGGATCAATGCCTTTTGGCTTTGTCCTTCTCGATTATCCTAGTATTTGGCCTCTCCAGTGTCGTGCCTTCCACTATTAAGTTGATCTATACTAAATACTTTTGCAATCCTATGATACAAAAGGTTCTAGTGTCTGGATACTTGGAAGACATTCCCTATTTAATTGATGGAGACAACCTCTTGATCCCTTGAAACAAATAGTCCTATATATTTTTCTTCCTTTTCTGGTAGACCCATAACCAATATGGTTGAAGAAAATTATGGGAAATGCTTCAGTTCGAAAATAGAAATAAATCACTCAGTTTGGTGGTTGGAGGTACATTGCATTGTAGCTGTGTGATATTGGACATGCTGGCCATTTGGTGTGAAGTTAACAAGAATATGTCAGCACTTTCAGTAGAAATATGTTTGTTGCTTTGCTAGATGAAAAAAAAATTTAGTGTGTCATAGGTTGAAATTGAGTTGTGGCAGTTTTCCAATGTGTGGCTAGATGTGGATTCAATGATGCAATCTAGTTTTGAAACTAAATGGAACATTAAATTGAATGATGTCTCTTATAATCCAATTATTGAGTTTTTTTTATTTTGGAATTTCCCTCCTATGCAATTCTGCCTCTGTAGGAGAATTATCATGTAATGTTTATTGATGCAAGGTTTAAATCACCCCCGAACCACCAAAAAAAATAAACCACAACCAACTCCTTTCCCATATGGGGGAGTGAAAAGATACAGAAAGGATCCCCACTTTGCAAGTGTTTTGATGGATTAAGAAACAGTTTATCACATTAGACATATTGGCACACCATCCTTTTGTGTGCGCGTGTGTTTGCGTGTAAAGCATTAGTTTTGTTTTTTTTTGTTGTTTGTTTCTTCCTTCATGCTGTCTGGATTTGTGTTCTGTGTTGTTTTCCTCAAGAGGCATCAAATGCTCCTTAGACATTGATCAATATAAGTCTGCAGATTTTTGCTTGCATTTATCTCCTTTTTGCATGCCCATGGATGGCCTCTATCCCTGAGAGCTAACAACCAGAAACTAACAAAATCTCTACTTCCTTTTTGCAACTGTGGGGTTTCTACATTTTGTTTTGTAGTACAATCTCCATTCTGATTCATAATTCTTTTCTCCCTTTCATCTTGTGAGACAGCTATCTATCAAAAAAAAAAGAAGAAACAAATTCTGCACTCCCTTTTTGACTTGCAATTGTACTGAGAAGATTTTTTCAACTCTACATAGGAGACTTATAAAAATGGATTAGGTAATGTGCAAGTGGGGTTAGCAAATGTATACCTAACAATCCATTTCATGTGACCATCATTCTTGATTTGGGCCTGAGGATTTGTATTCAACTGTTTGGTAATAGATATTTGATGCTATTTTACACATTTTGCCGTTATATTTTTTAGCCCATAGAAACCCTTTAATATATAAGGGTTTACCATTACCAAATACCTCTTTTTTTTCTTACTCAACCAAACAGAGAGGGAAGGCCACTTTCTCTCCCTTCCAATATTTTGTTTCCTTTGCCAGATGATGCATTAATGAGTGTTCCGTTTGTATTCCTTGTATCATAAAGTATTTGTCATTCAATAACCTGTTTAGTGTGTTCTTTTACATTATGCACTTCTAAATTTCCTGTAACGCATTACCCAACAGCAAAAGCTGCTGCATCATTCAAATTCATATGGTTGTAGCCGTATTGCATAGGCTCCTGAAACTCAGCTCCAAGATAGCCACTGGCATCATTCAAATTCATATGCTTGTAGCCATATTAAATAGGCTCCTGAAACTCAGCTCCAAGATAGCCGCTGGAAACATGGAACCTGTTGTCTAATAGCAAATAGTATGTGACAATAGCCTAATGTTGTACTCATGGTTTGAAGCTCATGATCCACGTTAATGTTTTCCATTTTAAATTTGAAATGAGTATATTTCTTTTCGTAGTTTTTGAGGTAAGTCTCTCATTCCATTATGTCAATTTATGCTCCTCCTTTTTGATACTCTTTTCCCCTAGCATTACCCTCAATGTGTGTTACTTCTTCCTCATTCATACAGTTATTGTTCTTTGATGCACGACCCAAGCCATTTTATTTGGCTTTCTCATTTCATCTGCTATGGGTGTTACTTCCACCATGTCGAATGTATTTATTTCTAATTCGATATTTTCTTGTTTTACCAAACATTTTCTCAACATTTGCATTTCAGCCATGCTCATTTTTTAAAGCATTGTTTCATAGCTCAACATTCTCTCCTATAGAGTAGAACTGATATAAAATTTTCCTTTTAAGTTGTAGAGATACACATCAACCGCACAATATGCCCCAAGCACTTTTCCAATTCATTGTACGTCAATTCTATGAGCTACATCATTTTATCTCCAGTCTCTCCTGCTTTGTGGATAATTGAGCCTAAGTGACGAAATTAACATTCCTCTTTCATTTCAGTTTGAGACCAATTGTATAAATATACTATGTAAATCGGAAATATTTTGAATCCTTGATCTAAAGAGTTCATGGTTTTGCCTACTTTGAATGAACAGTTCTGATGCAATACCTAATTGGTGATGCAAATTATTCAACAGTGAAATTGAATGTGGATTCCATAAGAAGCATGTGTTGCTACTTGATAATACAGCATGTGAATTTTGTTGCTAAAGTTGAAAGTAGAAAAATTCATATTTGCTACTATGCTGGTTCGCATTTAAGTATTGGTTACAATGAAATCCCATTTCAAGTCTCTCAGCATGCTAAGTGTGCTGTTGCAGACTAGTTTGATGGCACGTCTTCCTATTTAGGGAGCTAGGGATCAAGTTTTCTCATGCTGTCAGCTTACAGCTTGAGTGTGGGGTGGGGACTTAACCAATGGGTTGGGCTTAAATTATGTTACTTTGGTGGAAAATAGTTAGAAATATGTTTTGTTGTGTAATGATTTAATGCTTTTTACATGCTATCTTTGACCACTTGATTATGCAACAGGGGCGGCGGTAGAGGTGGCTATGGGGGTGGTGGAGACAGACGCAGAGACAATTATAGAGATGGTGGAGGCTCTGGTCCAGACAGAAATTATCATGGTGGTAACCGTTCGCGCCCATACTGAACTTCAGCTGAGGGTTTATGTACTATAAATAGTGGTTGGAGGGATATAAATATATCCCATTCGCGGGGTAGTTCACAACCCAAAGTGGAGACTAATAGGTAGGTTGTTCACTTAATCTGAGCAATACCCCTTTTCTCCTCTTTTATCTTTCGCCACCTGGAGGGGGTTTTATATTTAAGCATGGATTGATTTGAACTGTGTGAATGTTTTTATAGAGGCATGTGGATATTCTCCAAATTGCTGCTAAGGTAGGTTGAAATGTTCAGGTGAGTGTTGCTTTTTCAAAATCACACATTTCTACTGGTTTGGACATGTACAGTGGTGAATCTTGGGATTTTGCTTGCATGTCAGCCAAATGCTTGCATCTTCACCTGGTATTTTTTATATAAAGGAATGTGTGCATAAATGTTATGTTTATGCATTCACTTCTTTCTAACAAGGTCGATAGGAGATATATGAGCAATGTGTAAATTTTTGTGGCCTTCACTAGTTATTTGGGTTGCAACTCCCTTAGCAATACTAGTTTGTGGCCATTCTTAATTTCTTATGTGGTCCCGTTTTCCCCGTTCCCCTGCACTGCCCCTTCTTTTGAACTTCGGAAACGTATGCCTGACTTGTCAGGTAAATTTCAGGAAATTGCTTTCAGGAAAATTTCCTTGTGTATTTGCCATATTAAGTAAAACTGCACCTGATTCTTGAACAATTAGCTCGGTTCAGTAGTTGAAGAGAAAGGGAAATTGCAGAACAGAAAACAGGGAAGAGGAAAAAAAATTGTGTAGGCATAAGAAGTGGAGTAAGAGGGAATTTGTATGGTTCCTTTTTTAATTGGTGTACGCTTTCCAATCTTAGAGTAATATCATTTAAGGCGAAAATGTGCTAGGGAATTTTTTTAAAATTCTCCTAACTTTCTCTATTCTCGAACAAAATCTCAGCTTTAAAACCTCTTACCTTCTCATCTCTTCTAAGTAGTAGTAGTGCAAGTATTCTGCCATTTGTGTTGGATACTTTTATTTCTGTTTCTGACGAGTGGCTGAAGTTGCCAATGGCTCTGCCTTTAAAAAAATTGTAATCCAATAAATACTTGTTTCTTGGGCATTTTTGTCCCCCCGTTTTGGGGAGGAGAGCAAGGTCACCGGGTATGGGGCGATGATTACTTACTACAAGATGCTGTTGAGAGGCCATTTATGCACTTTTTGTCTAATACTTCAGCCACGGATCATGCTAAGCTTGAAAACTGTAAGATGGAGCAAATCCGCTTGTGGAGTTTATCCAGACGCGTGCATTTTGTATCACCTGGACATTGTTGCTGGAGGACATGGTAGCAGTTGAACTCTTACCTGCTATTATAGCCATGATGAATTGTCTGTCCTAGTGGCACGTTTATTTGCTTTGCAGCTGCACCAATTTTGAATAGATGGTTTTTAATGTTTAGTGTTGCTCGCTCCGCCCTCTGTGGGTTGGTTTAACTATTTAAAAGTAATTGTAAGTTTTGTTATTGTAGAGGGTATGAATCTCATTTCTGAAACATACCTGTGACAAGCGGTATCTAGGTCTGATGTGTATATGCCCTAGTAAGTGTTACAAACTACCGCATGAAATGTAATACGATCGAATTCCTGCTCCTAATGTTATTACATGTGTCAATATTTGGCTGGCCAGAGTGGATGGAGTAATTGGAAATCTATTCCTGTGCCGTTTGTTTGATTCTTATTTTCGTGGGGCATTATTGTTGATGGGAATCTTATACCTCTATGCATGAAGAGTTGATTCTCATCTAAATGGAATCAATCTCATTCCAAGTATTAGTGCGGACATTTAAAAATCATATTATTAATAATAATTATGTTTACTTCAACTATGATTTATAAAAGATAAGAAGGATGTCAATGTAATACACACAATCTGGTCAAAATCTTTACACTAGGGGGAATTTGAACATTTTTAATATGGGGAAACTCAATGTAATTTTAGAGAACACAAAGAGGTCCTTGTAATTCCAAGGTAATTTGGAGAAGTTAATGTAATTGTTAATTTTTTTTATGCCTTTCCAGCATCAAGATTATTATTACCGTTATTTTGAACTTTAAAAGAGTTGAATGGTCTAGTACGGTGGATGAAGTGTAGCCAATGGGGGAAGCCAACTGATAACCGGAGAAGGCTGTGTGTAGACTCAAATTAAGGGTGGCAAATGGCAGAATATGACTCTAACTAGTTCTACTTGATGCACTTGCACCCTCAAGTAAATCTGAACCCATTTACAATGATGTGATATATTTATAATGTAAGTTACTTGAAATGTTAAAAAATGCACAGTATCGTGAATTGGGCAGCAGTATTTTCTCATGAATTGGCACAAAGTCATTCTTACTATAATCGTTAGAAAGCCTTTCAAACAAGTGAGAGCAAATTAGATTTCTCGGTCAAAAGGATATGGCAAAAAAAAAATAAAATAAAATTACAATGTACAATGATCAATATATATGGCCCATTTCTTTGTACGGTTCCTTAATATATTTAAGAATCCAACGAAATGTGATAGTATGAAGAGATGAGGCGGTTAAAATCTTTTTTTACATGGTCAATCAAATATCGAGTCTCATACTGTGTGCATACACACTTAGAATAATTTTTCCTGTCTCATCGCTGTCCAAAAAATAAAAATAAAAAAATCCAACGAAATCAAATACCTAACATCTTCAAAGCAGATAACGTGGCCACTACCAAAGAAGGTACCATGGCGGCTTGGCAGCAACCAGAATGTACGCGTCCACTAAATTGCTTAAAAGCCTTAGGCACAGACCATAAGCCAAGCTGTTAACAAAAGATTTCCACACATTATGTCAAAAGCATCGACTCCAGAATATGATGAGTATTAGATCAGAATACCCAAAATATGCTTCCACACCAAATAAAACTCCTGGATGTAACCCAAAAAAAAAACTTCTTTTAAAAAAAATATATAATTTAGCCAAACAGTATTGAAAAAAAAAACTCCTTTTTTTTTAAAAAAAAAAAACAAAATCTACCCAAACAGTATTGAAAAGCAGGCTTATGTAGACCCACCCTGTACATGGAGAGAAAATTTAGAAAGATAACCAAAAGCCATGAATCAGAGTCTCATGTACATGGGCTTAGAATTATCAATTGTGCAGGAATGGTGATGGAAAACTCCGCAATTTCAAAACAAAATTTCAAGCTCTGGCCCCAGGGTATCATTGCAATTGAACTTTAAGGCTGCTTAAACGTTTACCCATCCTAGGTATCCAAAAGAAAACTGCTAATTTTGAATTCAAGATATCCCAACTGCCAATTAGAGCTTATCTATGTACATCCGTTCGCTGCATGTCATAATGACCATGAGCTACCACTCCAGAACCATAATGAGGACCAGCATCAGCACCAGCCTGAACCTGAAACAGAGAAAACACAATAATCAGATATTTATTCTAGAATCTCATCTCTCGATATAAAGGTGTGGATATGCTACAAAGTCCACTACAATGCTACATTCTACTCATCTGGTAATAAAACAACTAAGACTGCTTAGTATTGGAAATATTAGAAAAAATAGTGAATAGTGCAGATGAAAAAGATTGACATGGTGAACCGCCACCAGCGAGGGGACCTTACAAAAGTTTTGCTACGATAAATGTTTTCTCGTGCAACACTAGGTTACTGTAAGTATGAAAAAAGAGAGACGGTAATGGGGAAGGGCAAGAATTTCCTGGTCCTGGCAGCAAATCTCAATTTTGGTATGGCGCCTTTTCCCCCCCATGAACTTGCAATCTTTCGGTTTGAGAATAAGAAATAGAGAGATTTAACTCGAGTTGAAAGTGCTAAGAGCTGACAATGACGAGCAACACTGATATTAAAGGCCTATTATGATATTATCTAACAGAGGAGATGATCTTGATAGAGTTATGTCAAGAGAGGATATTTTCCCCTAATAGAAGAGCTGAATGATTAGCAACCCCAAGTTTGCGTTATTGCTGTTGGTGTTGCTATTGGTTTCTTGGAACACTCCTGCATTAGTGTAATAGCAGGAAACTAGCATATGAAGACTAGAAAAGAGTTGGAATGTAGCTGACAGATAGCATCAACAACCAATTTCCGATTAACACTAGCTGAGACATTGAAAGCTCAGTATAAGAGGGAAGAGAAAAAGAAGAGGGGGGGGGGGGGGGTGTTTACACACTCATTCGGCAATGTGACTTATATTGTTAATCTACCGTATCTGTTTTGGATGCATAACTGCTCATATGGATTTACATCCAACGTATCTATTGGAAGCCTCTAATTAGAACCTGTGAGAAGCCATTTATAAAAGGGAAAAACATGTGTACAAAATTGAGAATGGCAAATAAGACCAAAATGACAATAATAATGGCAGCCAGATCATAAAAACAAGCTACTTGGCAGTTAATATTTGGTAAACATGGAGTTTATTCCCCCTTTAGATATGCCTCAACCTCAATCAATAGGAATGGAATTCCTAACATTGGATCTGCCATCTCTACCTCAGAATCCAAGTTATAATCAAGTATAACAGCCTCTTATGCAGCCATTTCTACCAGAAAACTGGTCCCGAAGTCCAACCAATTGGGTCAATTGATCGAATTCAGAAGTGATATTCCTCTTTTTTAAGAAATATTCTAAATTATTAACTAATGCAAATCCTATATTGAAGATCAATAAATTTTAGATGACTAGCGTTGTTAAAAAAGAAAAAAAAAATGAATCATGCTGAAATTCTAGGGAAGCCTACAACCAGTAAATCCTAGAATTGACATGAATGTTTGCAGGCATTAGGTGACATGCTACAAATTTGCAGAACCGGATTCTGATCATGCTGACTTCATGGAGAACCCAAAGATTTGAGAAGGTTTACTTGGTCTGCAAAAGGTGTCCATAAAGTCATTGCTTTCAATTTAACTTTTTTTTTTTTAGTTTTACATACAAGGATAATTTAGCATCTAGGTTGGTATCTGTCTGGTTATGGAGGTTGTTACTTCTCATTTGTGGTTGGGGTTAGTTGAGTTATTTTAGGACTTTCAAAGGCTTTATTAGATGGGAATTGCTTATTTCCAGAAGTTTCTATTATTCTCAAAAGTTTCTATTTTCTTAAGAGTCACTATTTTGTTTAGAGATTCAATATTCAAGTGTTTTTACTTTGAGCTGAATTAGGTTTTTTTCTTGGACAGCAGACACTAGTTGTTTTGTTTTATTTATAAATACCACATGATGTAAGCACATAAGCAAAACTAGAAAGCATATAAATTAAAAAATTATTTTTTACTCGAAGGGAAAAAACTTGTAGATTGGTCATGATAAAGCTTACATAGTGAGTCAAAGTTCAGTCTTTTCTGAGAAATATATTTAGCAAATATTAAAAAAAAAACATTATAAAATAAGAACTTCAAATAACGGAAAATATGGTAGTACATCTTTCATGACCAAATCAGATGTTTAGAAAACCAAGAACTGTCCCAACATATGACATGTAGAGAACTGATCCTATCAATATTTATCATGTCGAACAATTGTATACACAACAGACTCACCACCAAGCACCAAAAGAACACGCCTTAAATGTGTTTGGATCACAAACCATCCATCTTACGTATTCGTGCAAGCAAGAAGGGAAATGTTATGTATTTCATCAATTCATCCTTTTTTTTTTTGATAAGTAAGAAGTATATATTAGAAGCCCAAGAAGGGCAAAAGGGCAAAAACTCCAAAGCATTACATCGTCCTTAAAGACGCCAAAAAGTCAACAAAAGAAATAGCATGTACAAGGGGAGCCTCTTTGGTCCAATAAAATAATAAACGCAAAAATGTCTCTTCAAGATAAGGAGTGGGAAGCTCCCGATCTTCAAAGACTCGTTTGTTTCTTTCTTTCCAAAGACACCATAAGAGGCAGATGGGGGCCAATCTCCAAATTCTCTTAATGTCTTTAGGGAGGATACATCCCTCCCATGCCAATAAGAGGTCTTTGACGGAGCCTGACATGATCCAAGAGAAACCAAACACTTCAAAAATAAGGTTCCAACAGCTCCAAGGGACTTGACAATGAATAAGAGCGTGCTCCACTCTTTCCTCACTATTCCGACAAAAGTAACATCTGCTAGCCAAGTGGAAACCTCTTTTTTTCATATTATCTGCAGTTAAAATAGCCTTCCAAGAAGCTTCCCAGGAGAAGAAGGATGCTTTGGGAGGGGCTTTTGAATGCCAAGTGAGCTTCCAAGGAAAGGGAGGACCATCAGAATCAACCAAACTCTTATAAAAAGAGCTAACCGAAAAGGAAGGCTTATCCGGCATCCAAATCCTCTTGTCTTCTCTATCAGCCGCTGCTCGAAAAGAATTTATGTGACATAAAAAAGAGGCCACCTCCTCGAGTTCCCAGACAAAGAAGTTTCTTCTAAAGGATGGAGTCCACACCAGAGTATTCCCAATGCTCATCATATACTCACTAACCCAAGCTGATTTGTTGGTAGCCAAGTTATAGAGCCTTGAGAATATCGTCTTCAGAGGCACAGCCCCACTCCAAACGTCATCCCAAAATGCACATGGTCCCCCTTTCCGATAACAAACCTACATCTTTCCTTAAAAACTCTCCATTCTCTTCCGATGTAACCCCATAGGCCACAACCCATTGGACCTTCAACTCTACCTGAACACCATCCCCCAGAATCACACCCATACTTGGACACAATAACCTCCTTCCAAAGATCTGTGTCGCTTTCACCAAATTTCCATAACCATTTGCCTAAGAGGGCTGTATTGAAAATATCCAAGTCCTTCACACCTAGGCTACCAAATTCATCCTAAAACCTGCTATTGCTACAATTTTCTCTTTCCAGTGAATTAACTTCTTTTCCACTAGTTGACACTTGATGATTCATTAACACACGTCATCTTGTTCAGAATATATTAACAAAAAGAGTGCTCCACAGTTCTTAACACATGCAGAACAAAAGCAAACATATCAATTTTATACTCCCTGAAAGGCAAAATACAAATTACCACAAGAATAGTGACTAGAACCTGCCAAGGAACACTGACTCCTTGTCTTCTTCTTTTTTTTTTTTGAACTTCTTCATTTTTAACCATGCTACCCCTTTCATATATTCCTCACTTACATGGATTGTGCCCCTGCCTTCTATCCCCTTTTAATGAAATTTTCCTTTACTTATAAAAAAAGCTAGCTAAATTAAGAGCTTTAAGACTCGACCATCCAAGACAAAGATGTTGATATACAAGCCCAGTCCAACTGTTTCAAGCAAAACATGCTCACATCCATATTCAATGAGTGTACAAATCAACCTTAATATTAAGGCAGCAAATAAGCTGAGCTGAGCTAAGCTTTGGGTTGTTTGTAATCCTCAGTAAAGGCATATGCGTGTTCAGACTTGGCTCGTGTTCGAGCAAGCTTAGCCTAGCCTAGCTCAGCTCAAGCTCAAGCGCGGCTCAGTATTTATCAGCCTTGGCTCAGCTTGAGCTCGTCTGGCCCATACTAAGATGAAAAGAAGTCACTTCCATCCAAATAGCACGCGCACGCATGTGCACACACATAAATACACAAACTTTATATATACACACGGTTAAACCTTAGATAAGATCATCTATATAAATCACAAATCCACTATGTATGTCTGTGTGTAAACCCTTTGAATCTTCATATCCCATCTGCCTCGTATACTTTATAGGTAAATGTATAGAGATTCTATTAAAAAAGAGCGTCCATATACAAGGGAGGAGCAACAAATATTACAGCCTCCAACTTCTCCAAAAATCAACTAAAGAACCTACACGAGTGGGAAAGGCCTATTTAGCCCAAAGATAAAGCAATTAGAAACCTATCTTTAAAAGAGAATAGGGGTTGCTCACTCCCCCATCCCAAAAGTAGATCCCTCATTGTCTTGGGAAGCACCCAAGCACATCCAAAAGCAGAGAACAAAAAGCACCAGCAGCCCCATGCAAATGTGTGATGGATTAGGAAATGGTCAACAGTCTCCGCCTCCTCTTTGCACATTATGCACCTTTCAGCCATCTGAAATCCCTGCCTCTGAAGATTATCCACTGTTAATATGGCAAGTTGCTTCCCACACAAAGAAAGCAGCTTTGGCAGGGACATGGGAATACCAAATCAATTTCAATAGGAAAAGAACATCTTGATTCTCCATTAGCTTTGAATAGAATGAGTGAACTAAGAAGACCCTCTGGCTACTGGCTGTCCATATAATAGAGTCGTCCTGGCCTAGAAAAACGTGATACTGCTGCAAGGTCTCCAAAAAAGTTAGCACCTCTTCTACCTCTCAATCAAAAAAGTTCTGCCTAAACTTTGGACTCCAAACCATCTCCCCACCCACCCAGTCACAACAGTCCACAATCCAAGCTTCTTTGGAAAGGGCCAAACTATATAAATGTGGAAACCTGTCCTTCGAGGCCATATACCCACACCAAGCATCTAACCAAAATTTGACCCTCGAACCATCACCAACCTCAAATCAAATGCAATTCCGAAAGTTCGGAACCCCTCTACAAATCAATTTCCATGGACCACACCCTAAAGAATCTACTACCTCCTTGGAAAATCGCCCTTCCTCCTACTCCAAATTTGGTTGTGACCACATTCTTCCACAAGACATTGCCTTGTACCCCATATCTTGATAGCCACTTTCCCAACAAAGCATTATTGAAGACTCTCAAATTCTTCACTCCCAATCCTCCCATGATTATAGGGGTCTTCAGTCTTTCCCACTTCACAATATGCATCTTCTTCTCTTCCTCCTTCCCACCCCACAAAAATTTTATTTGTAATTTCTGCAATTTCTTCTCAACCTTGGCTGGAACGGGGAACAAGGACATCTAGTAAGTTGGAAGGTTAGCTAAGGTACTCTAAATTAGCATAATCCTTCCTCCCTTCGAGAGTTAATGTCTTTTCCATCCCGTTGGCCTCATTTGAAATCTCTCAATAATTGTGTCCCAAATCCCACAAGCTCTAGTTGCAAGCACCTAGACGCAATCCCAAATAAGAGGTTGGTAGGGAGCCAACCTTAAACCCTAAAGTCCATGCTAACTCCTCCATCCCCCTCATCTCCTCTACCGAGATTAATTCACTCTTGCTCCAATTGATCTGAAGACCCCAAATTGCCTCAAAGGATAGCAATACACATCTCAAGAATCTCAATTGTCGTTCCTTAGGTTCACAAAGGACAATTGTATCATCTGCGAACAAAATGTGAGATACCTCTACCATCTTCTACTACAAAAACTCTTACTAGACCCCCAATCTCGGCCCTGGCTATCATTCGGCAAAAAGCCTCCATTGCGAATCACAAATAAGAATGAGGATAAAGGATCCCCCTGTCTCAAAAGAAGCCAGCAGAGCACCATTTACCAACACCGATAAAGAAACAGTAGAGTTGCAAGACCACATCCACCTCTGCCACTTTTCCCCGAAGCCCATCTTGTGCATCATATCATCAAAAAAACCCCAACACATGTGGTAATACGCATTTTCAACTATCTAGCTTGCAAATCAGCCCACTCTTGCTCTTTCTTCTCGAATGCATGCATTCACTGGGCACTAGAACTGCATGAAGAATCTGCCTCCTCCCAACAAAAGTATTTTGAGACTTTGAAATAATGCTGCCCATAACTACCCTCAATCATATTGAAAGAAACTTTGCAAAGAGTTTGTACACACTTCCCACTAGACGGATAGGCTTGTAGTCTCTTATATTCTCCGCCCCTTCCTTTTTCCAAACCAAAGCAATGAATGAAGAATTCAGACTCTTTTCAAACATCACAAAGTTGTGAAAGTTATTAGAAGCTGCCAAAATATCCTATCAAACCATTGTCTAGCAGTGTTTTTAAAAGGCCATTGGGAATTAGTCTGGCCCTGGTGCTTTATACTCATCACAAGACTTAAGGGCCCTCAAAACTTCCTCCTCCTCAAATGATTTTTCTAAACATGTGGCCACCTATAGATTATCTAGCCTTGGCCTCCACTCCCTCGGCTACTCTATATCTCAAAGGTTTTCCACACATGAAAACGAATCTGTGGGAATTGACCCAAGGAAGCCGTTGCGCACTTCCAATTTTTTATTGAAGTGGACTGATTGAGCAGATCAACAAAGGGAGATTTACCGTTTGAATCTGAAAATGAGAGAATAAAGGAAGGAGCGGTGTATGTAAGTGTATATGATATGCATGTCCACGTTCTATTAGTTAATAGTTATTATTTAGTATTTCACCTTTCTTATTTTCCTTTCTCATGTAATCCAATCCGCTATGTCCACGTGATAGACCGATGCACTTATGATCATATCCCAAATACTCTACGACATGCATGTGTCCACGTTCTATTAGTTAATATTTAGTCTTCTCACCTTTCTTATTTTCCTTTCTCATGTAATCCAATCCACATTGTCCTCGTGACCAACCATGGTAAACCAAATGAGCTCAAGAATAATGTTCAGGCTCACTCAGTTTTTCATTGAATGAACATAAATGAGCCATTTATCGAGTTGAGCCTAGACTATTCATGAACAACTCGGTTCAATTACAGTCCTACTCAAAATATCAATGCCAAGCAAAGTCTATACTTCTTTGTAGAAGTCGTTTCATTGCCACAACCCATCCTTTGTCCTACTTAAACTGTTGCTTGAAAAAAATCCAACTTTAGGTTGGGAGGTAATTAAAAAGAAATTAACAAAAATAAAAAGAAAATAAGTTTGAAGAAAAATACACCACCTACATAAAAATCCAATAGGTTCACCAAAAAAGAGCCCCACCATTCGGAGGATGAGGATGAGGATGAAGGAAGTTACATTACACCACAGGTAAAAGATCATTCCCAAATTTCTAAAGGGCAACTTCCACAAGCCCAAGACGATACTCTCCATGAGAGCAACTGGGTCAAGCTCCAGAAAATAATAAGAAAGTGCCACTTCAAATTGATTTGATGGCAGAAAAGCTGCAAGCTAAGAGCTTTATATAGAATCCAAAGCAAGCCTGTTTTGAAAATATATAAACAGTTATATTCCCCGAGAAAACTCCAAATCCATCGCCTCTATTGAAAACGATATTAAGGCCTGTTTGGAGGATCGTCATATTCTAGAGAATTGATTATGGTATAATCAGTTTGTTATTTTGGTGACTGGTAAAAATTGTGTAAAAGTAATTTTGGACTATGAGTTCTCTCTTTTATCTTATATATTAGGTAACGTGTAAGTGATGAGCTCAGGGGTAATGCTTGTAAAAAGCCAAAACTGTTGGTAAAAGCATGTTTTTCTAGTGTTTCCAAAATCCTGTTTTGCAAACAGAATTTGGTGAGTCCCACAACCAAAATCACATTTTGAGAAAAATGTCTGACACCTACCATTTTGACCAAAACCCCGTTTTGGACAAGGCAAACACTCCACCAAACACCCACTAAAACTATTAGAATTCAGTAGGAAATCCAAAGCCCCCTTTCTTCTCCTTCCCAACAAGAATTAGATGCAACACACAGTGCTTCTCAATAAAAGTGGACAATGAGTTAATAGATCATCTCCATGACGCAATCCTTATGGAAAAGCTGACACAGAGAAAATCAATTCCTGAGTTTCATTGATATTTTTGGTGTGTGATCTCCCTTCTATAACATTAAAGACTTGCTCATGTTGGTTACATTAGTAATAGCTGAACTGCCTGGCGGCACCAAAGAGGACAAATTATAATAAGCATCACATTCAGAATATCAAAATTTAGATAGACATTAGTAATCACATACTTGATGCATAGCATACGAATCAGGATATGAACTTCCACCATAACCCATTTCAGGATTTCCATAGCCTGCAGCATATCCAGCACCTGCAAATGAACAATTCTCACAGTTTACTGTTTGGATGTGCTAAAACACTTGAATTCTGCTCCTCCTGAAGCTTGCAACAAAACAATCATGGATAGACAACAACAGAGAAGCTGTTGGAGATAAATTACTTGGAGTCGCTGCTGCAGCTGCTGCTGCAGCTGCCCTTGCCCTCTTCTCTGCATTAGCAAGCTCGGCACGTAGTTTCTCAATTTCACGAGCCATGGAAATCATATTTTTCTCCATTGCCTGATCTTGTTCAAGGTTATTAGCATATGTCTTCTTTTCATACTCAACAGCAGCCCTGTTCATATCCATAGTCAGAATAGGGACACAATTATACCCTTGCCATGAACTATATAACCATCTGCCACTAAAATAAACCAGAAGCAGCAGTATCAAAGAAATGTATATAACTTGAAAACACAAATTACATAATATCTGTAAGATATTTCAATGGGACAACATTAATTTTGATGAGGAGGCCCAAATACACCATAAAAAAAATTATTCCATAACTAAAGTGAAAAGTTATGCATCTGATCTGAATGAATCCGTCCAGCACCAAGAGAAAATAGACAACAGAATTAGTTTTCCCACAAAACTCTAATGGCCATATAGTTAGAGCTTAAAAACGTTTACTTTCTTTCCATCAGCATTTTCACGAGGTGTGAGTTCAGATTGCATAATAAAATTGTTCTGAGGAGACATTATGAAGTACTATGATTTCTTAAAGAGGTCCAACAGGAATATGGTATTGCTCCCCTTTTAGCCACTGGCACTCCACCTTCACTTTTCTTAAATAAAATTACAAAAATGCCTTTGGTTGAAAATGAATTGAATGACTTTTGTTTGAAGCATTTGAGTAATCAAATTTTAAAAGTGCTGCTCCTGTGGTTAAAAGGGGAGTGTGAATACCACTTCCCGTTCAAGTAATACACTCTTCCATAAAATTACACCAAAATATTATAGTATAGAGTAAAAATTGTTAACTAGCAAAGTAGTCACAAATATTAAGAACCTCACAACTAAATTTGCTAGCATCTCCAAATTCTCTAATTGACATCAATAATTTCAGACAGACTTGTAGTTCTTTTTCTCAAATCTTCCGCATTTCCACTGCTTAAACGATTCGTTTTCTATTTTTTTATTTTTTGACAAGTCCTTGAACTAATCAGTTTCCCCAATCTTATTTCCAAATCCCTATTACGTGTAGTTTTCCGTTTCTGCTTTTGTTTGTCTACTCTCCTTTTTTTAGAGACACAGAAGTAGAGGGTCCTATCACGGGCAGACAGGGTTTTGCCAAGCATTCGTAGATTGATACAAATTATTTTATTTTTTTTATGTGAAGTAAAATTCACTAAAGGTGTCAAACGGGGCTGCAACCCATAAACTATATGGTAACAAGTCCAAAGAAACAGAAAAAGATGAAAAGATAGGGTGAGCAATCCACGAGTTATATGGTAATGAGTCCAAAGAAACAAAAGATGAAAAGATTTGACAGGAAAAACTAACACATACTGTTCTTGGGTCTCTGTAATAGCTTAGAAGCACAAATTGAAGCAGCTTGAGAGCAAGAGGGGAACAGTTAATTACCCCCCCCCCCCCCCCCCCCCAAAAAAAAAAAAAAACTGTAGGAAAGGTCTTGCCCTTGGATTCAAAGATTTAAGTTGTTCAAAAGCATCTGAATCGATCAGGAAATATGATAATAAGTTTCTAGGATTTTCTATCTGCCCACCATCCCCTTTCTTGAATTATAAAAAAAAAAAAAAAATCCAGAAAGCATCTCTCCTTCATAATTGCTTTCAAAGAACCAACCCCGTAACTCCCCCAAACTTTCTTTGTCATTCATTCGCCACCCAGCCTACTAATATTTCCATTTCAACATTTTTTTCCAATAAAATTCTTTTTCATTTTTTATAAAATTCTCTCTCATCATATACCTTGAAACATTATTATATAATTGAATAGTGTACGGTAACTTATATTTTTCTTAAATATTGCCATAAAAATTCAGAGTGCATTGTATGTAATCTATCATGTATGGTGAGATATTGTAAAGATATGATCCATGTTAGTGTATACATATCATCTATTTGTGGTCGAAGGGACGGGCTCG
Organism: Nyssa sinensis; assembly: GCA_008638375.1. Lineage (NCBI taxonomy): Eukaryota > Viridiplantae > Streptophyta > Magnoliopsida > Cornales > Nyssaceae > Nyssa > Nyssa sinensis. The sequence goes on from CM018031.1 coordinate 14,061,892, forward strand.
TATGGAAGGGAAATGGTGATGGTATCTTCTCGGTTCAATCTTATTATAGTAGTTTGGCGGGTGAGAAGGATATCTCCTTGCCTTGGAGATTGGTGTGGAAGTCTAGAGCGCCCCGGAAAGCAGCCTTGTTTGCTTGGGAAGCGGCATGGGGTGCCATTTTAACGGCGGATAATCTTAAGAGGAGAGGTTTTCATTTTCTTAGTCGTTGCCCTTTGTGCAAAGAGGAGAAAGAATCGATAGACCGTCTTCTTCTTCATTGAAAGTTTGCCACGGATTTATGGAATCTTTTCTTCTCCATCTTTGGGTGCTCTTGGATTATGCTGGTCAAGGTGAAGCATATTTTTTTGGGTTGGTGTTGGAAAAATATTAGGAAGGAGTTAAGAATTGCTTAGAGAATGGCCCCCATTTGCCTCGTATGGTGTATCTAGAGGAAGCGAAACAAGAGAATTTTCGAAGGGGTAGAAACTCCCCCTTGGAGATTAAAAGTTTTTTTTTTTTGAAGAATTTGTTCTTTTGGCTTAATCAGAAATATCCTATGTACCTAAAGAAGTGTATATATTTTTTGAGGGCCCTCCGGCTTTAATCTTGTGCCGATCCCTTCCTCTTGTATTTCAGGTTTGGACTTCTTGGGCCCCTTATTTATTCAAGTTACTATTACCAATCAAAAAAAAAAAAAAAAATTCTAATTGTAAATTGTTTATTGAATTACATATTGTATAATTACGATAGTTGTGTTCTATTATATGTAATGCCTTCATGTTACTGAGTTTATATGTTTTTAATCACGAATCATGCACGTAAATTGAAGATCAAGCAGAGTGCTTTTTTTTATAAGTAATGGACCGGGCAGAATGCATTTAAAAGGTTTTCTTTTCATTATTGCTGCAATAATTACATTGATCCTATCACCATGTTCTTTCTTTTCTCATCTATTAGAAATGTGTCATTTATTTATTGATTTTGATTAATGCATCACTAAGGAGTAAGGTTATTTATATATTTTGAAATTTAGGATGAGGAGATTTCCTAAGGAGTAAAAAGAGACAAAGAGGAATCTAGAAAATATATATATATATATATATATATATTGAGCCAACTAGTTTTTATCATTATTATGACAATCATGATCTCTTGCCATAATCTCTCTAACAACTATTGCTTCCATATTTAGCATATATGAAATGCAAAGGTTTGTCATGGCAAAGGTAAGAGGTTCTAGAAGGACAACAAGCAAACCATAAAGAAGGAGATAATAATACTTTGATGACTCGTGCTGGTCCTATTACATCGATCCACTCTGCTGGGAGTCATATTTTTTCTTATTGTATTGGAATTTGATCTGATCTCATGGTTTTCATCCACATTTCTTAGGACACCCCTCCACTTATAGAACTCTTCACCTGTGCCACGTAATACCTATGTATTCCTCCTTTTTTATTTATTTATAGTAACATGCCTCCATATTCCATATCAACTATATATGGAAATTAATCATTGTTACTGACACCGTGATTGTTATAATAATGATAATAACTTCGATGATAACAACAACAACAACTAGATCACAAATCAAGCAATTGGTCTGTATTCCTGAAATGCACCATCTATACCACACAACTAGTCCTCAGTGACACAATTCAAATTAGTAACTAAATAAAAAGTTTCTAATATATATATGAGAAAAAATAAAACATGGTAATTGGATGATATGATCATTACAACAATAACAAAAAAAATTCAAATACACCTGGTTAACCAGAAAATGTCTACATTTGAAGCATACGCCTGCTAAGGTGGAGCCACAACAAAAAATTGAACCACCACCACTGGAGGTGTCATTCAATTGTGTTTAGGATTTCATGAAATGATATCGATGCGATTCTATTATTAGCATATATGGTGAAATATTCGGGCTTCTACAATACTTTCATTGCCGTGGATGGATTCATACCTTCAAAGTCCATACAAAATCAAGTGAAATAAGTTTACTCTCTGAGTAAAATCAAACGAGGCTTAACAGTATGAACATCTTCTATACCTAATTCATATTACTCTTGATTAAAAAAGTAAACAAAAATGCAAATAAATAAAATAAAGGATGAACATATATGCACACATGCAGAGAGGGAGAGAGATAGAAATCAATAAAATTGTAGATCACCTTCCTCTTTGGATTTCTTGGCGCATGGCCTCAATCTCTGCTTTGATCGCAGGCAATTGCTGCAACTCCGAACCGGCCCTCACAAGATCACCGTCAATCGCTTGCAACTTTGCAGTAAGCTCCCGCCGCACCGCAGTCAGTTCCTGTATATCCGCCGTCACCTGAGCCAGCTCCTCGTTGAGAGCATCGATCGAGCGGACCTCAGCATCCATCTTCAGCGATCGCTCGTAGACCTCGCGCACCTGGGCGTCTCTCTCGGCCTTAACGTCGGCGGCGACGGCAGACAAGTGACGCAGCTCCTGCTGAGCGGCAGCGAGCTCCTGCTTCAGCGCGACGTGGGTTGCCGCGAGCCTTTGGTTGTCAATGAGGAGGGATTGGATGTCACGGTGCTGGTTGGCGAGGTGCTCTTCGACGAGTGCCGGGTGGGGCCGCCCGGCGGCGGATGAATAAGGGATTGGGACTCGGTGAAGGCCACGGCGGTCTTCGATTAGGGCATGGTGTCCTTGGAGGGGTGCCCTTCCTAAGGGCACTTCTCGGAGTTGTAAGGCATGTGGTGGGAGATGGTTTCTTCCGGCCATCTCGGCTTTGCTCTATTCTCTCTCCCACTCTCTGCTACTTAAAATACTTCTGGCTTCTGCTATGATATCTTCCCTCGTCCGGGTGCTCGGGGTCTCCTCGAGGCTGTGGGAAACGTTTGAAAATATATATATATATATATATATAGATGTGAGTAATGTTCCATTGAACATGTCTTCGTCGTGGACTCCACTAACGGACCTATTTCTTGTGAGTGCGTGATTATCACGTGCACACAAAAATATAAATATTCAAATATCAATCAATATATATTGATACCATCACGTGAGTCGCACCAAATGTTTCCTTGCGTGTGTTTTAAGTCTGTTAACGGATTAGGTTTAAACAAAAATTTTTAAAATTTAGACTAGAAATTATCAAATTTAAATAGGTGTAAATTCATATATAAATCCAGATCTAAACCTACTAAGACCCATCTCAATTAGATCCAAACTTGAATATGTCGGATTTGGATCTTCGATTCCAAAACCTTATACGTTTAAAAAAAAAAATTAAGAGCAAAAATTTTTTATTTAAAATTGTCTAACTTGGTTTATAAATAAAAGGTTTTTTTGACCTCAGTTATGTTATTGTTGATTGAAACTATTTCATGTGATAATTACTATTATTTGTATATTTCGTTTTTACGATCGAATGCATGATGAATGGTAAACTAACAATAATTATCATCTAAAATTTTTTGATTTTTATCAAGAATTTAGGCTTACAAAAGATTTCGTTACTCCTAAGTATAATTAGAAATGGAATAAAAGTGATATAGAATAAAAATGTCATAAAATGAAATAAAGATTACTCATCCAAAACAAAACAAAAGAATACTTATAATTATTTTTAATAGAATGTTCATTCAATAGAATCGGATATTAATAGCTGGATTCATGAAACAATTTCATAAAATAATTTTCAAAATATTTCTATAACATAAGACGGTGCTAGAAGGTTAAAGATAATAAATTCACCGAGACTCTCTCTTTCTCTAACTTTTATGTATGTATGTATGTGTTGTGTGTGTGTGTGTGTATTTATATATAGTAACTTTGTTAGGAAATTAAATACTCTAATTTTAATATTGTATCAGAAAGAGAGTGTATGTGTGTGTGCTTGTTAATGATTTAGCGGGTCAGGTCTTTAACAAGTATTATTCAACAAATCTATGCCTGACCCATTTAATTAATTTTTAACTAGTCTGGATTGAATTTTGTTAACGAATCTGAATTTTATATAAACGAATCCGGCTTTGAATCGAATCAAATCAGACTCAAGTCATTTACAGACCTATGTGTGTTGTGAGAGTATTCAGCTCTCCAACGACTACTATTATTCTCTCTCAATTAATTAGAGGCCACCATTCTCCAATATAAGTAGGAATGGCAAAGGGACGGGTTTGGGGCAAGGCTTCCCTTCCTCAAGCCCGACCCCGTTTAAAATTCTCACCCCGGACCCCGCCCTGTTCCGCCTAATAGTTCATCCCAACTCCAACCCCGTTTATTTACCCCATCCCCGCCAGGGTCTAGCCCAACCCCGCCCCACTCAAACAACTTTATAATTCTAATTTGAAAGTGTTGAAATTACAAATTTTAATAATCAATTTTCAATATTTATGAAATTTTAATACTACTCAAATGCCTAGCTCAATCAAATGAATTAATATTAAAAAGTCCACCACTAAAATCATAGCTCAATCACATGAATTAATATAATAAAATTTTGCTCTAACTGTGGTGGATCTAGTGGTGTGTAGCCCTAAATGTATGTGTGTGTGTGTGTGTGTGTATATATATATATATATATGAGGTATACTTGTTAATTTATAAACTAATAAGGGTAGAAGAGTAATTTTAAGTATAATCGGGGCAGGGTGGCCCCTCCCCCGACCCCTCTCCCGCCCCAACCCCGACCCCATCGGAGTTTTTCACTCTTATCTCCAAACTCGACCCCGCCCAGTTTATTATCACACCGAACCCGTTCTATTAAGGGCAGGATGGGGCTTCAACGAGACAAGTCAAATTGTCATCCCTAAATATAAGTAACGTAGCATTCTTAACATTCTTTCGTTTGGATTGAATTAAAATGAATTTTTATGGAGTAATTATTTTGTTTATGTCTTAAACCAATTTTGAGAGAGTTTTTAATTAAGTCAAGAATTCTAATACTTTTTTTATATAATATTATAGTCAATAAAATTCAACTTAATAAATTAATAAATTTAAAAATATTTTGAAACTCTAGTTATTTATTTCACTAGTTAAAGGTCAAGTAATTTAGTTTGTTTTACCGTGAGTAAGAAATAAATGTTTAATTTGAACTACCCTTTGCATGATTTGCGGTTAGTATTATTGGGTGGTTATTCTTATATTAGTATTAGGGTTTGTGTGAGAGATGTTAAAATTGATCTAGGTGAACACAAATAAATTAATTTCATAAGTATAGTGTGAATGGATAAGAGGTGTATTGTAAATTTAGAGATTATTAATCTTGTACTTTTATTGTTGTACGAGACGTGAAATTATTTTGTACATTTTTAAATGAGATTAGTTTGAGTAAAAAACTTACACATCCAGTATGAATAAAAAAAAATACACAAAGAAATCAATTTTAAATGTTTTAATGTTTAAAAATATCTTTCAACAGTGTTAGGCTTTTTTAAAAAAGTTTGAATTAATTCACTATCATACATATTATTGTATTTTAAATATTTTAATATTTAATTAGTATCTTTTAATAATATCATCTTCATATTTGTTCATAAAATATGCTTAAATTCTCAAGGCTTGTTTGAACGACCAAATAAGAAGACTTTGAACGACCGAATAAGAGGACAGAATTGGATAGGATATAATTGGATCATACAAGATATAAAATATTGTAGAATATTAATATTTAAATTCAGTATTTGAAACTGACCCGGATAAAAAACCTAGATATGTTGTTATATTCTAATTTTGTGTTTGAGTACCTATCGGATACAAGATTTAGATATAACTATTTTTATTTTTTATTTTTTTATGTATTGTTTTTCTCAAGGCTTTCAAAAATTATTTTCCTAAAATTCATTTAACTTTTTTTAAATATATACATACAAGGTATCTAAAATTAAAATTGCATTCGAAAATCAATTGCAAAATCTAATTATTTTAGAATAAAATATTGCTACTATTATATATATGTGTGTGTATATAATAGTCTATTTATTGATACAAGAAATACATTAAAAAGGATGTATCAAAAATAAAATAAAATAATTTGAATAATAAAAAAAAATCAGATTTTTTAACGCGGCTATTCAACGTTTTCACCTCTTTATATTGTGGCGTTACAAATTTTTTTGATGATTTGTCCTTTTTTTTTAATGGGTCACAACATTTTTAGTATAGGTTATATTCCACCCAGGTGGAATATAAATAGTATAAATATCCAATTCAACTTAAGACATTAAACATGAAATAAAATATATTATTTATTTATCATATTAAATCCTCTTAAATAAAATATATTATTTATTTATCAAATTCAATCCTCTTATCCTGCTATCGGAGCATAACCTTAATGAAATTCCGCTATTGAAGAGTTGGTTTTTCTTTTTAAAAAGGAAAATAATTCAACGGTGGAGGATTTGTATTTGATTTTAAAACGTACATGTAAGTAGTGAAACCAAATGAGCTTGCTATTATTTTTATTTTTTTCCTAAAAATCAGATAAGTTAGAAGTGAACCAAACTGACATGTTTTTAAAAAAATAATTTCCAAATTGTCTCTTATTTTCAAGACAAGGAAGAAAAATAAAATATTATCAAATCAAACAAACCAAAGGCAAGTAGCCGCTTTTTGTTTGGTTGAATAAGAAAGTGACATGGTAGTGTTGGACTCTTTCAATGCTATAAAATATTGACATAGAATAAATAATTTTTGATTTTTAAAATTTGTGATAATTTGGTGTGAATTGAAAAATGGAAATAGATTCGGGAATCTGGAGAAAAAGAATTGTCATGGTTTTTTTATATATATATATATATATATTTGGATTAGTAGTATTATAGGATTTAGTAATTTTTTATTCCATTTAGTAGTTTTTTAAGGCTATAAATATATTGTAATAGACTTTTATTAGACAATTTTATTAAAAAAAATTCTATTGTTGAGTGAGTAATTCATGTATTATTTGAAATTCAAATAATTTAATGTATTCATATTGTACATTGTACAAATATATATATATATATATATATATATATTAAAAAGTATAAAATAAAATTTTCAATTCAAAAAGTACATGATTAGTTTTTTTTTTTTAAACTAAAAGATCAAAAATAGAATTTTTTACTACAAAAAAGTCAAACCGTAAACTTTTAACTTAACACTGTTAAGAAATATTACTAATTAGACTAAAATAATCTTTAAAATATATTTAAAAAATACTAAATAATTTATAAAATAAATTCTTTAATATAAAAAAATACATTAAATTTTTTTTATTTATCTAGAAGGGTTAAAAATTAAATTCTGACTTTATAAAATGTTATGATTTTTTTTTTTTTGGATTGAGAAATTTATTTTATTTATTTTTTAGTATTTGTTTTCTAAAATATATTTTGAAGGTTATTTTAGTCTAATCAATAATATTTTTTAACAGTGTTAAGATGAAAGTTAACAATTAAACTTTTTTGTAATAAAAGTTTCTTGTTAAAATTTTTTAGATAGAAAAAATAAAGTATGGACTTTTTGGATTGAAAATTTCATTATAAAAACTTTTTAGTATTTTTTTCTAAAAAAAAAAAATGTATTCACTATATATTTTTTTATTGCACAAAATGAACGTTGCTTGTCATAAAGGATTTCATGATTTAGTATTAAAAGTGATAAATTCGATGTTATGAAATTATTTGATGTTGAAATAATTTGTAATTTAAGAGTTATTTAAAATGTCATTGATAATTCAATAATAACATAAGAAAAATTCTTGAGCAAAAAAGTGATATATATTAAAATCAACAAATTTAGTTATTATTAATAATTTTTTGAATTAATTAGGACCATTTTTACCATTAATTGAAAATAACAACAGTTTTAAGCCCCGTCTATAAAGAAGTTTCTTCAAATTTTATATGTCTATCATATAATCCAAAATATAAATTTTGAGTACATAAAAGTATAATTCTACAATAAAAACCCTCACAAACACTAAAAAAAAAGAAAAAGAAAAAGAAAAAGAAAAAGAAAAAAGAAGTAGAATTATATTAGTATTTCTAATTATTCTCAATTTTTAATACTATATGTTTCATTTGCATTGATAGTTATATTTTTGTAAATTTTATTTTAAATTTTGCATCCCTTGATAATATGGTTATATAAGATTTATTCTATTAGAAGAATATTACAATATTATACTACAAAAATATATATTCTAAACAAAGGAATTTAAAATGATTATATATTATATATTTAATAAAATTTTATTTATAATTATATTAATTATAACTTTTATATTATAAAATGTTTTAACATTATTTTAATTCAATATGCACTTTATTTAAAATTTATTTTTCTTGCATCTAAAAGACAAGTAGATTTAAAAAAAAAAATCATTTAGAGTTTTTTTAGACTTTAAATTGCCTTGAGCCGGTATGAAATTAATTTAAAAATTATTGATATAAATATAATAATTATTGATTTTATTTAAAATATTAATTCAAAATTTGTAAACATTCATAATAGATTTTGACAAAAAATTGAAGATAAATTGAATACATTTTGAGAAAAATCTCATGCCCAATTACACATATAGATATATGAGTAATGTTGCCTTCACTAAGTAATTTTACTAAAAGTGTTTATACAGTTGATTTAATAGTATTGTATTAGTTCTATACATAATGTGATATAAAATCAATACAATACATCATAATGTGATACATAACTAATATAAAATTATAAATTAGTCGTGTAAACATTTTTGATAAATTTTTTTAGTGAACTTAATATTACTCTAAATACATTCATCGAGAAAAAGAAATCGAGTAAATTTGTTAGTAGGGCATTAATTAAGTGAACATTAGGCATCTAGAATGTAGTGATGGAAGTTCCATTTAAAATGACAAAGTTCTTTCATCTTAGAAATACAACTCAAGTTTCAAGTGATTATCTTTTTCCACGTACTTAAAAAAAGTAATAATAATACTATTATAAATTTGAGTGTAATGAAATAAAATATTTTAAATAGACAACCTAGGAGCTAAAAATAAAGTAATTGAAATAAATAAAAACTCAATATCGAAACTATCCAACAATTAAAAACACATTTTTTTCATATGCACTCCAATGATTAAAACACATATTTTCTTGTGCACTCGAGTTGAATTAATGTTATAAGAAAAAGAAAAAGAAAAAGGGCAACTAGAATGTGGGCCCTCCATGAAGTGGTGCAAACTAAGAGTGCTAGTCGGACAGAATTGGGCTTGGGTTGAGTGACATCCAAGTCTAATCCAAGCTCTAAAATAGTTGACTCGAGTCCGGCCCGAACCTGACCTCGAACAACTTAACCCGAGCTTGACCCAAACTATAATTCAATAGTATTAGGTTCAATCGAGTCTAGTCCAAACTTGATTATTAACTCTAATTTTTAAATTTTATTCACGATTTTTTAATAAATTATTATTATTTTTTAATTTTGATTTTGTACTAAAAGTTTTAAGAAATTCTTCAAAATTTTCTTCAAAAGAAACTAAAAATCGTTAAAATAATTCATTCAACATAATTTAATTTTAAAAGAATGTTAAAGATTAACAAATTTTTAAATTAAAATAATATAAATAGTAATTCTTATAAATTTTTTTTATTAATCTAATGATGTATAAATAAAATATAAAAAATATAATATATAAAATATTAAATTCGAATTTAGATTCAATTTAAAATTTTAAAATATTAACTTAAACTCAGTGTAATTTAGATAGAATTTAAATTCTTTAACAAGTCCAATTCAAGATATAAAAAACAATACTACCAAGTCTTAAAAAAATCGGCCGAACTTGAGTTCGGTTTGGATTGCCGGTCCAAATTGCAGCCCCACTGCAAACGACCTATAAATAAGCAGAACGACTTCAAAACCTCGACAGCCAATTCACCTCTCAAAATGACTGAGAGAGTCGCCCAGCAAATTTCCCTCTTTCGCTCTCAAATCGAAAACAGAAGGTCGTTTTAATGCTTTTCCAACCCCAATTTAGTCCTGTTTATCTTCTTTGATTATTCTCTGTGTGTATTCTATATGTATATATAATTTTCGGTCCAAAACTTTCAATGTAGCGCAGATTCGACGACGGAACTCTGAGAATCCTGGAATCGGTATTGGTTTGCAAAAATTTCAAATCGTTACTAGAAGTCCAGTCAGGCTTGAGAGAGTTCATGAGAGATGAATGTCTCTGTGTTATTCATGGAATCGCTGACAAATCTGTTGAGCACAAGCTTTACATTCTCGATTTCTTTGTTCGCGCCTTTGCTCTCGTCGGTGATGTCGAGGCAATCCTTTTTGCGTGTTAAAATAATCATATCAACTGTCGGTGTTTTTGATTTCATTGATTTGCACTAATTAATATGTTATGGCAGTATAAATTTGTCTTGATCATTTATATTTCTGTAGCTAGTTTACCGGTAATTTGTTGGTTATTCGCGCTCTCTTTGCTTCCATATAAAATATTTTACAGAAAAATTTTTTCAGCAATTTTAGGGTGTTGCTTGGCCTTAAAATGTTTCACACACTTTTTAGGGGAAATGTAAGTAGCTTGCAAAATCTGAAAATGACTTCAGGCTTTTTGTTTTCCATAAGTCATTTTCCAAATATACACTCCAAACTTGTATGTCAAAACGATAAGCATGTATATACATAAACATATATATAGTATATAGATACGCTTGTATACATATTTTCATACAGTTTCATTTATATATGCTAATACGTCAACTTATAGTGTTATATGCATGTCAATATAAAATGCCTATATTTTTGCGTTTATAGTACATTTTTGTAAGAATTGGCTATTATGCTCAAAACTTCAACCAAAAAGGCCAAAACTAGAAACGAAGAAGGAAAATGTTTTTTCCGTGTAAAATATTTTACATGAAAAATATACTTCATGGGTTACAAATATTGCCCACAAATCCCATGTAAAACATTTTACATCAAAGCAAATGGAGTGTTAATTAAACGCATGCTAAGAAAAAGATTTTATTTATCAATTCGTCAAAATCTGGTATAAGAGTAGCCTTTGAAACCGATTATTGTTTGCAGCCAACGGCTTTAGCATTATTTTCATTGTTTTCAAGGTTTATTTTTTAAATAAATGATCTCATGTTGTAACCTTAAACATGTCAGTCATAAAGTTTTACTTTCCTTCAGTGCCTACTGAAGATTTTGCAAAAAAAAAAATGTTCAGATTTGACTGATGCAAACGTATCAAACCTGTATTGTTTGTTTTACGATTCCTTTCATTGTTCTATATTTGCTTCATTATGACAAGGAACCGGGCTCTTGTCAAGTTTTTATGAAATAAATTCTATATTAACCTTTTTACTTATATTTCATGCATATTGATTTTTTTCTTCTTCACATTGAATGCTTCTAGAGTTGTTTGGCATTGAGATATGAGGCCTTGATTCTGCGGGAACTCAAGTCTATGAGTAATCAATGGCTAAAAGTTTCATACAGAGAATGGCTGACCTTTGCTGAGCATTCGCTAGAAAATGGGTTTTATTCTATTGCTAGAAAGGTAACTAGTCATTAACACAATATTCTTATTATGTCAAACTACATTTTGTTAAGGTTAAATTGTTGGTTGTCGAAACTGAATAATAATTTTAATCAACCAGTTAGCTGCATTGAACATGTGACATGTTTGGATTATTTGGGAATCCCTCCAGGCTGATGTTGTAAGAATTCCTTTGAAATTCCTAGAAGATTGATAGTCTTGTTTTTGAGATCAAGGTGTATAGTAAGGAGCCATGTCAACTGGTAAAGAAGCTCATTGTAAAATTATCTGGTTCAAATTGAACTATATGTAAAAAATATCAGAGTTTCATATTAGGTCAAAGAGATGTATAGTGAGTGGTAGATGATAACTTTAAATACATCATTTAAGACTACTTGTAGGTTATAGGTGTTGGAGCTAATAAACTTCTAAAGCAAATTGGTTTAAATTCAACAAGTTGTTAGAATCTGATTTGCAATTCGAATCTTATGATTTGACTTGATTTCATCCCTTGAATTGCTAGGCAAATCCCATATTTTATGAAATCTTAGTGAATCTATGTGAATTGATAACAGAATCACACGATTTGAAAACAATTCATGCAATTTAGTAGCTTGTGGAGCTTGACAACCAAAGAAACTCCTTTTTATTTTATGCTCTTTTTCCCCCCTAAAATAAGCTCCCCAAAGGCCTTTTATGGGCTTTAGGGTTACAATGTACTATTTTTTTTTGCCTTTGTCCCCCTTTTTTTTTTTTATGGCAGTGGAGATCTCTAAACTCTTTTTTCAAGATGCCAAGAATTTGATCTCTCTCTACAAAACTGAAAATCAAAATTGTTTTATTTTCCCCACATGTTTCTGCAAGGGAATCTTTTAAAGCCACTTTTTTTAAAAAAAAGAACAAGAAAAAGGAAAAATAAAGTGGCTTTTCTGATTTGTCCTTTGATATGAGTATTTGATTTAGTGTTTGAATTTTTTTTTTTTTGGGGGGTGGGGGGTTTCTATTGAAAATAGTTGCTAAGTGAAAAGGGTGTGGTAATAATGCGAACAATATCATTGTACTTTTCCAGATGGTTGTAAGAGTGTAAACACTGATTTTTTTTTTTTTGTGTGTGGATAATTGTAATGCTAAGAAGCATTTGAAGTGTAATTATTGTGATATTATATGTTTTCATGATTTTATTTGGATGAAACATTTGTTTCCTGGAGCTCATGGGAAATGTTTGGATTGTCTACAACTTTTGGAAGTTATTAGAAAGTTTTAAGAAAAAAATGAAAAAGAAGAATGGAGTTGATAGAGATCAGGTGGATTGATTTGAAGAAGATTGAATAATTTAAATTGTTGGTGTAAAAGGAACTATGAATGACTATAATACGATGAAAAGTAAAATTTGGTAGGTTGATAAAAATAAAGTCTTTGAAAAAGTAAAAATTCACTATTTCAAAGTATTTGTAGATTCTTCTGTAAAAAACCTCATATATGCTAAGATGTTGAACTTGATTGGTATGGTAAGATTGCAAAACTCCTCTCTATCTCAAGATCAGGTTTACTTTTTCTTTTTTAAGGAAATAAGTTGACAATATTAATATAGCTTTTGGATAACTACACAAAAAAAAAGAAATAATAAAAATCAAAGAGGATGATGGTGAATATGGTAGACACGTTACCTATTAAATGACATGATCATGCCACTAAAATAGTCACATAATATTACATCCTACAATATTGCAATATATTTTTAGTTCCTATAAGCATACTAGCTATTTTTATTTCTTTTTAAAATTGTCAACAAATCTTACAATCCACGATACAATATGATTTGCGATTCTAAAAGGTAGGATATTGATTCACGATATGAATCTCAATTTTACTATTATGTTTATGTGCCTTTTGTGGGTTCATAATTTTGTTTTAATATCTACAAGAAGTTAATGGTTTCAATGGTTTTGTTGGGTTTCATTTGTATTAATTTTAACTCTTTTGGTGAGGTTTTGTTGTCATTCCGGCATAGGTGCATTTCCCTAGTAAAATGTCTTGTACATAGGACTTCATTGACATAGGTAACAGTCCGTATAGCTTTTGATTCTGAATGAATCAATTCCTTGCCTTGAGAACCGAAGATAATGTGGAGAACATGTTTTTGGATCCTTTGTTTTGAGTAGGTTTGAATTTTTGTGATTCATTCTTGTTCCCTCATTTATATATTGCGAGTATAAATAATTCTTTAACCTGGTTGTTATTGCATACTAATATTTTACATAATTTCTATCTAATCAAAGGGGCCATTGCTTGGTGCAATGCTCTGGCTATCAAGCAGAAGAATGTGGGCGCACAAGTAAGACCAACATAGGGTAGTGGCCTTTTGTTTTCCTATAAAAAATTAAACTGGCTTAGGCAGTGGATTTCAATCGTCTATATCTACTTTCCTTTTTTTTTTTTGCTGAATCTCAATTCTCCCACATATTTGTTCTATTCTATTTTAAAAACATTGTGATCTGGAGGTTATGTACTCATCTAACCTTGGCCTTCAATTTTGACTTCTTTTTCTGTAGGCGTGCGAAAATGCGCTTTCATGCTTCCAAATGAATGGTGTGCACCATGGAACATATGACTTTTCAGATGTGCAAATTATCAACAAAATTAAGAGATTCAAAGATTTTACCACAGCATCAGGCGCTTCACAATCTGGTATGCCTTACTTATGGTGTTAATTACTGAAAAATTTAGGTATTTTATTTTCTTATTGCCTATTAACCAGAGCTAACTTGATTAATCACCAGCCTAGCTGAATCATTTTTTTTGAGGTTTCACTTTGGGTAGCCCAGATTATGTGCCATCTGCAACCTTACCTGTTTATGATATATGACGTAATCTTAATCATAATTGATCAGTTGTGAGCTCTACTTCAAACTAATGACTAGGTGACTGTGACCTATCAGTCAAGGAGATCAAAATCACCCGAAATCCTTTTCATCTTTTTTTGGGTAGATACCTGAAATCCTCTTTTACCATCAGATAATTTCAGCTAACACCAATGATTCATTGATAGGTCACTGTTATCTGCTCTCCATCAATTTAATAGGAAACCTAAGATTTTTGCCAAACTGTTGATAATAGTGCACTCCCTGCACGTTACCTACACCTTGCTTTGTATCCTTGACAGAAAATTATGTTGGTATCAAGCCCTTTAAGGCCTTAATTACTCCCCTTTCCATCTAATTTAGAATAAGCTTTTTGTTATGTTGCATCAATAATATTTAATGTGTTAAAGTCTGATGAGGGGATATATTTAGTCTATTTGAAAAAAATTAATTTTCATGAAACATTTATCATCAGACAACATGACATTTTAGGAACTGCCTCATTTATGTACACGTGTAATGATCTCACCACCTGTCCAATCTATGTAAGGATGCAGGTTAAGGGTTAATTTGACGTGGTGGATTTCAGTAATTCTTGTAAATGAGAAAAAATGGACTGCAAAGCTTTTGTAACAATTGGAATGGGTTTCTTGAATTGCTTTTGATGAGCTTATGAGTCATTTTTTGAGGCGGAAAATAATTATTATTTGTGATTGTGTTTATTACTGTTGCGGAATTAATCAAAGAAGTGAGGGGTGTCTTCTGGGATTTGGTGGAGGGTTTGAACACAACTTAATAGAGAATGTGTATGTTTCATTTAAAAAAATCAATGCAACATAGACCTTTTTTTTTTTTGTTTGATAGGTCAACATAGACTATTTTGACATGGCATCTCATTGCCAACAAGGTGGGGGAGTGCAGACTCGGTCGACCGACTGTTAAAATTGCATCGAGGTGATGCAAAGTGAGAATTCACCATCTACAGCAGCTATCCTTTTACAGTATAAGATGATCAGAATCCACTACGTATGGAAATTGATGTAACCGTGCCTCGTGTATGTGGCAGAGTAAGGATGTATTTTTTAAGTGGGTGTCACGAATTCACTCGGATTATTTACGACCCTAAAATGGGCAATGTGACCCGGTTTTGTTCTCAGCATTTTTAGTAGCCTTTCTGTCCGAACGGAGAGGGGGTTCTCGTATGAACGAAGCCTCGTCCGAATGGAGAAGGCTTTCCCAGATGGAGAGGTGGTTCCTGTTTGGATGCGTGTAAGGTTTCTTGCGCCAACTTGGTTTTGGATTTGGTAGTTTCATTACCTATATATATGAGTGTTATTCTAGGGTTTCATGACTAAGGAGTTACATTGTGAGCCGTCTTCGGATGTAAAGGAGTTTTTGGGTTTGTAAGTGTTTTCACTCTTGTAATCTCCTTTGATTCATAGTGGATTGATCATCACCATCTGTGGATATAGGCATCTTGTCGAATCACGTAAATTGTGTTCTCTCTTGCTTGCGGGGGCAGGAGTGGAATTTTGTACTTCTTTATTTCATTTCTTGCTTCCGTTGTAATAACAAACCGTATTACTGGATTGCTTCTCGTAGCATAATATTATTTGAGTCTATTTTAATGTTTGTATATACATCATCATTATTGAACAAAAAAAAGGATTATTTGATGAGTAGTTTTGATAATTTAATATGCTTGAGATTAGATATCATGATTGAATATGAAAACCTCTTATATCCAGTATCTGTTTCTTTGTGTGTCAATTATTCATCTGTCTGCAATTGATGGAAGCGTTGAAGCAGTTCAACTGTTCTATAACGAGAAGCATTGATCTGTTTCAAAATGAGTATTTTTTACAGCTTAATAAGTTCATTGAACTGTCTCTTTTGATGTTCTAGATGTGGTCTTTATTGCTCTTGGTGGATAATAGTTGGTGTTGAGGTTGTATTTTGCAGTATTTAAATAGGACTTTTGGGTCATTTGTTTTTAATATCTCATTGAGAATGCTTGTTTGGTGATAAATCAGTTCAGGCGCAGGCTGTAGAGTACTTGGAAAAGAAAACAGCGGAGAAGAGCACAAAACATTCTCTAGTTTGTAAAGAAACGCTATGTTTAGCAAGCACTCTTTTCAGAAATGGAATTAAGAAGCATAATGTACGAAAATTGCGAGAACACCAAAGCATGCAGCAGATTACTTAATGCACCAAATGCCACAAAATATTGAGGTCCTTGCCCTTTTCCTTGTGCTCTTGCCATATATGTCATAAGAGTTATATGAGCTGCTAATTATTGCAGGAACGGTCTTTCAATGCAAAGTGTTGCGGGTGCTGGAATGGAGGATCCTGCTTTGACGTTGTAAGAGTTTCTTATAGGTTAGCATGATTTTGGTGACAGTGACACCCAATGGATGGTGAGTGCATACTTTACAGATCTGAAATCTATTCATGTGGCTTATGCATAGTGTTGGCACATTCCTTTTAAATGGTCACTGCCAAAAACCAGTTCATTCCATTTTTGTAATAATTTTTCTCAAAGTTGCTTTTAGTTAATTGAGGCGTCAATTGTATACCGCTAAATAAACAGGTTATTTAGAACTGGAGGCATCAATGTGATTGTTAGAGTGAGAACGATAAGATAGAAGTGGGATGCGCCCTACAATGCTCAAATGATCTTATGAAGGTGTGTTTATGTGTATAGGTTTTTTTTTTTTTGGTGGTGGTGGTGGAGAGGGGGATTGATTTCATTTGCTTGTTTGTGTGACACATGACCAACTATGATAAGTTAAATAAGCACCGGGGATATAGCCATTTCTACAAGTAACATTGGAAAATAAGGAAGAGGAAGAAAAAAAAAATTCTTGCATACCTGCAAGTCTTTAGAAAGTGACTTATTAAGGGTTTAGTTCATGTACCTTCCCCACGTGGACATGGAGTTAGAAAAATATGACGAGGATTTGAAAATTTGTGCGATGCAAGAATATATACAATGGTGTTGTCTTTACTGGAATGGATTTGAACTTTATTGGATCTAGAAAGGGTAAATTAGCAAGCTTAGCTTAGGTACCATTGAGATCGGCGCTGAGGCATTTTGGTCCCATTGGAATTGAGTGATATAAAAGCAATGCATTTGTGATCAATTATTTGGAGCATAGCTTCGATTGTTATATTTAGGTTTTAACAAAATATTTGTTGCTGCTCATAGTGCCTAATGGCAGGAACACATCTGATGTGTCTTTAAGGAGATTGAGCACCCCCACTGGGGATTCTTTACAAGAGCTTAACCTACAAAATAAAATGACCTTTATTAGCCAAAAATCTCATGCATGGATTGATTCAGGAGGCTTATACTAGTAGCTTTTGAATTATAAGATGAAAGTAGTTATCCTAATATTCATAACATTAAAGATTCTAGTTGTAAAGGATTTTAATAAAAAGAAGTATCTCCTTTACCTCCTACTAACATTCACTAGGTCTTTCATCCAATTCTAATTGCAAATATTCTATATATTTATGATTTTGAGTCTTGAATGCTTTCATTTGAAATCTACCCATCTAAATGTACAATCTATGCTTTTATAAAATTGTGGAGATGAAGTTATGTTTGGTTTAGATTTTTTAAATTGATTTTGATTGTTACATAAATGATTAATATATAACTAATTAATATTTAAATAAGTTGATAAAAGATAATGTTTGGTTATTACAGATGGGCAAAGTATTGTATTCCATTGACTTGGTTCGTAGACCCAATCAGTGACATTTTATCATGTGACAAGGTGTCACCTTGTGTCTCTTAAAAACAAAATGACAAGATGTTATTAATCTGGTTTATGAACTTGATCTATGACAAAACCTCGAATTTTTTTATCATCTCAATGCAATTTTTTTTTTTTAAATTTTCCAATTCCATACATTTTTTTCATTATTTTTTAAATTCATGTAAATTTTAGAAGTGTTGTCTTCAACCTAAAATTTTTATCTAAAAGCGCCTTTAATGCTTTTAAGTGTCTTTTCAAAAGACTTTTTTTGGCTTAAAATATGAAAACTTAAAGAGTAACGAATTCTTATATATTAGAATTTTATCCAATGAAAGGCATCTTTTCAAAAGATCATCTGTTAAAAAAATTGGTTCAAAAGCATTTTTTTGAAAAAATGTTTTTAAAACTTGTATGAGTCTGAACAATAACAAAAAAAACTGTAGGGATTTGAGAAATCTCAAGAAAAAAAAAATTGCATGGGTGGAGTAACTTCCATCAACTTCTCTATAACTACAGAAAACATTTCTCATTCAATGATGTAACTTGCAGAAAAGACCAGTCACCAGACATCATGTCAACATCCCTTTGAGTGATGTGGAAAAGTCTTTAGATTTTTAATATCAACTCTACTTTGAATCACATGCTTCTTGATACAACGTTTTAACAAAGCCATTAAACCCAATTCACAGGGCACTATAAAAGCTGTTAGGATCTCCATGCCCACCCTCCATCCTGGGCACTTTAAACCTATCATAACAATGTAGGCCATATTATGACCAATTACAAGAGGATAAGGTGACACATCAGCGAAAAGCAAAAAAAAGTACCCATTTCCTCTACTCATATCTTACTTTCATATTGTCATGCATACATAAAAAAGAGTACACAGAGAGAGAGAGAGAGAGAGAGAGAGAGAGAGAGAGAGAGAGAGAGGTGATGGGGCACAACTCATTGCTAAAAAGCCCAAAGAAGGAAGAACAACAGGTGCCAGACACCGTTGTTCCCAAATTGTTGGAAACAAACCATCTCTACTCTGACAAGGTGGATGAGCTGGAGGACATTTTGGGCATCGAAGATGATGAAAACTTACCAGCTGAGGGTAACATGTATGGCCAACTTAATTGGGAGCAGTTGATGGACTGGGAAGAGTTTTCTATTGAAGAAGGGGAGCAGAAGGTTGAGAACGCAAGCGTATGTTTTGAAGAAAGGCACTATAGAGTTAAGAAGGAAAACGATGGCTTTTGGGATGAAGATGATGAGAAGAGGTTGTCGTTGAACTTGAGTTTAAATTATCAAAAGGTCTTGGATGCGTGGTCCGATCGTGGGTCTCTTTGGGTGGATGATTGTTCTATTTCAATGGCGAACAATTGTTATGTTAGTTCTCGAACAACTTCCTATCCTTTATATTCTTATATTTGATAGTTTGAAGGAAAGAATCTCACTAATTCAACTTCAATTACTCTGTTAGCACTAGTAGGATTGCTGATCTTTGTTATTTGTGACATACGAATTCATTTGCCTTTGGGAGTTGTTTCTGATATTTTAGAGAGTGAAAGAGTCGTGTGTTTTTGTGTTATCTTTTCTTCTTTTCAATGTTACTGATTTTATTAAATTTGTGTATATATATAGATGGGGGAGGGGCCTGTAATGAAAGAAGATAGAACAAGAAGGGAAGCTAGTGTACTTAGATACAAGGAGAAACGTCAGACTAGACTCTTCTCTAAGAAGATAAGGTATCAAGTTCGCAAACTCATTGCAGATAAAAGACCTAGGCTCAAGGTTAATTATCATCTCTCTCCCTCTCTGTGTGTGTATGTATGTGTGTGCCCATATATATATATATAGTTTTTTGGATTAAATTTCAAGTGTATTGTTTTAATGCAGGGTCGATTTGTTAAAAGGGGAAAGGGTTCGTGAGTATATATACTCAAATGATCGGTACTGAAATATCAAAAATATCCTATTCTCTTTGAATTAACTTTGTCATATACATGTTTTGTGTTTTGTGTTTGTCTCTCAATGAAAAATATCTCTTTCCTGGATTTTTATGCACTAACTAGAGAGCTTTATTTTATATAATGGGCCTGGGGACCCATTTTGTTTAATTGGCTGTTTACTTTTTCAGATATATATATATATATATATTTTTTATAGAAGATTTATTATATTACGTGATAATATATTATTTTAATAATATTTTATTAAATATATTATAATTTATTAAAAACTATAAATATATTATATATGATAAATTATTACTTAAAAGGTGCATTGATTCGTTCTTGTACCAGTTTCATTCAATTTTTTTTTTTTTCACTTCTGGTACTATAATATCCCGGCACTTATTCGGCCATGGATTGCATCACAAGAGACTATAGAGTTTCATGAGTCAAACGGTCAATATTCAACGAATGAGCTGGGATGCAATAAATATTGGTGGGGTCTATTTACTTTTGGTACTCCTGTCATCCCAAAAATCTATGTTTATGTGACAAATACTTGGCATGTGATATATATGTGATATATATATATATATGTCTGTATGTATGTATGTAAACTAGTTAGCCTATGCTATGATATAAGTAGACTACTACCTTGATTCCATTGATGACAATGACGAGTCAATTAACTTTTCTGTGCTGGAAAGAAAGTGGTGTCAAAGTAATGGGATTGATGAACAAAAGTTTTCATCAATCCCATTACTCCTAGTCATATACTTTGAAAATTTCTCATCTGAATTGGCATGTTATGTTGATAAGTATTCTTATCGATAAAAAATTGTCGTTTGTGCTATGATAATTGAAAATGTATTTGACAAATTGTGTGACACGTGATAATTTGTCATTGCTGAAACCTACCATCACGTGGTATTGTCAATTTGAATGAAGGTCTTCTTCTAATATTCCAAATCAAGGCCTGCTGATTGAATTGATCAACATTGTTTTAGCTGACTTTCCTCACTCAAAGATAAACCAAGATCATGTGGGTAAGTGAGAAAAAAATAAAAATCATGTGGGTAAGTGGCTAGCTACCTATCCTATTATGATGAAAATGATGTATATATGCGAGCATTTTATTTTATTTTTTAATATAACGATGTGAAAAAAATGAAATGAATTTATGCTAATTTTGTGGAGATTGTTCACTTACATCACTTTAATATGACATTAGTCTTACATGTAGATACTTTATATAAGTTGGCATCATAAACCATTTCGACGATAATTTATTTAGGTTTTATTTAGTTAGAAAGAAATCATTGGTAAAAAGTAATAGTAAAAAGTAAAAGGTAAAGGGCAGGAAAGAAAATGAGTTATTGGATGAATAATTTGCAAGATAGTTAATGAAAGATTTTACATTGTAACTTGTATGAAAGTTATAACAAATTATCTTAATTGCCTAATTTGCCTTTATTTATATTAAACACAATAACAAGTTTAAATGATTTTTTATTTTTTTTATGAATTAAGCCTCTTTCAATATATTGCTTATGCATCTTTTTGGGAAAAAAAAAATACTATAATCAAATTAACAAAATTTTATTTTAACTATTTTTAAAAATATAAAATGTAAAAGTAACATTTAATTCAAATTAATAAATAAACATTATATACAAGATGTACATATTTAAAGTATGCTCTTAGATATATAAGATAAAATGTCAGTTGTGTTTTGATCTGCTACCCAATTAAAAACATTTATTTCATTGCTTCTCTTAAAAAAACAAAAACTAATAAGAAACTTGAAGTTCTTTTAAATATTCTCGAAAACTCAGGTTGAGTGTAAAATAAATACATTCTCATTTTACTTTTATTTATTTATTTATTTATTTTAATCTCTTACAAATAAATAGGAGAATTACACTGATTTATCATTTCCCTCTGAACTCATTAATTATCCAAAGATTCCACACACTAAAAAATAATTATACTGCGTTCTCACTCTGTTTATGGAAAAGGTATTAGCTTCCGAGATTAAAAAGGAAAAGAAAAAGAAAGTAGCCTTTGACTGGGAAAATATTTTGTAATGCTAAATTCCTGAATGTATGGAGCTTTTAACAGCTTGTCCGAACCCTCCAAGAGCTATACCAAATCCTTTTACTTGCGATCTGTTTTAGAAACTTCAAGGCGACTGCGAAAACCTTCCCCACTTCTCTTTCTGTCTCCATCAGATGTTTGTATCTATATATCTATTGCCATTCCCAATCTCCCTCTAGAGAGCCAAAACGGTGCATGGCGATAACCCATCTCAATTCAACCCGAACACCATTAGAAAACCCTAACTTCTTAATCTCCTCAAACCCTAACTCAACGCTTTCTCCATGGCCACCAACGCAACCCCCAAATACCAAAAATCCGATCTATTACCGGTCCCACAACCCCCCGATTACCACCCGGAGATCACCGTCTCGCCGGCGCACGACGGCCTACACTTTTGGCAATTTATGATCGCTGGTTCGATCGCCGGCTCGGTCGAGCACATGGCTATGTTTCCAGTCGACACCATCAAGACCCGCATGCAAGCCCTAGGCTCGTGCCCTATCAAGTCCGTGAGCCTTCGTCAGGCGCTCGGGTCCATCCTCAAATCCGAAGGCGTCGCCGGGTTGTACCGTGGTATAGGTGCGATGGGCCTCGGCGCTGGTCCGGCCCACGCCAGTATACTTCTCCGTTTATGAGGTTTGTAAGAAGACGTTTTCTCGCGGGAACCCGAATAATCCCGCGGCCCACGCTGTCTCGGGGGTGTTCGCAACGGTGGCCAGCGACGCGGTGTTCACGCCGATGGATATGGTGAAGCAGAGGCTGCAATTGAGTAATAGTCCGTACAAGGGAGTGTTGGATTGCGTGACGAGGGTATTGAGGGAAGAGGGGTTTAGGGCTTTTTACGCATCGTATAAGACAACGGTGTTGATGAATGCACCATTTACTGCAGTACATTTTGCGACCTATGAGGCGACGAAGAGGACGTTGATGGAGGTTTCTCCCGAGAGTGCAAATGATGAGCGTTTGGTTGTTCATGCCACTGCTGGGGCTGCCGCTGGGGCTTTAGCAGCCGCTGTAACAACACCTCTTGATGTGGTGAAGACTCAGTTGCAGTGTCAGGTAATACAATTAATATATTATCTAACTTTCAGTTTATGTCTTGGCATGTGAAGTTCATGTAAACAACATGTATGCAGAAGACCATTAAGTCAAAATTTTGAATTGGATATTACACTATAATCTTTATCAAATTTGTTTGTAATATTAGCCTAGAGTAGGAATATTGTGATATTATACACTAAACTAAGGTTGTGCTAGTGTGATGTAATTTATGAACTTCATCCTCTGTTAAGTCCTAAACAGTTGGAGTCTATGCATTATCTATGCAGATTCAGTGTTTCAGGAGGCACTATTTTACCCATTTATGATCTTATGGAGGTAGTGTCCTCTCCTCTTCCACTGGATCTTTGCATCAGGGACACTGCTTTCATACTCGTAGTGATGGCTATGTGAGATTAGTAGTAAAAGATTTTCTAAAAAAGCCAGAATGTTCAGATAGCCCATTAAAATTTTCAGTAAACCAAACTGAATAGGAATCTTTGATCTGAAGTGACAAAATCGTTGTATTGATTGAATTGATTCCAATTGCCATATGCCTAGTGCTTAAATAAAAGCATTGCTACATGCCTTACTTGCAGATAAAAGCATTTAAATTAGCTGTATGCTTTATAAGCTGGCTAAATGTTCTCGAATTGATCGACTTCTTATAACATGGAAATTGTAAGCAATTGAGCATGTTATGTACAAAGTAGGAGTTGGGTGACATTTTGCATTAGGATTTCTGATTCATTTGATGAGATTATGGTACTTTTGCCATTCTAACAATAACCTTATTGTGGTTTATTTTGGAATAAACGGTTGGTGTCCACTTGTATTGGAATGATTGTTTTGGATTTTCCATGGCATTTGAATAAAATAATTCATTAAATAAGTGGGTTCGGCACTAAAATATCAAATGATAATCATTTTAATTGCAATGAAATTATTACTTGAAAGCTTACATAAACAACCTAAAGAAGACGTCATGACATTATTACTTGAAAGCTTATATAAACAACCTAAAGAAGACATTACAAGCGCAAAGAAACAAAGTCAGCTGAGGGTGAATGTGAAGGAATGGTTAGAAAGAGGTAAATGTGACAAATGAGTTATAGAAAGGAAAGATCTCACCATATTTGATGCTTCTTAGAACTATGGGAAGTGCAACAATCCATCCAAAGAAGTCTTTGAAGCTCCAAAAATCTAGAGAGAGAGAGAGAGAGAGAGGAGGAACAAGAATACGATGTTGAGTAGGTAGAGGAAAAGAAGAAGAACAAGAGAGAGGGAAGAGAGAAGAGAGAAAGGGGAGAGAGTAGGTAGACACCATGTGGTCTTTAAAATATCCATCTTCTCTAGGAAATGTAAGGGGATAAATATATAAGGTGCCCAAAAAATGGAAAGACTAGTTATTACTTCTTAGCCCATTTGTCTTCATTTAAAAAGTTCCTAGCGTATGAAGAAAAGAAGAGATTGGATAAATTACAACGAGACATTCTTTGGGAGGGGAAGGATGAAGAGAAGATCTACTTGGTGATAGAATCATACTTCCATCAAAGGAAAGGGGGAATTAGGGATCAAGGAGTTGAGGATCTTCAAACAAGCCCTTCTATGCTTAGTGGAGAAGGGTCATAATAGTCAAGTTTGAGTGTGAGGAGAGGGATCGGGTCTTTGGGGAGGTTAGGGCCCCTATGGGATGTGTCTATAGAAATATATTAAAAAGGGAGCTGAAGTTTTTTTTTTTCCCCATTGTAGTTGCTTTGAGTTAGGAGATGGTGCCAAGGTGATATTATGGTTGGATGATGGGAGCGGTGGCTCAACTTTTAAAAATAATTTCTCTTATTTTAGATTTCAATAGATCATGAGGCTTGTGTGGCAGATATTATGTTTCTCTAATGGTGAAGCAACTTGGACTCTTTGGTTTTAGAGAAATTTTTGAGATTGAAAAATGGAGCAAGCTTTAAGACTAACGGAGTTTCTTTACCGCTTTAAGCCAATTGCTCATCAAGAAGACTCCCTTAGGTGAGGGTTATTAGAGATTTCCCTTGGGAGGGCATTTGGTGTGTGAAGGCTTCTGACAAGGTTGCTCTTTTCGCTTGTTATGTGGCTTGGGATGCAGTGCTAAGAGTGGGTAATTGCAAAAGAGGGATCTTTCTATAGCCAACCAGTTTTACATGTGTAAAGTTAAGGAAAATAGTATAACACTCGTGGCAATAGATATGTAGTGCTGCCTTTTTTTTTTTCCGCTCTTTGGTTGTGCTAGCCTCAATTTTGGAATTCTTAAGACGGAGAGAAAGTCACATTGGAAAAAGCACATGGTTGGTTTGGTTGATAGTGTTTCTATACTTGTTCTGGTGCTTATGGAGGGAAAAAATAGAAGTGTTTTTGAAGAGTAGATTTATCTCCTTGTAGATTTAAAGATACTAGGGTTTGGATTTAAGGGTTTGAGGAAAGAAGAGGAAGAATTCCAAGTGGAAGGGTGCAAGAGAATTGCCGAGCTTTTTGATTGCAATAGGAAGACGAATCAGAAAGAGCCCATTTGAAGAGTAGAGAGAGAGCACAAATTTCATTAATAATTTTAATTACCAGTGACATTCCTGGTGTCCTGGCCTAGCGATAATTTGGGGTTTGCTTTGGAGCGGATGCTGGTGTTTAAACCCCATTGCTGATAGGGGAAAAAGGAATTAAACTAGTGGTGTGGGGTTCACTTTTCTTCCTCAGCCGAAAGTTGGCATCACCGTCCTTGTGACTCTAGTTTGAGGTTTTACTTGGGTTTATTTCCTGTGCCAAGGCAAATCAAAAGGCTTCTAACCTAATACATCTATATGTTAGTACCCAAAATCACTATAGATTATCTAGATTACCTTCTAAAGTTGGACTGTAGCTCCTAGGGAAATTTCTGTGTGAATATATACTACAAAATATTTAAAGATTTGAAAGGCATATTTTGAAAGTTAAAAGATTTTCAAAATTTACTACTTTGATTTCATGTAGTATGGATCCTCCATAATAAATTACTAATTCATCATCCTGACATGTACTTGTATCGAAGAGGTGCTTAAATATTCATCATTTCTTTTTAATGTAATTGTAAATGATTAAGCTTTCAAATGTCATTGAAGACATTGTCACGTCACATCCTAGTGAGCAAGGTTAGAATTCTTATATTTGACAATTAGTATTTACTCTTGTCTATCAACTGAATCTTTAAATAGTGTTCTCCTATGAAGTACGAACACTCTTTTTTGGCTCAAGTGTTCGTGTCAGACACGTGTCAGATACCGACACTCTCGGACACTTCTTGGACACGTGTCCGGACAGTTCTTGGACACGTGTCCGGACGCTTGAATCATGGATGTTGATGATTAAATGAAGAAATTTTTTAATTTTTATTTAATGGCTTTGTTATTTTAGAATCTTAATAATATTTTTAAATTTTTATGTTTTTATGCTAATTTTAATTGAAATAACATTAGGTTTTTATTACATGGTCATATAAAAATATAAAAAATTATATATATTCAACATGTCTCTAACGTGTCTTGTGTCCTACTTTTTTTAGAAATAACAAGTCTGCGTGTCCGTGTTGTATCGCATCCGTTTCTCGTGTCTGTATCCGTACTTCTTAAGTGTTCTCCAATAGGATACCAGGAACTCAATGCAATCTGAATAGATTCTACATAACTAGATGTATGTACTATGAAATATTCTGAGATAGCTGGAGCAATCATTGGCGAGTTATGAGTTATGACTTATATTTTGGTATGTTTTCTTGATTTTTGGGGTGTGGAGACTGGAGATATTTGAGCTTTCTAAGTTTCTATATTTTAATTCTAGAACTTGACCACAGAAACAACATGGAGTTAATTCTATTGTAAAACTTTTATTTATATTTTTAAGGTAAATTACAATGACCTCCACACACGGTTAAAACTTGTCCCTTCCATTGGTTAACTGTCAGCTGACCTACCAAAAATAACTAACATCAACTTTATTTTTTTTAGTAAAAAGACAACTTTATCCTCATTAAATCACTGAGTTAACTCATCTACACTTCATCACTGCAAAAGGCGGTGGTGTACGTACTGCTCATTCTCCTGCTATCTTCTCTACAAAATACCTCATTTTTTCTGTTTCACAGACTCAGCAATAATCCAAAATTTCCCTAATTTGAAAACCCCCCACCCCCACCTGAAAAAACTGCTCATTCTCCTGGGAGTGGCAGGCGCGAGGAAAAACCGGGGGGGGGGGGGGGGGGTTCCTCTACAGTGCCGAGTAGGGTGTCTGGAAAGGGTAAAGGTAGTTCAGGAGCTTTAAAGTCAAGCCAGTGCCCTTACCATCAGGTAGGTGCTCCGTCGACTTAATGGCTACAGAGGGGATCTCATCTCGAGATTCAATTCATCTGACTAATGGGCTTGTTAGGGAGGAAGCTTCTTTGTTGTGCATTCAGGGTATAGGGGAGTAGGGAGTTGCTTTTTGTCAATCAGTTCATCTTAGAGATGGTCTTAAGGGAATTGGGGATTTTAATATGGGAGTTGCTGTGTCAGTAGCCGCTGCAGGGGACTGTTCAGATGGTGAAGCTCTTAAAGCTGCCCAATTGGAAACGGTTATTATCTCAGATATATGCATGCAAGATGCTAATGTGGAGCTGCCTGCCAGTGCATCCTGATTTTCAGGCAGAGATTGGTTTGTTTGAGTGGGAGGGAGGAACAGTTCGGGATGCTGGGACTGGAAATTCAGAGACTGTTATTACTGGGAGTGAAGATGTACTGAGTTTTTTCAACTCTGGAGCTAGTGCAAGGGGTTGTTAATAATGTGTTACAAAATGGGGTGCCGGGATATCAATCTCTCACTGGAGGGGAATGATGGGGGGATCTTTGTAGTGATGATTTCACGGATATTAGTAGTATGGAGGTTCTGGGGGATCGTTCCATGCTTCGTCCTTGTTGTCAACCACATTGTCAAGGTCTTCAGTGCCACTTTCTCTGTCATTTTTCTTCCCTCATTTGACTTTGTAGGCCTGGAGGAGCAGTGACTTGTAGAGGAGAGAGAACCATAATTGTGAGGAAAGAGAGGTGTTTTGGTGAGAGAAGTGCTGTGGGGGCATTTGAGGTGGTGGGCTATGTTTATTAGAAGAAGAGGCAATCTGGTTGAGCCTCTGTAATTGCAATAGTCGTATATATGCTCTCATTGTAATACTCATATATGTGCTCACACACACACACGCACACATATAATTGGTGTATATAGTGAGAATTGGGTTGGAGAGAGAAAGTAACAGAGGGAGTTTTGTTGCTTTTTTTTTTTTTTTATATGATCTTATTTTTGGTGGGCTCTTGGTGGAGTGAGGAAACAAAAAGGGATGACCTTGGGTAAAATTGTCTTTTAAAAACATCTGTTAGGTCAACTGACAGTTGACCGACGGAAGGGGAAAGTTGTTACATAATTTCTCAGACTATGGGGAATTCTGTAATATCACCTAATTTCAGGGAGGTCAGAGTAATTTACCCTATATTGTATTAGGTTTTTAGGAGTTTATTTATATTAGTAATTTCCAAAATACTAGACATGGGTTGTAGGTGGTCCAGGGTCCTATTTGCAATTGTAAGTTCTGTTATTGGGTTTTTATATGGAAATTTTTAGTAGGTCTGATGTGGTCTTTTCTTTGCAATTATATAGTTTTGCAGATTAAAAAAAGGTCTAAAATAATCTTTAGTTGTCACTGGTCACCAATTATATAGTTTAGAATTTTTTGTGGGAAAAATTTTAAGGGAGAATTTTTTTTTTCTTCTCAAATTTGGAGGGAAAATTTAAGGGGAATTTTTTCTCTCTTTCACTTTTTCTCAAATTATTTGGTTATTGTATTGAGTATTTAGCAACTTATAAATACATATGTAAACTTCTATTGAAAGAAGTTGCGATTTTGGAATTTTAGAGAAGCTCTTGAAACTCTTTCGTGATGTGTGATACAACTTATGTTTTTGAGAGATAACATTTTGTTTGAAATGTGTTAATTATAATTAATTTATTAAAATAAATAAATAAAAGTTTTAAAAAAAAATAGGGACTCGCCTCCACCTATCATGGGAGTTAAATAGGTTTGGGGAAGCCCGCCCCCCCCCGGGGGGGCTGTTGCGATCCCCTATCTAGGTGTGACTTTTATATTTTTCTCCTCCTCTTTAATTACTTATCTGGGTTTACTCTGAAACTCTCATATCAAGTCCTATTCAACCCTAACTTTAAGTCTTTCCCCTATCTTTTGATCTTTAATTTAATATGGAAACTTCAAAAACCTCTTTGCAATTCTTTAATTTTATATGGAAACTTCAAAACTGTTGTCCATAATTTACAGTATCTAATTCTTTGCAATTCTAGCAAACAATCACTTTTGAAATTGAGCAAATTCTGACTGTTCTTAGTCCACAATTCCTATAATCTTTCTTCCACCTTTTTAATTCCAAAATATAAAAACTTCTTATGACCTTCGCTCGCCATAAACCTAACCGTAGGCAGTATTTTTATCGAGTTTCTTAAAGATGCAATTCATCAATTATAGAACTGATGACTTTTATGACGAATTTTTTCTTCTTCATGTTTGGCGATTGATTTAGCTTGATATGTGTTGTTTGAAAATGCAAACAAGGCATTGGTGATCTGTTTAGCTATACCTGAATCTTCCTTGATATGTGTTGTTTGAAAATGCAAACAAGGCATTGGTGATCTGTTTAGCTATACCTGAATCTTCCTTGATATGTGTTGTTTGAAAATGCAAACAAGGCAGTGGTGATCTGTTTAGCTATGCCTGAATCTTCAGTGATACAGCACTACCTTACCGATCAAAAAAAAAAAATTGATACCGCACTACCTTGATGTTTAAATTAATACTTGGTAGTGTGAACAATTAATTGATTTGTGTAGGTATCATTATGTTAATATTTTTTTATGTTATACCATTGATTACCAAAAAATTTAAAACTAGAAGAATTCAAGTTATGGGATTCAATTGATGGTGTGACTGGCTTTCATCTATGCATGTGTTATTGGGTCATGTGTCTGTATTTAATTTGTTGGCTGTGCAGGGCGTCTGTGGGTGTGATAGATTTATAAGTGGCTCGATTAGGGATGTTATTCGAACTATTGTGAAGAAAGATGGGTACCGTGGGCTAATGAGGGGATGGATGCCAAGGATGCTCTTCCATACTCCTGCTGCTGCAATCTGCTGGTCAACATATGAAGCTGCAAAATCATTCTTCCAAGAAATAAACAGTAGCAGCAACAATATGAGAGTCATTTGAGAGGTAATGAAGAATAAGGACACTCAATTTTCTGCTGTTGTATTCACGGATAACTTTATATGATTGACAAGAACTTCTTTAAATGTGATGGGACAGGGTGCAGCCGATGAACAAACATCTTTGAAGCTGTGACCATGGTCTGTGTAGCAGGTTTCAGTAGAGACTCATTGGTCAGATTAGAATCTGTTTTATTTTTTTGTATAAATTGTTGTCGGTTTTAGTAATGTTATTGATAAAGGCTAGAGGTGTTTTTGTATTTTGTTTTTGTTCTCCCTTTTCTTCCCTCCTTTTTGGAACTATATTTTGTGAAACCCCCTTGCACTTTTCCTCGTGCTTTTGGGGGTTTAAGGATGATGTATGGTTGGTTAATCACATCAGAGAATTTTGTTTTTGTTTTGTTTACTTGGAATTTGAAGACTAGGAATAATTGTTTTACTGCTGGAGTTTATTTGTTCTTGTTAAAGTGGTATCAATTTGAAGAATCTTATTACTGAATGTGAGATGTTTCTTTGCTTTTTGTGGAAACTCCCTCGAACCATTTCCAAGATGATGTTAAGCCACATAACTTTAGGTTGGAGATTCGGCCCGCCCGCTTAGTGCCCTACTATTTCAATTCTCTGTGTAATCCTCTATAAACTCCAATTGGCCATTTTCCTTGAGAATCCTCAGAAATGTGATTGTAAGCATTCAAACCATTATCTCCAAAATTCAATTATTTTTTCACAACCAAACAAAGCCATATGACTTCCTCACCTGCTAATCTATACGGAATATAAATGGGAAAACTAGAAGATGAGACGATAAACATCATACTGTTGGACTCATAAAATGGCGCTTGAAACATTATCATGCCACTAATCATCATTTCTCTTCATATTTCTAAAATCAACAAAGAAAGTATCTTTATAAAGAATAAATATATAAAATCTCCCTGGAGTCTGGACCCATGCAATATACCTTATTAGCCACAGGAGCCCATAAAAACTCACGTATTCCAGGTAGGCAACCTTTGGGGTGGGAGTTGAACTCAGAACATTGGAAAAATCACAACTAACTATGAATTACGTGGTTGCTTTTATATGCACAGACAATGCCGTTATATATATATATATTCTCTTGGAAAATATATACATGCAAGAACTCTGCACGTTGGGTTGGACCGGCTGGTTCCAACATATATGTTAACCAAGTTAAGCAAGCAGGACATGGGTTTCAATGATTTGGGGTGGACATTGCCCAGCCCGAAAGCCCTATTATCTAGTTGACCCATAACTAATTTATGAAATAGTGCATCATCATTTTTTTGATCCAGTGATGGGGATGGATTGGGGAATCGATGGAGAGTGAACACATGTACTACTCGAATATGATCATAACTTAAATTTACAAAATTTATTCCGTGTTTATAATTGACATATACACTATATATAATTATATAAACAGGTCATATATAACTGTGTAAACTTTATTTAGAGAATGTTTTGAATAATGCTATTCATAATGTATTTTTTTACTTTTAAATACAAAAAAATGGGACTTAGTATAATGAATACATGTGAGTCCCGTGACATTACTTCTAAAGATGAAAAAATGGGATGAGAAAATAAATAAAAGATGGTGGTAGAAGGTGGATGTCCTAGGCTCCTAGCCGAAAAGAAATACTAGGTACTAGTTTGGAGTTGGTTCGTCGTCAAAGCAAAATATTGGTAGCAGAGAAGAGTGCGGAAGTGGCTCACCGCGTAAAATAGTGACACAGAGAGAGCAACCACTTTTTTTATTTTTCAACACAGCTAAGAACGGCGCTAACACGACAATTGAATTGAGAAGACAGAACAACGCTTCATTGCAGGCTTAAAATAGACTGTATTCTTGTCCAGTCTAGTGGAAAAGCTACATATAAATATGTGTGTGTGTGTGTGTGTATAACTATGTATGTATATAAGTAGGTATAAATATTTATGTGTAGTTTTTGAAGAGTTTTAGATCAAATTTTATCATTGTGATTTTATTTTCTAAACTCATGTTATTTATGAGAATAACTAAAAAATTACGGACCATGAAAATTTTGATTAAAAAGGACTTGTAAAAGCAATGGAGGTTTATGTAAAATTTTGAATTTTTTTTTTTAAATTGTATAGAAAATAGGGATAAAAACTTGAGGCCATAGCTCCAAGTTTTGGCATTGTATGAGAGGCCCACAAGAAGACCTAAATCTTGCTTCGGAAAACTTGAAAGGTTAGATAGTTTAACCACTAATAAAACTGAAACAATGTTCAATGCATAAAGTTTTTTTTGTGAAAAAAAAAACCTGTGTATGTATATATATAGATATATATATATATTCATATAATGTTGGTGACAGATATGTGTGGGACATCTCAGTCAAGTTTTTTTTCTATTTTATGGTTGAGTGATGGGTCATCTCTGTTGCCAAACATGGCCTTTGGCGTATGGTGAGGATATATACATAGACATGTGACTTGTGAGTCCCCTACCAGCAGCTGTGGAACTTACTTACAAATGGCTCCGTACTTCCAAAAGAAACAGTTGCCAAAGCATGTCTGCATTCAATCACCTTCGATGCAATTGCCAGCCTAGGTTTCAGACCGGGTCCATCTTCTAGAATTTTCCTACTTGCTCATCTTCTTGACACTTGGCTCTATTAATGTCCATTTTTCCTAGTTGCTCATCTTCTTGACACTTGGCTCTATTAATGTCCATTTCCAACTTTTTTTTAATATTCTTTATGATAGCTTGCCATTTCGAAAAAATAAAAGCATTGTATAGGCATTATGTGGGTCTAAATATCTAGTGTCATTTAAAGTATATCTAGCACCATGTTTTGCAGGTAGTTGGTAGGAGCCTTGGTTGGGTTGATTTGATGTACCATTCATAATATCTAAAACGAACACATAGCTAGCCTCAAAATTTTTCATCATATTTATCCCGAGTTTTCTGATATAAAATATGATTTGACATCTTTTTTCTAGTGTGTTCTATTCTTAAAAAATAAAAAAAAAAAGATATAAATCATTTCATATCGATACTTTTGTGGGGTTGCGAATAGAATTTAAGAACCCACCTTCCTTCAAAAGTTAGAATTTTTTGAAATAATTAGATGAATTTATCTTTTTTGTACTTTCACTTTTTACCCTTATTTGTTTCGCTCTAAAGAAAATTTAATTTTGATAAATTACACTGAATTTATTTTGATATAAAGTTATTTTACACATTTTACAACAATTATAAACTTACTAAATAACCCTTATTTAGACTACTTGACCCTCTCAATTTGCAACCCTCACCTTCCTCGCAAGTGTCTGACAGGAGGTCTTGTAGCTTAGTGGTGTTTTCTTGCCTCTTTCATAAGGAAAGTTAAGGGTTCAGACCTTGTTAGTAGCAAATGTAAGTCTCATATATTGTATGAGAAGACACTCATACGCATAGATATATTTTGATATAGATATTTGCCACTAAGGATGAAACCCTCGTGACCTCCATTTTTAATTACTATCTGTCATTTGTTGTTTTTGCTCCAAATGCCTTTCCTTAAAGAGGGTTAAAATCCTTCCTTGGTGTCTCTACCTTCTCTATCTAATCTAACAGATTATGGAGACATGGATGATTTCAATTTCTGTAGAGACAAAACTTTATAAATTAGGATTCTATATTAAACTGGTACGACCAGAGGGATCTCCCTAGCGAAGAATCAATCGATAGCAATAAAGAAGATGATAAAGATGAGATGAAAGACGAGCTTAATGCATTGTAGATTTCTCAAGTAATGCTTTAGCAGGCTTTGCAACTCATTTGGATAGAGAGAAAAAGAAAAAATTAAGGAAGATGTGTTAATGTAATTTCAAAAAATACAAATATCAGGTGACCTTATAATCTTTATTCAAGAAATTAAGAACTTGAGCAATGTTTTGTTTAACTAATTTTATCATTTTTTTTTTGTATTATTTGTTTCACTGGAAAAATAGTGAAGAAATAATGACTTGTATTTTCAAAATGAAAAATGTCATATATAGCCATTTTTAATGAATTTTCTATAAGGTGGATTTCCATGTGGAAGTTAGGGACGATGCCCCTCAAATTGTTAAAATTGAATTTTTATCATTAATTTTTAAAAATTAAGACTTATATTTATTACGAATAAATCTCTTTTTTGAGTCAATTAAAAAAATTTACTATATTACCTATAACCTCACACTTTCAAAATATACATACATACATATATATATATATATATACATGTGTGTGTGTGTGTGTAAAGAAAAAGAGAAAAAAGAAGAAAGAATACCCGTCCTTCCCCCACTACAGACTCAAAGTGGAGAGAGTAATACATAACCTACAAGTAGTCGTAGATATAGTGGTAGACTCTGCCCTATGCGATCTAGAATATCCATGACTATCCAGAATAATCATAGGCTGCAATAAAACAAAAGTTGATCACGTTTTCACTTTTTCCGGATCTATTATCTTTTCTATTTTTTTTTCCTCTGTTACATATCATGCCTCCTAAGCCATTGACAGTAATTTACATGAATATACATACAATCATTGACCAACCAAACCAGGCTGGTAATGGAGTCGAACTTGACGTCTTTCCTTCATGAATCACTGTTTTTGTCATTTGGAGTAATATTATCCTTATCAGTTATCATAAAATTTTATCAATTTTTTTTTATGTCTATACAGTTGTTCGAGTACTAATTAATACAATTTCATGATATGTTCAAAGAAACTAATTAATGAAACCTCTTAGTGTTAGATAATGAAGCATCTTATTACTAGATAATATAATCATGTCAAGTGAGTTCAATAAATTTTATTGACTAACAGCAAATGATTGAATTAACTAGTATTTGCATATACTTAGAGACTGTTTTCACTAACACCAGAACTACCAGGTCTCTAAATTCTATATATCATGTCTCTAAATTCTAAAATACGAAAGTAGGTGAAACTGGATTTTAAGTGTCAATTGACACACAGAAGGAGTGTTTTTGACACCTGAGTGCTGCTCAACCATTTTTCATCTTTTTCAAAATACTCCAAAACTAATTGCTCAAAACAATTTGAATGCGAATCGACTCGAGAATGCAAGACACCAATAACAAGGAGCATAAAATAGTCTAGAACCCTTTAAAAACTCTTATTCCTCATTCCAATTCTATGATACCTACGTACATGCATGGAACGTGATATGGTAACTTAATTTTAACTTCATTACCCGGAGTTTTAACACACAAAAATATATATTATTATATAATTAATATAAGTAAAAAATTAATGTAACATGTGAACTACGTTAAGTCTCCTCAGAAAGATGTATTAATGTGAAAATGGTATATTACATTACCTCAATACTTTATAAAGAATTGATTGTCATCGTATAACTAGTCGGCCTCTTAATATTGGTTTTTTAGTGTCATTTTAACATGTGTAGAATCATTCGATAATTTTTCTACATGTGTGTATGGGTTGGCTGTCATTGGAGAATTTGGTGCATATCGTACATACTAATTTTACAATTAAACTAATAAAATAATCATCTTAAGTCTTACCTATTAAAAGTTCAAGTTTTTTGTATAATCTAAATTAAAGTTTTAAGGCCAATTAAAGTCTAAGCTTTGCAAAGAAATACCTATGAAGACTCTTGGAATTGTTTGATAGTGTTCTTACTTGAAAACTATTATAATTATATATATATATAATGCATAAAAAATGTTTTATATTTAATAGAATTTACAAGATTAATATTAGATAAAGATTTTATATTAATAATAATAATAATAAAATCTCATTTACATAATAATTTGAAGTCTCAGAATTATGTTGAGCGGACCATGGCCATCGCAGCTGCTGTGATGGAGGGGCGGCAGCGGCAGCGGGCGGGCATAATGCGAGTTGTCTGCATATTGTTTGAAATGGCATATATATGAGAATTGTAGTTTTGTATTCGGCTGAATATCAGCCCACTCTGGATTGGATGATTGAATCACTCTGTCGGTACATTGGTAATCAAAGGAAAGGATGGGCAATGCTTTCTCAACGGTACAGACCCAACTCTAATATTGACTTCTTCAACTGATTTGGCCATTATTCTATTCTATTTTATTTTAGTTTTTTTGGTCAGTGTTATTTAAAAGTGTTATTGAAAATGAATAACTGAGAAAAAATACTTGATAATTTTATTAAGTTGAAACAAACGGACCCTTAATAAGAAATATGCGAAAGTACCCATTTGAAGTTATTTATAAATTATAAAAAAAAAAGTGATTAAATATTGTTAAAAAATAATTATAAAATATGAATTCTTTAGTCAATAAATATTTTGTATATATTCAAAAATTTATAAAATTATATATATATATATATATATATATATAGGGGTGCATGAATAATGATTCAATGGCCATTTAGGTGTTGAAAGCAAGGGCAGATTGTCAATCGTGGTGGTGCAAAATGCACCGAAAGATATCAAATGGATAGAGACTTTATGTTTTTTCCTCTATTTATTTTCTTAAAGATTGAGTTTGTGGGAAAGAAAAATAATATGTGAAGTAAAATAGTTTTAAAAACTGACTTCACAAAAAAGAGATAAAACAAGAAATTAGTCAAAAAAGTGTAAAATTATAGGTATTGAATTGGCGATACATATAGAATAATAAAATTTCGGTTCGTCTGTATCGTATGGGGACGAAGAGCCTGATCCGGTTCTGCCGTAATGTGTATGCTGATTGTGAGAACAAGCCGGAGAGGCCAAATACCAAGAGATGTCCGTGTGGGACCCTCTCATCCTTTTTCTTCTTTTTTTTTTTTTAAATTCAAAGATAATGACTTTCGTCCACGTTAGAAATCATACTTGATTCGACTTACATGGACGTTGTGACATTTTAACCTTTTGTGAACTGCCCTTTTCCAACCATTTACATCAATACAATATCTCTCTCCCTATATCGACTTGTCTTCAATATCCTATACCTTTTTTTATATTGGTATTATAATCGAGATGCGTGTATATCAGAAATATTTGAAATACCATATATATATATGTATATTTACTTATTTTTGTTTTAAAAAAATTAATTTAAATATTTTATTTTTTTATTTAAATTTTTAAAAATATTATACTAGTTCATATTAACAAGTAAATAAATCGGGGTCAATATAGCATTCCTCATATATATATATATATATAATATTTGATTAAAAAATTTATATTTCTGTCTTCCACTCCACTATCCTTTATTTTGTCTCTCTGTTTTCTCATTTTTTATTTAACATATAATTGTTTAATATTTTCATAATCCACACTCATTGCACTTTGAAAATCATATTTATTATTCACTAAAGAAAAAAAAAAATGAAAAAAGAAAGAAAGCATATTTATCATTTGCTTCTAGCTTGCCATGATTACTTCTCCATCAGTAGCAATAAATGGCATCCTCAAGTCTGCGTAATATGGACCCTCAAAACTAAATGATAAATTATATTTATTTTGTTGTACTAATATACCAGAATCTTGGCAATCTAATTAATATATGTATTATATATACGTGTATAATCACGCGTAAAAATTTAAATAAAATCAAAATTATAGATTTTTCCAATTGAACTCAAAATTAAGCCTTTATACAATTGAATCCATTAAATCATCTCATATCAAAATCTATAATTTCATGTATTTGTATATTGAAATGATCAATTTAAGCCACTTTCTTAATATCTAACAGAATAGTTAGACCATTGACATAAGAGAAGCCAAAAAAATTTTTTGAAAAATTATAATTTCTAAAAATATTTCTTAATAATTAAAAATAAAATATCAAATATTTAATATTTAAGAGAAACCATGGTTACCCCTAACTTTCTTTATATTTGTCACTGCCAATATTACATATATTCTTGGGCAACTCAGTCTCCATCAAAATTATAAAATTAATAATGATTGCATCGGAGAAAAATAATAATTCGGTGAGATTGAAATGGAATCAGAGAGGAGATAGCAGGGGCCAGTTTTTGGTGGAAGTTGGAACATAAAATTGCGCACTACTAATTAGGCTGTGCCCCAAAAATAATTAATTGGGGCCCAACTCACAGAGTAAGGCATGGCACTTCCACATGGGGGAACGTGAATCCGATGCCAATGCCAGCGCCCGTGGATTTTGGAAATTCATTTTATTTTAAATGAGATGGCACGGGTAATAAATTTCTACCGAAACAGAATTTAATAAGTTTGAATTAAGTATAAATAAATTTAAATTATAAATAAATTGATATATATATATATAATATAATTAATAATTATATTGTATTTAAATTTAATAGTATTAACTTATTTAATATAATTTAATACGTTTAATTATAAAAATAATTACGAATTAAAGTAATTCTTTTCACATTAAAAACTTATTAAAATTTAAAGTTTTTTACTTATTTGGCTCATGTTTAAAGTTTATTAAATTTAAAAATTAATTATACATATTTAAAAATAAATAACATTTTTATTTAAAAAATAAAAAATAAAAATAAATAGATTAAGCGTGACGACATACATAATTTATTTAATAAATGGATTAAGTTTGAATTTAAAACTTGACATAATTAATTAATAATATCGGATTAAGATTGATACATATTTTTAAATATGTATATTTTGATACGATCTTAACACAACACAAAAACATAAATTGACATCCTAAACACTATGATGTAATAATGTATTCTTTCATAATATTTTCTTTTTTAAAATTTGATTCATATTTTTTAATAAAATTTAATATTATTAAAAAAATATATAACCACGTAAAAAAACAATAACATATTCACGAAAAAATTCTGATAGATGCGACACAAAACATCCCACGTACATAGATGCGACACAAAACGTCCCACATACGTTGGTTGTTTACGCATGCCGGCCGCTACGGTTGGTCTAGAAACTATGTAATCTCTCCTAGTCATGCCTTGCCGATTGGAATCTATGACCCAACTAGTTCAAAGTGTTCAAAGTTATTACTCCTATAATACACCAATAAAATTACTGATGTGACATTTCAGGATTACAAGAATCTTAAAAGGGAATCATGAATCTTAAAAAAGAATTTAGGAAGAAAGGAAAAGAAAGAAGAAAAGAGTAAAGAGCGGGTTTGATGAGTTTTAGATTTTAGAAAATTAAATTTAAAGAATTATTTATTGAAAAATATAATTATTTTGTTATTTACATATTTAATAAAAATTATGTAAAAATAATTTTAACTACTAATTTTTGTTTATTTTTTATATTATATATACTGAATACTATGTAAGTAGTAGGTTTAATGATAAAAGTTATAAAAAGTCAAATAAATTTGAAAATTTATTTTAAATTTTAAGAACTAAGATTTTATTTATATGTCTTAGTGCAAATTTACTAATAAACTACACGTACCTCCTGTCTAGTTCTTTTATGTTTTTTAAAACGATAAAAATGTTGTTTTTACTTTAATTTTGACTAATTTTTTTTAACTTTTAATACACCCGCTAATCAAATTTTTTTTCTAATATGACAAAACTGTCTTTTTCATGTTTTTCTTTATACATTTTTTAATTTTGATTTTTTTTAAATTTCAAATAAATGTTACTTAAAACCTTAAATTTATTTTTATAAAAAAAAATTCATTAAAAAAGTTAGAAAATTTGATCAAAATTGAAAAAAAAAGAAGCAAAAAAGCAATAAAAAATAAGAAAAAGGTAATTTTGTCATTTTGAAAAAAAAGAATTTGACTGGAAGGAGATATTTGTAATTTGTTAGTAAAAGTAGGTGATGTCGGCATAATTTAAAAAATATTAGGAGAAGTTAGTATAGCTGTTAGGAAATTCAAGAAAGGTAAATATAATTTATCCTATTATTTAAGAGAATATAAAAATATATATAATTTATATATTTAATTGGGACAAAGTAAGGGTACCTAAGTTCGTATTTACGTTCAATACGTGTTGAATTTTAATCTATTTTTTGTTTTAAATCTCTCACACTTATTTATTTTCCCTTCCAATCTATGCTTTTTTATTTTTTATTTTTATTTTATCAATAGAATGAATATCTATTTATAAGTATAATTTTATAAATAAGCTCGGTCCTTTGCTAGAAAGAATCTAACAATACTTGTTTATAAACTCAACCTATGATTGAAAAAAAAAACATATTACCATATACTCTCACTTAACGGAGGTTTAAAAATCATTGACATTTCTTATAAAGATAGAGCAACTTTCACATTTATGATTGGACTAAACATTTTATCATCTTTAGAAGAAAGAGGGGGCAAAGGAATCTTAATCAAACATTCGAAAAACCTATCAAATGTGTTAGGATTCTCCCATATCGCCCAGTCTCTAACTCCTCTAGTCTATATATAAGGGCCCTCTCTCCCTCTCCTTAACTACCTGGGTTTAAAGGAGCTAATTTAGAGTTGAGCCTCCAATTTTCAACATGGTATCAGAGTTAGGCCAGAGATCTAACCTTGAGCTAGAGGAGTCGGGGCCGCTCACCTGGTTTTCCTCCGCAGGCAATGTAGTCTAGGAGGCGTGTTGGATTGTCCCACATCACCCGTTTCTAGCTCCTCTGGTGTATAAGGGTCCTCTTTCCCTCTCCTTAACACCTGAGTTTTAAAGAACTAATTTAAAGTTGGACTTACAATTTTCAACAAAATGTAAGGCAAGTTTTAAAAAGAATTAAATATATTATAATTTTTTTTGAATATAAATATATTTTTAGTAGTTTATAAAATTTCAAAGTTATTAATTGAATTTGATTTTTTTTTTAACAACGATAATATTACATATGTATATTATAAGCTTTTAACATTATAAAATATCAAATAACCCACATTAGTCACATACATATTAAAGAATTTTAATTATTGTTAACAAAAAAAATCACTCTAATTTAAATTGGGTGACAAACAAGCTCAATCCTATATCTTAAATAAAAGAAACAAAATAATTTCACAATTATATTGAGAGGAATATAATTTAAATTTATAGGAGTGATGGCTTTCCTATTAGCATTTGATAACAAGATTTTAAATTATTGGGTTTAATTTGGATTGATTATAAAAAAATGAAAATAAACATAAAAATGATAAAGTATATTGACTTTCTTTGAGATTTATGACAATTACACTTATCTCTTCCTTAGGTTTATGAAATTACACTTACCTCTCTTACTTTACAAAATAATATATACATATCCTCATTCTGTTAAATTTTTTTTCTTCAAAATGACTGAA
This sequence comes from Nyssa sinensis, assembly GCA_008638375.1. Classification (NCBI taxonomy): domain Eukaryota; kingdom Viridiplantae; phylum Streptophyta; class Magnoliopsida; order Cornales; family Nyssaceae; genus Nyssa; species Nyssa sinensis. The sequence goes on from CM018031.1 coordinate 14,103,664, forward strand.
ATTATTCTTTTTATTTATTTATTTTTATATTTTTTTAATTTGACCAATTTATTCCTAACTTTTTCTAAATATTTTTAATTTTTTTAAAAAACAAATTTAAAGTATATAATTTATTCTTATTTTATATAAATATAATTTTAAGATTTTTATCAATATTTATTTGAAAAATAAAAAAAATTAGTTAAAATTTAAAAATTTTTTAAAAAATTATAAATAGATAATTTTGTCATTTTGAATAAAAAAATTTGACTGGAAAGAAATAGTTTGTTTATTATTTTATAAAATATAAAAAATTAATATAATTTCATAAATTTTAATGTAATTATTAAGATATTTATAAAAAAATAAGAATAATTAACTAAATAAAAATAAAAGTAGGTCCCACGGTTTATAACAGGCCAAAAAATGATTCTAGATGGATTTGACCTTTTGGGCATAGTCTTGGTCTTCAAACCAGATAATGACAAAAAAGCCCTGAAGTTTATCTTTCCCAATAGAGAAATTATGGAATTCAATCGCAGCTGATGTGTTGCAGTAGCATAGGGGGCATTAATGTCCATTTAATTGGTGTCCCAGAAACACCGTAAAGAAAGGGCAGCGTAAAAAGGGCTGCCTCGATTAGGTAGTAGAGTGTGTAGCACAGAGAAAGAAAGGGAGAGTGTAACCCTGCGGGGGGACTGACGTCCTTTCTCTTCTGCAATCTCGGCCATGGTTTTCGTGCCCAGACGTCCTTCTCACTTCTGACTCACTCACAGAAAGAGGAGAGGGGATGGAATGAGCAGGGCACTTTTTTTTTTTTTTGGTTTTTCGTTCTTCTACACATCATTCAACCCTCTCCTTGTCTATTATTACCTAATCCACCCTTCTCTGTTTCTATGGAAGGAATTGTAAATAAAAGGAGATATTAACTTATGTTTGATTTAAATGAAAATTAATATTATTGAAAAAAAAAAAAGGAAAAAATGTAATTAGAAGGTTCAATTCTTACACCGAGACTCTGATTTAAAAACAAGTACAGAAAGAAAAATAAGGATACGAGGGTTGGGGGAGAATTAGAATTCTATTTTGTTTTTATATTTTTTTGGTGTTTTTTTTTTTTCAAAGTTGTGAAAAAGAAAAGCATAAGATTTTTAAAGAGATGGGATGATAATATTAATTATGACAGAGAAGAAAATGTACTTGTTCTTTTATGTTTGAAATTTGAATAATTAACGTGAGAAAAAATTTATAATATAACTCTCATTTTATTTGAAAAAGAAAAAAAAAGAATTGAGATGCTTTATTATGTGAGCGAAAAAAAAGATAACGTGGGGTAATAAATATTTGTTTTTTTTTTTTAAATAAAGAATTGAGATGCTTTATAGTAGAATTCTCTCATCTTATTTTTTTTCTTTATTTAAAAGCCAAATATGAAATAAATTATTCTCCATTTTCCACTCATTTCCTTTCTTATACTACAGATTCCCATCAATCTAAGTGGGGTAATAACTATCTGTTTTTTTTCTTTTTTAAATTAGGAAAACATTACTCCGGATAAGGACTTCTCACGGAAAATGACTATTTTTGCGAATTTAATAGAGGGTCAACACTAATTCTAACTTGTTAGGCAAGCAACATTTCTTACTACAACAAATAAACTGTCAATACTATGAACTCGCAACTTTAATATGTAAGAAATTATTTATTAATTCTAATACATTGCACTCGACACATAATTTCGATAAATAGGGACAAAGGGCAAGCACACATAGCACTGAGACTTATTTATGCTTTTCTTATTCTTCTTTTTAAGTTGCTGACCTCACTGGTGGTCAAGGACTTGCCACTTATTCTTGCTTCAAGACCCACTACCTCACTGGTGCTTAAAGTACTCACTACCCATTCTTGCTCAAGGACTTGCTACACATTCTTCTTCTCATGCCATCTTCAAGCAGTCTCTTCATCAATCTCACCCGTTGATCAAGCTTCTTCATCAATCCTTAATTGTTAGTTAACTTTTGAAATCAACTATTTTTATTTAAGTAAGAGAGAAATTATATATAAATGGACCAAGAGAGACTTGCAGGGCTTGAGATGGTAGATAGCTAAGCAACATTTTGTTATGTTGAATTTAATAATATGGGTAGTAGTCAACCAAATCCCACTCTCCTCATGTAATGCCTTTTCTTTTCTTTCTTTCTTTTTTAAAAATCACACAATGAACGTGAACTAATAGCCCTCGTTGATAGAAGAAATGGATTGATGGAGTGTCCTGAGGGAGGGGTAAGTGGGTAAGTGGGGCGTTGCAGCACATAAAACCATAATAATAACCGGATGGAATACACACACACAAAATGGATTGGGATCAAATTGTCATTAGCTATAGGGAAAAGAGGCAAAATGTTAAGTAACTAATTATTCTAAAAGGTTAAGTTGTTGGAGAATGTGTTTACAATGTATATTATATTTGTAACACTTCCCTTAACGTGATGAATTTAATGGAAAATGAATACAAATTTAGGCCATGTTTGTTTTATAAATTAAATAAGGATGGATTAACTCTCTTCTTTCATTATTTTATCTACATTATGAGTCATTATTTATATTCGATATTATATATGAAGAATTATGTTTTCACTGTCTATAAAGAGATATCCATGCGCATGGTTATTGTCAAGAAGTTTAATAAGAAAAATGGGAAGTTAGTGATGGGGTGTTTATAATTTATGTTATTATTCTAATTTTTTAAGCATATTTTCTAATCTTAGACATCACTCATTTTGTGATGCTACCTCTAGAGACTACACTGTCATTATAAAAATACAAGTATGAAATTTCAGAAAAGAATTTGAGTAGACAGAAAGCTCATGCTGTGAGAAATGATTGAGATGTCTTGTTGAAGCTTCAAAAATATAAATTTGTCGCATCATCTTTTTACATTGCCACTATACTATAGCTTTCTCATTCTAAAGCAGTGCAGTTCATAACTTAAATTAGGAAGGCTGAAACATAATGATAATTACTTTCTAAAAACAATGAAGGTAACAATACTGATACTAGTAAAGCTTATGATTTTCAGAATTGAATATTATCTGTTGTCCAAAATTATAACTTGTTTTTGTCGGGTGATGGGTCCCAAAATTATGCTGAGGATTGTTTCATGACCCTCGCGTGGTCAAATTATTCTGCAAGTCAGTCACATGATGTCCTTGTTTTGATTGGTTTAATCACCCGTCTCTCAACAAAATTGCTTTAACCTTGTAATGCTAGTAGTCATGTAAAGATTCACCCATATTTTAAAGAAAAAAAGATCTATATCATATTTTCCCTTATTTTTGTCTCACCGTGGCTTCTTGATTTAGAGTATCTCCAACACTACTAACTAAATTTTAACTAAAACTCAAGTTTTTTTTTTTTTAATTTTTATTTTAATTAGTCACTTTCTAAATGAAGATTTAACTAGTGATTCTAGAAATTAATGCTTGAATTGCTAAGAGCATGTCTGGTGGGGGTGGCCACTTGCAGAAAAATGTGGCCCATCCGGTGATAGTTCTCACCAGCCCGGGGGGAGAATAAGGGGCCGTCCCCGTGATTTGCAGTTCTCTCCATGTGGTGGCAAACTACCCTTTAATTGGGATAAAAACCTTTAGAAGTTTGTTCTCTGGCCTTTCAATTCTTTTATGACACTGACAAACATTTTGTGGGAAACCAGCTCCATTATAATCATTAAAATTTCTTTCTTTTGAGGGACAACTTTTTTTTTTTAAATTTTAAATAAAGCCATTCAAAGTTGAAACCAGTACTCTGTAGATGTATTACAGAACATGGTTTAAACATAAATTACCTCTTGACTTTTCAATGCTCGCTAGGTCCTCCATCAGGTTTAATTAAGTGTTTCCTCTAACTCAGCAGTGGAATTCATTGCAGATTCTATGCTATATATACAGTATGGAAGAAAATGCAGAAACAGTATAGAGATAATGATGGTAATGATTATGATTAGCACAATAATAAAATGAACAAGCAGTACCGTGTCACCATAGTATTTAATCACTTGTATTTGAGCATTTCATTGAGATTGAAGCAGCTTTACCTGAAAAGACATCGCATGAGAATATTGGAAGAGAAGCATAGGATTCATGTTGCCAATTCTAAATGAGATTAACTTATTATCATTACTGTGTCGAAAAATGGAACTCCTAAAGTGCGACTGAATAACAAGTGATATTGGGATGGTGAAGGACAACCAATGGAACCATGATTTAGTGGCCAAAGTGTAATTAAAACTATATAATGTCATCTGTTTTGATACTACTTCACCAAAAATGGGAACACATTCAGACGAGTGAACCCTTTCCCTAAGAGGCATGCACCATCTCACTCAGCCACTCAGACAATTCCTTCTCATATTTCTTCTTCGTCTTACTGGCTATTGGTTCACAGTAGTTGGCTTAGAATCTAAAGGGTTAACTTGTGCCTAGTCCCACAGTGGGCATTTTTCAATCAGAGGGGCATGATTAAGAGTTCAGGAAGCATATACTGAGGCTTCTCTAATTTTAAACATCAACTGGACCTAAAAACAAAAATTAGGGTTTTCTTTGGGCAAAGCTGCAATATGATAGTGTAGAAATTATCTAAGAAGCATAAAAGTGTAATTAAGACACTTGTCTCTCCAACCATGTAAGTTTCTAGCCTATCTACGGACCCTCACATTCTCTCTCTCTCTCTCTCTCTCTCTCTCTCTATATATATATATATATATATATATATATAGAGTGAGAGTATGGATAATAATTTTCAGCTAATCTATTTGGTGTGACAATGGAAGGATTCTCTCACAAGCTTTCTCGACTTTCCGAAAACGTATACTGCATCCATCTCTAATTAAAGGTTTCTTTTTGGAATTCTAATTATTTTATGAAATATTATTTTATTATTTTAAAATTTATTAAATTTTCAATAATATCCGTTATTTAACTTTTAATGAGTTATTTTATATATTTTAATAAATAATAATTTTAAAAATTTATAAGTTAAACAACATTAAATTTTTAAATAAAACTTTTAAAAATTGAGATATTTCAAAATTGAATAAAAAACTCTTAAAATGAGATTGATAAAGTATATAGAAAATATTTTCACCTAAAAGTTAAAATAAATTGTAGAATTTGTGATAAAAAATTATTTCACATTATATAATGACGTGAAATAATTGTTATACTGAATAATTTTTTCTAAAAATGTTATTGAATGTTTGTAACTGATAGTGAACACAAACTTTAGACAATGGAGGAGAATTTCTAACCTATTTCTCAAGTGTTTTTTCACTTTTAATTGGCAAAAGAAAATTATCATAGATATAATCAACATGTATGAAAAGTACAAGATGCTTTAATTAAAGTTTTTAATAAATAAAAAATGTTTAATATATCGATCCGGTTTAATATGTAGATTATGGACAAACTAGGACCCATCTCCATGGTGCATGGTTAAAACAGTAGCATTCCGAAAGAGTGGATAATTTTCTGAAATCCATTACTCAATTTTTAACTCTACTGTGTATATATATATATATATATATATATGTAGATATTGTATAATTATATGTATATTTATAGAACACAGATGTAGCATTTAGGTCACTTTAAGCCTCCAAAAGAGACGTGCTAACAAATCAAGCCTACTTTGCGTTACAGTCTTGGTCCATATGACATTATAACCGTATCTCTACAGAGGAACCGAACGTAGTCGGCAGCGTATACGGAAGAAAACATAATGCAAAGTCATAAAAAGAAGTAAATAAATAAAAAGTTAGAGGGAGAAAATAATATAAAAACATGTGTGTGTATATGGGGGTGTATGTGTGTGTAAATATATATATTCAACAATAAAAGTAAATCCGTCCCTCCACTTAACAAACCCCATCTTACTTGGTCTAAGCCGTGTCATGCCCTAATAGAATGGCTCGCCTTCCTCCTATAAATAGACTCCTGCCCTTCCATTTCCTTCCCCACCCACCATGTGAGCTCATCTAAGATATTTATAACGAAGAGTTCCGTTTTGCTTTGCCCAGATAGCCTAGTTAGTTTCTTATAAATCTCTTGTTCCTTGATCTTCAAGTACTGTATAGAGTATAGGAGGATCTGTAAAGCTCAGGAGGGATAGCGCCATGGATAATGATGGTGGCGGTGGTTGGTTAATTTTAGACTTTGTTTGGGTGTGTTTTTTATATCGTCAGTGGCGCTATCTATCCTGAGTTTCACGGCTTCTTCTTACTTTCTCTGGTGCACTTATAACTTCAAGGACGATGGTTGTCATCTGGGTATGTACTATATCTACGCTTTTTCACATATATATATATATATCTATAATTTTTTCTTCTCTTTGCAGCCTCACGTTACTGTTGTTCTTGGTTTCATCTCGCTACGATAATCATATCAACATACACACACACATACATACATACATACATAAATACATACATACACACACACACACATACAAATCCGTGGGTGTGTGTGATACGATCTATATTTTTAGACAAAACCATGGTCGATCTTCTCACGTTACTCTTCTGCTTGGAGCAGCTTGCTTTGATTTCTCCAAAAAAAATCAAATTAAGACATATGATATGATCTTTCTTTCAGACAAATTCGGTCTTCTCACGTTACTCTTGTGATTGGTTCAATTTCTTCACTATGATTACTAAGCTATTTGATACAATTATATATTTTGTTTCAGCCAAGAACATGATTTAATTTCTCGCATACTACTACTGTTCTTGCCTGCTTGTTTTTGTTTCAGTAAGCAAATCAGAGCAATATATATGGTTTGATCTTTCTATTCAGCCAAAATCGAGGATCTTTTCACAACTAGTTCTAGCTAGGTTTCATTTCACTATGAAAATGGCTAAATATATGATTTCTCTTCTTCCTTAACCCAAAGTCATGACCTTTTTAACGTTTTTGGGTTTAATTTCATCCGACTTATGATATGAATTTATTTTTAAAGCATGATCAAGGATCTTCCGGCGTTACACTTATTATGTTTTTTTTTTTTGGTGTGGGTAATTACACTTTTTATGTTATTCCATGATATTCAAGAAATTAGTATAATTCTTCTTTTCAGCAAAATGGTGGTCTTCTACTCTTCTTCTGATAAATCAAAGCACAACTATGGATATGTGATCTTATATTCTTCTTCTTGTACTGACATGGATGTACTGGTTTGTTTATGGTACTTCTTTTGTTCTCATTTCTCTCCACCTCGTACCCTTTGATTCATAGCGTTTTTTCTTTTTTGGTAATTAAATCTTTGATTCATCATAGCTGTTATATATATATTATATATATATATATATATATACACACACACACGCACATACATATATAATTGGGACTTGTGGGAAAATGGGTTACACAGAATTTCTAATATTTTTGATAAATAAATATAATCTGAGGGGTGGGGGGAGAGAGGTATTAATGGTTCTGATCAGTATGAGACAGTAGTGTTTCCAGAAAGAACTTTTGTAAGATCTAGGGTTCTTTTTATGCTTTTGACTTAAATTTGTTGCAGGCTTTTTAATAATGGAATTAATAACTATGGATGTTGACTCCTTTCCAACTTGGTTTCTTCTCTCCTTTCTTAACTATTTACTATTTCATCATTTGTACTCTATATTTAAGCTAATTCTGATGTAATTTACAACTTCTTTTCTCCTTTAGAGTTCATATTTTTAATTTCCAAAAACTTCCATCACTTCATGTATTTCACAAAAAAAAATTACCAAGAGTGTTCATTCCAGAGGAGGGAAGATATGATGCCAAACATTGACTTGGGGAATTTTTTTTATTTATTTTAATGTTAACACACTTATCCAATGCAATTTCATTGGGAGATCTGGTTGGCCATTTTGTGCCACGTGTAGGGCTGGTAGTGTTGCTGATTGCTAGTATAGAGAAGTTTGATATTACTTTAGGGTACAAGATGTCTTATTTGTATGGGGACAAAGAAACCAGCTTACCTGTAACAGATCTCCAACCTTATGATCTTATTCTCAATGTTATAAGGACGTTGATAATGTGAAGATAGTGGGCAATGTGCTTGAACAGAAACACCCACCACTCCATAGGTTGCAAAAATTTTACTCTATTCCCAGCCTTATTCAAATTGCTAACCTTTGATCCTTTTCAACCACTAGATGCTATCTGTAACTTGGGATCTGACAAAAACATTAACCACTGCATATATATATATATATATATATATATATATGTCTGAATCCAAGATATCATTATCTGGATTCATGGCACGTAGGGGACTTTAGGACCATCAACCGAAAATTTAGGGTAATTAATTCAGGTCCCACAACCTTGCTGGTAGTCTTTGCCTTGAATGTATTTCTGTTGGAATTTTCTTTTTTTTTTTTAACAATTGCATATAGTATTCTTTAATTTTGTTTTAAAATTTATAATTAAATTTTCTCTCATATAATTGTTTGTCATAGATTTCTCTCATCGTTCGTTTCAACATAGTTGTTTTTGTTGATATTAACAAATTTATCTTTTAAAAATTATCAACTTTATTTACATTGTTATTGGAGTGATGTATACACTCCTACTTTATGTCCATTTTTGAAAATATCAACCTAATAGAAGGTAAAGTATTGCCTAAGTGCAAGGATGCATCAATACGGTATGCATCCTTGCACTTTTATATAACTTTTGCTTCTAAGCATTGCAAACAAATTGAAGTTGAGCTAACTGCACCTCTTGGCTCACTCTCTCACTATTTTTCTTGGGTGGACTGGGCTTTTTCTCTACTCTGTTTTTGGAATGGAAATCTCCAGTTCATTAAGCCTATCGAAATTGTAATGTTTTGATAAATATAATTTGAGGCGGTTTCGGTTATAGTTATTTCTTTTTTTGACATTCATGCATGCATTGCACAGAGATATGTTTGTTATTTTGCACAATCATGCACTACACATGAAAAAATTGAAGACGTTTAGTGAAAAGTGTTTGATGAATTTGTTAGGTGAAGATCGATGACACTAACGGATAGTGATAGATGGTGGTTTGTTGTTTAATTCCTCTCAAATTTAGCCATGGATGGTTGGATGCACAATAATTTGGGTCTATATATGGTAATGGTGGTGCAGTTTGTGGTCTGGTAAGAAAGTTAGGGCCATCAAAATAATAAAGATGTCAAACAAGTCATGCCATGCCATCACAATTGTTTATTATAGCGGCAAATTAGTGCTTTGGAGAGAGCCTAGTTAGTATGAATTATTTATAAATGGGCCAGGCTTGACACGACATATAATTAGTCGTGTCAAGGTTATAGTAATGGTTCTCATTTTTGATAGTTTTCATCATATAATTAATTTCAAAAAAGAATTGTAATTTGTTACAAGTACAATCAAACTCTCTCCCAGTTAAGTTTTAACCTCTAATACTAACATATTGTCTCTACAACTGCAACATTTAATCTCTCTTGAAATGTTTTTACTTTTCTCTCTAATCTTTGAGGAATGGAGTTAGGGCCAATCGCTCTTTACAGGTTACCTAGTCCCGCCCCCCCCCCCTTTTAATCTCTCTCGAAATGCTTATACTTTTCTCTCTAATCTCTGGGGAATGGAGTTAGGGCCAACCGCTCCTTATCTTATTTCTCTCTCTCTCTCTCTCCCCCCCCTCTCTCTCTCTCTCAAAAGAGTCCGGTGCAACTATTGTTCATATGTTTATTATGGACTTCATGTGTATCTCACATCAATACTCGCATTTTAATAACAGTCACACAAGTAAAACCATTGCACTAAAAATCTATCTCTCATGAATGGAGTGTTTGCAAAGATAAAATTTGAAATAAAAAATGAGATTACATGTATAATATATTTCTTTCATATATTATTTTTCTCTTTATTTTCATAGTAGTCAAATAAGAAAAAATTATTTTTCTTTATATATTTTTTAATTTTCTTTAAATAAATCCACAAAGCAAATAGAATCTCAAACGACTGTAGTGAGAATTTTGAGAGGTTCAAATTGACCTGAATTTGACTCTGATGAGTGTGATGTATATATATTAGGCAGTTGAGCTTGCAAGTGTGTCTTTAAAAAAATCAGTAGTTCTCAGCTAATTACTAATTAGTTTTAAAGGTAAACATATTCACTTATTGAAAAATATTATTTTTTCTTTAGGGTTATATATATATATATATATATATATATATATTATCTTTTAGATATTATAACTTCCTGCTTGGTATCAATCTAATTGGTAAGAAGCTTGTTAGCAACGATGCCTTCTGCACCTTCCATTTATTAATGTATTTGTGTTGTATCTATTGGAGAGTTTTAAGAAAATTTTATTCATAATTATATTCTTAAATAATTTTGATGGTAATAAAGTATTCAAAACAACCATTAATAGAAAATAAGATCGGAAAACTTAATTGTGAGTTTGATGAGAGGCATGTTAGGCATTACTCTAAAGTCGTAGTATTTCTTGTCGATCACTGACGACTCCAAGATATAACTCATGAAAGTCACAGCAAATGCCATTTGTAGGACAAATTCTCAAAAATGTAGAGTTGAAGTCTTTTATCGAATTGTCCAAAAATAAGAAAATGGAACAGAAGAATAGAAGAAAGAATCTATTATGATTTTGATTTTTCACTAATTTGTTTCACTTATCTTATATATATATATATATATATATATCCAATGAACCTAGATATTCTCCATTTATAAGTTTGAGAAAACCGTTATAAAATGTTAATTAAAGCCCAAATGAATATATTGATTAATGGACATAATGGACCTAACAAAACCATTATTTAGTTGGGTAAACAAAAGTTTTGTAACACCCTAGCTAACAATTATATGACTCATTAAATTATTATATTTAAACTCAATTAATTAATTTGATTTGATTTTTATTAAAATTCTAACAGTATCAATCAATCCTTTTTGTCTCTATAAACTTAACCCTGCTCATTTTTAAAACTGAAAATAAGTAAGTTATGTTATTGAAATACTGTTCGCTTAATGATCATTTAACATCAAACTTTCTCTTTTTTATGTATACATTTATAAAAGTTTCTTTGAGAAATGTACTTGACCATAATTCACAATTTTAAAACAACCTTTATATGGAATTTGTTAGGAGTGTCAATTCGTATTATCGTGTCGTGTTCGGATCGTGATAAGGCATACATATTCGAAAATATGTGTGAACCCTAATCCGACACTATTAACTAATTATGTCAAGTTTCAAAACCTAAATCCAACCCATTTATTAAACAGGTTATACGTGTCGACACACTTAATTCGTTTATTTTAATTTTTTTATTTTTTAAATAAAAAAATTTACTTATCTTTTAATATGTATAAATAATTTTCAAGTTTAGTAACTTTAGATATGGGCCAAATCAAAGTAGAAACTTCTTTTATAAATTAAAAATCTTAAAACCTTGATAAATATTTGATGTGAGACGAATTCCCTTAACTCATAATATATTTTATAATTAAACATGTTAAGTCGTGTGAAACAGGTTGACACTAGCTAGTAAAACCCAAACACGACCTGTTGATTAATCGTGTTATACGTGTCAACCCGTTTATGACCCAAACCTATTTATGCTAAACCCAAACCCGTTAACTTCTTGTCGTGTTAAAAATTGACATCCCTAAAATTTGTTTTCCCAAACACGTTTTGAAAAGCAATAGCAAACTCATAGTATTAAAAGTTGCATCCAAGTTGACACCAGCACACTTTTGGATTAAAATTAGACATTAATCAAATTCAAATTCAAATCTACAAATCTATCTCTGTTTCATAAACTGATAATGATCAAACAAAATAAGTATGACTCAGATTCTAATACTTGGCAAAGGCCAATGTGATCTCAAAATTCATATCCAGTAGGTTGATCTTCCTATGCAATGGCAGATTATAAGTGAAAATGTAAAGATTGGTGTGAGAAAATCAATTAGATCCATTGGTCTTCCTCTAGAGATTTCCTAAAAACACCAACCAGCATATAACAAATTAAAGCAAATTATAGAAGAGCTTGTACAATATGCAGCCCTGGAAGATCCTTCTATTTTTCTTGTAAGATTTCTCTAGTCTGATATTCCATCTTTGTCTCAATAAAATTTATATTGCTTTTCTGTAAAGAAAAAATAAAAAAATTAGATTAGTTTAATTCATATCCAATTTATTTAACTTAACAAGTTATCAAATTTGAATCGAATTAAATTATCAAATCATATTTTTTATACTATATCCAAATAAATATATTAATTTCGGATCAAATCACATCAGATTTAATTCAAGATCCAATCAATTAACAGCTCAAACAAAAACTAAGACTGCAGCCACTCCAATCTTTAAGTGATTGCCATTATTAAGCCCCCTCAAACTGTTTGCTACTAAGTAGTGTGAAAGAAGGATCCAACTAGGGATGGCCACTCCAATCTTCCCCAACACCTCTATGCAAAAAAAGTGTCTCCCTTGCCCGTTTAAATTTCATGACGAAATGGGACAGTTTCGTCGAGGTGTTCATTTAATTATAAAATTTTAATATATTTATTTATTTTATTAAATCAATTATAATTAACACATTTAAATAAAATATTATTTGTGTTAAAATAAAAAAAATATGCATGTCATAAGAGAAGTAAAATAGTATAATTTAATTTTATAAATATATAACTTTATCAAGTTTGCATAAACTTCAAACGTAAAACTAAAAGATATCATTATAAATAATGATTTTGTAGACAAAATTTTATTTATTATTTTTAATCAAAACAGGATGGAGAATGATTCCTTCACCTCAAACTTGTCCTAAATTGTAAAAAAACTCACATAACTTTTCTAGATTCATTCCATTAATAGCGAGAGGTATGTCAGGATTCTAATAAATTGGATAAAATTATCGTCTCTAGATCCAACGGACAATAATAGTGACAACCTTCTTCAATTATTGTTGTTTCTTACACAAATATTGCCCAAATCAAAGACTTTAAAAGTGTTGTTGATTTATCTGAATGTCGAGAACAAATGGGTTAGAAAAGAGAAAAAAAACATCTCTAATAATATTATTCATCGAAAACTCTCCATCCATTACAATTGTAGTTTGTAAAGCCGCTGGAGTAGCCAAAATTACTTTCAAGAAAAAAAATTCACACAATTAGATGGGGAATTTATATATATATATATATATATATATATTTTATTCACAAAATTTGGAGAGAGTTAGTAGAGATATTAATGCCAAAAATGATAACAATTGGCTAAGATTTCAAAAATATAAATAAATGTAAAGAAATGTTAGTTGTTAAAAAATTTACAAAGAGGAAATTGATCTAAAATGACTAAATATCACACTTGACAATAGTCTAAAGTAAAATAACTTAGAAATGGTATAAAAAAAATGCCTAAAATAATAAAAGTATCCAAAACATGGTTAAAATAACAATTTTTTGGTCTAAAATAATCTGTTTAATTGATTTTATGAATTTGCTCAAAATTTTTTGAGTCGAGTTTTGAAGTATTTTTTTGTGAGTTATAGAACTACTTATCAAATGAGCATCAAATGAGTATTGGAGTTTGTTTAACCTCATTTCTTCGGTTAAAATCACGGCTCTTAACAAGTACAATTCAAATAAAAAATAATAATTTTTTTATAAATATTTAAATAAAGTAAAAATGACCATTTCCATTTTTTATCTTATTTTAAATTATAATATCTCTTTTTTCTTTTCAAATCTTTCAAACAAATTGTGACATGCCATTCCTAAGACGGGGTTTAAACAAGTTTAAGAAAAAATATTTCGCACAGATATTGGAAAAGAAATCTTCACCTTCTTGTCATCTCTAATCTTTTATAATCGATTTTTGTTTCACATCACATTCCTTACAAAGATGAGATTTATGGGTGAATCTCATAGTGGACTGTCACAGGTGAAAATATTTATTTTATTTTTTCTTTGAAAAAATGATATTTGTATTAAACACCGTTTATATATATATATATATATATATATATATATATATATATATATATATTGAATGGATAGCATTAGATTTACTCCGCAACAATAGAACTATCATGGCCAAACATAACCAACGCACTGAACTTCAATACCGCTTTTGACGCATATCTATCCAACTATCCGTTCAAGCCTGCCTCTCTCTCTCTCTGGTGTTACCGTTTTGCTTGGTTAAAGGGTTTTCAGACACCGATTTTGCACCCTGTCGTTCATTCCCCCTATGCCTGATGAACCGTAATTCATTTCTAAAGGCTTTCCGGCCATGGCGAAAGTTCATGTTGGCGAAAACCGGTCACCAGCTCCGATTATATGTGGACGAACACAACATAGTTATCCCTTTGGTATTTTTTATGGGGAGAACCCTTTGAATTTCTCTTTCTCACTTATGTTATTAGAGGTAAGCATTGTCATCCTCATCACTCATGTGGTTCGCTTTCTTCTCAAACCTCTCAAACAGCCTAGAATTGTCTCTGAGGTTATTGTAAGTTTTCTCTTTTCTTTTCTTTGTCTCCTCCTTAATTATCTGATCTTCTCTTGACATGCATTATGAATTTGGGAAAAAAAAATTTATAAAACATAAATGATTATATATCTATATATATATATATATATAAATCTTTTGTTATTTGATCTATGAGAGTATGACATGTATTTTAATTTAATGTTTTCAAGGGTGGTTTAATAATCGGACCTTCAGGGCTAGGCCGCAACAAGAAGTTTGCTGCATATATGTACCCCAATAATGCCGAATTTGTGTTGAAAAACGTTGGATTATTGGGATTGATGTATTTCCTTTTTATATCGGGTGTGAAAGTGGAAATGGCAACAATATTGAAAACAGGAAGAAAGCAATGGTGCACAGCACTAATTGGAGTGTTTCTTCCTCTGTTAACCGTTGTGCTCTTTGGCCTAAGTATACGAAAATTTTTGGATGAAGATCTTGGACAAGTTGCTTCAATTTGGGGATTTTCTTCGTCTTTGGCCATAACAGCATTTGCTGTAATCTATCCAATCATTAGCGACCTCAATCTCCTGAACTCAGAGATCGGACGCATGGCCTTGTCAACCGCAATAATCAGTGATGCAATAGGACTACAGAGTATAATAGCGTTTGAGGTAGTCAAACAAGGGCAAACAAAGAATATTAATGGTTCTATTTGTTATCTAATTACCTTGCTGCTGGTGATTTCTTGCATTTTGGGTGGTGTTAGGCAAGCAATGAGTTGGATTATTCGATCAACTCCTGAAGGGCAGCCGGTGGCAGAAATATATGTGACAGCTATATTGTTAAGTGTTCTGGTGATAGGGTTTTTGAGTGATATGTTTGGTCTGGCTATTGCAAATGGACCATTGTTGCTGGGTCTGGCAATACCGCTGGGTCCACCTCTAGGGTCAACTCTTGTGGAGAGGAGTGAGACGATTATAATGGAGCTTCTCATGCCCTTTGCATTTGCGTATGTGGGAATGTCCATGGACTTGTTCTCCATGTGCGGGAAGTCGTCGACCTTGGTGCCACTTTTCCTCATGGTTTTGGTCGCGTACATAAGCAAGATTGTTGCTGTTTTGTTGGCTTCTCGTTTACTTGGAATGCCACTCAGAGATGGTCTCACTCTTGGCCTCATGTTAAGCTTAAGAGGTCAAGTGGAGATTTTGATTTTAATGCACTGGGTGGACTTAAAGGTGCTCTCTCTCCCTCTCTCTAATCCCATTTAGATATGCGCACGAGTTGCCTGGTGTTGAAGGAAAAAAGTCTTAATGGTAAAGTAGCAAGGAGTAAGTTCATGATCATGCAAATCGAATCCTGATATCTGTCATATATTTTAACGTAGAGTATCATGACATCATTTATACTTCAAAGTCTGAATTTAATTTGCATGACCATAAAGTTCCTTCATGCTAAATTACCAGTTAACTTCTTCTTTTTTTAGTTTTTAAAGGGGTTTACTTGACAGAGAGTATCCCCAATTGTGATTTGTTTGGTCCGGTCCTCACAAATATTTCTCATCTCCATCTTCCTCACACATACACACTGTCTTTGAAGTTCTAAAAGCAACTTCCATTGTCATCCAATCTCAACTGTAGGCTGTTTTGAATGTCTCAGTACAGATGGTAAAGAATCCATCTTTTACAATGATGGTGCTATCATCGACAATGATGTCTGCAATAGCTACGCCATTGATCAGCATACTCTATGATCCAACAAGGCCATACATGGTTAACAAGAGGAGGACAATCCAACACACCCCTCCAAACACAGAGCTCCACATAGTAGCAGGCATCCATGATCAAGCAAGCGTGGCCGGCTTCATCGATCTTCTTGATGTCTCATATCCAAGCCTGAACAGTCCTTTCTCAGTCTATGCTCTCCATCTGATCGAGCTTGTTGGCCGTGCCAATTCTGTGTTTATAGATCACGAGAACCAGGACCAGGCATTTGACTACACCTGCTACAACCCCATTCACAATGCCTTGAGGCTTTATGAGCAATCCAGATGTAAATTTATTAGAATGTATCCGTTCACATCAGTGTCACCTAGAAGAACAATGTATCAAGACATTTGTGAGCTCGCTCTTGCAAAGAAAGCTATTCTTATTATCTTACCCTTCCACAAGGAATGCTTCGATGGCAGTGGAATTGGGTTCGTGGATCATGGAGTTCAATCTGTGAACTTAAATGTCTTCACACATGCTCCTTGCTCTGTTGGCTTTCTTGTTGACAAGGGTTCTCTCCGGAGCCATCTTCTGAAGCGCTCACCGCACCATTTTGCTGTCCTTTTCTTGGGCGGTTCAGACGCTCGAGAGGCCCTTGCCTATGCAGATCGTATGGCCGGGAACCCTGGCGTGTCGCTTACTGTCTTACGATTCCTTCCTTTTGACAACAATGGAGATGATTTGATGGAGAAGAAACTTGATGATGGTATGGTGACGCGATTTTGGGTGAAGAATGAGGGCAATAAACGGGTGGTTTATAGAGAGGTAGTGGTGAGGAATGGGCAAGAAACTGTTGCAGCTATTCGGGCAATGAATAACAATTACTACAACCTCTGGATTGTGGGAAGGAAACAAGGGATAAATCCAGTGCTAATTGATGGATTATCAGAATGGAGCGAAAACCAGGAACTTGGAGTTATTGGAGACTATGTTACCTCCACTGATTTTAACAGTACAGCTTCTGTATTAGTGGTGCAACAGCAGGTTCTGAGAGGGCAAGACTAGGAAGATTTTGATGTTGTATATTCATTAGTAATGTATATATTATTACCCACATTTTTTTTTGGGAAGATTGATCTGAGGTTGTTCATGCAACCAAGATCAAGGGATAGATGCATTTAATTGGAAAATTAACGAGTAAAAAGTACTGTATTTTTGCCTTCTAATATCTGTTTACTTCAAAGTAGAGGAAATTGTGCCCTCCCAATACTCCCATAGCCAAGAGTAAGATTTTTGCCATCGTTATCCAATTCAAGGTTTTTCATAGTATCAATTGGTTACTTCACATATCCAATTCCAGGGGGAGTGTGAGAGTTTGATATAAGAGCAATTGGTTACTAAACTAAACATATCATACGTGGATGCCTAAAACTTTTAAGTCTCAGATAGAGCAATGAATTTGTTTATATATATACACAGATTAATGCTATATTTGTCAAATTTGTATATTAAATAACGTGACGATAATATGATAATATTTTAAATTATGTAATTAATATGATAAAATGAATTTTAAGGGTTTGTTCGAAATAATAACTGTGAGCTAAGTGTTTGTCATATCGAACTTTCGTGTTTAAATCTCACCAAAATTTAATGATCTCTTGGGGCTACCATGGACTCTCATAAGAACGTTTCTAAGACTGGTGGGGGTTCTGGTTTACCACATCATCATGCGACCGAAAGTTATGATTGATAGAGACGATTCTGAGTCATAAAAAAAATGATAAAATAATATAGTACTACATTAATCTCTTGTTTCCTCCGCCAGAGGAAGGCATAGTAGATGTTTTGGGCCTTTTTGGCAAATTAGATTCTGAGCCATGAAAGAAATCAAGATCTTGGGCAACTTAGTCCAACCATGAAGAGGATTTGGCGCACCCACTAGCTCTGTCATTGTTAAACAGCTGAAGATTCTGTACTCGATCCCATTAGAGATTGGGTGCAGATCATCTTCCGTCCCAGTTATACAATCAAATTCAATTAAATAACAAGTGACTTCTAGGGGCTTGGAGGGCATCTCTGTGAAGGCACTGATTCACTGGGAATTCAAGGGGTTTGTTGTCTCAAACACTCTCATGTCATTATGTTTTCGTGACTGTCATAAACTTCTGCGAGGTGATTGTATTTCAAAATTATAGCTTTTCTTGATTGTACATATTTTTCTAGGTTGACTGTACTTTTTTAAAATGTTTGCTGTTAGACCAAAAACAATCAAACTATATTGAAATAAAAAACAAACAACAATTTAATATTTCATGGCAAGCACAGGCCTCCCCCGCTGCAGCGCCGCAATAGAAAGGGCTGAACTACTAAAGAAACATGACCAAAAGCTAAAGATGAAAACAAACTGTTATTCAAAAGTTTGAACTGTAGCTACATAGCATTAATTAAGAAAACAGAACCACCTTTATGCGGCTGGAGGTCTTGCGCAAACATCACTGTTTCGGCTATTAGTGGTAGCGCTCATAACGAGCTTACATCCATATATATATATATATATATATATATATATAAATTATAAAGCCTAACCCTAATTTAATTAGGATTTTTAATTCTAGTTAAATAATAATACCACTCTTATTAGGACAAGGATTCCTAATCTTTTTAGGATTAAAATAAATTGAATCCTACCACTACCACTATCATGATAAAAAGTCCTACTAAAAATATAATAGTTTGATTTAATTGGTTTACATTTCCTCCCTTAAACTAAGGTCTTTAAGTTTCACCATGCCAAGTAATCTTTTCAACTTCAAAAAGGAATTTGTTTTGAGCGACTTTGTAAAAATATCTGCAACTTGTTTTTCAGAAGGACAAAATTCAAGCTGAATCTCTTTGTCATTTACCAAGTCACGAATGAAGTGAAACTTGATATCAATGTGCTTGCTTCTTCCATGAAAAACTAGATTCTTCGTCAATGCAATGACCGACTTGTTATCACAAAATATTGTTGTAGGATCATCCTACTTGTGTTGTAGAACACCAAGCATCCGCCGTAACCAAACTGTTTGAGTAGCAGTATTCCCTACTGCAATGTACTCTGCCTCTGCTATTGAAAGAGCAACAACTTGCTACTTTTTAAAAGACCAAAAAAAAAACACCAGAACCAAGATGAAAGACATATCCTGAAGTACTCTTTCGCATCTCAGTATCACCTGCCCAATCACTATCTGTATATCCAACAAGTTTCAAACTGTTAGAGGATGAGTAAAAAATACCATCACTTTACGTACCTCGAATGTGTCTCAAAATCCGTTTAGCAGCTTGCAAGTGAGATTAATGTGGAGTCTCCATAAATCTACTAATCAATCCAACACCAAACACAATATATGGCCCAGTAGAAGTCAAATATCTCAGACTTCCTACCAACCTTTTAAAGTAGGTTGGATTCATAAGATCACCTGTACCATCTCTCACCAACTTCAACATCTCCTCAACTGGAGTCAAAATTGGATTGGACTTATCCATCCTGAACCTTTTCAAAATATCACTGGCATACTTTTTCTGTGAAATAAAAATTTCACCATCTGTTTGAACAACTTCAATGTCAAGAAAATAAGACATTAGTCTCATATCTGTCATCTCAAAGTGAGCTATCATAGCCTCCCTGAATTCTGAAATCAATTTTGGATTATTGTCAATAAATATCAAATCGTTAACATATAAGTACACAATAAGAATATCACCATGTGAATTAGACTTGACATATAAAATATGCTCATAAGGACATCTCTTAAAACCATGCTCAACAAAATAAGAATCAATGCATGTATACCACGTTCTTGGCGCTTGCTTCAATCTATACAAGGCCTTATTCAATCTAAAGACTTTATTGTCATGCCCTTTTATCACATAGTTGGCAGGTTGCTCAACATAAACTTCTTCTTTAAGTACACCATTCAAAAATGCAGATTTATCATCCATTTGAAAAATTCTCCAATTATTTTGAGAAGTAAGAGAAACAAACATACAACCTGTATCAAGTTTAGCAACAGGAGAAAACATCTCAAAATAATCAATACCTGACTTTTGTTTGTAACCCTTAGCCACCAATCTTGTTTTAAAGCGATTTACCTCACCATTGGGCTTGTACACCCACTTCACACCAATTGGTTTCTTACCACTAGGAAGAGTAGTAAGTTGCCATGTGTTGTTCTTCTCAATTGCATGGATTTCATCATCCATGGCTTTAATTTAATGATCATCACGAGAGGCTTCTTCAAAAGTCACTGGATCACAATCTACAAATAAAGCAAAATTCACCAAATCTTTATTAGTTGGCTCATTATCACTACCAACAACATAATCCTGTAAGCGAGTAGGCAAGTGGCGCTAGCGTTGAGGACGCCTGAAGGACTTTGCATGGGATAATGACACATCTAAAGATGAAGGATCATTAATCTGAGGCTCACTCTGTACTTCAATCTACGGATCTGCATTATTAAAAATTAAAGGTGGCTAAATTTGATCATTCTGAGACCAATTCCAAACTCCTTGCTCATCAAAAGTCACATCACGACTGATAATCACCTTCTCTATTATTGGATTATACAACGTGTAAGCCTTTGACAATTGACTGTAACCAATAAAAATACACTTTTCATCTCTATCATCAAGTTTCTTTCTAAGATGATCTGGCACATGAGCATATGAAATGCATCCAAACACCCTTAGGTGTTTAATGACAGGTTTTTGTCCACTTCAAGCTTCCTGCGGGGTTTTGTTAGAAACACTTCTAATAGGGCACATATTCAAAACATAAATAGCACAAGCAACCGCTTCAACCCAAAATCTTTTAGGCAAATTTTTAAATTTCAACATGCATCTAACCATATCCATAACAGTTTTATTCTTTCTTTTCGCCACTCTGCTTTGCTGTGGAGTATATCTAGCTGTCAACTAATGCTTAATACCATGTTTCTCCAAAAAAATCATCACAAACAAGATATTCTTTACCCCTATCAGTTCTCAAAGTTTTAATTTGAAATCCACTTCACTTTTCAACATAAGCCTTGAATTTTTGAAAAGTATTACAAGCATTAGATTTATGTTGCAAAAAATAAACCCATGCTTTTCTGCTAAAATCATCAATGAATTTAATAAAGTACCTACTGCCACCATTAGAAGGTACCTCCACTGAGCACAAATCTAAGTGTATCAACTCCAAAGGCCTCTTGGCTCTCCATGAATTTCCTGTAGGAAAAACATCTCTATGTTTCTTTCCCATAACACAAGTTTTATTTGGGATATCAATAGCAGGCAAACTAGAAACCCAATGTTTTCTAGTAAGAAAATTAAGACTGCCAAAATTTACATGCTCAAAACGCACATGCCATAACCAACTATCATCATCAATCATAGAACTAAAGCAAGGCAAATTTTCATATTTAATATTCAAGGGAAATAAACGATTTGGAATCATGTTTACCTTTGTTATTAGCCCCATACGATCATCATTGATTGTGCAAACTCCATAGTGAATTCAGCATATCATAACCTCTTTCTGAAAGTTGTCCCATACTCAACAAATTTTTTTGCAAACCTGGTACATAAAACACATCTGAAATATACTTGTAAGACCTATTCTTCAATCTTATTGCTATTCTGCCTTTACCCATCACAGGTATCTTTGAGTTATTTCCAAACTTTACCTCTGATCGAACGGACTCATCCAAATCAGAAAAACATGTCTTTTTCACCACACATGTGATTACTACAGCCAGTGTCTAAATACCACTTAGCACCATCATCATTATCCATAACATTACAAGTCAGCAACACGGTTTCTACTTCATTATTACCACCAGGATTATTTTCAACAATATTAGCTTGATAATCTCTATCATTCGAACTTCTAGATCTGCACTTAGACTTTTTATGCCCAAACTTGCCACAATTAAAACATTGAATATTATATTTATGAGATTGTGGATTAGAATTGTTACCATTCTTTCTTCTTTGGACTGGTCTGTGCTGCTAATTATTTTTCTGCCACTGATTGCCTCTGCCTATTCCTCCACTAGGTCTGTTTTGCCCATTATTACCTCTACCTCCTCTATTGTTGTGATTCTGCCCTCTATTCTGGTAGTCCTTGAAAACGTTGATTAAATCCTACATTATTCTGAGACTCGCCTTTTTCATTCTTTAAATTTAATTGAGCTTGCAAAGCTTCCTCAACTGAATTTTTTGATTTTTCATTCAAGCATTGTTCATGAACCGTTAACGAACCCTGTAATTCATCCACTGTCATAGATTCCAAGTTAGCAGACTCTTCAATAACTGTCACTTTATATTCAAACCGCAGTGTCAAACTTCGAAGAATTTTTTCAACAATTTGACGGTCTGTTATTTATTCACCATTCGTCCTCATCTCATTAACAAGTGCCGCGGTCCGCGAAAAATAATTAGAAATAGTTTCTGATTTTTTCATCTACAACAACTCAAAATCTCTGTGCAATTTTTGTAATCCTTGCCTTTTTCACTTTATCAACACCAACATATATTTTTTTAAGAATATCCCATACTTGTTTTGCAGACTGAACATGAGCAATTTTACTAAGAACAGAAATATCCAAAGCTTGATGAATGCAATTTAAAGTTTTGAAGTGTACTTGCCTTGTTACCTCATCTGTATCTGTTGCAAGCTCTTCCTTAATGAATTTCGTCGTCAAACTACTTGAACCAAAAAAGGTCAACATTGTATTCTCTCAAATATGAAAAAGAGATTTTCCATTAAATTTATAAACCGTACTAATAAATGAAGTCATCTTTATGAACAAAGAAACCAGACTATGATACTAATTGTTTGGCCAAAAACAATCAAACTATTTTGAAATAAAAAAAAAAAACAGCAATTTAATATTTCATGGCAAGCACACGGCCTCCCCCACTGCAGTGCCACAGTAGAAAAGGGTTGAAGCATAAAGAAACATATGACCAAAGGGAAAAGATGAAAACAAACTGTTATTCAAAAGTTTGAACAGTAGCTACATAGCATTAATTAAAAAATTAGAACCACTTTTATGCGGCTGGAGGTCTTGCGGCAAAACATCACTGGTTCGGCTTTTAGTGGTAACGCTCATAATGAGCTTACATCCATATATATATATATATATATATTTATAAAAATTATAAAGCCTAACCCCTACTTTAATTAGGACTTTTAATTCTAGTTAAATAATAATACCACTCCTACTATGACAAGAATTTTTAGTCTCATTAGAATTAAAATAAATCAAATCTTACCACTACTATGACAAAAAAACTTACTAAAAATATAATAGCTTAGTTTAATTGACTCACTGATTCATTGGGAATTCAAGGAATTTATTGTCTCAAACACTCTCTTGTCATTATGTTTTCGTGACTGTCATATACTTTTGCGAGGTGATTGTATTTCAAAATTATAGCTTTTCTTGATTGTAAATATTTTTCTAGGTTGACTGTACTTTTTAAAAATGTTTGGCCCTAAATTCAAAAGTAAATTTTTTTTCTTTTTGTTTTTGGATTTGGCGATCAAGAGTATCTCGCGTCAGCTTGTGCATAGCAGACTAAGGTCCCTCTCTAGTACGATCAAAGGTAGATTATCTACGCCGAGATTAAGAAATTCGCAATGAATTTTACCCTCTCACAGCTTGACTCCAAAGGAGAATTTTCATTCCGTGGAAATTAAATTCGTAACTTGTGCTAGCAAGATACTTATCATGACTCGCTCCTCCGCTGATCTACCCTCTTGGAATTCTTGACCCTACTCTTATACCCACTACAGATGCACATCTAAATCTCAAATTAAGTGGAGGGCATTCTTGTACTTATGTAGAGTGACAAACCAAATACTAGTTCTCAAATATGTGAAATATTGCAGAGGACTTGAACCCAATTTGTCAATATGGATTTGGAAGAACTCTGCCTCTGTTGCTACCTTCTCTGAAACATTGTGATATTTGTTTTACATGTGAAACTTGGAGTTCTATTCAACAGGAATTCACCTGTAGAAGCATATGCTGTTTGGTGACTTGGTGTCGTTAGTTTGAAATCATCATCTACTAATAACACTTTGTGAATTATAATATACAATATAACCAATGTAGGTGACACGTGAGAGTAATCCCAAATCTTGGTGCTACCTACTTGACACGTCTTAATAGTGCATGTGACTAAAGTGTTGCGTAATATGATACCAGAGAGTGGTTTACAAAGGTATCTCGTGTGAAACAAATGATTCCCTCTTCGTGCGAAAAAAAAAAAAAAAATACACAAGGGTATTATTGGTAAAACATGGATATATGTATCTCAAAATTGACTGTGTTGGGTTTTAGAAAGTTGTGTAAAATAGTGGAACAACTCATGCGCACACCAGGAAAAACCAGTGAAATTCTGGTTATCCGGTCCGAAAAATGATTAACTGAAGTTACTGAACCCGTCAACCGTATCACGCCTGCGTGAGAATCTTGGCTGTTATTCTTGTCTTTAGATTCTAAAGTAATGCTCCATACTTGTCCTAAAAACCTTTTAAATTTTCACAACAGGTATTTGCTCCATCCATGGTTTATCATTGAAAGGAAAAAGAGTTGTTAACTTGTAATAGTCATACTGAGGTAAGCGTGATGACTTTTGGAAGCCATTTTTGACCTCAAGAAGTTGGTTTACTATAAAGAGTTTTAGCTGAAACATTAAGTCTTATAATCCTTATTAAAATAGTCAAGGGTTGATTAGGTAGGAAAACAATCCATGAACCAATCTGGGGATAGCATCTAAACCTGCCGCTTGAAACTGGCATTTGCAAAAAGGATTGATAGCGTTTTCATTTTAGTTTTACGTCAATTGTCAAAGCTTAGAAACTAACAGACTGAGTTCATTGAACTGACTGCATAATTTTATTTACTTTAATGTTTGAAACAATTGCTCTAATTGACTTTCTTCCTGTTATCATGTCTGAAAAAAAGGGCTCCAAAGTCCATGGCATCTAGAACATTCACAATAAAAAAAAAAACAGAAAAGAAGGCATCCTGTAATTAGATCATAGGGAGGGTTGAAATTGTTTGTTTGGAAATTTCCCAAAGAGCTAATCATAGGTTCTTCTCTCTATTGGAACAATGGCAAACCCTTTTCTCGCGTCCTTTTTCAATTTTGTTGTGAATTCTAGATAGGAGTACGTAGTTTCAAGTTATGTTATACATAATGAGTTTTCTCGAATTACTTGCTTGTATTTAAGAGTGGGAAAAGGTAATTAAAAAATCTGTTATACATGACATTTTGGGTTGTTTTTCATATGCATCATGAGTTGCAGCCATTTATTTATGATATTCCTAATCATCAGAAAAAATTTGAGCATTGTCAATACTAATTGAGCCAAGCTTGATGCGTGAAGAGCTTGAGCTAACATAATATTTGGATCGACTTGTTTTATTGTATAGATCATAGTGTCGCTCATTTGAAGATTAAAATATATTTCTTAATCCCTTTTTTCTTCGGAGTTCATCCTTTATTTGTAATGGAGAGACCTCTTCCTTTCTACGCATCTAATTTTTCTTTCTTTTTTTTCCCATTTATTTTGAGGTTTGAGGGCCTTGGAAAGTTGGAATTGTGTCGTGAGCTTTTAGCCTTTGTTTTTTAGACTATATAGTGTTATAAAAGAATGAAAGAAAGAAGAAGAAGATTAAGAAAACTTGGAACTCTTTCATTATGCCTTGTCAACTGACAGAATTACAGCAATGAAATGGATATGACTAATTATGAATCTGAAATCCAACTCTTTCTTGGCCTGAAAAAACTAAGCATTAAAATCAAGCATGAGAAATCTTCTGCTTAATCAAGCAAAGTTATCCGGACTTGCTACAAGAAAATAGGTAAAACAAAACACAGAAAATCACCACACAAATGCAGACAACCAAAGACATAATATTGAGGACTAGCAAAAACTCCGTACTGTTTGTAACCATTGATTTTGCTCTCATGATGATCTTAACATGGAGGCAGATCTGCTGGAGGAGGCTCTATTGACTGCAATTCACCAAC
The DNA here is from genome assembly GCA_008638375.1 of Nyssa sinensis. Taxonomy (NCBI): domain Eukaryota; kingdom Viridiplantae; phylum Streptophyta; class Magnoliopsida; order Cornales; family Nyssaceae; genus Nyssa; species Nyssa sinensis. The sequence continues at coordinate 14,129,931 of CM018031.1, forward strand.
TCCATTCTCAACCAAGAATGACATTGCCAGACCCCAGGTGAGATGAGAATCTATGTGACAATGCATCAACCAAACTCCTGTTTTAAACCAGAAAAAAAATTATTTATAAGTATTCAATTGATTCATCTATGATCAATCAAACATGTGGAATCAACTATAGATTATATTATCATTACCTGGATTATCAGCCACGAATCGGATTACTGCCCATCCGCCAACAGGGACATCAATAGTGTTTCTCACTGGTGGATCAATGAGGTTAAATTTCGCAGTATCTCTATTAGGGTTGAAATTACCAAAACCTTGTCCAACAACATAGAAATGGTATCCGTGAAGATGTATGGGATGATCTTCTGTCGAGAAGATAGCTGTATCTTGCAAAACAATTTGCACCCTGGAGCCAAATTTGAGCTTGTAGAGCTTAGTACTAAAAACAGGCCGCCAAAGTGCACGACTCACATTGCCAGTGTAATCAAATTTCACCGGTGGAACGGGTGGGAAGTCGGTGGTGAAGATGCCAGGTATGTTTTGGTAGTAGGCTTGGAGTAAGGAGGTTCTTCTTGGGAGGACAAAAGATACATTGTTCATACTGGCGGCGAAGCGGGTATTATTAGGCCCTTGACACCGGGGTCCAGGATTGCAGTTGAGAAATCCTAACCCCACGGTGAAAAATAGGCTGTCATCGATTTGGGTTGGGACTTTAGTCTGGGAAAGACTCTTTAATTGGCTTGTGAATGCAGTCACAGTGGCTGTGTCATTATAAGCTGGAAGTTGTGGTAAGGTTGGTCTGGAGGAAACACCCCTTTTGGCAGATTTGTATTCAAGTATTGCTGTGGTAGTGGTATTGTCAAATGGTGCATTCCGGGCACTAGCGTAGGCGCGTGCTGCAATGTAGTACCGTCCTGGGGTCTGATTAGCGGTCAGGAGGACATTGGTTGTCTGGCCAGGTCCTAGCATGATGACTGAGGTGGTGAAGGGCTTGTCATAGGCAGCATCAGCACCAACAACAGTAAGTCTGTGGTTGGCTACACTGAAGAAGAGTTGTTGATTGAGTGCAGCGTTGATGACTCTGAGGAGAACTGTATCGCCCAAGTCCACCAAAAATTTCAGAGTCTCTGCATTGTAATTTAGAATTTTATCAAACATTTGATGAAATGACTATTTGATAGAACAGAGGTCATGTTGTCATTTCCATGTTAACTGGCCACTTAATCTCATCCAAAGTTCAGAGAGTACATTTGAGGTTACTACTAATCAGATTCAGGAATATATAGTTCAAGAGCAGCTTTAAACCTTTGCTGGAGCATCTGTAAAGATCGCCAGGTTGGCCATTAATGGTGTATGCATCGGACACATTTGGAGCTCCTCCAGTGAAAGTTGCCTGTCTTAGGACATCAATGGGGTCTCTGTCCCACCATTCACCTGTTCATCATAATCAAATCATCATCACATTAGTTACCTGAAAATTGCTATGAACATGAATTTTACTGTATTGTTGGTTCTTACCGAGAAGAATTGGGAATTCTAGCTTCGGCTTTGGGAATGGATATGAAGAACCCAGTTTAGGATAGATGATGAGTGCACCATAGACAGTGGCTCTAAGCCATCTGCTGTGAGCATGCCACCACAATGTACCCTCCTGATTTTCAATTGTAAACCGATATGTGTAGGTGGCTCCAGGCTTGATCGGACACTGGGTCACATATTCGGGGCCATCTGCCCATGGCGTTCGCATCTGTCGGATTCCGTGCCTGATGCATAAAAACAGAGATTAGTTATCAAATTAATTATCATTTTTAAAGTAAAATTGCATAGTAATGCTATCTTTATTACGAGATTTTATTAAATTATTTTGTTTGTTGACGTGTTTGTTTGAATACTAGTTAATGCTGTCTCTTGGTATATCCGATTGCTAATGAATGAAACTTCTTCGTGTTAAACAATAAAATGTCTTGATGCTAGGTAATCCAACTGGTGCCATGTGAGTTTAAGAAGTTCCATTGACTAGTACTAAAAAGCTGAATTAACAAGCATCGGTACATACTAAGAAGCTGTATTTAGTAGCACCTACATATATCAAGATATTGCATTTATTAACAATCAAATAATTACATCAACAAATAAAAAAATTTGATAAAATATCATGATAATGATAACATTACTCGAAAAAGATGTAATGGAGATACTAAAAACTTTGTAATAGGCTTGTTATGTGTCATGTTATTGGGTCGGATACTCGGATCCGGACGTGCCCACGTCTTATCAGGTCAGACCTCAACCCGGGCTTAGATGCGCATACTCTAAGCAGAAGTTATGGAGTTACCAGTGGAGGGTGACATTGTAACGACCAATGTTTATGGCTTTAATAACAAGAGTATCTCCATCTCGTACAGCCAAAGTTGGCCCTGGAAATTGGTCATTGACAGTAATTATGTTGTGGATTCTGCACAGCCTCTTCACTGGCGTTTCTTTTACCTATTTCAATAAAAAAAGATGTTTGTTAACAACGACCACGAAATCACTAGAGACTACAGAGACGAAGAAGAAAGAAGAAAAAAAAAAACATACAACAAACTCATGATAGTGAGTTTCAGCATTTGAAAATGAAGCTATGAATGCCAATATGGTGAGAAGGCCGAGGAAGAGGCCACTAAAGGTATACATCTTTCTTTCTTTTTCTCTCTCTTCAGCCTTGTGTGACTGAAGTTTTAAGTCAAGTCAGTAGTGTGTGGATTAGACGGTATGATGGGGCAATTATTTATACTGAATTGAAGAGGAAATAGAAAGCTTAGCATTAAAAAAACATTGAGAGAGAGAGAGAGAGAGGGGGAGAGAGAGACTTTTTGGGCTTTTTGGCAGATTAGGTTAGAGCAGGCCGGTTAAAGGGTAAAGTCAGAAAAGTCCTGACTTTAGTTCTCTAATAAACAAGATTTTATAAATTTTTTTTATATTTTAAAAAATATATTTATTATAATAAAATAAATAAATTTTTTTGTCTTCTTAATTTCTCTATTTTATTATACAACTATCACCTAATAACTACTTTTTGATGGTATTTATTATCTTCTTGTTTATCTCATTTTATTTTTTTCAATAATTAACGTTCTTATTTTTTTATTTATAAAATTCTTTTTTGAAGTCTAAAAAGTACTTTTTAACCTGACAACCTACTACATTTATATTTTTTGAAAAGAACTCTGCAACCTGGCATTTTGGCAACCGCTTCTCTCTTTTCTTTTTTTCTTTTCCTCCTTTCTCTGTTCAGCACCCAGCTGCTTTTTTTTTTTTTTTTCTCTTTTCTTTTCCTGCTTTGTGCACCAGCCACGTTCTCTTCTGTTGTTTGCTTCAGCTGTCCTTTCTTCTTTATTTTATTTCCTTTAGCTGCCTACTCTTTCTTCACTTTTTTTTTTCTTGCCCAGCCATGCCACCCCTTTATGTTATTGGCTTTGGGCCTTCGTGACTTTGTTCTTTGGCGTAAGCCAAATTGACAAATTTTTTCCTTTTATGTTTTGGTATTTTGCATATGTTTTGTTTGTTGTATTGGACTTTGGCGTTTTGCAAGTGAAGCCATTTGGAATTGGCAAGTTGCTATGCGTGAGTCGTGAAGTATTGTAAATTTTGATTAGCTTCTTTTATGTTTGCTGAATCTGAAGATTAAATTGTTTCATAATCAGGTTTTATTGTTCTAACTTTGAATTTTTTAATTTAAAATTTATATTATCTTTTAAGACATATATAATTAGATTGTCTCTATTTTTTTTTACTGTAATTGGTTCATTGAATCTTTGATTATTAATTTTGTATTAGCTATTAAAAATATATAAAATAATTGTTATAAATACATTTTAATTTTTTGTATATCAAAAGAATTAAGTGGATTGACAATATTATCAATTGAAAAAGAAATGTTAGAAGAAATTCATTATAAAAATTGAATTAGTAATTTTGCATATCAAAAAGCTAGAAAAATAAATTTTAAATAAAAAATTTATAAAATTTTAATAAATAAAAAAAGTTTCATTTTACAATTTTGTTTTAGGCTTATAAATGGGTTGAGCCGTCCTGGGTTAGAGTCAACAGGGGTATGAAAATCTTAGGCAACATAGTCCAACCAAAAAGAGGATTTGGTGCACCCACTAGCTCTGTCAATTGTTAAACAACTGAAGATTCTGTACTCGATCCCATTAGAGTTTGGGTCCAGATCGCCACCCTGCATACAGGTTCAGTTAATAAACAAGTCTCTTCATGGGATATGGAAACCAACTTTGTGATCTCCACGAAACCTAATAGGTTTAATCTCAACTCCAAGAGTAGGTTTAGGAGGGAGCTATCTCTGCCAACTGCTACTTTGGTTCCAAGTCAAGCACTATTTGCCTTCCAAGAAAAGATTCATTATTGTATTCGTTTTGAATCTAACCCCATGAATAGTATAAAGTTGGATCCATATTTACATCTACTGAGATGAGAAATCCAAAAGTTAATAAGAAGAAAGAGAAAGAGATAGGTTGGTGAGAAGAGTGAGAAAAGAAAGATAAAAATATATAAAATATAAAATAAATACTCCTTTTGAATACCAATGTTAGAATAATGTATAAAGTTAAAAATTATTAGTGTATGCATAAACACTGCAGAGTATCCAAATGAATATTTTGAATCCAAAAATAAATCCCCTTTTGGAGTTGCGCCTAATGTCTCTAATGTTGGGATACACGGGTACCTCAAAACAGTTATGAGCCACATTGATTAGAAAGTAAACTTTTCATTAGTATATTGATACTCACATTGTTGGGTCTTGTAAAATTTTGTAAAGATGTGAGATACACGAGACTCTAAGGAAGCTCAATAAAATTCAGACTACCCGTTTTGAATTTCAATGTCTTTCCTTTATTATTTCTCTGCCAACACTAAGGTTCTTCTTAATTCCAAGGGACACAATTACTCTTAAAGGCAATATTTTCTTTGCTAACACTAAGGTTCTTCTTCCAGCGAACAAAATTAAAATTACTCTTAAGGGCGGCGGTCAGCTCTTTTGTCTCCTTTCTTACTTTACTTTTGGTTTGTAGTTGATAGTTTTATTATTTTGTTCTTGTCTTTGCATTGAAAAGTATTATTCATACTAACCCTAACACGGTTTAAATTTTCACAACATCTAATACTCTATCATCTGCTAGGTGGTTTTCTTGAAATTCAGACATACCACTTAATTTTATTGGTTGTACTTTGAAATGTTTATGGGTTCAAAAGGCCACCATAAAATAAAACCTAAACTTTGCAAGATTGTAGTAAAATTACTTTGCAAATATTTAGACTCTCACTTACATCAACACAGACAGATCTGTGCACCCATGGAAAATGGCATACCAACATTTTTAAACACAAGAGGCCTGTTTGGATTAAAAAAAAAAAAAGGTGGATTCAATAGATTACAAATGAATTGATTTGTTAATTAAGTACCTTTAGTAATAACGAGGTTTGTAATTGTTTTAAAAGTTGAATTTGTGGTGCCATCCTGCTTCATGCAAACGGGATCGTGGATTTCTGTGATCTTCACAAACTAATCTTTAATGAGAGTCAGACTCAAACTGATTCAATTCAATTCAAGTTAACAAAGTTTTATCACAATTATTTAAAATCAGTTGCATAAATCTTATTTTAGTACTATTTAAGAATATTCCTAAATTAGACGACACATAATGATTCATGAAACATAACTAAAGCTGACACATAAATCCAAGTTTGATGTCAAAACGTAGGAAGAAATGTTTTGCAGGAAACATAAAGTCTTGTAGTAATTATCAACAAGTAGTTGGCTAGGCAGACAATATTCCACGCATCAAATCTCAGGAGATCATCAGCATCTAAATTACCTGCCATTTAGAACTAGCATTTTCAACTGCATGTCTATCATGTCTTCGCCTTAGTTTTACGTCAACAGTCAAAGCACAGTAACTAACAGAGGCCTCATTTCATTGAAATGAACATTTTAGCTACTTCAATGTTTGAAACAAATGATTGTTGAATTTTGGTTAAGGTTTGGTGTACTCAGAGTAATCAAGTTCAAGTTCTGTATCTTTTGCGTTGGTTGACTGGCTTTCCCTTATTTATTTCTGATTAGTACTCCAAGCACCATGTTTGATCAACTAATGTTTACTGTGAATAATATATATATATATATATATATCTATATTATTCACAGTATGTGCCATGGCAGAAACATTAGTTGAGACATTTGTTATATATATAGACACAGACACACAGACACATAAATTTAATTAAAAAAGCTGAAGTGTATGAATATAAACATCTACTCCATGATATTATTAACAGTATGTGCCATGGCAGAAACATTAGTTGAGACATTTGTTATATATATATATATATATATATAGACACACACACACACACACACACACAAATTTAATTAAAAAAGCTGAAGTGTATGAATATAACATCTACTCCATGATAACGACCGTGAACAATCTGGTTGTTCATGATAAGTAGTTGTGTGAGAGGATTAGCTTCAATCAAGGCACTAATTAGTACGGTAATTATTATTAAAATGAGGAAGGTTGGATTAGTTTTGCTCCCCAAATTTACTTTATAACTAAAAAGACAAATGTTCTCAATCATTGTAGCCTTTCAGTAACTATAATTAGTTAGGTAACCCGCCAAGGGACACCTCTACAGTTACGAATATATATAATATAATATGCTACAAAACAAAACTAGATTTTATGTGTGTTTGTGTGGGTGGGTGGGTGGTTGTGCGTGTGTTTTGCATTACTATGTATTAAAACTGTAAGTGAGACTCGTGGTTAACAGTAATGGTGATGGTCAGGTACGAGGATTACCATTATTTAATGCATGGTAATTGTCTCTTCCAAAATTTTTTTTAAAAAACTTTTTTTAGACAATTTATCAAACACCACATCAAATAATGATGTCAAACATTAACGAACTTGTAGGAGGGCTCGGGGCAGTAACCGTCCAAGATTTTAAAAATTTGTATTTTTATCTCTATTTTTAAATGTAAAAAAAATTCTAAAACTTAGGATTTTCCCTTTCTCCCAAAAAAAAATTCATATTTTTACAAATAAAATCTCACAAAATTTTAATTTTTGCATGCTTGCCCCCTAAGTCCATTGTTTAGATTTACAAATAATGAAAAAGAATCTCTAATAATTTTTCCAAGAATGAGAGGCTTCATGTTCAAGCCAATGCGGAGAAGGGGATATAAAAAACATTGCTGGAGGGAGGAAAGTAAAATAGAGAAACGCTAGCAGAGATTGCAATTTAACTCAATTTGGCACAAGCTTGAGGTGAAGACATTATTGTGCCTCATTATATTTTAAAAAAAATTGTTATATATAATCAATATTTATAACATAGAGTTATACATTTATAAAAAATAAATAATGTCATTCTAATTCTTATTAACATACATATTTCTAGGGCCAAGATTCTGTCCAAGTACCCATCCCTGACAAACAAAATTAGTACGAGTTCAATTCTCCCTTCCCATGTCATTCTATCACATAACATAAATTTACACATTTAAATTTATACATGCAAAAATATTTAATAAAATATAAAAATATTTATATATATCAAATATATAATCTGGAAGGAATAGCTTCCCAACCCTTGTCAAATTTTAATATTTTTTCATATCCCTGCCCAACCTGTTTATTCTCTCCAAACCCATCACATTTAGGGACCGTTTATTCTCTCCAAACCTATCACACCCATCACATTAAGGACTGTTTATTCTCTCCAAACCCATCACATTAAGGACTAAGGACGGGACAAGACAACTGATTACGAATAAGGAATCAGTTTTTGAAAACCCTTACCTTACGTCGCAATTCATGACTTAAAAATCAAAGTTTCGAATTAAGTCACTGATTGCCAATATTTAAAAAAAAAAAAAAAGTTTGTTAACTTCTTTGATTTGTGTATAGCATTTTTCTTCGAAATTATTCATTTACTAAGAACTCAAAAAACCCCCCAAATGTTTCACACAGTTATTTCAATGGCCATTATTTTTTAGGTAAGCAAATTACACACATACTTTAACTAATTCAACGACTTTATTTTTTAATATAACAACGATTAAGAGAACAGCTAGAGAGAGTTAAAAGTGTACTTCATACCACACGCACACTAGACAAGTATGAGCATTCTGGGACCAGTTTCCACATCAACTTTGCCATGTCTTATCTTCTTGAAAACATCCTCAAAAAGAGTGATAACCATGCAATCCAGACAGTTTACAGCAAAGAAGCACCAATGAAATGAATTATACATTGCCAAAATTTAATGCTTAAAGAACTAACATTACAAGCTTGTAAAAAACCGAAACATGCTCAAAGAAGAACTTCCATCTGACATGAGATTCTCCGAATGAAGAAGATTAAGAACAAAACATTGTGTTTCCCCCGAATTTTCTTTTACAGGACCTGGAAGCTAAAAGCTCAGGACGGGTTTGATATCCCCGATAACTCAATATCGCAGCAAAGCACCATCAGAATAAATCAAAGGTAGAAAACTGTGTTACCACAGAGAGTGCCTTTCAAACTTAGTGCTGTACATGTAGTTTCAGAGACTGCAATGCTTTAACTTTTAGTTCACAAATCCGGAGAAACTCACACAGTAATGTGCGCTGCCCAGTCACTATTTTCCTCACAACATCAACAGGACTCCAAGATTTTAATGCTTGGGAGATCCGTTCACCAAGTTCTATATCATTGATGGATGAGATCAGAGTTTCTAAAATTTGGAATACTTTCCCAGGTCCTTCAATCGGTTCATTTCTCCGAAGAATGGAAAGTGTGGCTTCCAATTTATCATCCACTTGCCCATTGATTTGTTCTCTTAACCATTTCGTGACGTCTTCTAGAACACCACATAGAGATTGGATTGAATCCCGAATTTCATGAGTTAGTTGAGAGTTTGACTGTTCTGCAGGTCCACCTTTCTTCTTCTTCTTTCCAGATGGAAGAGATGAGCGAACACAAGACTGGATTATGAGACCATGCCAAGCCAAGGGTTCTGTAACCAGTTGCACCAAAACATGAAGATCACAACCAGGAGAAGAAACTAGCGGTCCAGTGGATCTGACCACCTCCAGGATATACTTCCCTAGCAAAGAATTTACAATGTGCCAAGTACCAGGCCTACATATGTCACTATCAGGCAGCCCAGGCTTGTGAGAAGTCAGGTTCCATGCATTCAAAAACACAGCAAAGTTCATCCAGTCAACCAGGTACGAACCCAAAGCCTGCCCAAGTTGGAAACATTTTCAACATGAAGCCATTCTAACAGCACCAGCGTATAGGTAAAAACCTTCTGAAACAAACTTACCCAAAAAAAACTGAAACTTAACATTGCTTACAGAAAATATCTATCAACTTAGGAACCTAGCATCCTTTACAATTCCCCATTTTTTTTAACATGCATGCAGGTACTATTTTATGCATGTCTAAGGCCTAAACAAAGTAATGTAAACAGAGCATAACCTAGGTGTCTCCAAACAAGTAAGATTCCACTGTATGTCAGGGTGTTGAATACTTCTAAACCCCATACCAAGGACGAAGGGGCGACTTTTTTTGTATCTTTTTTTTTTCACAAGTCAAAGAAACAACTAAATTTTAGAAGCATCTAAAATGTCCTCTTACAAATCCAAGGGTAAGATGAGACTCCACCCATTTTGAAAATGCCAATGAATCAGAGACTACTAACATAAGCATGCTAGTGAAGTTCTTTTGATTTTTTTTTTTGGGTAAGTAATAGTAATTGTATCCAACCAAATGAGCCAGAAGGAGGGCTTAAGTGCTTAACCCATGTACATGAAACATATACATCAAAACAGTTAATCCCTCGTACACATATTTCCCAAAAACTCTACAAAGAAAACTACATCTATTGTATACAATCTGGTATACCAAGAAATCAACGTAAGGAGCATAAGCTGATGCTGAAAACTTATAGAACGCTTCCTAACTTCAAAAATCCTATTGTTTTTTTTTTTCCCTCCATAAATACCGAAAAGACAAAGAGGAGCATCTTCCAAATCTTCCCTGCTTCCCTGTTCTTGCCACCTCTGTTCCAACTATGCAAGGAGTGACCTCGGTATTACCCAATCAACTCCAAAAAGAGCGAAAAGAAGCACCCACAAATCCCTAGCCATCAAACAAAAGAGGAGGAGGTGTTGAGGCAATTCCTCTTCTCACTTGCACAAGCAACATCTATTAACCAAGCTGAACCCTCTTTTCTTTTCAAATTACATATAGTGAGGATCACCCAACAAAAACAAAAACAGAAAGACCAGCTTCAGCAGCACCCTAGATCTCCATATACTCTTTTAAGGAAAAGATTCACTACAGCACCTAGTAAAAAAAAAAGGACTTCACCGACAAAAACATGACTTGGATGTCTTCTCCCGTGCCCATTCAAGTTTTCCTATAAAGAAGTGCCAAAAACTCAATAAATTTTCCTGTCTCCCAATCCTGAAAAGCCCACCAAAAAGTAGGGCTCCATACAACGATGCCCCAGGAGATTAAGGGAAGGGGTATTAAGAATTCACTATCTAATGATTGGCTTTACAACTAATGCAAGTAATAGGAAATAAAGCTTTATATCTTCGCCTAAAATGCGAAGGACAACAACAATTAACTTTTCCTAACTTAGGAATTATCACATATCTTTCAGTGTTCCTTAGCAAAAACCAATGATCTTAATTGGTAAACTTCTCTTTGAGGAGAGCTACAAATATTCCACACATGCAAATCACCTTCCAAAATGATTCTCTTTTTTTCTGGTAAGTAATAATTTATCCAAACAACATTCAAAATGATTTTCTCACACGCAGTATGTGCTATGGCTTTTGCACATCCTCAAAGCAACAAAAAAGAAGTTACATGGCACACAATGAATGATATGCATATTCACCTCGCCTCGCCTCACATTATTTTTTCCCTCTTCCCCTTAGTTAACTTACTGCAAGAATTTAGAGGTAGTGCAAGTTATCTTGTTAGAGGGGTGAATGATGTCTGGACTCCTCTTTTTTACCCCTTTTTTTGGTCCAAAGGCAACAGTAGGATACACAAAAGCGGCTGCGGAGGGTGATGAAGTTCTTCAACTCCCAAAAAGTGAGGAGGTTTCAGTAGTTCTACAAGTACTCCCATAAGGGGAGTTGGCTGAAATAAAAATATAAGATAGAAATATATAATGATCAGATCAATAGCAGAACAAGTATAGAGTTGAACTGCAGGAAACCATACCTCTGAAGATTTCTGGCCACTTGAAACCCCAAAAACAAGTTCTATTGCATCCTGAAAAGCAAATCCCAACATCTTTGCATAGCGCTCAAGCAAAATCTTCAGCTCTGACGAAACTTTGGGGTCAAATACAGAACCATTGGCTTCGATATTTTCTTTGAGTGATGACGAAGCACACTGTATAGACAGATAGATCATCCGAGGAAGTAGAGATCTCCTCTCAATGGCTTTTAGTAAATTGACTTTCATTTGGGCGGTCTGATGTTGCTGCCCCAAGAGATAACACATGAGAATAGAGTATTGAATTTCCATTAGAAATCAAGGTGGCAACGAAATATAGAACAATGCAAAAGGCATCAGTCATGTTGACACAACATTTATTTCATGAAGAGGATATGAGCATAAAAATATCATGGTCAAGAGTTTTTTTTTTTACAAGTAAAAATGTGTTCAAAAAGCAAGAAACATTAAAACACACTTCCTTTAACCTCTACACGAGTCTCATATCACTAAAGAAATTCACTAAAATATCTACTGAAATAGTGGGAGCATACAACCCAAAAATATAAAGTAGTCAAAAAGCAGCTTTTAAGCACAGCCAAAGACCGTTCAACCCTGTCAAAGTTCTATGATTCTTCTCCAGATGTTTACCTATCCTATACTTCCAACGCCCTCTCCAATGAATCAAGAGATCCATAACTGTCGCCATAGTCACCTACTGAATAGTGAATACAAAAAAGCATAAATACAACATTCCACAAATCATGGGCCACTATGCAACGCAAAAATAAATGACTAATAGACTCCTCATGAGAATAGCACATACAATATCTATAAACCATATAAAACCTTGGCATTGCACATTATCAAATGTCAAAATGGCATCTAGAGCTATAGACCACTTTCAGAAAGTCACTTTTAAAAGAGCCCTAGTCTTCCAAACATTTTTAAAAGGAAAACACAAAACTTCCCTGCTTGAAAGAGTCTTATAAAATGAACGCGCAGAAAACAAACTGTACGTACTGGGGTTCTGAACTGGCACCTACTTCCAAAATGGTAGCTATAGACAGAAGGAACTTGGGCAGAAAGGAATGGTTGCATAACAGAGCAGACTTATGAGAGTGAAGGATTGGCAGTTGATCTAAGTCAGGTGTATTCTATCCCTATTTCTGAAGTCAGGGTGACTTTTTTATGGGCCAAGAGAAGCATCAAAAACTGTTTTAGAAAGGCGTGAAAATCTGTTTTGGGAAAGACATGAAGGTCTGTTTTGGAAAAGGCGCGAAGATCTGTTTTGGATTTGCTCAGAACTACGCATGATGTGACAGATGTCCTTAACTCATTAGTCAAGGTACAACCCAAAAGGTTCTAAAAGATTCACCCCAAGTTGTCCCGAGACCCTAGTTGCATTTTTCTCCTGGTTATTAAGTAATAAGCCCTATTTGATCTGGTAAGGGGAAGGAGTCTTTCTAAAGGTCACAAAGAAAGGTTCCTGGAATTTTATTTTGTTGACTTAGCATTGGCATGCCACTCCCAATCCGACGAGAGAAAGGAAGAATTTTTCCTCCAAGCCACGAGTATCCCTCGTTCCCAAATAGGACTATGACCTGGTGTATCACAGTTGACACCAAACCATAGTCGTGGGCCTAAGACCCACTACATATAGTATTGATCCGAGATTGCAAGATCGAAGCACAATGCACTTGTACCTCGTCCTTCAGTTATAACCCCACACTTACAATATTGAACCAAGAATGCAAACGGGACAATAACCCAGTACATGGAGTATAAAACCAAGTCTCACATTGAGCCATAAGCCAATACAAATAGTGTTGAACCATAACTACGAATTGGACTATGGCCAAGTATGTATATGTACTAAACCGGTACTTATAGTGCTAAACCATGATCGCAAATGAGCCACAACCTAACGTGTATAATATTGAACCACGACTACAGGTCTGAAATATACCTCAGACAAAAAACCAAGGTACACCATAGGCATGAAATGCAATAACACCATGTGTTCATGTTGGACCACCGCCTCAGTAGCAACAATGAAAGTATAGTTTGGTGTCTATTTATATGTCCAAGTGGGAAGCCTTAATGGAGGACTTCGTCATTGGGGCTTACTCCTAGAACAATAATAACCTTGATTATAAAGTCTTCGTCATCTCATACCTCAGATGGTGATGACCTCGAACATAATTTTTGACTATTTTGGTCCTTCGTGTGTCGAAGAATTTACCTCAAAGATAATGATAACAGTAGTCTTTTATTCTTCAACAATAATGCACTTTTTCTACCTTGATGGTTAGGTCTTCTTCCACCTCGTCAATAATGCTCCTAGATCATGAGATTACACCTTGATAATGATGACCTCCAAAAGGATGACACTTTTACAACTCAGTATGACGACCTCAATTAAAAGAGCCTCGTCATATAATATATATATATATATATATATTTCTTTATTTTGTCAAGGCATGTCATATTAAAGTCCCCTTTCACTGAAAACTTATTTTCACATTCTATTTCGTTCTTTGAAAGAAGATGACCTTGGCATGCCCTTCTTTTACAACATCTACTCTTTGACTGGCCATAAAGCTGGCTTATCATTTTTGTGGGCCTATAACAATGACTTTATTTAGGCCCGCAGCTGTACTAATTCAACCAATATGCCTTGAAACGTTAGTCCATATTATAAGGCTTCAATGCTGCTCCTTTTTTTAAATCTTGACTTTAATGAAAGAACATCCCTTGCTTACACAAACCATTAGTAGAATGCCTCAACGAATAGAATCCTCTTCACCCAAACAATTATGACAGCCATCTAACAAACCCATAAACTCTTCCGTAGTATCGAACTCCCAATCATGAAAATTACAATGAAAAGGATGCCAAATTACACCCGTAGCAAAAGCAGAGAAATAGTCAGCAACTTAAGCATCAATATTCCTCGGAATCCGAAAAAGATCCAGAACCGAAACCAAAGAGCATCAGCACCACACCGAGAATGATGCTAAAACCAAATGGTCAAACTTGTCCCCACCACAAACCCAATATGACGAACAAACACATCCCGACCATTCCTTGTATTCTTCTAGACTACCCATAAGAACATCCTACCTCCCTCAAAATTTACCCACCCCACTCGCACCCATACATACCCACCACTAGCTTCCTCTACAACGAATTCCTCTCCATAATAAACCGCCGTAACCACCTCCCAAACAAAGCCTAATCAAACACCCTTAAATTTTTTATCCCAAGACCCCCCACACAAAGACCAACAAACTCTAGTCTCTATCCCAACTAAGTGAAATTTCCTCACACACCCAATACCATTCCACAAAAAAAATCCTATTGAATTTTCTCAAGCTGAATATCCACAAAAGCTGGAATACAAAACAAAGACATAAAATACGTTGGCAAGCTTGCCAAAGTAATTTTAATGAGCATCAATCTACCCCACTTGGACAGATACCGATGCTTCCATCCTACAAGCCTTTTCTGAAAACGTTCAATCACACCATTCCACTCTGCAGTTGTCTTATATGGAGCACCTAAAGGAAGACCCAACCACTTGATTGGCAAAGAACCTACTATACAACCTAAGACCAATACCAAGTTCTCAACATCAACCATTTCACCCACTACCACTTCACCCACCGGAATTAATTCACTTTTTTTCCAAATTAACCTAAAGACGAGAGACAACCTCAAAACACAACACACAACATAAATATCGAAGTTGTTGATCTTCTGCTCCTACTTAAAATAATGGTATCGCAATACATGCTCCCCTTCAATCGCTCCATCAAAACCTGTAAATAAACCTTCACACACTGCACAATTGATCAATTTACTAAGAGCTTTCATAATGACAAGAAAGGGCGAAGGACCCTACTGGAGATCCCTCGCATCAAAAAAAAAAAAAAACTTCAGATGAACCATTAATGAGAATAGAAATTTTGATAGTGGACACAAAAATTCAATCCACCGTCGCCTAAGAAGCATCGATACGGACACAGATACATAGACACGTTATTTCTTAAAAAAGTAGGACACGGACACGTTGAATATATATAATTTTTTTATATTTTTTATATGACAATATAATAAAAACCTAATGTTATTTTAATTAAAATTAGCTTAAAACACATAAATTTAAAAAATATTATTAAGATATTAAAATAACAAAGTCATTAAATAAAAATTAAAAAACTTCTTCATTTAATCATCAACATCCATAATTCAAGTGTCGGGACACGTATCGGGAAGTGTCCAAGAGTGTCAGTGTCTGACAAGAACATGTGTGCCAAAATATAGCGTCCGTGCTTCATAGGCCGTCGCCATATATCAACAAAACCCAACCTATCTAGCATGTAAAGCAAAAACTGTCAACTCACAAGATCATAAGCCTTAGCAATATCCAATTTACATATCACACCTGGAACATTACTCCTAATTCTCAAATCAACATACTCATTCACCACCAAGATTGCATCAAAAATCTTCCTACCAGCAACAAAAGCACTCTGTGACTATAAAATAGCCTGTCCCAATACTGCCTTTAATCGCAAAGATAAAACTTAACCAAAAACTTATAAACCAAACTTATTAAACTAATAAATCTACAATACCCCATATCCAAAAAGCCACTTTTCTCGAGGATCAGTTCTTTAAAAGTATCATTAAAACTCCTCTCAAACCAGTACGTCTCATGAAAGAAATTCATAACTCCCATCACATCTTCCCTAACAGCAGACCAACATGCCTAAAGAAAGCCATAGTAAATCCAATTGGGCCTGGAGCTTATCCCCATTACATTGCTTCAAGCAGCCTCAACCTCTTCCTTTAAAAAAGGACACTCTAGCCATTCCTTCTCCTCTTGACCAATTGAAGCAAACTCCAACTGTTAGACTTTGTCCTCATAAAGCTGCATAATGGATCGACTCACTACAAAAAGATTAGAAATTACATCTCCATCCACAAAAATCTGCCCAATATTATTGCTTCGCTTGTGAGCATTAGCCAACCTATTGAAGAACCTTGTAATCTGATCACCTACTTGAAGCCAAAGTACTCCAGGTTTCTACGGTCAACTAATCTCCCCAGACAATAATAGATTCCCCAACTCCCTTTTCAGCTCATCCCACCTAACTCCTATTCTGAAAGAAATCCAAGTCATGAGTGTCCTGCAAAACCCTCGCCTTCCTCACCGCCACAAGAACAAACAACTCTTTATTCCATTTCTTCAAATCTTCCTTAAGCAACTTCAATTTTGTAGCCAACACAAAACCAAGTGTATCATGAACCACATAACCATGCCACCACCCTTCAATTAAATCAACAAAACCTTCCACCTGAAGCTACATATTCTCAAACTGAAAAGGACACTTCCCCCGTCACACCCCACATGTATTCTTAAGAATAGGAACATGATCTGACAATGGCTATGAAAGAAAGGACTAAGCGATATCAGAAAACCACTCCTCCCAATCAATAGACACCAAGAAACGGTCCAATCTTGATAGATTGGGAATTCCGTCCACTAGTTCAAGTAAACACACACCCCTCTGGAGGTAAATTTATCAAATCAAATTCATCAACAAATGCTGAAAAAACCTGTGTGGCTCTTGTAATCCTATCACAACCTCCAGCTCATGAGGAAAACGAACACCATTGAAATCCCGCCCAATACACCAAGGGACAACCCATCGAAACATATCATGTATCAAACGATACAAACAACCATGACCACATGTGCAAGCTTAATTGGATAAAAGCATCTTCTATTTGGCAAGACATCCTCATGTGCCCAGAGAAAAAGATTAGGAAAAGATTACAGAGGAATTGCAGTCCTAGAATTGATTCCATTGAGCTTCCTCATTATCTTGATTCAAAGTTGGATAGGACTGGGAGACACTCATAGTCGAAGTCAAGATATGACCATCTAATAAGGAAATTGATTCCAGCTAAATACTAAATAAATGCTTTTCTCTTGCAAAGAGTTCTTGAAAATTAAATGTATTAATAAGGAAGATACCAAAAACATTTTCAAGCGAGCCCTAATCTTGATGCGTGATCTTTAAAGAAAGTAATATTCCTTTAAGAACTGTTAAGATAAATATTGTAGAAACACCTCCAATACTTCATTACACCACAAAACATCAAATCCAAAAGTATGAAGTCAAGGGCTGAATTTTCATACCAAGTTTTCTCTAGGACAATAGGATACTCCTTGAAATGGTCCTGCCAACAAGGATAAAAACTAACAAATTAGCCCAAATAATAGATTGAGTAATTAAAGAACATTATAACATTACCTCAACCACAAGATATCCAATATAACAGAACAGAGAAACAGACTTTCTTTTGAAAGTAAAACAAAAATTAAACTTCCCTCATCAATCCTTTTGATACAACAATTAAATGAATAAACACTTTTACCAGGAACATCCTCCACTTTTCCAGTACACATTTAATAATATATATTTAGTAGTGCAGAACAAATTTCTGTTTCCCAACAATTCTTCGTATCTGAGAGTTATGATTACAAATAAAATTGGAAGAAGGTACATGTTATACTGACCTAAAAGATAATTTTTATCGTAAGTTGGAGACCACCATGGTCGTAGCTGCAAATCTTCATTGAAGGTCAAAGATTTGCTTCCTATCTTGTTTGAGAGCTCAAGAAAATGAATTCCACATTTCAAGCTTTCAAGAATACACTAATAGAACATGGATAGATGTTAAATTTTCATTAAACATATAAAATGGAGTCACATAAATAGCAAAAACATTTGAAGCTGCAATGCAGGAGATAATACCTCCGCTTCTTCAATGTTATCTGCATTCTGCTTCAGCTGTAGAATGGGTGCTTCAATCTTCACTATTAAATACTGATTGGAGCGTTGCAATTGTTCTTTAAATTGAACAAATTCAATAACCTGAAATGAATATATATTGCTTAGTACATTTAGGAGTTGTTTTATTAATTTTCTTTATGAGTAAAAGCATTCATTAAAAGAATGGGGCAGATATGAGGTATACCACTATACATTAATTTTTTTTTAGAGTGGCATTACTAATGTGAAAACTATAATTTCAATATCATCAGCACCAAGAGGGATGAATACAAAAACGGAAAGCACTTTTTCTCTATCAACTTACAAACAGTTGGCATCAAAGAAGCTTTTCTTTTTTTTTTTTGGAAAGAAGAAAAAAAAAAAGAGTTGCAACTAATCTCCATATTGTTTCCCTTCCTGATGCTAGAATTTGTGCAAAGTGAAAAGGTCATTTCATATGATCTATGAAGCACGGACCCTCTATTTTGACTCACGTGTCCGTGTCGGACACTGACACTTTCGGACTCATGTCGAACACTTGAATCATGGATATTGATGATTAAATGAAGAAGTTCTTTAATTTTTATTTAATGACTTTGTTATTTTAATATCTTAATAATATTTTTGTAATTTGTGTATTTTTATACCAATTTTAATTGCAATAACATTAGGTTTTTATTATATGGTCATATAAGAAATTTATATATATTCAATGTGTCCCTGACGCGTCCGTGTCTTACTTTTTTGAGAAATAATATGTCTGCGTGTCCGTGTCGTGTCGTGTCGTATCCATGTCTCATGTCCGAATCTGTGGTGAAATTTTTTTTTTTTTTGAAACCCCTTTGGAAAGGGAGAAGCCCTTTGTTGAAGGAACCATGCTCCTCTTATGACCAATCCCAGGCTTCCTAGAAGTTTGGAAAAGCCGATTGACTAATGAAGCTCTTCTAACAATAGTAGACTTTCCTCTCTTTTCTAGGGGGGAATCCAGGATGTAATAAGGCCTGCACAAGGTTCTGAAAGCAATAATGGCTTTGACCCTCTCTTTTTTTCATAGGTAAGACATACACTCACTTTGTCCTAATTAGGACTCGAACCCTTGACCTTCTCTTTGGTAGGTGGAGGAGATACCACTCAAGTTAGCTTGGCATTGATCATAGGCCTTGGCACATTTTGCCTCTCATATCCTTCTTTGCATCTGACAATATCAATTGAACCAAATAACCATATTGCATATCCGCAGGAGACACCCCCTTTCAAAAATAATACATAAAATTCACTTCAACAAGGACCTTTGGTAGAGAGACTTGTGTTTCCCTTTGTATAATCAACTTAGGTCCCCGAGTTCTTTCAATTTATATTTTGATTATATTCCCCTTCTGGTTTGTATTGGAACCTCAATTTCAATTGAGCCACCGTGATCCTCAAGTAAAACTTCACTCTTCATTGGAGTCCACCAAAGATATGCACCCTTTACCGTCCCTCCCACAGTCCCACTAGGATTAGACTTGTTTGGTCTTGCACCAAACCCACAAAATTTAGTGTAGCAAACATTTATCTTAAAAAAATAGTCTCATGCCCCAGTAATAGTGACTTTTTAGCTTGGACAACAGTCCAAAATAAAATAATCACCATCTCTCTCCACTTTGATGATGTGCCCGAACACCAAACGCTTAAGATTTTCAGGGTTACTATCTAGGTTAATGTTACACTGCATCTTGTACTCAGAAAGGATCTCACTGCTATTAGTTGGGATTCCCCTGGTTCCTCAACTCTAATTGGAAAAAGGTGAGTCCAGGAGACTCACTAAGGAATTCCACAACACAGGTATTCAACAAAAGATTCATCCCTGTTATTAAGGGATTAGATTTCAGCTTACTCATCTTCTACAACCAGTTCAATGATTATTCACCATTCGGTGGCTCCTCCTCAATGCTAGTTCAAGCTCAATTCTCAAATATGCTCCCAAAGGAATTCCATTCAAAAGGGAATTGAAAACATGTGTCACTCACTTTCTCAGAAGATGTTGAGAAAGATTGGGAGTTCAAAACTCCTTGAGGTATTAATAACACCAGTTGGGGTGGCACCCCACTAATGCACAGGAGATATGCTCATTTTAGGGCTCCTAAAGTTATTGAATTGCTCTGACCCGAAGCTACTTTATTCAGCTATATAAGATCCGCAATTCTTTTATATTAAATACCACCCTAAACAAGATAGTTGCTCCTGAACTACAAACCTAGCACTAGTATCACGTTTGAGGGAGGTAAATCAGCTGGATTTTATGGGCCACAAATGTTTAGATAAACTCCTCAAATGTCAACTCATTGACAAAACCTAATTCTATCGGTGCTTGGATGTGTTACAATCTCTCAGGAGGACCTCTAATTCATTTTTGAGGCAAGTAAGCACAGCATATGGATAAAATAAGCAGGCAATGGTCACACCAACCACCAAGCCACAATAGAAGAAAGCCTTGTACCTTCCTCCACCTTTGATAAAATTTGTTTTCTTTAATAAGTTTAAATAACAAAAAAAAATCTTTTAGAATTTTATAATAATAATAAATCAGAAAATGGATCAAGTATGTTGGAGGAATTCGCAGATGTCACAAGTTTTATAAATATCATTGTTGAATGTCCAATATCAACCTTCTTTGTACACATATTTTCTTTATTCAGACACTGTTGTTTCTGTAATACTGTTGTTCCTGTAAGCAACGTAATACTGTATCCAGTGTTAAATAATAAAAGGTTTTAGGAATTGCATAAATCATATAGGACAGAGAGGGCGGGGGTGCCCCAGAAAACAACTTGAGTATATTAGAGTGAACACAGAAAACAACATGGATGGTACGTCCATCTCATGCCTATTATATCCAATAGATAAAAAAAAATTGATAAGACAACAAGCATTCTGTTGAGGGTTCTTGTGGATGAGGAGGTACTTAGCACAATAGGGGAACCCAGAGAAATACCCGGTCCGGAGGAGAGCAAGGCAACCCAATATAGAAGGAACCAAACAGCCAGCAAACAAGGGATCCGACCCAAGAATACAGTCACAACCTCTGATCCCAAGGTTCTGGACTAACAGTATCTCCAATGTTGTATGTTTGGTTGGGTTGTCTCTCCTCTATTTGGACATGGCCTTTGCGCTTCATAATAATGACTTCAGGCCCATTGAGATGCAGATGTGTGCCCAACCTAATCCGTGTCCATGTCCAGAACACATTTCCCCCTTACTCGGAGATGACCTTTGGACACATCCCTTGGTCCCACCAGTAAAAGGATTGTGCAGGCTTGCCTCAACTCTAGCCTCCGAACCATTTTTTTCTCACCATCCCATATCCCTGATGGAAAAACCATCATCCAATAGGCACCAAACCAACAATGGTTCCAGGGGCTGGCTTCCAACTATTTCAGGGTGTCAGCCCATCCCTTGGATTACTGGGCCTGGTCAGTCCAGGTCCATAGCCATGGTTTCCGGTGCCCCATAGTCCGAAATCCATTGCACATGGTTTGCCATGCCAAGTGGATCCATTTCCTCCTCATGTACCACATGGTGAGAGGAGCTGACCATCAACACAGTTTAATTCAAGTATTCCAAGAAGTCTAGAACAATGCAACAATTAATACATCATATAAATTACCATCAAAGAGTTGAGGCAAAAACAATCATATTTATAAACATCTTACATACTTTCGAGTAATTTCGATGGCGATATGCGAGAAATGTAAGATCCGCAGATTCTCTAAGGTGGTCGTCCATGAATTTTAAATAATCCCTTAGAAGATCATTTAAATCTACCCAAAGGGGAGATATCAACATTTCGGGTAAAATGTGGTGTGAAACAGTTTCCAGCAAGATATTCTTCACATCCAAAGATTTATAGCTACATCAAAAAAGAAAGGCTCACTATTATACTTAAACAGGAGGAAAAGGCGCCGAACAAAGACTGTCAAAAATATTAAACTGCAATAAATCCAAAGTCTAAGCAATAAAATCATTATGCAACCGGCAATAGTACATTAATAAAATGTTTCCATCAACCAGCAATTTAATTGCCACTGAATAGATCAATTTTACCGTTCATATGCCAATGGAAGGGCACCCCAGTACGAATACAGGTGCAATAATAAAATCTTGTACTGCCATACATATCTGCCAAACACGAACACATACACAAGTTATTTCCCCAAAAGTAGTAACTTCCTAACATAATAAACAATAAATGACTTTAAGAATAAAGCCACTACGGAGAAATCTAAATAATCAAAAGTCGCCATCCACACCATTTAATTTGTAACAGTAAACCATTCCCAATACCATGTGCAACTTAAAAAGAAAAGTAACAAAATAATATCACGTCATTAAAAAATATTAGATAGATTATCTAAGCTTCATGGTTTCCACTGAATGTGAAATGAGAGTGCTGATGCTTTATAATGAGGTATATCATAATAAGCTATAAAGCACGGACACTCTATTTTAGCTCACGTGTCCGTGTCGGACATGCGAAAAAAGAATGTCCAAACTTTTTTATTTTTTCTGAATTTTGGACACGTTCTGGACACGTTTTTTTTTTCTCTCTTCTCCTTAGTTCTTTTTTTTTGTTATATATATATACACATATAAATGTTTTATGTAATAGTTAGTAAATTTATTTTGAAACTCGAATCATAGATGTTGATGATTAAATGAATAAGTCTATGAATTTTTATTTAATGACTTTGTTATTTAAATATCTTAATAATACTTTTTGTGATTTGTATTTTTATCCCAATTTAAGTTGAAATAACTTTAGGTTTTATTATATATTCATATAAAAAAAATTATATATATTCAACGTGTTCCTAACGTATCCGTGTCCTACATTTTTGAGAAATGATGTGTCTGCGTGTCGGTGTCGGTGTCGGTGTCGTATCTGTGTCCCGAGTCCGTATCTGTGCCTCTTAGATAATGAGTGATGTTGGTATGTAATGTTATTGAAGCAATTGATTGAGAAATGAATAAATTGTTTCAGTTTAGATTCTTTAAAAGCATTTCAGACAAGTTTTTCCCTAATACCTGAAGGAGCCACCTGACGAAGAAACAGAATTGTTCCACTAAATAATAAGGGTACTTAGAAGAGAAAGGAGGGAGGGAAAGAAGAAGGGACAGGGGGTGTGTGATAATATTATTAATCTTCATAGGAGCAAAACATCCTAGACAACAGTAATCCATGATGAGTAGGGCACTTCTCCCCAACAATATAAGCTTGTTAGACAACAGTCAACACAGCATCCATACTTCCCATGTCTGATGGCTATCAAGAAATTTGAAAGAAAGTCCTCCTTTATTTACTTCAAAATGCGAAGAAAAATGAAAATTCTACCTTTCCATTATGGAAACTATATTAAAATTATCAATTTCTTTGCTATATTATTATCTAAGGTTATTCCACAAAAAGAAAAGAAAGAAAAAATGAGGCATACATCTGATATAACAAATTCACAAACATATAAATAGCCATGCCCCTTCTAGGTTTCAGACCAGTTGTTATGTCCTCCACCTGTATTTGCTGAAAGACTCAGAACAAGACACTTGTGTCTGTATCTATAACCATTCAATGCGCAATGCCCAGCCAAAAAATTCAGAACAACATTAAGCCAAAGAACAACTAAATCATCGATAAATTTTTCTTGACCATCTGCCTCTTTATAGTCAGAAGAATGTATGGGTGGATATTAAAATAAAAATGAGATCCATATTTCCGTTTTGTCCCACCAGTATGTGTGCTACATGTACACCCATACCTTTATATCAAGCATAGGAAACATATTTACTTCTTCGTACATCCACTCATCAGATTTTCATCAGTGTTTAAAGAGTTGGCTGACTCTGAGTTGGATCAGGATCCAAGGGGCTAGCATAATACTGGAGACAGTACAGACAAAGCACAAGTTACATGTGGCTCACAAGTCCATTGTCACACCAATGCCATACAATACAACTGTGAGCCTCACAGTGCTTAAAGAGTCAAAAGCATAGCAGTAAACATCTTCCCAAGACCACAAACAGAATTACTCTGCAAACTACTCCATTTACTCTCCATCAAAGACACAGAAAAGCATCGAAAACCACTGCTACACTTCCCTATTATGTAATATTGTAGTGACCAGAACAATAATGCCTATATTAACCTCTAGACAATGTATACATTAGATTGTGCATTTTGCTTATTTTATGGATCTAGTATTTCTTATGCTTCTATTTTTTATGAATTTTTTTATTTGATTTTGAGCCTTATATATCGCATATCATTGTGTATTGCCCAATACCATTCCAATAGTAGCAACGAAGTCATTTCAATGCCCTGAGATAGTGATCGGCTCAGAAACTTTGATCCATGATTTTCATAGTGCTTATGCATGTATCTAAAGCTCTTATATGAAAAACCATGCATTAAGTACAACACCATGCATATAAATTATATCATAACATAATCCTGATGTATATCAAATAATAATTCAGATGATTTTCAAAGAGAAAGAAACCCAATAGCCTATAAAAAGCTTAGCTACAACTGAACCTTCAGCATGCTTGCTTGTGATTTAACTTAAAGAGAAGGAATGGTGTGTTCCAGTGAACAAGAAAAAGGAAAAGGGAAGGGGGACAAAGAGCAATTGGGTCTTGACAAACTATGACTCGAGAAGTTGAATAAATGTCAGATAAGTTCCAAATCAGCAAACAACTAAAGAAAATAGAAGCACAGAATTCAAACCACCGAAATAAGAATCAACCACAGCAAATAAGAAGTAAACACATAAATAAGAAGTTCTGACCTTCGGATAGTCAAACCAAACTCCAGAATCATTATTGACTCCAGCAAATAGCCAAGATCCCTAGTACGCCAGAATAACTAGTGGCAAAAACCAAACTTAAAGGTATCAACATGAGCCTCAAATATAAGAAAATCAATTCTCTTAGAAAATGAACACACACTTAAGGAATCCGGCTACTGAAATTACATAAAAACAAATCATAAAAACGGATAAAAGAACAGTGCTGCAACAAGAAGAGAATTGTCACACACACAGCAGGTAAATGCAAAGTTAGTACACACAATCAAATGTGAAGGTAGTTGCAACTTGCAAGATACAAAAAGAGTATCTCAGAGTATCTACAGGATAACAAGTTCAGTATTATACAACACAATCCCTAAAACAACTGGATAACAAAACAATTCTACCTGAATATTGCATACCGCACTACACGATACGAGACTAGGAAGTTTTAAGTCTTTTATGGTTAAGATGATGGCTTGCAACATAATAATTCTTTAACAGAATACATCTACCATCAAAAGAAATGAAAAACATAGAGATTGCTTAATAAACAATACAAATTTGAAGACGTAACAAGATATACCTGAACCAACACATTGCATGCCATACAAAGAAGGCTCTTCACCATGCATACTCTCTTGTTCATCCAAATCCTTGGAAAGTGGAAGATTCTTACAATAAATCTCTGCCATTTGTACTGCAAAGCCCTCAAGATCTGAGGGGGGGAAAAGTTGAAGTCAATATTCCACGCAAGTTTTGAAATAATAGTATCAGGATATGTAACAGTCAGTTGCAGTGTAATGGTATCGGGACCTAGGAGTATTGGTCCATGCACAACCGGGATTGGAAACCACTACCATGAATTGTTTTTTTAATCACCAGGAAATCTTTTTTTTTATATATAAGCATTTTCGATCACCAACAAATCCATTAAAAGTAACTAACATGCATGTTTTGACCTTGGTTTGTCATATTTTAATGGTCTTAATTGTTTCTCTTTTCAATTTTATGACACCAAGAAAAATGTTGCACTAATTGTTTAGATTTTATATGATTTTTTTATCAAACTAAAAAAGAACTCAAAACAGCAACATCCTTTTTTTTGGACAAGTAAGGATTGTATTTTTTTGTATCAGCAAGCAAAGATTGTATTAAAACATTGCACTAATTAATATAAATAATAACGAGAAATAAGATAATAATTTCATAATTCATAATTTATAAAGAAAAGGAATTGTTGGTTAAGACAATTGTACAATAGCACAATTAAAACGGAAATATTACCAAAAAATAATCTAATTGATTATTACATGATGATCTTCTAGCCTTCAAAGCTAATAGATCTAAACTCGAACTTGGTAGATCTAAGAAATCTCAAGCTGCGTGGAACTCCATTTTGACCATGGATAATCTTAGAAGTAGAGGTTTTTATGTGGTGAGTAGATGTTGCATGTGTAAGAAAGTGGAAGAAGCGGTTGATCACCTTCTCATTCATTGTGACATGGCTAGGGAAGGTTGTAACTTGATTGTTTTCCCTGTTTAGATGTAGTTGGGTTGTGCCAGCTTCTTTTCGGGACATTCTTTGGAGTTGGAGAAGCAAGGGGACAAGGAAAGATATTCGGACACCATGGAGGAAGGCAACCCTTTGTCTAGTTTGGTGCCTCAGGAAGGAAAGGAACCGCAGAATTTTTTAGGGATTGGAACAAGCTGTTTTTTGTTTCAAAAATACTTTTTTAAAGATGTTTTATTTTTATTGTAAAGTTGTCCCCTATCTTTTGTACCTTTAGAGGTTTCCCTTCTCGGGATCCTGCCTTATATATAATACTCATACTTTATTGATAAGAAAAAATTAGCCTCCAAATCACAAAATGGAAGCTCAAATCTTGCTTGAATGCATATTTCATAGCGGTGAAGGAGAGAAATTGTTGAAAAGAAGAAAGATAAGCTCAAAATGAGCTCTTTAAATCCACCCAAAACCTTAGATGAAAATGTTTAGCCTTCAAATCACATAATGGAAGCTCAAATCTTGATTGAATGCATATTTCGGAGCAGTGAAATTGTTGAAAAGAAGACAGATGAGCTTCAAAAGAGCTCTTTATATCTGGATTGTCGAACAGGTCATAATGGCCAGGTTTTTTTCCCCACCAATAAATCAGGGTGTATTGAATCGGGTGACCTATTACATAAGCTGATATTTAGCCTTCAAATCACAAAATGGAAGCTCAAATCTTGATTGAATGCATATTTCGGAGCAGTGAAATTGTTGAAAAGAAGAAAGATGAGCTCCAAAAGAGCTTTATATCTGGATTGTCGAACAGGTCATAATGGCCAGGGTTTTTTCCCCACCGATAAATCAGGGCGTATTGAATCGGGTGACCCATTACATAAACTGATATTTAACTTCATGTATCTATGAGCCAAATACATAGCAACAACAATGCTCGCATGGTGAAACACATACAGTTACACTAAAATTGAGGATATGTATACAAAAATATTTAGAAAAAAAAAAAAGCTTTCAATGGAGGGCTTCAGATTAAGCCGACTCACAGGAACATCAACTTATTGGGGAAATAGTTTTAGAGATTTTGTGAGGAGACTAAATGAACTAGAAGAAAGGAGGTGAAAGGCATATCATCGAAGTCAGAATGGTGTGGTTTGTGACGGAATTAAGAAATGCCTTCAAAAGAAAAGACTAGCAAATTTGAGACAGGAAGAAAATGCAGGAATACATTTTGGTCAGACAGTGGTGTGATAGCATAGCTCTTAAGCTTAGATATTGAGGTCAATATTTGGAATCATGGATCATTATATGGACAGAAGGGAGAAGGTGGCAGTTTGAACACCCCACTTCACAAGGGACCGTCAAGATTTGGAGGTGGCCTCCCTGGGGAATTAAAAATACAGAAAAGAAGGGAAGGAAATGGGGGCAGATCCTCAAAAAATTAGTAAAGATTACTAGTAAGTTTCTTTTCTTTCTTTCTTTATCTCGGAGAGATGGAGGGATGTGGAAATTTCCGGTACTTCTCGCATCGTTTTATTTCCTCTATATTTGATGAGATTTTGACAGTGAATAACCAAGATCATGCAAATTCACGAGGAATCACTACATCTTTTTCTTTGTCCATTTTCTTCCAATATTTGGAACCACTACCTTGCCCTAATTGGCGCTCAAAGTAGCACCCGGGTCTTTAAGAAACTGGGTATATAGCTGGGCATGCCAAGCCTGGGCCCTGGATGATTAAACAATTTAAAAGGCTTGATTATTCGTAGCACTTTGGCCATATGGAGTGTGAGAAATAGAAGGACTTTTGGAAACAAGGTAAGAGCCATTGAGGATATTATTTTTCATTAATATGGTTGCTGTGAAGTCTCTACCCTCCACTTCTCAATCATTGCTGTGTAGTCTTCTTGCTTATTAGGAACATTTATGCTTCATTTATAAAGCAGTAAGCCAATACACCACATGATCTTCTGCCATCAGCTTATGCATATAGGCAAACCCATTTCCAAGTCTTGTTGACTCCCAGAATCTTTAGTTGTTCAAGGAAGGTGCCCCTCTCAATTAGGAAAGCATTCTAGCAACCATATAGCTTGATAGTTCAGCGATCACCTACTCAATAGGACCACCAGAACACTGATGTTCCTACTTGCCTGGTGTATATGCCAGAATTCCATAGGGATTGGGGCTCTTTGTGGTTATTTATAGTTGAGTTACATTTTATCCTGTACACATTTCTCCCCTTTTTGTTAATAAAATTTCAATATTATCTTTGCAAAAAACAAAGCAGACAAAAGGTGATTAAAGACTCAATATGTAACAATAATAACTTTGAAAGAAAATATGTGGGGGGAAAAAAACCTTTCCAGATTGAACAGGTAGCATTACAACGAAAGGTGACACCAAATCAAGGGTATGATGGGAACGTTTTTGACAATTTCAAATAACGCAAGACCAATATAATAAAAAGCAGGATTCGTACCACCAGTAGGCAGAGTGAACAAGTTTCCAACCAGTTCTTGGATTTTAAAAACAGTTATGGATTGCCCAAGCACTTTTATCGGCACCATGGTGAGAGATTCACGGCTTTTAATTAACTTCTCCAAAAACTGTGCCTTTTTATCATGAGTTAATACTTGAAGAAACACCTCAATATCAGAAGTGAAGCAAGCCAAGTGACCAAACCTGTATTCACAAACCAAAAGTTCAAAATAATGAATCATGCTGCATGACTTTGCATATTGAGCATAATATTAAATAAGGAATTATGAAATATTCATAACATGATCCACTTGCCTAGACTGAATATATCAAAATGACTGAAACATTATAACATCAACAGAAAGCTCACAGCAGCATATAATTTGGTTAGATGCATCAAATTGGTCAATCTAACAAACTGTACAAAAGGATGAGCATCAGGGGGGAGAGATGACATAACTCCGCTATGCATCACCACAGTTTTATTTTCAACTAATAACCAAATAGAGAATAATTTTCAATACGCGATGAAACAGCATCTCTCTTTTTTTCTTCTTTTCCTTATTGTAAGGTAAAGTCAGACCAATGCTGTCCACTCCATTGTAGACAGAAATTACCTATATACTGTTTGTCCATAGCTAAAACTGCTATATTCATCAAAGAGGCAATTAGAGCTGACTAAAGCTTGTATAAACAAACTGCAAAATATTCAAACCAACTAAGCAAATCCCAATTACCCGGGACCAAGATAGAGAAATCAATATACATATACAATAAGAAATTAAAAATGAGAAACTCAAGCGATAACATTATCTAATAGTTCATTGGAAACTTTAAGAACAAAAAATGAAAATTGTAAATACCTGAAAAAATATTGCATAAGAGCCTCTATTAACTTGTTATCATCCCCCTTTCCGTATAAGAGTTTTCTCCTTTCAATTTCAAGATTGGCCAAGTGTGGACATCTTATAGAATCATTACTGGCTTCTGCCAGTAGCTTTTCTACAAGATCAGACGCATTTGATATACATGAATCAAACTGCAGATCAAAATTGCATGAATCAAATGCTTCACAAAGAATTGTAACAAAGTACAGCTTGAAAGAATGATAGTTGTGAACAAGAGTTATAAGAAAGGACCACTTCATCGGTTAGGTGCAAAAGCTTGCAGTCCACGGATTTTGGTGGATGAATTGGATCACTACTAGCACCCTTGCACCAGCTACTGTCATCCTCCAGCAAACAGCCTAGGTAATGTAGGAAACACTCCCAATCATCAGGACTGCCAGATGAAAGAAAGAAACAAAATTAACAGTTGACCATCTATTGAGTAAAAAATGTGATAATAGGATCTTGTATGGATCTTGATTCACAGTAATCTCCAGGAAAGTACAACGCGGAGAGTCATCTCATTACCCAATTAAGGAACCAAACTTTGGTGACTGCTTACATTGATTGATCCAGTATAGAAATACAACAATAACAAAACAAAAGAGGGTGCAGCCAAGGTTAATAAATATATATATATATATAGCACAACATACTTGCAGTTAAAAACAATTAACCTAACTAAATGGATAAGAATATTTAAAAATTCCATGATTGATCTAAAGCTTGGATAAGAAAGACCAAATTGATCGACAGCTAATCATCACATCTTATGGCAAGCCCCTACTTAGCGAAGTCAAGCTGAAGTCATGGGCTTGTAATTGGGGCTCAATTTGGTCCTGTTTCAACCATCCCAAAATGCTTGGTGCAAAAATAAGTTGCACACATCCTCCCTGCCCCCAACCCCCTTCAAAAAAAGAAAAGATTTGTGCAACTGCTCATCCTACCCTAGTGGAAATTGTTCTTAACAAAGTAAAACAAGCCCTTCGATATGGCAGTAGCGGTGTAATTTTTTCTGGCATATTTGCATTGTCAATGGAAACTCTTTTTTCTTTATGGAAAGCCAAGAATATTTTTATTGTTATTATAGACAGAAAAAGGAAGAGTACAATGCAAAGCAAGAAGAACGAGGAATACATACAAGAGAATAAAAAGAAACCAAGTCAAAGAACCAGATAAGGACAAACAAAAATGACAGACTAAACATCTATGCCTCCAAATCAAGATCCTCAAGGGGTGTGAGCATGCCCCATTGTAGAAACAACTAGAATAGCCCCCGTTTGGCCAAGGAATCTGCACTGTTGTTGACCCATTTAGAACACATCTGATGTATGCATCCAAAGAGGCAATCACATACAAATTCTTTCCCATGAGTAATATGGACGACTCAAATTTGTACCCCCACATGTGCAACACACACTCCCACAATTGGTGCAACCACAGTATCCAAATTACAAGCACCATCAAGCATATGCAAATCACTAATGATTAAAAAAAATATATGTACATATGCATATTTTCCAAAATAATCAATGCAGTTCCAAATTTCTTAAAATATTCTAAAATGAAAGCATGAGCAGCATCTGCATTCGTTTCTCTAAAATATGAATCAAGCCCCCCCCCCCCCCCCCCCCCCAAAAAAAAAAAAAAAAACAAACAAAAAAATAGGATGCAAATTTTTTCTGAATTTTGAATTATCATTGATGCCAAAGAAATTTTGAATTAGCTATTGAAACCGCTAGATAAATCAATGAAATGTAGACACAATAGACAAAATTACAGGACGTTAACCTCGTTTACCCTCAACATTTTCAAAAGCTAAATTATAAAGGATAAAACATTAAGCACATAAACAACTTTAAAAAATGTTTATCAGATTCCCACTTTCACAAGCATACCATAATTCTAAGACTTTCTGGAATATACTCGCAGCAGCAGCATAATCACCTGCCCGAGCAAGAAGCCTCCCCTGTCAACTTGAAGTTAGAGAGGACAAGTTCATAAGAAAGCAAACAAGAAACACAATCAAGTTTTACACTAAGAAATCTTCAAATAATAGTAATATATGCAATGAATATGCACAGGGGTGATTTCTGTGCAAGTGGCAATGTGACAACAAACAAACAAAACAAAAAATACACAAATAAAAAATAAAAAATGCCAAACGATGTGAGGAGGTAATCCGTAATTGAAGCTTATGAACAGGACAGGAGTCGTCGATGAAAGCTATTGGTAAGACACGGAACTTTTTCTTTCTGTTCATGTTCGATAGCATGAAAAAAGGGTAAGGCTCCAGAGTCATAACTATTTAAAGCCACCGTTGCATGCAGTCATACCTTTACAAGATGGAATTTTAAAAAAAGTCGGCTGATTCTAAATTATTGGACAAGAAAGTTCACATTAAAAATAAACAGAAAAATTAGGTAAAGGTTAAATCAGTGGTTCAGGATAACAATAATACAAAGAACAGAGAACTGTCTCAAATGATCAAAACCAAGAAAGCTTGAAATTTTCTTCAATATATCTAGCAGAAAACCCCTAAAACTCATTCCTCGTTATTATTGAACCCTCTCATCCCTCTAGATAAAATGCTACTCATAGTTCTTTCCACTACTTAAAGAGAGTCATTTTCTAATTGACTCTTTGTTACAGGGTGGAAACAAAGATCTCTTGTATTAACATAGTAATAAAAAGATATTATGCCGAAGGATATTTCATATAAAATACAAGTGAAAAAAAATGGTACAAAGTAGGTTAACAGTATTAACATAGTACTCTTAGAAAAAAGGGCAGCAAACAATCAGTACTTAGTCAACTTCCAACCTAGTGCAACGTCTTAGCATGTAGTAGGGTTCAGGTTCAATATGGATAACACCTATTAATCCCAAGCCAATCCATTTTATACTTATGAAAATTAAATAAAACAAATAATTTAGATCATGGTTAGCAGCATCCTCCCATTGGGTTCAAAATATTTCTTGTTCTCGTGTTTGGTGTTGCGAGTTTGATATACATTGTTGGCCCATTCTCTAACAGCTTAAACTTTTAGAGCAACTGGTGATTTAACATGGTATTAGAGTCTTGGTTATGAGAGGTCTTGAGTTCAAGTCTCTCTACTTACATTTGCACTCTCTTCTGTTTCACATTTGTATGTTGTTTCTTTACCTCTTCACATGCGAGTCCGAGGTCGTACGTGATAAGGAGTGTTGAGAGCTTGATATACAACTGTTGGTCCATTCTCTAACAACTTAAGCCTTTAGAAGAACTGGTGTTCTAACAATTGGTATTGAAGCTGTCTTCAGAGATCACAATGCAAAAACTGTCTTTGCCATTCTTCAAACTAGTTGGTGTTAGTTATGCCATTGAGGCGGAGATAAGAGCCTTTTTTAAAAGGATAAAGAGAAGCATCTTCTTTGGATTTGTCTCAATGTTTGACTGAAGGTGATTCTCGTTGTGTTGCGATGTGGGTTAAGACTAAGGCTCTTGTGCCTTGCCATTATGCTTGTCTCTTGATGGAGATTTCAAATCTTCAACTCTTCAAGTAGTTGTTATTTAGATTCCAAGACGGGCTAATGGGAGAGGCAACTACTTTTAAGTCTATTAGGTTTCTAGTCCTTTCTTCATTATTTAATCAGTCATTTGGTGTTTAACTATTTCTCTTGAAGGATTCCTCATACTTCTCTTCTTTGTATGTCCTATTTTTCTGTCCTTGATAATATTTCTTGGTTTATCTATTTTTTGAAAAAAAAATGAGAGAGAGAGAGAGAACTACTTTTAAGTCCATTAGGTTTCTAGTCCTTTCTTCATTATTTAATCAGTCATTTGGTGTTTAACTATTTCTCTTGAAGGATTCCTCATACTTCTCTTCTTTGTATGTCCTTTTTTTCTATCCTTGATAATATTTCTTGGTTTATCTATTTTTTGAAAAAAAAATGAGAGAGAGAGAGAGAACTACTTTTAAGTCCATTAGGTTTCTAGTCCTTTCTTCATTATTTAATCAGTCATTTGGTGTTTAACTATTTCTCTTGAAGGATTCCTCATACTTCTCTTCTTTGTATGTCCTTTTTTTCTATCCTTGATAATATTTCTTGGTTTATCTATTTTTTGAAAAAAAAATGAGAGAGAGAGAGAGAGAACTACTTTTAAGTCCATTAGGTTTCTAGTCCTTTCTTCATTATTTAATCAATCATTTGGTGTTTAACTATTTCTCTTGAAGGATTCCTCATACTTCTCTTCTTTGTATGTCCTTTTTTTCTATCCTTGATAATATTTCTTGGTTTATCTATTTTTTGAAAATAAATGAGAGAGAGAGAGAGAGAAAAAAAAAAAAAGAAAGAAAAAAGACACCAAATTTATGTTCAAGTTCAGCAAATAAAAGTGTTTCAGACTACGACTCCAAATTTGAACATGAAAAATTTTAGTTCAACCACATTCAAAAAATCTTATATGGAATGTGACATAAAAGGCCATTTTAATATTTTATTCATTTAGACAAATTCCAGGAGATTATTTTCTCTTTTTTTAAGTAAAATGTATATATATATATACATATACACAAAAGCGCCCAAGGGGGGCGAACCTGTATTTACAAAAGGAAGCTTAAAGACCCCAAAAAATTCACTAAAGAGCCTACATAAAAAGGGTGAGCTCGTTTAGCTCAAATGAAGAGCAACCTCAAAAACCAATCTTTAAAAACAAAAGAGGGGAATTCCTCCCCATCAAAAGTTCTCCGGTTACGCTCTCTTTAAATGCAGCAAATCAAACACAAAGGGGCCATCCTTCAAACCTTCATAGCCTCCCCTTTCACCCTTCCCCACTCCAACAATGCAAACGCTCCTTCAAAGAAGTTGGCATTACTCGAGCACAACCAAATATGGTAAGTACAAAACACCAAGCATCCACCTTGCAAATTAGCCATTTGGAAACCCCTTCATTGTATGTTGTTCATAGTCAAGATAGCTTCCCAAATCGCTTCCCAAGCAAAGAAAGCGACCTTTGAAGGAACTCATGAATGCCAAATCAATTTCCAAGGGAAGTGCCTCTCTTCCCTCCTCACCAATTCATGGTAGAAGAATGCACAGTAAAGTGCTTGGAATGACAAGCTTTCCAAACCAATTTTTCATCTCTCCCCCCAAACACCTTACATTTTCCCAAAACCTCCCAGTGAAGGGGGAGAATCATCAAATCAAGTAAAGAAAGAGGAGAAGATGGCCAATACCCGATGCCGGAGTGATCACAATCAAAGAGACAAGTATCTTCTTCTTCTTCAGTTGAGACCTCTCTCTCTCTCTCTCCCAGTGATCTCTCATCTCACTGTCGGGTGCTTCTTCTTCAGTTATGACTTATCTCTCTACAATCTCTCTCTCTTAGTGATTTCTCTCTCCTCTCTCTTAGTGATCTCTCATCTCAAAGTTGGTGGGTTCCTGAACCCCCTAAGTTTTGACGACCTATGCAACCCCCCCCCCCCCCCCGGGTGAGTCTTGATGACATGCTCCCCCTCTAAACCTCGACATGTCTTTCTAACAATAATAAATCCCTTAGATAAATAATGATAATAATAATTTATATCTTTAATTTTTAATTTGTGTACTTCACCAATACACTTATTTTATTTCACTACGTTAGTTCAAAAAAATTTATATTAATTTTTAGTAAATCAACTTAATAAAATCAGTCGTAAAATAGGTCTCTTTTTATTAATAGTAATTTTGATAGATAATCTTGAAATTAATTGAAATCAGGTTAGAATTGAATTATGTGATCCTATATATAAATATATATATATATATATTATTTAGCATGTCTCCAATATATCCGTGTCCTAATTTTTGAAAAATGTATCAGCATGTCTATGTCGTATCGTATCTATGTCCCATAATAGTATCCGTGCCTCTTAGCCAAAGCCCCCTCAACTTCCCTAGGAAACCAATCCCTCTCCGTACCCCCAATCTTTACCAATATCACCACCTCCTTCCAAAGATGATGTTCTTCCACTCCATATCCATCTTCCTAGGAGTGTTGAAGATCCTCAAATTTTTTATGCCCAAACCCCCCACTGGTTCCCTTTGAACTGCTGCTGTTTACTCAACACTATTGTGACTTCAGACTTTGATTGGACCTCAAACATGAACCATGCATATCTAAAATCCGAAGCCCCGTCGTCACCTCCCAATACCATTCAACCCATTAAGCAACCCTCTGTCTACCTGGAACAGGGGAATCCAGGCTCCCAAACTGGCCGACAACCATGCATATCTAAAATCCGAAGCCCCGTCGTCACCTCCCAATACCATTCAACCCATTAAGCAACCCTCTGTCTACCTGGAACAGGGGAATCCAGGCTCCCAAACTGGCCGACCACAGATCTCTAATGATAATCGAAATAGTCCTCACACAATCGTGGCTCCATGTGAACATCCTCCCACATACCAAGAGCTCCCATCTCCACCGTCAATGGTTTTGTCGGCCACTGACTAACTCTGGCGACCTACACATAAGTTCCCTTCCTTTGGTTGTCTTTTCTCGGCTCGGACAAGCCCATCTGCCTAAGAGCCTTCACTATTAGCATCTACCCCTTCCTTTCTCCTCCTTCAGCAAGTAGATACTCCGGTGAGTCTCCTCCATGTCCACCTCCATCATATAGCCTCCAATGCCATTCACACAACACCATAGCTTCACCCTCCTGTTTCGCCCCATCAGAGCTCTCGGAAAGGATTGCCTCCTCTTCTCCTTCGAGGCCTCCTCCGACACAGAACAATTCCATTCAAGCTCAGATCTGTTGACCCATGCCCTCCTGACGACATTCTCCCCTCTTTTGATGATCTGAAAAAGTTCTCTATACTCGTCCCCTTCAATGGTGATTTCGAAAGTTTACCTTCCTATCTGCGCTATCATGTCTCTCTCTCCACCTTGCTGAATCTTCCTTCCACGAGATTATATAGACATTCAGTTGTCCCAATTTAGCTGGAAAAGCAGGAAATTCGGGGGAAATAGATCAGGGATGGACATCAAAATTCACTAAATATTTGCATCTGTTAATCTTGACCCAAACACATACCCATTCAATGAGGTTCGAGCATTGGAGGATGCCAATGCTCTATTTATCCAGACTAATGTGGGAAGCAGCAGAAAAAATCCCACCCCAACTTTACAATTGGAGGATGCCTAAAGTTATTCAGAAAAAAACTAGATTTATTCATAAAACTAAGAGAACTCTTCCCCAAGGTGCTAATTCAAGTAAGCTGAGCATTTTGAGAAAAACTTGATGGCCTAAAGACCTAGGCTCATTTAATAAGTTAAAAAAAAAATGAACTACATATACTATAGGGAAATATTCTGTAATAAATTTATGGACCTCCTCCAGAAAAGAATGGCCAGTAAATAAATAAAATTGAATATTATGACTCAAAACATAAGTCTAAGGAGGTTCAACACGCTCAAAGCTTTTAAATGTTCATCATAAAATTGAATATCATGAATCAAAACATAAGTCTAAGGAACTTCTCAGCTGACCTACCCAAGTTGTTCTTGTCAGAGATGTTAATGGAAGTACAGATAATAAAGGTTAAAGGGTCATTTAAATTATTTTTTAGAGTTTTTGACTTTCGGTAAAACTTTCAATTGCAGCTTGTTAAGGAATTTTTATCCAAGTAATTTAGTCTAGCAATTCAACCATTTCTAGCCATAACTGGAAGTTGAGAATTTCAAATTGTCTGTTATCGGAAAATAACGGTTCTAATCCAATTTAGATGCTATTGAATGTTATCCCAATATCAAACTATATATTATATATCTTGATTAAACAGTGACTTAAATGTTCTTCAACCTACAAAATGATTTCCTAGATGGTTGGTGAAATACTTGATAATGTTCTAAAAATGATCAGGCCATTGTATAGAGGGAGTTGACTCTCTGAAGTGGCCAGTGGGTAAGGTCAAGGAGAGTTCTTCTGAGGTACAGTCCTTTTACCAGGTGTTTAAGGGGCATGGACAGCCAGCACTTCCCATGGAGATACTAAAATGGACAGCGTCAGTGTTGTATGTGTAAAAGAGAAGTGGAGATGGTAAATTATTTCTGTGACATTGTCCAATAGCTAGGTATGCCTTGGGCTCTCCTATTTAGCTTGTTTGGGTTTTTTGGTTATGCCAAGCTCAATGAGTGAATTTCTTGCTAGCTGGAGAGGTTATAGAGTGGGAAGAAGGATTAGAGATGGATGGCAAGTGCCACCTCTGTCTTAGGTAGGAGATTTGGGAGGAAAGAAATATGAGGTCATCCAAGGGGGGTAAAGTCTCCTATTTGGCGGATCAAACAGTATATATTGAGCTCCCTCGTTTGTTATTTTTTTGGCTTGCTGGAAGTTCTTCCTTATTAATAGACTCTTTTGCAAAAAAAATTTGGAGACATGCGGGTATAGTCTTTGCATAGTTTGGTGTATTCTTTATGTTCATGGGCGTACCCCTTGGTGCTTTTAGTGGAAGTTTATTACTTATCAAAAAAGAGTTGTTGGCGATCATCAAAACTAAAAAGTGAGCACACATCTGAAATGGCATACCTTAAAATTTGCCACTCTTTCAAGTAAACATCATATTAAAAACACAGGCACCACACAAACAGAAACATGCATACAAGCGGTATATGAGAAGAGGGGGGGGGGGGGGGGGGAAGAAAACTCTGATATATGTCCAGGAATTATTGAATGAAAAAAATGTAAGAAAAGGAAGCTTCAAAAAATACCTGCATCCGTAGTCTATCAACTTCAATCATTATCAGTGATCCTAATTTTCCAGAAAGAATTTCCAAAGCATCCCCATACTTAGATTGCTGTTCCAATACAGAAATGTAGACAATAAGAGCTGCAACAGATTCCAATCATTCAGTAAACAGATCAACTGCAAAAAATAATACAGCAAATCGACCTGCCCGTCCATTATGAACAGGAAAGATAAAACAAAGTGCACCTTCTGGCTCATGCAAGCTATGGGAAGCAATGTGCTTCTTAAGTAAACCTTCAGCTAAAAGCAATAGCTTCTCTCCCCCATTGCCGCAAAAAAACTGTACACGAAGCGCAGAACCCACAAAATTAGCAGCTGAAAAAAGCATTATTTACATCACAAAGAACATAGTTAAGTTCAAAAGATAAAATAACAGCCCCAAAAAAAAATTCAATAGCCAAAACTTGTAAGGTCCACTTTATTTTGAAATTGGTATTTTTGTCCGATAAGTTAAGTCAGTATTTAATGGGCACCCAAGGGAACCGCAACCCATGTACAAAAGTATAGGAACAAAAAGGAGCTAACCTTTACAAATCAATTCATCCATAAAGTCTAAAAAACTATAAGGACAGTCCAAAACACCCCCGGATTTCCAAGAATGAAGATTATGTAACAATATATTCTTTATCCTATGTAACAGGACTTCAACATCTTCTATTTTGCTCCCTCCACAAGCACCACATAAGCAAGGTTGTTAAAATCAGGGATCCTACAATGAATCGATAGGAGGGTCCTCAAGATCGGATCGTAGGATCGGATCAAGAATCATAAGATTCTACAAATTGAGAAAACTAATACTAATTAATATTTTTGCATCTTAAAAATCCTTCAAAAATATAGGATAAATAAGTTTAAAATACATGAAAAATATGAAAAAATATAATAAACAGTTAGAGTACGAAAGCTTCTACTAATCCTAATATTTTTTAATAATTGGTAAAACAAATGTTTTATTTATATAAAATTTAACTAAAATAGCACATTAAAATATTATATTTAGATTAGACAAAAAATTTTATTTTAAAATGGTTGGTTTACTCGGCCATAAAAGGCTAACTAAACGTATGATATAGGAAAAGCTCTAGGATCTATATAGTATAAGAGATTAATTGGTCCAAAACAAGCTTATTGAGTTTTTATATGTATATGTAAGAGAGAGGGGGAGGGAGAGAAGCTTATTAGCCTAAAGTACTTTTTTTTAAAGGGCAATATCAGACCATACGAGTCATAATAAAGAGTTAAATGACTTAAATTAACTAGTACAATATTGGACTAGTTTAAAACAAATTAAAAGAGTTATTCAAGAAGTAAAAACGTAAGAAAGTTTCAACATAATTGTCTCACTTAGGATATTTAATTAAATCTTAGTAGTTTTTTTTATAATATTATTATGGTCTTGGGTTGTAACTTATCAAAGATACTTGAGAAAATAACATTATAGAGCTATATTGTAAGTTCATTAAAATTGGTAGAATCGAGAGTCAACTCAGGATACTAGTGATTTTATAGGGATTTCATACGATCCTATCCTTTAGAGATTTTTTATGGGATCCAGATCGATTTTAAATTTTGGGATCGTAAAATCGTAGGATCATAAGATCCGGATCGAGATTTTAACAACTATGCACATAAGGCAAAGGGGAGCTGCTCTCCACCTTCTTTTGAAATTGATAGCAACAAAGCATTTTCTTAAAAAATGAAAAATATCTAGAAGTACTATTATATTTCTCTGCCTAGATTGACTGGGCATCATCAATGTTTAATAAGAATCATGTTTCGAACTTCTAATCTTTAGTTATTATCTTCAAGTGATAACATTTCGGTTCTCCTCCTCCTTTTTTCAAGTACTAAGCTTCTATATAAAACATGGCTACCAAGACAGCTTGGCTATCAAGTTCCTTGGTTTTCAAGTCCGAATCTTCTATATAAAATATGTAATAGCTTTGTTTTGGGACAAGAAATGAAGAAATCGTTTAAAGCCCTTTACTTTTATGTGAGAATTGCCTAAGAAATTAGGTGTGGTTGCCTAGCCTAGCATTCTTCTCTCTTATTCTTAACTTTTCTATAGTTTACTCTTATAGTCATACCTTGTTAAACCACTCTTTCCCAAGTCTAACATGGTATTTGTCAAATATATTTTAGAGAATGAAAAAGATATGTTCTTCTCTCTAGGAGGTCAATATTTATAATCACAACTTACAAGTAAATAAAGAAAGTATCCTAAATTAATTCCTATAATCAATAAAATCAATTAATCAATACAATCAATCTAATCCTTAAATTAAGCTACATATTAAGTCAATATTTACATACTCCCCCTCAAGTTGGAGAGTATATATCTATAACTCCTAACTTACTACAAATAGAGTCGATGGCAGTCTTTGGTGTCCAATTTATCAACTATGATAGGACAAAGAAGTTGCTAGAATAAAGATTTGGGAAGCGAGAGGAACTAGCCGAGACTGGTTGGGTTGAGGGAGCCGAAGAAGCTGAAAGGCTCTACCGAGAGGTGCCGAAGGAGAGGACCAAGAAAGAGAAGTTATGATTTAGAAAACTTGCTTTGATACCATGTCGAAGGTATTTTAAAGAGTGAAAAAGGTATATTCATCCATCTAGAAGGTCAATATTTATAGTCACAACTTACAAGTAAATAAGAAAACTAACAAAAAAATTAATTCCTACAATCAATCTAATACTTAAATCAAGTTACATATTAAGTCAATATTTACAATAGTATTAAATATCGGCCGTTACGTAACCTGTTTTAACCCTCCGATATCGTTACATACCACTATATCAATGTGTAGAAAATTTACAAGCGTAACTGCCGATACCGTTACAAACCGATGTGTAACGGTATCAGCCGATACATAACAATAATGGTATATTTTTCTCTTTTTTCTATTCTAAGGGCTAAAAAACTATTTTTTGCCCATATATCTAGGGATTTAAATTTATTAAACATAGGATTTGGAATTATAGATATGGTCAGTATTTAGTAAGTCCTAAATTATATCTAATTATTTATTTCCATAAACTTAAAAGTAAAATTTTATCTTATTAGATTTAGTAGATGTTGCTTCAAAATGAATAAATCTTATTATACTTTCATCTTACTTCGATATAAAACCAATATAAAGTCTTATACAATAAGTAATTTTTTTCATAAGAGCTATAAAAATGACTAAAAATAATTAAAAACATTAAAAAGTAATAAATTAGAGCAAAACCATGCATATCAGTAACTTTTAAGAGATTTTCTAGTGATTACAAAAAAATTTACGGGTGCGGCTCCCGATTCCCGTTCCGTGTCGACCGATACTTCCAATACCGTTACACTGCTATCATGACAGTTACATGTCCCGAAACCGCGATTTAAAACCATGAATCTAAACCATTCCTTCCACCTAAATTCAATCTAACAACCAATTAAAGACCCCACAAACCAAATTCATTGTTCTCGGGAGACTGTTCACAGATTTGAACAGCCCCAAAAATTTTATTTTTCCTGATTTTGAAATCCTACCCAATCCATCCT
The DNA here is from genome assembly GCA_008638375.1 of Nyssa sinensis. NCBI lineage: Eukaryota > Viridiplantae > Streptophyta > Magnoliopsida > Cornales > Nyssaceae > Nyssa > Nyssa sinensis. Next base: position 14,172,063 of record CM018031.1, read on the forward strand.
TAATCAACCCCTAACCTCTCTGCACAATACCCCAACCTCAATAGCATTGAATTTTAAAGGATCCTGCATCAAAATAATTGTAGGAGAGACAAGTAAATTGAAAAAAAAAAAAAAAAATTTGTTTCAGGAGTCCAGCATTGAGCCAGTTTTTTTTTTTTTTTTTTGTCTACGGGGGCGGGGGGAGACGGACTTCATTGTGAATGAACTAAATTTGCACAGTAAGAAGATCAAACTATAGACACAGAAAACATTCATAAGCGAGAAAAGCTAAACTACAAACTGAGGCCCTACAAATCCATCCAACGCAACATCTGCCTCTCCAGCTTCCCAAGGTAGCTACAATCATAATAGAGTACGGTAGAGAGGCCAAGCCATCCAAATAATGGCTATCTTATTTGGTCCCATTGTTTATCCTAGCTAACACAGTCACCTTCCATTAACGCAGGCAGGACAATTTTCCCAAGAGAAAGAATTAGAAGTCTTATCTCCTTAAATTCCTGGGAAAGTTATTCAATGAACCTTGGAAGAATAATCCTCATTTCCATCCCTCTTCCTCCCCACGCTTGAATCGTTTCAGACCAAAGTTTAAAAGTGTTGTCAGGTATGGCTCTACCTGGCAGCTGTTGAGAGGTGTACCATCGCACGATAATTTCTCACTACCACAAGAAACTCATCAACTTAATAGACAGTGTCAAACAGCTACAACTTACCAGTCAATGACTCAACATGTTTAACAACCATTTAAAACTTTAGTCCATTAAGGGCACCAAATTTCAAGCTTTGAGGACAAGATACGAACATGTGCTCAGTATTCTTTTGAGGACAAGACCAACATATTCTCATTATTCAATTCTTAAAAAGAAGGTCATTTACTTGTCAAAAAAAAAAAAAAAAAGGATGGTCATTCCATATACTTCATGAATCATGAGAGAAAGACTCCAAATTCTTCTTATGGCTCCAATCCTGAATAAATAATGGGATCAACAAATATATACATCATTTGCACGGTGTTGGCTCTTTAACAACCTATGTTATGGTTGCAGCTACTGTCACCATCACAATGGAGGTTGCACAGAATCAAGTCTAAAGGGCTCAGCTCCTGGCACTATTCATCTATGATTTTCAAAGAGCCAAAAAAAATGAGAAAGAGAATGGAGAGGCCCAACAGAGATATGTTTTCTAATCAGTTAGATTAATATATCTTAGATAATGCATCTTTCTTCTCAAAATCCACCACATTAATATCACAAGAATCCAACGAGTCTTTCATACTTGATAATAATTTATAATGATCTTCCTTCCTCTTCTTAGACCTTTCCATCAATCACCTAAGCAGAAACATAGCTTCCATGTTGATCTCACTAGCAAAAAGCCAAAAGTTCACTTTATCCCTTGTCTCATGCCTTAGTTTTTAAAGAGGAAGGATAGAAGTAAGAAACTAGTGCATGCAGAAAACCTAAAATCACCTCAATAATAAAAAATAACTGAGTCCTAGATAAGCATGTTTAATAATATTTAGAGAGAATCAATGGCAATGCTAGTCAAATCAAGGAAAATAACAAAGACTTCAAAAGAAATAAGAATAAGTAAATGGGGAAAAAATGTTCTATTCCCTTGGTGAGGCACCTTAATACCACATACCTTTAATCATATGCTCAACTGACGAGTCAGAAATTAGTAATGGATTGATTAATGTGGAACCCACGAGATCACGGTATGGTCTTATTAGGAGTTATTGTTTCAAAATTGAAATATTTTCTTTACATTATCTTCTTCCTTCTTTTAATAGTTGATGTGTTTCAAACACAAATTCTGAACTCCTCTGAGAAACTCTTCTCCTTCCCTCTTTGTTTTGAAGTGCTTTGAAAATAAAATCTAAATTACTTCACAGAATAATTTTTTTCTCTTTTTTTTTTTTGGATCAGTCAGAATTTTTTTTTCCTTTCACACTATAAAAGGCCTCACTGCACGTTAAATCACTTAGAAGTCATATTAAAACCCCAGCAGAAGATAATGCAAGCACCTAATTAGTCACCAAAATAATCTCATTATGTCCTGGGCCTTCAGGTTGGACAAGGCAGTTAAACCATTCAACCAGTGACCCAGAGCAGTTTAACCTACAACTACAGGCAAAGTTTACAAGTGATAGTTTATGTAATATCAGACAAACCATTTATTTTTTCGCACAAACCTTAGTGGGACCTAATTTTTACTGGTCCGTTCCATCGTGCTTTTGCAACATTGGTTGTAGGCATATCTTGTGCACTTATGACACCTTGCTAAAGCCAACCAGATTTCAAAGCGAAAGCTAACAGACCATATTTCCTTAAAGATGGAAAAGATAAAACTGAGATGAAAGTCGGGAAGAACCTGTAACTGAATGCTACAAACTGCCCAAAGCAAAAACCTTTCTTCACCAACAATCTTGTACATTTTAATAGCTATCTGCAAGAAATCAATAACCAAAATAATAAATAAATAAATATTAGCCTATTTCTTGCACAATCTATACCCACAGACAATGGAGCCACACTTTTGCTTCCCCGGAGGGTCCATGATTCAGTCTATTGGGGAAAAAATAAGTATCTTTATCATTGTAAAAATTAACCAGAAAACAAATAACCAGTAAATTAATTCAATTACCACAAAAGAAACCATAATAAAAGAAAAATAACAAATAATGGCATAACCACAAGATTTTTTATATTAAACCAATTAGAAAATACTTGCAATTTAATTATGATCCCCTAATAAAATTGTAATAATTGAGAACTTTGATAAAAACAATCTAATTGCATATGTTTTAATAATCTAAATTAATAAAAATTAATAAACAATAAAGATCTTTCTTGCTTATCAAAAATAAAATAAAAATTAATCAACAATTATGGCCAATCATTCAACACAGAACTAACAAACACTAATAACTAATAGCATATTATAAACAAATGAGAATATCAACAATAAAATAGACATATGGTAAAACCTAGAATGACAAAGAAATAAATAAAGATAAAGAACCAAAAGAAAATTAATCAGTCATAATACAATCCAATTGAACATTTGGTTCAATAATCTGCTTCCAGGACAAACCTTTTGTTTTTGTACTTCAATTTTTCACCGTTTTTTTTTTAGGACCCAGGTAACCATCCCACCAACCGCAACCTTCGGTCGCCTGGCTGGTTGTGGGTGTCGTTGCTTTTGTGGAGTATTGAACCCATGGCCGGTGCCTAGCAAGACACTTCCCACGTGATTTACTACCACTCGGCTACCCCCCTTGGGGTTCAATTTTTCACCTTTTAAAGAATAGAAACCCTAGATTAATTAGTGATACTTGATTTTATTTAATTTTTTATCAGTTAATTAGTGATAATTGTTAACCAATCAAAAATAATAATTAGTGATACTTGATCACTATATGATATTTTGGCTTGTCATACAATTCAGCCATTTCTAAAGAATATAATTTGGTTGATGGTATACATAACTTTAGGTTAATTGGTGTGTTTCACTTAATCTTTTTTCAACTGGTTCTCTAATCCAAAATTAGAACAAGTAGTTATGCAATCTGGTTTAACCCCTTCACTAGTCCCACCCCACCCACATAGCATTAGCACAAGGTGCCTATATTGGAGGTTTTGTATTAAAAATAATAATAATAATAATAATAGAAGGGAAGCCACCTTACATAACACTGAAAGTAACTTTTTTTTTATACGTAAATTATACAACTAAATATTTATATTTTAGTCCTCAGTCTTGATAAATCTGGCTTTCCTTATTCTTGCTTTCCTCCCGTCTCTCTAATGAAAAGTCAACTGAAGATATCTGTAACTACCTTTGCATTCAATCAAATTTTCTTATCTACTATATATAAAACACAAAAAGACCCTAGAATTTTTCAGGATCTCAGAAGGGGGGCAATCCCCCCCCCCCCAACATTGTCCACCAGAGTTCATAAAATTCCAGAGAGGGCGAGAGAAATAGTGACCATCGGATACCATCAACCTGTTGCTGCTTCACAAATGAGTACTCGCGAACATAGCAATTGAAAAGGCCCATCATCAGTTCCAAATTGTTTGGAAACTTCCCACAGGCATACTCATAACAACTAGTAGCCATATCCACTGATAACATAAAACAATTATTAGATGTCAGTAAATTTGATACAAGTAAAAATGATATCAAGCATTGAAATATGTACTGACAATGATCAAGTCGTTGGAAAACAATCTGCAAGGTACTGAGGGTAAGATCATCAATTAGAATGGAGTCATTGGTATACAATAGCTCTTTGGCATTCAAGCAAACAGACAACGCTTCATCAGATTTACCCATCCTTTCCAAAATGAGAGCTTTGAGCGCCTGCATGATATTTTAAAGAGAAAAAATTGAAAACCCTGCTTCAAATCTAGCACAGATGATGCTGTATTTATTGCTATTTCCAACATAGATATAGTCATATATCATCGGCCAATTAGGCACTCAAGATATGCAAATGACAAGTGCATAACTACACAACTACACTTTTGAGTCTTTGACATTCAAGAATATTCATCATTCCAGTCCAAAGAAATTTATATATTGCACCATCCAAATGTTGTGGCACCACAATTCCCCAACACTTTATATATGACATAAATGAAATGCTAAACTAATATTGGCATCTAAACTGATAAAACGCCAGTAGGAATACATAATTTATAACAGAATGCACGTCATCGTGCTTCTCTTATATAAGAAGATCATTTGCAAACCAAAAAGGACTGTAAATCTCCATCTAATATTGAAATCCAACTTCCACTAAATGGAAGAATGAATCAATATACTGTTTATATCTTGTGTCTTGTGTCATGCAACTTGCAAGTGGTTGTACCACAAACATGCAGGGGCAAAGGAAGGGGCCTGGGGCGACTGGCTGGAGGCATCACCCTCACAAACCACTCTGTGGCCCATCTCTTATGTCATCTGCAAATTTCGTTTGATCTTTTCTAGTCAGAGGCCCCCTCAACCCCAAAAAAAATTAACTATTTACTTAACTAGCACATTCCATAGTACTCCGGGGAAATGATGTTTCTAATGGTGGTTGCTCATCTCTTAAGGATAAAAAATAGTATTCTAAACTACAGCCCCTGCCATTTTATCCTTTTTCAATTAAACACCTGAGAACTTAACATATTCACTTTACAATTTTTAATATTATTGTATTTGTGTATATTAAGATATCATGCAATTTAGGAAGAAATAAAAATAACTTGAAACTAAATTTGGAAAAACTTGAGCCAATGTTGTAAAAACAAAACAAATCAAAATTGCTTTGTTAAATTTCTATTTTGGATTGGCAAAAATTCACTCAAAAAAATCTTGGAAAGTATAAAAGTTTGGATTCAAGTAAGATGTAAGATCAAATAACAGTTGTATTCAATCGAAATATATATATACTAATTAAGATGTTGGTCACAAAAATGAAAATGTTTTTTGAAGTTTCTGAACCATCATAGTCATACTCTATTTTTCCAATGGGATAACAAGCTTGTTACCAAAAGTTGGTAACACCCAATCAGGCAAATCCACCTGATAATAACAACTTAGAACATGCAGTCTCAAAATAGTTTAAAAATTCTACGTGGCTTTACTTATTGACGTTTTACCCCATTCTGGGGAACAAGCTTGCTAGTTATTTCTCTATCTTTTTTTCTTTATTGTAATCTGATTACAAATATGGACAGAATGAATTTTAAAAATTCAGAATAGACCACTAAATCATAAAAATTCAAGCTAGCGAGTTTTGATCCTCAATTTAGCAATCTTAGAATTATAACTTCAAACCTTGCAAAGGAAGAAGAAGAAACTGCCCACTAAATTTTAGAAATATGATATTATAATCCCAAGATTAACCACCCCGTGGGCGGAAGAAAATTTTTTGGCTCAGGCCTCGCTGGAATTTGGTAAAGGAATAAACCCTCTTCTTATTTTTGGGACACTTGTATATAAACATAGTTGCAACAGCAGCTGAAAATGGTAATATACACTTTCTTGGTGACAGAATTGTAACCTCGTAACCCGTGATTTGGATTGACTGAGAAGATTTTATCTTTAGACTAATCAAGATTACGTAAAGATCGAAAAATGTACATTTTCTTCTAAACTCTAAACAAGTTCTATGATACGGATTTCATCAAAACTCACTTCAATCATGTGGATAGTCAATGTGAAGCCTCAACAAAACAATACAAGTCTACGTATATATACATATATGTACGCGTATGTGTATCAACAAACTTACGAGAGCGTAAGGAGACTTGGGGTATTTGGTGAGCAAAGAAGCGGAAAGCTTGAGAGCATTTTTGAACTGGCGAGAATCGATGGCGTCCCATATTGGTCGAACGCGACGCTCTGGTATGCCACCGGCCATGCCGAACTTGGACGCCATTAGAGTTAAGATTAGGTTCAGTGAGGGTTTTACTATCCAAGAAACACGCTTTCACTATCTTCTCTTTTTCTACAGGGGGAGAAAGATTCTCAAGAACAGAACGGGGAGGGATAAGAGGGGACAAACGGGTTTTTTTTCCAGTTTGGGCATCGGCTTCGTCAAGAAGAAGTGAAATGTGGAAAACCTAACTTCTGTTTGGTTGCAGTGATAAGAAGAGCGCCCATGGTGCGATCGTATATTTAACTCGCTCGTGCCACGCAAGGGAGTGTGTCAGAGGCTCAGAGCCGGTTGATGTCACCCCAGTAAAACACGTGTTTTTGACGGTCTCTGCAAAAGGGGCAAGGAAACTGTTCATGCTTCCCATCATGTTTTGAGTTCTGGGACAATCAGCCCCAAAGGAGTGGCCAGCATTGCTTGCAACCCAGTTTGTACGGATTTGGTTGTGCTCGCAGTTTGATTTTTACCGTTTAGGGGTCGGTAACTAATTCGTCCGATTGTTTAATGATACTAAGAAGCGGTGATTTTGTACAGGAGAAAGAGAATTAGTAATATTTTAATTATTTTATTAATATGACAGGTGGCATACAAGGAAAAGATTAAGGTTGCTGACGAGACAAGTGGGTATGTGAAAGAGAGTGCTTGAACTATATGGCTGTAAATTCGAATCTGTAGCTTTAGTTTATGTGCACTGTTAGGAAATAGCAACACATTCGTAATAAAGATAAGAGAGTAGTAGTTAGCTCTTTGGATTTTTTGCTTTCCCCCACTCGTATATTTGTTACTCGCTCTTTCAAGTTAAATTGCCCTTGTAAATTGCTTTCTAGTTATATATTATTCAGAGGTTTCCAATACTGAGATGATAATAAAGTGATAATGGAATTACATGTGAACTGCCAGGCATGAGATGATTTCAGTTACGGTGATTTCTAAAATGCTAGGAACTAATGCAGTGTGAAAAGTTAAATTTCTTATCAAATAAATTATATAGACAACTCTACGTTCAAAAAAACAAATCTCAAATTTTTAAACATAAATATTTTTTTGATAATCTAATTAATAAAAACTGAATTACATCATATATATATATATATATATAAATATATAAGTTAAGATTACTACTAATCTGAATAGGAATCTACTAATTCCTTATATTAATCCTATTATAATTAAAAAACTATAATAATTGCAAAAAGTAGGAAATTTTTTTGTTAATCTGAATAATAAATACTGAATTACATCATATATATATATATATGAATAGGAATTACTAATTCCTTATACTGATTCTATTTCAATTAGGAAACTATAATAATTACAAAAATGAGAAAAAAATTGAAATTAATCAAAATTGTGACTTTTTAGAAAACTAGAAACCTTATCATAGTAAAAAACTATAGGCGTAAGTAGAAGTTAATTTGGACTTTTCTAAACAAAATAATTATGAAAATAAAAATTACTATAAATGACAAAAATTAAAATTGAAGGCCTCGTTTGACCTGTGGTAGTTTCAGTCATGACAAAGTTATGAGTATTGTCTGTCTCGTCGTCTTAGGTTAAGATAAAGTTTCAATTCCTAAAAACATGTCTTAGGTTAAGATAAAATTTCGATTCCTAAAACCATGACTGACCAACTTTGTGTCTACCAGTATTTTTTCTTAGAATGGAACTTGAAACGTTTTCATTGTGTTTCAAAAACCTCTGCACTTGTTATACATCAAATTCCTTCCCCCTTCCCCCTTCTTTTCACTTCTTTTTCCGTTAGTGGAAATTTTTTTTTTTGTTATCTAATGCATTGTATATTTGTTTTATTTGAAAGACTTGTTGACCGGATATCAATGGTAAGTCAAAATGATAAGTCAAAATGATGTTTGGGTTATGTTCATAATGTGCGTGTGTAATAAATGGTTGGAAAAGATTTTGCAATAAATTTTAGAGAGAAAATCTTAGCCTTTTTTTGGGACAGAAATTTTAGAAGCACAATCTTACCATAAACATAAGAGGTTAAATCTCATTAGCCCAATTAAATTCTACACGTTATATAGTTAGGCTTTTTTTTGGTGGGGGGGGGGGGAGTGTCACCTACCGTGTCAATGACCGACATGAGCACTCGATCGCATGATAAATATCTAAATTAAAATTGAAGTTGAAAATAGAGGAGGCACATAATTAGCGTTTCACATAGTGTGTTATATTCTCGTGTCAACTAAGGTTTCTGGGAATGAATTCTAAGTCCTAACTGAATCTACTGAATTAAGTAATAAAAATATTACAATTTTATTGAATACTTTTTTGTCTCGCCACTTGAATTTTAAGAGATGTTTTCATTATTCATTATACATGGATCCGGCAAGCACGGACACTAGTAAATCATAAGTGTATGGTACCAAGATAAGACGTTTTTATTATTCGTTGTACATTGATCCGATAAGCACGGACACTTGTGAATGCCTAGTGTATGGTACCACGATATTGATTGGATTGGCCCTCAACATTGCAACGCGAAACTATGAATTCTCCATGCTAGAACACAAGTTCTCCGCTGCACGGCAAAAAATCAAATTCGATTTGTGCTTGCAAGCGAAATTCATTGCGGTGCTATCATTATCTTTCCCAGAAAAAAAAAAATTAAGGAAAAAAAATAAAAAAACCCTAAACAATTGCTGACGGGTGATGCCATATGTGATCTGGGTAGAAATGAACCTTGGAATAACGAGTGGTGATATGCGTTAAATTCTCAACTAAGGTAAAAAAAAAAATATTATTTTTTAATTTAACATTGTTTTGAATTTATTATGAAAATAGGATTCTTTTTAAAAGCGTCTTTCGAAAAGACGTTTTTATTAAAATATATATTTTTTAAATTTATTTTAAAAACATCTTTTTGGAAAGACAGCTTTCAAATTTTTTTTTTCAATCTTTCAGAAAATTTAATGATTTCTCCACTTGATTCTCTAATTACTTTCCTTGATCTGTAATTTTTTTCCAGACTGGAAAACACTTCTCAATCAACAATTGTTCCCAAAATATTACTTGATTTCGGCGGCAATCTGGTTTCATTGAAGTTCTAGAGATGAAAACAAAGAATATACAAAGAGCCAAATTTTTTTATCACTGTTTTTTGCCCTGGTAAGCATTGCCCAGCAGAAACATAAAAAAAGAGGGAAAAAAAAAAAGGGCAAAAGAAAACAACATTGCTAATGTATATCCGTTAAAAAAAAAGAAAGAAAATTAATGCATCGTTCAAGTTTATATCCTATCAGAGACAGAGACAGAGAGAGACCACCCATTGTATATTTCGATACAAAAATATACATCTTTATAGATTTTTAAATAATTGTTCCTTTGGAGCACAAACGGATGGTATATATTCAATAGTGTTGAGAATTTCTATACAGAAAACTGGCCATCAAACATAGACAACTCTAAGAATGCTGAACGTAATAAAGCCTTTATAATCTTGATAAACCCTATCATGCAACGAAGCGCAATGTCAAGCCTTAAGAGTTATCTGGAACCACAATGTCAAGCCTCATAGTTGGCTTGTACTTCTCAAGAACTTGAGCACCCGCCTGCATGCACAATTCAACCACAGCTGGAGCTTTCCCATAGAACATCTTCAGCTCATTCCTCACTGGAGGTGACACGACATACATAATATGGGTGAATACTTGCATGCACAATTCAACGACAGCTGGAGCTTTCCCATAGAGCATCTTCAGTTCACTCCTCACTGGAGGTGACATGACATACATAATATGGGTGAATGCTTCATCCAATGTTGCATCCTGCCAACCATGCTTCCCATCCCTTCAATGGTGCTTAAATTCCCCACAAAGCTTAGGCATTGTGACCTCAGGGCCCCCACATGAACCCTTAAGCAATAGCCACAAGCCTTCACTGTTTACTTCCCCATCAACTTCTTGACACCCCCATTTAGCTTTATCATATGCAACAATTGTCTCCTCTGCAAGCCTGGGCAGCTGACTCTCTAGATGGAGAGAATCGCTCAATTGCCCTGTGGGTGTCAAGATCCACAAGTGATGAAGCTGAACCTACAGAGCAACCCTGTTCAGGCTCCTCAACAAATCGCGTAGAATATTCCGGTTTATGCATAGCTCCACAACACAGCTGGATAAATTAATAATACAGAATTGAGTAGGATGATCTGCAAAATCGTAACAAATACCATATCAAACAATCATTATTCAATACAAATTACCTGCAAAGCATGGACAGGAATGATGTGCAAGTCCTTCAATCATGGAAAAGTAGTCTATTTTTAGGAGGCTCAAAAGGCTTCTCTACTCCTATTTCTGCAAGTTTTTTGTCAGCCCTTGCAGCTTGCTGGATCTTAACCCATAAATAAAAAGGACTAACTCAGTATAAGCCATTTAGAAGAATCTAAATTTTGGTTCAGTAAGCTTAGAATGGCCAGTAAGAAAGAGTAGTTTTTAAAACTAAAATACTCAAAGACAGGCCATGATAATTGAGAGTCATAGCAGATCAAATTCACAAGGAGCACCAATAACTGCAATAACTGCAATGATCTAAAGAAAACAATAAACAAGCATAGAATTGATTTATAAGCAACAATGCATGGAATTCACAGAACTTGAATAACACTAACAGCTGTTATGCATATTGAAAGGTAATGTGGCCCACCCGAAATCAATCAACTGCAAGGTAAGCCGAACACAGCTGGAAAGAACATCCACTGTGTATACATTCCAAGGAAAGCGAAATAGGTTGCAATCTACAGTGTATATCACTTTTTGAAAAATTAAACCAAAAAAATGTGAACATGGATAATTTTTTTTCAAAAACCATATATGAATATATATCCCAATTGCAACTAGCACCGTGATTACATTCACCTTTGTGCCAAAATATGAATAGATCTCATCTATAGGCTGCTTTGTCAGGTCTTTATAATTCAGTGCCCAGTTTCTCAAAAGGTGCTTCCGCTTTATTTCATCTGTAAAAACCAAATTCATCTTACTTTCAATGCCATTAGAATTTCAGATAACTTTGTGATATACGAAAGCTAGCATACCATGCAGAGGAAAGACTCGTTTAACAATGCCCACAGATTCCAACTTCCAAAGTAGAGATTCCCCCAACTCCCAGTGGAACTCTTTGCCATCAGAATTTAAAGTTATAACTGACTTTCTATTGTTCAGCTGAGAATTTCAGTCTATGAAAGGAATCCCATAATCTGAAATTCTGCTATTATATATGATTCCAACATATGATTGACTATAATATGCTTATATTTTTACAGATTCGCTCATATTTTACTTCCATGTGAGAGATTGCATTTTACATATAGAAAATGCATTTTACATATATAATCAAATCCGGACAAGGAACTAACAAGATTAAAAAAGTTGAAATCAAGTGAGCATATCAAACGGACTATGATTCTATTTCTCACATAGCTGATGCTATGATTTTATTTCTTACATAGTCGATGCAAGTTTGATTCCCTTCATTATTTTATAATAAAAAAGGCATATCAAGACTTAAAAATTAGGTAGCAGTTCAAAAATGTTGAACATTTGAATTGAAAAAGGGAAATGTTAAATTAATATATTTTTTCAGTCCTAAACAAAAATTAATGGGATCTATATATATTTATCGGGGAAATGTAATATCTCTTGGAACTGGTTGTATCTCTTACAAGAGTTAGTTGTTTTAAAAATTCTACTTGCCAAGGAAAACGATCTTAGTTTAGAGACCAGGACAACTTTGCTCCCCAAATCTGTTTCCCTCCAAAAAGTTACATCAAAGAAGTGAATGAGAAAGGAATCAATGACCCAATCTCAATCAACCTAAACTTATCTGGTGCAAAACATATCACAAAGATCTCCATGAAATTCGAAGACATCTTTTCTGACTGGACACAAATAAGCAAGAAAACAAAACATTGAACGCCATTGATTTGTCTCACTACAACAGATGTTTCAGGGGTTGAAACTGTCCATGAAATTCATCGACCCTAACATTGGCTGCTCAATTCCCCCTAGCAACAAATAAACCAGACAACTGTCAAATAAACAAGTATATATGCCACTTGCTCCATTGACTAATCTGGCTGGAGATGCATCAACAATGGTCCTTCAAGATCTTGCTTAGCAGATTAATATCCTTGGCAGAACTACTACTGTTTAAGAGAAATTGAGCTAATAAAAAAACCTCCAGAGGATAAACAAAGGCAAGGGAGGGATGAACAGGGCGAGCAAGATAATAAATAATTCTGAACGGTAGTAGGCTAAAATGGCATTAAAAATAGTTTGCTTTCGATTTACAATTGTTACTCTGTCAAAACCAGCTAACACTGTATATCAACTTCCTACTAAATCTCCTTATAATACTAGCGGCAGTAGGCTACACTAGCATGCAAAGCATTACATTTCACAAATAGTAACTAGATCAATAGAATGTCATATTAACATGCTTTCCGTTTTTCCATTTTTAAAATTTGAAAGCATTTTGAAATATCATCATGACCAAGAAATGAAAAGGTTTCAAATAAATGAAAGACAAATGAAAGATGAATCTTCCAAATTCCATATGTCCAGGTAACCAAAAAAACAAAAAACAAAGAAACTTAGCAACCACAGTCTAGGTAACCAAATAAATTCTAGAAAGTTCTCTCCTTTTCTAGAGTGGAAGAGGAAATTCAAAAATAAATTTTCATTACCAATAATGAATTGGGATTTCCCGTACCAACATAAAAACATTTTTACAAATAAATCAATTGGTTTTCTATATAGAGGGACCATAAAGATTGCACACACAAATGAAAAGTTTTTGAGCAATGCATACCAAGAATGGCATGCATGAAGCTGGCTATAGATGTTTTTTGGGCATTAATCTTAAGCTAGACAAAGAATCATCAAATTCCTAATCTTAAGCTTTGAAATGTTGTTTTCCTATATTTGGCCATTGCATGAAAACGTGTATTGCTCTTCTTTTTTTACAAGTTGAAAAGAAGACCCTAAACAACCACTGTCCACCATCCCTAAAAAGCCCTAATTTTTTACATAGAAGAAGCCCTAATCTTTTACATAAAAGAAACCCTAATTTATTTTATAGATAAAATCCCTAAAAAATTTCAAGAGATATAAAATTACCTGAGAATGAAGGCATTTGCAGAGGTCTTTGAGGAAGAAACAATACTGGTTTAACTTAAGAGAGGCGAGAGAGAAGATGGAGCCAAGACCTTCAAAGAGAGATGGAGTTAAGACGCGACCTTCAAAAAGAGACGGAGTCGAGACCTTACTACGATGAGAGATACAAGAAACCAGAGAAAGAGATGTGAGAGACAAGAGAGGCGCAGGAGAAGCTGAGAGATGCAGAGAAGAGAGACGAAAAGAGAGGCGTGGGTAAAAGCCCTAGAAAAGTAAAAGTCGTTCTGAAACTTTTGCTGAATCAAATAAATATTGAAATCGTCTTTTGAAAAGACGATCTTGTAAAACAACCTCTTGGTAAATAAGTTCAAAATAACTTCATTCTAAAAAAAAAAAAAGTAATAAAACAACGCTAAAAGGTGAAAAATTTCAAATTAATGTAATTTAAAAACTTATTTATCATTTTAAGATTGTTTTGAACTTATTTATCAAGGTTCTTTTGAGAAACGTCTTTTAAAAAGACGCTTTCTATATTCATATACTCAACGCTTGCCCTTTTTTTGTTCACTTGTCTCTCTTCCACAGCTGTTTACTTGTCTCTCTTCCACAGCGTCGACGCCGACAGTCTCTCTCAGTTTTCTTCTCTTCCACAGCGCTGACGGTCTCTCACAAAGGTCTTCCTTTCCACAACACCGATGGTCTCTCTCAGTTTTCTTCTCTTCCACAGCGCCGACGGTCTCTCTCTCCGATTCTCTTTATTTCGGTTACCATAGCTTGAGTAAGGTAAGATTTTTAGACTACTATTTCCTTCTCTAGCTGTTCTCCCTCTCTAGAAAAAACTCACTCATCAGTATCTCACTCTAACGCTTTAACGGTTTTTGGCCAACTCTACTAGACTGTATGAACAATGATGTTTCTAGATTTTGGTTGTGTGTTGTGTAGTGATTAGGTGAAACCCAGAATTAAATCCTGAACAAGTCAAAAAAAATTAGGGCTTTTCTTTCCCATAAAAATTAGGGGTTTTTGCATTGCTGTCATTGTTTTTTTTTTTTGTTTATTTTGAAAGATGGAACATTGTTAACTTTGCATTTGACTTGAATTTCTCAGGTATGGAAATCCAAAAATCTGGAATTTTAGTTGCATTTGATACTTCCTAGAAATTCAAGATTTTGCTTACTGATCTTGTGCTTGCAGAACACCCTGCTAACCTACTTCTTGTAATGTTGCTCCATTTATTTCTTAATGCGCATTATTCCAATTGTATGGCAATACAAATTATGTTTTCTTAAAAACTAGTGAATGTGGCTTTTGTAAAGGTATTAAGACATTGTTTACCACTTTACGGTTGCAGATGTTTACGAAGCCAAGCAACATTGCTTTTCCTTCAACCGAAATGTTAGGGTTTGTAATTTGTTTGTTGATTCATATAATTTTAAATGCGAGACTTGTGATATATAGGACTTGGAGCGTTCAAAGTTAGGGCAATCTGATGAGAGAACAATATATAAGGTAATAAATATGTTCCAAAGAACTAGGTTTTTTTGTTTCTTTTCTTGTAATTTGAATCACTGAATCAGTGAAAATGAAGGTGATTTGTTGTTTGTTAAGGTGTAGCAAGGAAGAGAGCTACATGCAATTAAATTGGACAATGAAGCGGTTCGTTGAGCATTTTTAAATTATGCCAAGATCATGACATTGGGCAGAAATGTTTTATCAACTTTGATGGACTTGAATTGCTTCAGGTTCCATGAGGTTTGGGCGTTCTGGATGTAATCTGAATGGGCTACATCTTCTTGCAAGAGGGAGCGTGATAACTATGAAGCTGAAAGAGCCTAGCATCTTAAACAGATCCATGACCTGCAAGAACATATTCAGGAAAAAGAGAGGCAATTCATGGAGCTGCAGGAACAGGTCAATAACATACCTCATGTTATTACATCCAAATTGACATGACCTTTGTCCTTTAAGTATTCGTTTTGTGCTATACTTTCTATCATTGTTTTTTTTCCCTTAATTTTAATTATAACCCCTTTTATATTCCTAACATAAGCTTATTTGATCCTGAACTTATGTTTAACTTTAATAATTAGTCTTTAATGTAACCTAAATTTTCTAAATACAATTTTTTTTATTATTAAAAATTTCCACTTTCATTATGAATTTTATTATTAACAACACTTGCATTATGCTTGAGCAACAGTTGATGTGAATAGGTGCATTAAGATGATCAGCTTGCTACATAATTTGCAATCTGTTGTTGGTGACACTATGGAGTTCACTTTGTTATTATGGTGACTTGGGATTTGACCATGCTACATTATCTGACTCTTTTACCATAGGGAGCTTTGTATCATGTTTATGTTGATTCTACTAGATTAATGTGTAATGTCATTATGAATATCAATAAAATGACATGAGTTACAAAAGATATGCATCATTAGGTTTGGAAAGGAAGATGGGCCTAATGGTTTGGTAAAATTTTGTAGGATTTGGGTAAACAAGTAGTATTGTGAAAGAAACTTTAAACGACATTTAAATGCTTATATTTGTTTGGTACTACCAGTAGTGTGTATACAATTAATTTACATTTCAGAGCAGCTGTAATGTTGCTATGTTATAATGTTATATTGCTATAGGGATATTTGTACTGTATCATTGCTACCAATGGATTTTTTTACGGTGAGGATGTGATATGAATACTCTTGGGGCTGTTTTAGCTAGATGCACATAGAGAAAAATTTCTAAATGACATGTGAATGTTGTTACTTGCTCATTAATGAGTGTGGTTGTAATGTTGCTATGTTATATAGAATTTTTTACTATTTTAATGTCATTTTAAAACTTTATTACTACAATGAGGTTGTTTTTAACTTATTTACTAGAATAGGGTTGTTTCTATGTTTCTAAAAATGTAAAACAACAAAGGTTGGCAATGTGTTTTCACTCGTGGTCGACCTCTCTTCATCGACTATGACAATCGCCGACCCTCGGCTCTCTTATATCTCTCAACCTCTCTTCACCGACTGTCACCGCTGGACCATTGCCGGCCTTCGTCGACCATTCTAACCTGATCCCATCGCTGTTGACATCACCGAATTTTTCTCTAGCCTCTGGCACCAACCATTGCGTCCAAGTCCTCCCTCTCATCACTTGTCTCTCTCGGTGCTGTGATCTCATTAGATCTGAGGTAAAAAAAATATGTTTTTTTTTTTTCATCTTTGTACTTGAGAAGTTATCTTGAAGTTCTGATTCTTTTGGTTCTAATTTTTCCATTCCCAGTCAATAGCTGGCAAAAGTTCATTTTTAAACTATATACATGCAACACTTAGAAAGTCTCTGACTAGTTGCTCTCATAACCTAAAAATTCTAAAGTCTCACCTAAGTTTGAAATTCTCCTTCTGCTAAATTGCTAATATGTCTAGCATAAAAATAGAATGTGTCACGGTGGAAATCCATGAAACCTTTAAATTTGGAGAAAATTATTTTTTGACACACATGCCTAAATGGCTGGACAGCTTCAGAAGAATTGGTGCTGATCTAAATATTGAAAAAAGCCCAACCAGGTAGCTTAAGATTTAAGGATTAGAATGATCCTTTATGCTGATTGTACAATATGGTAGCCTATAATTGGAAATATGGGTTAGTTGAGTTTGACCTGTTTGCATGCAATTTTTTTTCCTTCTGACACTTTGATTGAAATCTGTATTGTTTGATTTGTCTCAACAAAAAAAGAAAAAAGCAACTACCAACTTGTGTTTTCCTACAATTAGGTTGGTTGAGAGTGGAGGAAAGAACTTAGAAATTGCAGTGATGTTAGATTGTTGAGAGTGGAGGAAACAACATAGAAATTGCTGTGATGCCTTTATGGCAGAGATTGAAGCAAAGAAAGCAGTCACAGAGGCTACCAATAAGGCCCCTTCCATAGAAACCTAATCCTGCTACAGTGGTGATACTTAACTCTGCACTTGTTTGGTATAATTTTAATTTCTTTAAAGTGGCATGAACCTTTTATGTGATTTTTTATGATCAAATTTTTTTTGTCAGGCAAGGGCTGATTATATAGTGATACTTCATCTTTTTGGAATTGTAATGAGCTATCAGTTAGAATTTTGAGCATGGTAGAAAACCAATGTTACCGAGCCATGACCTTCTTCTTTGTGTGTCTGTGTGTGTGTGTTGGGGTAGGGGGTAGGGGTGGGGGCATTATTCTGTGTTACCGAGCCATTACTTTCTTCAGTAACCGTATCTTGCTTGTTTATGTGCTGCTCAGTGAACATCTCTTCTTTGATGAATTTCTTTATACTTCTCTCACCAGCATCAACTGTCAGACTTTTTTTGTCTCCATCCTGAACAAATTGAAGTGGCCAAAAAGCATCAACTCATAATTCTTTCTAAATTAATTCATGGCATGAAATTATCTTTCACTTATTTACAAAAGGATTCTATTCCCTACCCCCTCTGCATGTATGAATTATGCGTGTGTTCCAGTATGTTTAGCTACTGTTACAGACAGATTACTACTGTTGTGCTGAGAGGTAGAAAATTTAATAATTATTTATGCTTTTATACTGATGCCTTTTGACTTGTGTAAACTCTTAAGGCTGGAAGGCTGGACAAACTCACACTAGACAGCCTATATGATGATGCAATCAGAAGAAGCAACCAGAATGTGAGCTATAACCCCTGGGAGCCAGCCCCAATGGCTAGTTCCATGATGCCACAAACAGCACAAGACCCCTTCTTTGCCTCCAACCCTGTGGATGCTCCACATTCAGTGCAAATGGCAGCAATGGCCAACCAGCAGCTGGCTTTCTAAAAACTTCAATGTTTTTACACGATCAATCAAATTTCCTCCAGATTGATGTGCTGAAGCTTTTTAGTTTGTTATTTGTTATCTGTTAATGAGGGTTGGTGTTTTAAGGGACTTTGGTCTGGTTTTCTTTTGTTGTTGTTTTGGTACTATTGTGGATAATGCCAAGTTGGTGGTACTTCCTGCTATGTCCTTAGATAGTGCTTGGCATGTTTTTGGTTTGGTAATAAATTTTAAATTGACAGAGACCTATTCAAAATAGCAACATTCTTACCTCTCTTTATTGCATCATCTCCTTCCATCACTAGTTGTACCATTATTTACAGACCTATATATATATATATATATATTAACATTTGATGAAAGTTCCTTACTATTTTTTGGAGTTCTTGCAAGAATCAATACTGCCAAACACATTATTGTAATTTTAAACTGTTTTGAACAAAGTGATAATTTTGCCAAAGGAATAATGATGTGTCATTTCATGATTGTTAACGGCAAGAACAGCAAAAAGTAAAAAGAAGGCATCATTCACACCGTAATGATGGAGCCTGCTGCCCCAAGTCCCCGGTGGCTGGGTCAAACTTCAATCCTCTTTCCACCCCTTGAGCAGGACTGAGCACGATTAACCTTGTTTGTGTTCAAGATTTAAAACAATAATAATAATAACATGAAAACGTCTTTGGAAAAGACATTTTCATGTTAATTTTCTGAAAAAAATTATTTTAAAAAGTATTTTTTAAAAAGATGTTTTTAAATTTTAAAAACATGTTTTTAAAAAGCGCTTTTAAAATAACCTTATTTTATTAAATAAGATTAAACTAACCTTATTTTAGAAAATAATTTTTTTTTTTTTTACTCTATTTATGAATTTAACTCAAAATTCCAGATACGCATCTGATAGAATTTGGTACAATAGATGCAGCAGACATTTAGACAAAGGAACAACGGTAAGTCAGGTCGGTGCAATCTCAGTTATTTCCTTCCAATTTTGAGGGCCAAGCCCAGTCCAATAGCATGCAAGCTCAAATTTTCGTTCCATGCCAGTCTGAAACAACTTCAAGGGATCCACCTTTCAGCTTCGAATCAATTGGGCTTACAATTATTTAAGGAGCATCTTTGCTGATCCAAATTCCTGAGGGGCTTGCATCAGATTATTAGATTTGTACAAAAGAAGCTGATCCAAATTCCGATGGGACAGTTTCTGTATGGTCCCAAAGATGATGGGAACCCGTTAATTGTTGGGTTCAATCGGGTATAACATGTAAAAAAGCAAAATACACCGATCACACATGTGAAAGAGAAAATAAATGTATATGTATACTGAATATCTATGTATGTATGGAATTAGGACCTCTGGTGCGCTGATAAGTAGAATTTGGAGCAGTGATATGACAATAAAAGTTCGGAGCAGTTCCCAGCGCGTTATGTAAATGAACTGTAGTATGCTGCTATGTCGTAAGTCAGCTAACAGCAAGAACACGAACATGGACGGCTCGGAAAATTCTTCATCATCGGGAAACCAATCCTCAGGAGCCCTAAACGCACCGTGTATGCACGTGATCACTATCCCAAACAATGTATCCGACATCAATAACCATCCGACGTCGATGGTTAGGGACGTGACGGAAAGGACGACCAGAAAGTGTAGGGTCAAAACACGTAGGGTTTCTCGATTCGAGAACCTACGGCCGAAATACTTGACGAGAGTATGATCGGAGGAGCGGAAGTGGTAGAAGAAGAGACAGGCACCGAGGAGATCAAGGTGAGTGAGTAGAGAGAGACAGCGGCGGGAGATTAAGGAGCTACGGGAGAGGAAGGAACGGGAAGCTAAGGCGGCCACTAGGGTCAGGTAGTTGAAGAGGAAGTAGGCGAAGTTTCTGCGCACTCGCAAGATGGCCTTCGAGAGTGAGTCCGGGCAGCAGAAGGCGGTCTGGTCAATGAATTCAGACCACGAGCGTGGGCGTCGGTCAACAAAGGCACGCCGAAATGAGTCGGAGGCGTGCATGACGAACGCGCTAAGGGAAAACGTGGGAAAGAGGGAGATGACTCCAAGGACGATCAAAATGCGTAGGGTCATGAAATGATTGCAACGAAGCTTTTGATCATTGGTTCCGGACAACTGGTTCCAAGCGAGAACACCAAGGATGAGGAGAGAGAAGTAGCGAGGAACTAAGCCAGCCATTAGGAGAAGGTGATCCAGTTGGCGAGTTCGTTTAGAGCTACGGGCGGCGGTGAGCAAAGGCGCGCGCGAGGGAATCGGAGAGGTGCGTGACGAACCCGGTAAAGGACGGATTGGCGACGGTCTGGGATGGGGCCGGGGTTCGGTGTTTGCAGGATTGAGATTGAAGTGTCAGCAGCGAGTAGATCAAGGTAAATGAAGTGAGAGGGGGGAGAGAAATAGTAGGAACTTAGGTTAACTCTCCATTCTTCCCATTACTGTATTAAAAAAAGAAATATTTTATGCTTCAAATAGAAGATGATGATTGCGCTTTTGATGTTATAAACGCTTCTCAACGATACCATTAATTTCCTTGGCAGTTAACACTCGACCTTGTAAGTAGAGTGGGGTGTCCCAATAAGCTATATGTGCACGTTGTTATTATTATTATTATTTTAAAATATTCAAAAATTATTAATTAATAAAAATATAATTATTAAAATTTACTATAAATTTTATTAATATTTTCTTCTTCTTAAAAGTATAATATTTTTTCAATAAAAATAGGATATGTATACATATTTGTAAGAATAATTAATCTATTTTAGAACATTTATATATTATATCTAATTCGAATTATAATAAATCTATTTTTCAATTGCTAAAACTTAATGTTGTAAATATAATTAATCTATTTTTCTATGCTTCTGCTGTGGAATTTTTTTGCGGCTTTTTATTCAGTACGATTTGCTGTTGACATAGGTATTATGGACATTATCTTAGAGGGGAATTCCCTTAGTACCATAAATGAGATTCTCACTTATTTGTTTCGTTGGAGCACTTGCAACTTTGTGCAGAGGAGAAAAAATATAAATATTGTGGCTCTTGAATTTGCTAGAAATGTCCAAGTTGTTGATGATGAAATTGTTTGGTTGGAAGAGGCACCAAGTCTTATTCTTCCCTCTTTGCAGGCTGAGGTGAATATTGAGTCTACTTGATTCTTTGTTTTTTTCAGTCGGCGTTTGGCTTCTGGGATTGTGGTCATTTTCATCATTTGAGCTGTTATTGGTTTTAGCCTTGCTCTTGTATCTGGAAAATTTTGTTTGGCTAGGGGAAGTTCTAACTACTTTGTTGCCTAGTTGGCTTTCTTTGCATCTAATAAAATATTTTACCGTTGCTTAAATTTTTTTTTTGTTTGCTAATACTTAATATTAGCAGTCATTTTTCATATATATATATATATATATATTCATATTCATAAGCACATGTATTTTTTATTATGCTAATTAAAACTATCAAAAAATTACAACCACGTGAGGTGAAGTTGAGTCCTAATCGAGGCATGTGTTGCTTATGGTCTATTGGGTAACAATGTTTTGCATACAGTTTAATGGGTGAACAATGGACTTTTTTTAATTCAATTTATTTAGATTGAATTTTTTTGACTCAATGCACATAGTTTTTTTTTTTTTTTAATTTTTAAAGCAGGCGGAAATTTTTGGTCACTTTCTATTTAATCAGGCAGCATTTTACGCAAATTAGATAAATTTAGCTAGGACCGGTGGCCCTCCAAAAAAATACTCACTTGAGATTTGAATTAAAAACTTAATAATGTTAAGCAATTATGACCTTAATTCTTACGGTAAATTACACTGATCTTCCTGGAAGTTTCTGAAATTAAACTGACTTCTTTTACATTATCTGACAAATTACAAATACTCTTCTTCAGGCAAATTTTATTTTCAAAATGATAAAACTGTCAATTTCATGTTTTTTAATACATTTTTTCAATTTTAATTTATTTTTTCTGATTTTTTTCATTTTCAAATAAATATTATTAGAACCTTAAATTAAAAAATAAATAAATAAATTCTATAAAGAAGTTAGAAAAAAATTAGTCAAAATTTAAATTCTGTTGCGTTTGCTAATATTTCATTTACAATCTGCAAGTCAAATTTTTTTTTTTTTGACATAAAAATGAAGGGAATTGAACTTGAATCAATTATGTAAAAGTATGTACTTACATTACTAAGATAAGATCTGAATCTTAATAATATGCAAGTCAATTGAAATCATCAATCACGTTTAAGTGTAACATTTTTCTTATGAAAAGTGACGAGAATAATACAAACCGGAGCTTTTCAAATATGACTCCTAAAAAGCAACTCAAATACTCTAATATATTAGAATCAATTAACACAATCAATGCTTTGAACTCATGATTTTTTTTTAAAGAGAGAGCACGACACCCGTCTCCATTCCTCGTGTCAACACTTGAGTTCCAAAAAGTATTTGATTAAGGCCTTTTAACACACCATGACACTTTCTCTTTTAACACACCATGACACTTTCTCTCTCTCTCATTTTTGTTTTTATTTGTGTTTTTGTTTTTTTTTTTTTGTTGAAGGATTACTCCTTCGACTACAAGACCATCATCACATTTATGTTTGGCAGATATAAATCATATGGGCCGTCAAATATGATATCAGGTTAGGGGCCCAGGTTCCAATTGAAGACCACCTATGATGGCCAAGCCCAGTCCAATAGCTTAGTAAGGTCAGTTTTTCGTTCCATACCAGCGAGTCTATACATCTGTAAGCCTCCTACTTTTCAGGTTTGAATCAATTGGGCTTACATTATATATTAGCCATCTTTGCTAATCCAAAATCCTGAGGGCCATTTTTGTGCTTACCAGTTACATCATGCAATGTCCCTAAAATAATGACAGGAATGAGCGAGGTACGTAAATATTTAGAACTGATCTCAGGACTAGCTAGATCCTACATAATGTCTTGTCTTGAGATAAGAATGACGTAAGATTTGAAAGTTATATCTCTCTTTTGAATTTCATCAAGAATAATAGCCAATCTCAATATTATCTCCATCCCAAAAATTCAAGAATCTTGAAAATTATTCACGCAATCTCACTAGGAATAAAAGCCTGCTTCTATAAAAAAAAAAAAAATAAAGAAAATATACGCTCAATACTCATACTTTTAGTTGACAACTATTGAGAACAGTCATTGAAGATCAACTGACTTAATCAACGAAAAATTTGTCACTAAACTCTTACTAATAATTTCTGACAAGCTGTCTTGTAAGTTCACTAATAATTTATCCAAACCGGACGGATATTAACGACAACACATCAGATTTGGACAAAGAACTGAAGAAGCTGATCCTAATTTCAAAGGGGCAGCCTTGTATGGTCCCCAAAGATGATGGGGACCTATCAATTGTTGGGTTCAATTGTGTATAACTGTAAAAAAGAAAATTGTATTTAAAAATTAGACAATTGTTACATAAAGAAGGTATAATTATCAAATAATAATATCTATTTTTTTTTTTGATTATTCAAATAAAAAATAATGATTGTCTTCTCATTTTTTCTTCTCAACTTTCAAACAAGATTAATATGAATATCTTTTCTTTTCTTTTCTTTTTTTCTTGAATTTTAAATTTTCTTTTATTTTCTATTATCTCTTAAACTTTATGTATCAAAATAAAAAAAGAAGATGTCAATTTTTACCCGTAACAAAATTAAGAAGAAGTCTCCTTTTTCTTTCCGTCTTCATAAAATCTTCTCTCTCTTCTCATCCCCATTATTTTCACTCAGCTTTTTAAATTTTTTCTTTTCCCCCAGTCGTATCCGTTAAACCCGCTCTTACAGCTTAAATTGCTGTTGTAAATTGGTTTCTTACTTTTTCAATTATTCATTGGATTCCTGATTTTTTAGACGGTAATAAAGTGATAATGGAATTACATTTTGTCCCTCATGCTTACTAGCTCAATGTCCTCCTACCTACCTAATCTTTTCTTCTTTTATTGTTACTAATGGAGAACTTGAATGAAAATATGATTATTACATTCGTGCAAACTCATTTTGTATCTCTTACGACTCAATTTGAATTTATTTTTTATTATAACTAATTCTTTAAAATCAAACTTTTAAAATTTGATACTTTCCTAAACGGATCCTTAGTCTATATGACTTACATCAAACTTTTAGTGATCTTCATCGACTTATACACCAAATTTGTAGTCACATTGCATTGGGTTGCATCGAGAACTAAGATTCAAAATAGGGACTGTGTTAGCACGGGATGTGGATTGTACCACCATTATGGTAATCAAGATTGTCATTTTCACCAGTCCATCATACAAATCTTATATTACCATCATAGTCACTTGCCACCACCATTATATTCGATGGCTGATCTAGATTAAGGACTTATGAGATAACAACGATATAAAAAATAATATTTAAGGAGATTTTTTTTTTTATATAAACATGAAATTTTTGAAAAGGTAACTCCTAATTTTTTTTAAAAAAACTTCTATGAAAAAAATAGAGACAAAAATTCAAATTGTCAAAACGTTGAGCACCCATGACAACATGTAAGACTGTCATTAACTATAATCCATCTCTATCGTTATTACTAACATCACAATTGTATTTCAATTTTCCACCACTATAAAATCATAAGATATATAACAAATACACACATATATAAATACACGATTATGTCGGATAAGAAAAAAATAAATAGAGAGACCTTGATCATAGTTGTAGGAGGGATGAACAAGGGAGGAGTTAATAGTAGAGGTAATGTAGTCTTTTCAAAACAAAATAATTCATCTTTTTTCGGTTTATTAATTTTGTAATAAAAAGTAGAGAGTTTTGTGACTTCGTCAATTATCTCTCTAGGGAGGATTTTAGTGAACAATAAAAGTGAATAATACATGAATAGTGTATGAAAGTAGATTGAGCAGCCAAATCTTATCAAATTTTATATGGACTGGGATATACATATATACATACATACATACATGTTCATTAAAATGATATCTAACCCAGTTTATTTACGGTTGGAGTTTTGATGACCCAATTTAAAATCAAAGTTGTTGACTTGAGCTGATACAACTTGTCCAAGTCGCAATCCATTAGCGAACCTTGTTAATTACGGTGGTGGGAATTGGAAAACATAAACATAAAACATAAAATTCCCAGACAAGCCAAATTTTTTTACGAGGAGAAGTCACTTTTGTTTTGTTTCTTTCCCTTTTTCCACGTTGCTGTCTCTCACAACCGTCTTCTTCTTTTTCTGAGTCTCTTCTTCGCCTCTGCTTCGTCTTCCTTTCTTTTTCCGCGTTCTTTTTATACTTCATTTCACACAGATACCGCGTTTCTCGATGACTTTCTCGTGGGCCCCCCCATTCTCCAAACCCTAAAGAAGAAAAAGTCATCCCCTTGTAGTTTCTACTTGTATCTTCAAAATCTTTCTTTAATGTCCTAAAGAACAAGACCATTCCACCACCATCTTTGGCACTTCAATGGCAGAGAACGGCGAAGAGAAGCTAGTAGCGGTGGCTCGCCATATCGCTAAAACTCTTGGTCAAACTGATAATATGGCCGACGACATACTTCAAATTTTCTCGAATTTCGATGGCAGGCTCCGAGAGAAGCTGTCGGAGAAGTTGGGGGATGAAGACCCAAGAGGCTGCGCCTCACTTGAACATACTTTGAAGTCTCTGGAGCGTCAGATCACACGTTATGTGGCTGCTGATCGCCCGATCTGGTCTGACTCCGCCGATGCCTCCTCCTTCCTTGACGCCGTGGATGAATTGCTGGGCACCATTCGGGACTGGACGCCAATGTCCAGTGAGAAGCCTGTCGCCACATGTCTCGGTCGCGCCGATGATTTGCTCCAACAAGCGATGTTTCGGCTTGAGGATGAGTTCAAATCGTTGATGGAACGGGGCGGCCAGTCTTTCGATCTGACTAGTTATCAAAATGGTGAGCCGGCTGCCAATTACTCGTTTGACTCAGACGAAGAAGACGAAGACGAAGACGGTGAAATGATCGGGGGTGGCGAGGACCATCAAATCCCTGTGGCCCACCCGATTTCCGACTACGACATCATCAGTAGACGCCCTCCCGTCGGGGACGATCAACGATCTGCACGAGATCGCGAAGCGAATGGTGGCGGCCGACTTCGGAAAGGAGTGTTCGCACGCGTACAGTAGTTGCCGGAGAGAGTTCTTGGAGGAGAGCTTGTCAAGGTTAGGGTTACAGAAGCTGAGCATCGAGGAGGTTCACAAGATGGCATGGTCCGACCTTGAAGACGAAATTGAACGGTGGATCAAGGCCGTCAACGTCGCGCTCCGGATTCTCTTCCCGAGCGAACGCCGTCTCTGTGATCGTGTCTTCTTCGGCTTCTCCTCGGCCGCCGATCTCTCTTTCATGGAGGTATGCAGGGGATCGACGATCCAGCTCTTGAATTTTGCTGATGCTGTTGCGATCGGAAGCCGAGCGCCAGAGCGTCTGTTCAAAGTTCTCGACGTTTTTGAAACTATTAGGGATTTGATGCCTGAATTCGAAGCCGTGTTTTCGGATCAGCACAAATACTGTTCGTTCCTCAGGAATGAAGCAATCACAATTTGGAAAAGATTGGGAGAAGCAATCAGAGGGATATTCATGGAATTAGAGAACTTAATCCGCCGAGACCCAGCAAAAACTGCAGTTCCCGGCGGCGGACTTCATCCGATCACTCGCTACGTCATGAACTACCTCCGAGCGGCCTGTCGTTCGCGACAAACCCTAGAACAAGTATTCGAGGAGAGCATTGCTCCGCGTGGTGGTGGCGATTACAGGAAACCTGACGAGTCTCCGTTGTCAGTCCAAATGGCTTGGATTATGGAACTACTTGAGAGCAATGTAGAGTCCAAGTCAAAGATATACAGAGACCCTGCATTGTGCTCTGTTTTTATGATGAATAATGGAAGATACATTGTTCAAAAGGTTAAAGACAGTGAATTGGGATCTCTTTTAGGTGACGATTGGATTCGAAAACACAATGCCAAGGTCCGGCAATACAATGTGAATTACCAAAGAAGCTCATGGAATAAGATTTTGGGAGTGTTGAAGCTAGACAACAGCGCTCTGGCTTCTAGTGTTGCAGCTTTAAAATCTTTGAAAGAGAAACTTAAGTTATTCAATTCGAGCTTTGAGGAGATATGTAGAACTCAATCCACATGGGTCATTTTTGATGAGCAGTTGAGAGACGAGTTGAGGATTTGGGTCAGCGGGACTTTGTCTCCCGCGTATCGCAATTTCTATGGCAGG
Organism: Nyssa sinensis; assembly: GCA_008638375.1. Taxonomy (NCBI): domain Eukaryota; kingdom Viridiplantae; phylum Streptophyta; class Magnoliopsida; order Cornales; family Nyssaceae; genus Nyssa; species Nyssa sinensis. The sequence continues at coordinate 14,199,726 of CM018031.1, forward strand.
CTCAAGTATCTTCCAGATTTTGGGAAGAATGTAGAAAAACATATGAGGTACAGTGTGGAGGAGCTTGAGGCCCGGATTAATGAGCTGTTTCAAGGAAGTGGTGGACCAACTGGTGGCAGGAAGTGAAAGCTATGCAATTAAGCAAGTGGTGGTTTGTGTTGTATCACATATGCTTCTTGTTGCAATTTATAGAAGTTTTGTTGTATGTAAATGTAATCTTTTGACTATTAATCTGTTTATTAAGCATGAAGTTCATTTGCTTGCATTGTTTGGGTATTTTGTGCTTGGATGTGTTTGTTGAGTTCACTAAGTTTTTTCTAAACTCTAAACAATTTCTAGATGGCAAAAGGATGAAGTTATTCTTGCAAAGAGCCGATCACAAAGTAGTGTTCGTTTCAAGGACTTAGAATTAGCTGCAGAAATGCTTGTATTGTACTGTTTCTAGTAGAATAGATACAGTTCTATGTATAGTCTGGATTATGTATGCTAGTAGAATAACTACACTTCAAAAGTAGTACTTCTTGTGCATTTTGATAACAGGCTGCCTAAAATGGTACTATGCTTATATATGCTTCTCAAATTTTGTATGTTTCGGCTTCTCACACAGTCTTTTGTATTAAATCTTATATTAAATGTTCATTATCCATATTGAAATGGTGGCATTTTACTCGTCACTAACAAGTGAAGACCTACTAGCATACTTGTTCTCTCTCTAATTTTGCCTATTGCCAGCAATAAGATGATATTGTGAAGATAAATGAAAATAGAAGAAACTAATGAACAGCAGGAAATTCGACCATGGGTAAGGAGCATGCACATCATTCTTGTCTTCTTTTAGTTAATTGCAGCAAGGATATGGAGGTTGTCTAAACTAAACTGATAGGCTGAATATTGTAATTGGCTTTGAACTGTGATGCAGGGAAGGCCTTGGATTCCCTGCTCAATTACATTCTTGGACTGAAGGAACAAATGCAGTTTCTTGGTGTGTCTGCGAGATGATTTTTAAGCTCCAACACCACGACCATTACATCCAAACACACAAGGTTATGAAGTTGGGATTTTTTAGCCGGCTATGCTACTGTAAGTTCGAGCTTATATGAGAGGGTCTTTTATCTGTTAGATAGTTTAAGGATTGAGTTTTCATTCATTCCAAACGCATTATCTCTAGTCTCTGTACCATCCAATGGTTAAAAGATCCCGTTTCATATAAGTTTGAGCCTATAGTAACATTATCATTTTTTAACTTTGTCTCTTTGAACGCAGGACCCTGAAAGTTTGCAAGTTCCTACTCATACACTCCGTAAAGCTTATGACAAGAGTTTGAGGAAGCACAGTCGATTACCATGGGCACTGTACAGCAACAACAAACAATATAAGAACAGGTAGCTAGCTTGTTTAAGAATTATATTACTTCATTCTGCATATTTGCCCAAATCTAACATCACAACTAGAGCACAAGAAGGTCCCCTGCGCTGTATAATAATCTTTTCACCCAGTAGATAGCCATGTAAATCCAATTAGCTTCTAGCTTGATCTGTGCTTTTTGATTAAATCAATGATGAGGAGTATAACATCTTAGCCAAGATGAAGATGGAAAAATGTGGAGTCTCTGACTGAATTAGTTAAAAGCTTTCAATATCTGATAACTTGGGAAGAATTTCCTTCTTCAGGTGTTCGGAAAGGAACCGGTAAGTGGATTCACCAGGATGAATGCTATCAAAGAACAAGTACTGTGAAGGGTTTGCACATGCTGGAGTGATTGGACTACAAAGGGGACCTACTTCCAGCAATCCAGTTCCACAGCACCCTTTTCTGGTATGCTCAAATCCTGTTGCACCCACAAAAAATCAGTAAGAAATTCTTTTACATTCACCATTGAAATAACTATGACAAGAATGCACTCATATTCACCAGGAAGAATTGAAGCCATGAGTTGAGCTTACCATATTTTTGTGGGTTGTTGATCATGTCGATCAGTGGGTCATATATGTCTGCAAAGACAATTTTACTCCCTGGATGCAATTTCTGTAATTGGGGTAACAGCTTTGCAAGCTTCTGATTATAAGATCTTGCATCTGAATTCTGATCCTGTAGACATGTTCTAAAAATTGGAAGCTCAAATTTTGCAGTCATTTGGACTTGGTAGACAACCAACAGGAGGAAGCCCAGATATAGCCATTATACGGCACCCGAGATTGTATAGTTCCTATAAAATTGCGCTCAAGTCAACATTGATGTAATACTGCATCTCTAGGTAGTTCAGAGTAGAACTTATTGCGATTATCGTTTAAATTTGAACTCGTGTGTATTTTATAAAATACTTAAATTTGAGCATAGTTGTTCAGAGTAGAACTTATTGCGAGTCATAAAATATTCAAATCTAAATATGATATTATTGAGTGAAACAATACCGTGTTGATGAACTTTTTTCTAGGGTGCAACTTGTACAGGTTAATCCAAACTCAATTCGAATTTTTTGAGTCTTGAATTTTATTTCTTATATTTTGTAATGGATTTGGTTAAAATAATTCAAGTTCAATTTAAATTAGGGTTGGACTTAAGTTAAGATTTGAAAATTTAAGTCTAATTTGAACTTAATATTTTATATATTTTAGTTATACATCATTAGATTAATAGAAATTTTTTACAAGGATTACTATTTATATATCTATTTTTTAATTTTAAAAACTTGTTGATATTTAATTTTTTTTCAAAATTAAATTATTTTAACAACTTTTTATTTTTTTTAAAGGAGAGACTAAGAAATTTTTAGAACTTTTAATGTATAATTAAAATAGGAAAAACATAACAACTTATTAAAGAAATTATAAATAAAATTTAAAATTAGAATTGATAATTTAAATTATTAAAAATTTATCGCGTTTGAATTTGATACTAATAAATTTAAATTTTAATTAAGTTTAAATTAGCTTGTCGGGTTTAAAATTAGGTTGGAACTCGGTTTTAAATTAATTAATTTAAAACTTAAATTAAATTTAGACATAACATAATTTCATACGGTACGTTCGAGTTGCACCTTACTCTTTTTTTATTTTTTGAGGGTTTAAATTATCTAACTTTGGACCGTGTGCTACAAACATGCATGTATCTGTGTGCGCTACGCGTGTCTCTGACTCTGTGAGAGAGAGAAGAGAGAGAGAGTGGGGGAAGGGGTTTAACCTTAACAAAGCTTTGTAGCCTATTTAGCAAAAAATCTTGATAGCCACTGACGTTGAACTGAAGCCTCCTCGTGGGCACGTCATAGAAATTAAAAATGAAGTCGTTAGTTCCTGCACTGACAGTAACCAAAGCACCATTAACTATCCTTCGAGCTTCTTCTTCCCCAACAATCCTTTCAAGCCTCTCTACATACATCTTCAGATACCCAGTTTGCTTTGACACAGGTATCACCCCAGATGCAACAGTAGTCAGATCATCATATCCCGATCCAGCCGAAGCAAAACTGACACCAGAGCGCAGTTCATCGTCTGATAGAGTCGGATCGAGGAAAGGAGGAACACTCTCTTTGAGCTCCAGCATCGATGCCAAGAAGTCCGGCACGAGTTTTCCATTGGAAAACCTCCCCGTCGCAACGCGGCCCGGAAAGTCTTGGCCGTATGGTTGATGGTTGCCTCTAAATACGGTGTTTATGTAGTTGTTATTGCCTGTATCCACCGTTGAATCGCCAAAGATGAGAAGAGCCGGAAATTTTGGCGAAGAAGCTCCATTGCATGTTTTGGTGATGATGAAAACTGGGACTAGGAGGATGAAGACGAGCCTCGGGGCCATTGTCAAGATAGCTTCTTTAACTTTCATCGAGTATGGTATTTATGGCTCAAATATATCAGGCCGTTCTATCATTAAACGAATAAAATTATTATTTAAGTTACATTTATAAAAAATTTTAAATTTTATATTTAATATAATCCTAATTAAAAGTTAAACTCAATAAAGATATAACTCTACCAAGAAAAATATTCAATTAGTATTGCTTAAATTTTCAATTTTGTAAGAATTTTATTATTAAAATTTTATTCAATATATACATTTTTCATCGAAACATTATTATAATTTTATATTACTATATATATATATATAGAATATTTTTTTATATATATTTTACAAATTTATTAAATTTTTTATAATATTAATATTTAATAAATATTTTTATATTAATATTAATATTAAAAATAAAAAAGTATGAAATTATATAAGCCGACAGAGACTAGGACATTTGTGACTTCCAAGCGAGCCATCAACGGGTAGAAGAAAGCGTGACCTGGATATGAAGTTATTTTGTTTTAGGAAGTCAAGGAAGACAGAGTTCTACATTTGGAGGCTTCATTGAATTCATTGCTCAATTATTTTTTCTGTTAAATGAAATTAATGCTAATGAACCGTATTATTAATACCTTTATTAGGTTGGTTTGGAAATATGGGTTTATGTTTTATTTATTTATTAATACCTTTATTAGGTTGGTTTAGATTACTAAGATTTTAAGTTCACACATATATCCAATCAATGATAATGATAATCAAACATGTAAACGAAACAAATACGAGACCACAAGATTTTAGGTGAAAAATTCTTGTGATAAATAAAACTTACCAATTACAAAAAAAATTACTAATTAATAATGAACATAATACGAGTTCACAAAATAAATCTCAAACAACTAACCTGTTACGAATTAGTGGATTATCACTAATTAATAACAATTATTAGAGGCATCGTTGGTCAATTATTATAGCGATACACTTTGTAATATATATATATATATATATGTGTGTGTGTGTTAATTAATGTAATGTGTATAAAATTACCTTAATTGTTATGTTTTTTTTTTATATTGACAATATTCTTATGACATTATTTGTGTGACATATTTGAAATTTGAATTTGATACGCATAATAATAAAATTCTTTCATGTTACTTCGATCTTGATCTCATTTATATTCTCCGATTCCACCCCATCCTGTCCTGTCTTGAATTTTGATTTATAATTTTTTTAAGTTAAAATTTTTATTTTAATATATAAGTTAAATTTTTATTGTCAAAATAACTAATACAAAAAAATAATAATATGAATGTGATAAAAAAAACCTTAAAACTAATTTTATTTAGTGTTGTTTATTAATAAATATAGTGTATATAAGAATAAATAAATAAAAATAATATATAAACAGGACGGGGTGATTATTCTCCGAACCTGTTCTGTATCCGATGGAGTTTTAAAGGCTCTATTTTGATCCCGTCCTAACCCTGTTTATAAACATTCTATACCTGTTCTATTAGGAACAAATTTGAACGGGATAAATTATCATTCCTATCTACACATTAGACTCTAGATACAACAGAGTCCATTGCTCATGGGGCCTACATAAGACCCACTACTAGATTGTCTAAACTCCATCTTTACAAGTGAAGTAGAACAAAAATGAATTATAAGAAGTGAAACACGCAAGATCCCTTTATTTTGAAGTGTTCCAACTAATTTGAAGGTAAGAGTACAAGGGTCCAATGTGGTTGATGTATCATTGAAGTAACCGTGACATTGTGCTTTCTCCATGTCCATTTGCCTTAAATCACCTCCCAAAGTTCTGCATTTGGCATATAATAGAATGAACACTGGAGGCAAGACAAAGAAACAGATAATGAGTGGCCTTAGCAAAGTCCTCTTTATCGGAGAAAAGGAGCACATTAGTATTGTATGCTAGGGGTGTAATTCGGACCGATCGGTTCAAACTGAATCGTATTCAAATTCAATTCAAGTCTTAAAATAATCAAATTGAATCTGATTTTAAAACTAAACAACTCAACTCAAGCTTAACTTAAATTAAAATTCTTTAGTATCGAGTTCAACTCAAACCCTGTTTGAGCCTAATTATTAATTCTAATTTTCAAATTTTATTCATAGTTTTTTCAATAAATTATTGTCTTTTTTCTATTTTGATTATATATTAAAAGTTCTAATAATTTTTTATTTCTAAAAGAAATTAAAAATCGTTAAAATAATTCTTTCAACATAATTCAATTTTAAAAAAATGTTAACAGTTAATAAGTTTTTGAAATTATAAAAATGTAAATAGTAATTTTTATAAGAAATTTCTATTAATCTAATGATGGATAATTAAAGTAGAAAATATAAAATATTAATTTCAGGCTTGAATTTTTAAAGTTCCAACCTAAGTTCATTTCTAATTTAGATCGAACTTGAGTTTTTTTATTAAATCTATTTCAAAGTATGAAAAATGAAATTCAAACCCTAAAAAACTCGGACTGGGCTCGAGCTGAGTTTGGGTCGGCCGCCCAAATTACATTCCAAATTATAGCTCCATTCCCACTCCACTTCTTCACTCCACCTCTCTTGCTTCTTTAAAAGTTTCTACCAACTCAAAGCATGGCGTGAGAGTAACATATTAAGAGCACTGTCTCCGACTGCCATATTCTTCCTCATACCAGAAGGTAACCATATTCACACGGGTTGTCTTGGGCAGGGGATTTGAGTAACAGCAGGTTATGAAATGTTTCTGGTGTCATATTTGCTTAACTCTGAAGCTTGGATTTGATGGCAGAATTGCGATATAGTCAGTTATGAAATTCGAAATTTTACAACGTTATTAGTGCATATATATTATGCAAAAATGTGCACACAATACTGATCTCATCACAAAATTTCAAAGTTTGTGACTGACCGCGGTAATTCTTTGAAGGCATACTAAAAAAGAAATCATCAATTATGAACTTATACATATATGAATGACCATATATCTCAATGGTATCAAAATAAAATTTGCTATGCGAATGTAGGATGGAAAAATATGGAGTCACGCCCAAAATGTTGGTAAAGTTCTTGCTTTGTTGTGGTACTTGACTTATTTAAATAATAAGTTCTTGATTCAATATTTTACGGACTTTTTTGGGATACTCTCCTTACAAATGAAAGCTTGTGTGAAATAGCTACAAAAGAAAGTTCTATTTTACAATTTGATCACGTGACCAATGCTTAAATTGGTTCCGTGTTTCAAAAAAAAAAAAATGTTTAGAAAATCATCATTTGGTTGTGGGGAGAGGGAACAATATCAAGGTGTTCTTTCAAAATGTGCTATTTCTTGATACATAGATTGATTTTTGGTCATCCACGTTCCAGTCTCTTATACTAAAAATTACTTGGTACTGTAATTTCACATTTGTCTGACAATGATGACTTTGTTGCAAATAAATTTGAGTTACACAAGTTAGAGCCGTCAATGAATTGAATTTTGATATGAATTTAATCTATTTATTCGGATATGGTATAAAGAATCTGATCTGATAATTCCGATTCAATTTGATCTGAAGCTGATAATTCCTTTTAATTGAATGTATATTATAATATAACATAATAAATATTATAAATCTTACATATTATATTACAATATTTTATATACATAATATATTTTAATATTATTATTGAATCGAATCTAATTCGATAGTTAATAAATTCAGATTTAATTAATAATTTGCAGATCTGTCAAAAAATTAATCCAATAAATATTTTAGCAACTAAGATTCGAATCATTCTGATGTGATCTGAATTTGATTCGTTTATTACTCTTAACACATACATCAATTTTGATGTAGCAACATGAGAGAGAGAGGGAGAGACAGAGAGGAGGGGGGGGGGGGGGGGGAATTTAAACGAAAAAAAAAAAATGACGATTGGAACCTTCTTAACATTCCCAGCTTGAAGGCAGTGGCTCAGTCTGGGAAGCAGTTGTTGTGTTCAAACTTTTTATCAATCTTCTATAAGATTTGATGCTAACACCAAACTTTTGATGGAATTAGGGTTTGTTTTAATCATGATCCTGACACGCCCGCCCGTGAAGATATAATTTTTCTGTTTGGATCCATATATAATTTCTATTGCAGCGAATCTTTCATATAATCCTGTTTGATGACAGGAAACATGAATTGAACTAATAAAAATATGTAATCAACAGGTAGTTACAATAAGATGCTTGAGTTTTCCATCAAAATTTAGCAGGCAACATGCAGAACCATGCATTTTATAATCAATATGAGATTATATATCTCAACAACTCTTGATTTTTCCATTGAATTTCATTTTTAAAAGATCTGACAGTAAATCTTCAAGATTTGGACAAATTAACATACATTGCTCTTGTGATGGAAAAGAAATATGGTTCGAAGAATTTGAACTAATGGACAAATTTGAGCTTGTTGATTATGTTTTCAAAAACTGTTTTTTGTTCTTGAAAATAGGAAAAACAATAAAGAAAACGCCAACAGAAAATGCATTTGACAAATATTTTTAAAATCTATTTTTAATTTTTTTTCTAGAATGACCCATTTTTATGAAATTACTATATATATATATATATATATTTGTATTTTCAAGAACTTGATTTCATTAGGAAATGAAAACGATCCAACTTCATGACATGCATTTTCAAAAGATTACACTGTTTCTAACGCATGAAAATAATGTTTTAATGTTTTATTTTAGAGCAAATTATTATACTTGCATCAATTTGAGTTGCATTATCATCAGGCCAGAAGTCTTCCTTCAAATTGAGTTATGTAGTCTAGTGATCGGTAAAATTCATGACTCTTGTCAAAGTTATTCTCTTTGTCAATGTTAGAGATCGATTGTGGCTCGTATGTTTTTTAGTAATACATGAAACTAGTGTATACGTTCAATGAGCAGTACGGTAAGGACATATTAAAGGGGCGAAGGAATTGTTCGTTTATTAGACGAGCTACTTAGTGAAAATTTTCATGTATCAGTTTAGGGTTTTGATTTTAATTTTGAGACAGAATAAATGTGTTATAACCTTATTTTTCAAATAGTAAAAATATAGCCATTCATGTATATATAGACACATTGTGGAATCACGTAACTTTTTTATTTCGTTTCTTTCTCTAACTCTTTTCACTATTGTTGCATAAATTGTAATTTACTAAAAAAAATTAAAAAAAAAATACTGTAATATCAAATATGCCTAACTTTATGTTGATACTTAAATTATGATTTTTCAAAATTAACGCAATCACACTACCAAAGTGGAAAAAAATTAATGAAATTATTGCTAAGAAAGGGTAAAGAAGACATCAAAGCCAAAAAAAAGCATGGTGTCTAAGAGGAGTTCGTGGAGCTCCCATATCCACTTTATGTTGTTCAATTAAGGCATAACTTTCCAGCTGCCATGGCTCATTAATAAGTTCATCTTGCCCCCATTCTTTTTTTTCTCCTTTCCATTCATATGTCCGTTCCTTTATAGTTGTTTTGCTTCTGATTAGACTTGTGGGTATGCTATGTGGCCTCATGGCCTTGACAACTCTCTCTCTCTCTCTCTCTCTCACACACACACATTGTGCAATGGCAATTGAAGGAGATCTTTTCTTCTTATGTTATGGAGAATTTATCCAGTGAAATCGTCAATATATTACACTATTATTTAATGTGGTGTGACAATTTCTCACAAAACTTAAATTTTTCGTGAAATAACAATCTAACTGGATAATTACTCTTTGATAAGAGACCAATAAAAGAAAGGGTAACTGGTGCCAAACAACCCAGAAATATACTTGCTAACCACCCAAATCTTATGATGGGTCCTAATAAAATATAGGCCATATGGTGGTGATCCATGGTGGGGGGGCTTGCCATGATCTTGAGTTTACCATCTTGCCATGATATGATTGATGGTGCGACCATGGGAAGAATTAAGATCTAGCTATTTACACGTGCAGAGCTTGACACTCCACCAAACTTTTTTTTTTGGTGGGGGGGGGGGGTCATGCATAGAGTTCAGTCACTTCACACTTCCGGGTGGATTCAAAGCATGAAATTATAATCACAGATACTAATAGACACACAAAATTTATATGATAACATCATATCATGGCTCTCAATACTCAATTCATAAGATCAGCTAAATTCATTGTATTGCATATATGATAAGTAATGGGAGATCCAAATGCTAGTCTTTCACCTATTAAACATTTTCTTTTTTCAGTTTCAAGTTGTTTTCGCACATCATAAAATTTGTTAGATCATCAGTTATTTTAAAAATTTAAACTGTTAACGAATGAACCAATAATGTATATCAAGCTAACACCATCTTTCCTTACGTGTAATCCCGTTTTACATGTGAAAAATAACGTAACAAAGTGCCAAAATAAAACCGAGTAATGTATATCAAGCTAAAACCTTCCTCGCGTGTAAATATAACGATAGAACCAAATACGAGAGTACAAATTACTTGAATTCAAGATTTTTTAGAATCAAAACTTTAATACCATATTAGATCATTAATTACTCTAAAAGTTTAAACTGTTAACAAATAATCAAACAAAATATATATCAAACTAACAAAATTGTTTCTTTATTTCAACAAAATTTTCTCAGTTTTTTCTATTAGTTCTTCACCTTACAGGCCACATTAAGATTTTGGATTAATATCACACGTCCATCGAAGGACATATTGAAATTAAACAAGTTCAGATACTGCATATATGTGTGCGTGTGTGTGTGTGTATATATATATGTATATCGTATGATATTAAACTTTAAATAAACTGGATTTACAGCGTTACAATGTGTGCATCGAATCTAATTTTGAACTATAGACCCCACGGTACAGGAATAAAGACAAATGTAGGGTCCAAAATGATGCAGAGACATTTTAATCCCTGTACCTAGAGATTATAACTATATGAAAATATAATCCAATTGTGTTTAAATTGCCAATCTTGTAAGGAGGGGGTGGTGGAGCAAGTACGAGAAGATAGGGGTACGGTAGCAGTTGCAGGCTTGCAGCTTCAATAAAAACAAAAAAACTCTAATACCAATGATTACTCATCTAATCCTTAAATTAATTGAGCATCCACCTTGGCTTTGGCGTGAAGACAGACTCTAAAACCTCACATTAATCTCTCATTTAGGAATCTTAATGGCACACCTCGTGCGCCCATTATTGTTAGTTAACGTAACCTTAATTGAGCTTTTTCCTAATATGGTCGGTGCCAGAAACCTCAGTACCATGAAGCTTCGTCCTTAATGTGTTGACTCATCAGCTAACAACCAAAATAATCACCCACACGAGGAGAAAACTAATACCACTTTTTTCTCAATAGATTCACCACCTAGATTAACATTTTGGCCTTTAATTGGTTAGGTTTGGAAAAAAACATATCTGATGAGGTTTCAATTTGAAAATTGATTTTACATTAAGTTGAAGAGTGTTATTACTGTCAATTGAAAAAATTAAATATTTATAATATGATTAGTGCCTCCACAACATACAAGTGTGTGAAACGTGTACAAGAAATGCATGAATCAATCACATCGCAAAAGATTAACCTTCGTGACTGATTATAACGTTTCTCTAAGTTGAAATGAATAACTGACTAAACAAATGAAAAAAGTATTCATCTACTTATTATTGGTATGCGACTTAGAATTTGAATCTTTTATTCCTGTGTTCTGAATTAATAATTCTAATCACGAATATAAACATTTATGATTCTTGTCTTATCAATGCATGATCATGCAAAAATGGGATTTGAAGTATCTCAATTTCAAAATTATTTGTGTTTAGTGTATATTGATAACAATGACTCAGGAAGGCAGGCAGGCTTGTATTGAATAGTTGATCGTCATTCCTACAATTTATGGTAGGAGAAAAGTGGATAGTTTTAAAAGAAATATACGGGAACTTCTTCCTAACAAATGATATTATCTTTATTATAATTTATTATGTATATAATCACATGATTAATTATTTTAATTAAAAAAATCAAATAATACAATGAAGAGAATGTGTATTATATATGTAATCATAAATATAATACTCCATTACTGTAAAATAGATAATGAGGCAGACCCGCGATTTGGGGTGCCTGACAGAAAATACTATGGAACTGAAAATATAATTAACAGTTTGTTGGGAGAAGAGCAGGATGAATGTAGCCTTTCTTTATTTCACTGGCCAGCTATATATTTGTGCCTTTTAAGTTGATATATATATATGTGTGTGTGTGTGTACATATATAAATAGACACACATACAAACATATACATTTACATACACGTATGGTATGATATAGTGATAGTTCTAAAGGTAGGTCTAGTAAAATTAATGTTGCCTTAGGGATTGTTTGGTAATCGTAGATTAAGCAACTGGTATATTAAAACAAATACAGCTGGACAGTTCTCGGAGTTTAGCGAATTAGGAAGTCCAAAACTGAAAGAGTTGCCCGTAGGTAAACAGGCTTGGATCACAGACCAATAAACAAATGGCAATACTGATTCTTTGCCAGACTAGTCCACTGATATATCAGGGATCAGAGCGCGTTGAAGTATCATCCGTGAGTGAGCACTGTAGAAACACGTACTCTTGAATTTCCATTTCCGTACCTAATCTCAAATTGCAGTTCAAAGCAATTATTGTACAGAGGACTTCGTTCGTCTCCATCGGCACTGTCATGTTGTGGGACCACGGAAACTAATCTAATCTAATATAATCTAAATTTTGCGAAGGTGAAATTGTCAATATAATTAACATAAATTTTAGAAAGCGTTAAGAAGTTAATATAATTTATCTTACTTTTAAATATAAATGGTAAGATTCATTTTAATAAATATACGTGAATCACATCATTTTGTGTATAAGAATATAACAATAGGTAAAAAAATATGTAATATTTAACTTTTTTTCTATAACTAATATTTAATAAATTGATAATATCTAATAATTAATAAATTTTTAATGAGCTAACTTGATTTTATAGTGAGAAATTAATAATACTATAAATTAATAATTTTTTATAAAGAAAATATGCTATTATATTAATTACTATAAAGATAAAAGAGTTATCTATATATATATATATTTCATTTATGACATATTTTGATAATTATATTTATTAATTTTTCATAATTTGAGTCAAAAATATTGTAAGGGAAAAAGATTACAAAATAAGTTCATGTAGAAAATACTTATTTAATCCAAAAGATATTCAGAATTTTTTTTTTTTTTTTATGTAAGTTGACCTAATTGATATGAAAAAAATCATCTTTCCTATATACACAAATTTAGTTCAAGTCGTTATACACACATGATATTTAGGTTTTTTTCCTTCCCACATTGCTTATATAAAAAGATGATTGGAGTTTTTTTTTTTTTATATATATCTTAAGTTTCAACATTATAAGTATTTATTTATAAAAGATTGAAATATTATTCAAAAGTTACATATAACAATTTATTCACTAGAAGTCATATATATATATATGTGTGTGTGTGTGTGTGTGTGTGTGGACAAAGCACTTTTTAGTGAATAAAATTATGAAAAAATTAAATAAATAATTTTTAATAATTAATAAATTTTTTAATTTTATACTTATTGATTATAAAAAAATTGATGGTACATAATATATTCTTAATAGCACTCTTGAAGAAAACCAAATTTAGTTATTTAAAAAAAATTAGTATAGATAAGTTTGACTAGGAGGCTCTTTAATAAAATTGAGTACCATTTGACACATGTAAAAATGTCCATTTGATAACATTAATGTTTTTGATTTTTGATTTTTTGAAAATAGAAACAAAAAACATGTTTGATTACTCTCTTTTGTTTCTATTTTTTTTTAATAATATTTTCAAATTAAGGTTAAAACTTAGAAACAAAAAAAAAATATTTCCAATTTATTTTGAAAATGAAAATCAGAAAACGACGTAACGCGCGTACTCACAACTTTATGTGATTAGGACTTCAAATCTTGTTAGCCGTAAATTTTATGTGTTTATTAGCCTTATAAAAAAAAGCCTTAAATCTTTGAATAGGACCCAAGATGTGTGACCCTATCCATACGAGTGTTGAGAAGTGTAGCACTACTGATATTCATAACATATACAAGTGATTAGCATTGTAAATGAGTCAAGTCGAGAGTTGAGGATTGTCTAAGTTTGACTTGTTAAACAAGTTTCAAATTGTGTTTAAGCTTACTTGGTTAATTTTTCGAGCTAGTCTAAAATGAGCCTTCAATCAAGTCAAGTTCGAATAGCTTGATTTTTTTTTATATAATATTATATTATTTTTGACTTAATGAGTCAAACTTGAGCTGAGCTCAATAAATTTACGAATTAAAAAATATGTTCAAGTTTGACTTGTTAATTTTACAAGTCAATTTTAAATGAGTCTCTAACTAAATTCATCACAAGTTTAACTCATTTTACAACCTTAGAAGAGAGAAATTAAACACGAGTTTGATGATGCATGATGGATAAGATAGAAAAAGATAAGTGACAAGCCTTTAAAAAGAGAGAGTTGTTTGTGTCAGCCATTTGACCAATAATAGTCATGCCTTATCAACCTTATTTTTGTTTTGTGTGTGTGTGTGTGTGTGTGTGTGTGTGTGTGTCACCAAGTCCATATTCAGGAAGTTCGTGGAAAAGTTTCACTTGTAGTCTTATACTAAAGCTTTATCTGCTTTCCCTAACTATTCAAATCCAAACAGAACAAGTAAAACTTACATCAAAGAGGAAATCACAACAAATTCGTATATACTTGAAATTCTTACATCACGTTGGCCTTTTAGTGGTAGTTACCTTATCTGAATTTACAATTTTGACAAAACTCTGCTTCATCATTCAGCTCTCTCCAAATTTAGTTTTGGAGATCCATTTGTTTTAATCACATATTAAGAAAATGTCATATAAGCCTAATCTAAGGACACATAAGAAGCCAATCTCAATTAGTTAAAAAATTATTTACCAAATTTGATGCTACTTTGATTATCAAATACATGTTTTTCATTTGTTTTTATTTTTGTTTTTTTCTAAACAATATTGTTGTACCAAATATATTCTTGTTTTCGTTTTTATAAGAAATTAATGGATCAGAAAATTGAAAATGGAAAACAAAAACCGTTATCATACACAACCTTAATTGTGAGATTTGATGCTGCTTTGATTACCAAATACGTTTTTTTGATTTGTTATTATTTTTATTTTCTAAACAATGTTATTGTACCAAACATATTCTTGTTTTCATTTTTATAAGAAATTAATAGATCAAAAAATTCAAAATTGAAAACAAAACACGTTAATATACACAATCTTAATTGCGAGATTTGACTAATTAGTAAAGCTAAAATTTGTCAAGATAATTTTATCCATTAGATGCATATAAAGTTATCTTTGACTTAAAATTTTACCTAAATTTAACTTAAAATTTGAGTAAAAACTAGTTTTAGATTTCATATTCTCTAATGATCTTATTCAAATTAAGTTACAAGTATAAATTTAAGTTTATGAACAATAAGATATAAACTATCAGACTCAAAATTTAAATTTAATTTAGAATTAAATTTTGAGTAATTATTGGAAATATTCTATGGATTAAAATACTTGTATTGAATAAAAATTTAATTCTTAAAAAGTTTAGTGGGCCATTAACTTGTGTTACAACTTACTTAAGCATGGCTAATTTTCAAAAGTTACCCCGTTGGCAAAGCCTTTTAAGGATTATATTTGTAAAACATACTTTGCGTTGGCTTAAGGTTTATAATTACAATTAAGCAAAACAAGGCGGCTTAAGTTAAATCCAATTAGAAGGAAGGGTATGAATGGAAAATCAAACTCAAAATGGGGAACCATTGCTCGGGCACTTTAGTCATTTTGAATCTAAAGCAATGATATAATATATAATTATATAGTTTGTTCGTATCGTATGAGTACGGTTGTTCCTATATAACATTGTCCTCCTCACTCACGATCACATTCATTCAAACCCAGAAGAAGGAGAAACCCAGAGGTAAACACATATTTTTAGAGAGAGAAAGAGAGTTTTCATAGAGATGGGCAACAGTCTCAGGTGTTGTTTAGCCTGTCTTCTTCCCTGTGGTGCTCTAGATTTGATCCGAATCGTCCACCTCAGCGGCTACGTTGAAGAAATAACTCGTCCAGTCACCGCTGGCGAGGTCCTCAAGAACAATCCTAACCATGTATTGAGCAAACCCTGCTCTCAAGGAGTTGTCCGGAGAATTCTAATACTATCACCGGAGTCGGAGCTCAAGAGAGGCAGCATCTATTTCTTGATACCGGCGTCCTCGTTGCCGGAAAAGAAGAGAAGTCACAGCCAGCCTAAAAAGTCCTCCAAGAAGAGCAAGAAAGACCTAACCGGCGACTATGATCGATACCTCTCGGAAGTTATGTCAGAAAAGAATTCGTCACGGCGGGATCGACGGAAAGGTCGTGTCGGAGTATGGCGGCCTCATCTCGAGAGCATCTCCGAAGACTATGCCGGAATCTGAATTGCCGGGCGATGAACCAAATGATTCAAACGTTTTCCAGCAAAAATGTATGGGGTTATTGGTTTTTGTGGATAAACTTACATTTTTATTTTATTTTGTGTTGTCTCCGGCTGCATATAATAATGGCAGATTCGGATTTCAGTTTTTACGAGATGATGATCTGTTTGTTGCCCCAAGAAAATTATGAGAGACAGAGCGAAACGTTTATACCCAAGAGATTGTACTTCAAAAAAACCTAAAAACCTTAAATTGTAAGTAAATATATACATATTTTTCTCCTCTTGATAATATATATTTTTTGGGTTACGTTTCTCTAGTTGTAATTATAATGTTTTTTATGTTTGAAATTCTGCCTAAAAAATAGAAATAATTTTTTTTTTCACATCAATACATGGAAAAGAAATGAAGGACATCGGAGTTGATTTTTTATTTTTTATTTACATCAATACATATATATATATTTTTTTGTGAAAAATACTAAACATATTCTGTCAATTTATTTTCTTAATTCTAGACTCAGGACAATGAAACTTATATACATTTATTACCTTATTTATTTTATTTTTTAAATAAAAAGTTATCGATCTTGTATTTGTATAAACAATTTTTAAGTTTACGTGAACTTTAGATATCTGACAAAACAAAATTGTAATATTTTTTTATAAGTAAAAAAGATTTCAAATTTTAATAAGTTTTCTTTTTTTTATGTGAGACGAATTAAACTCATTATTTATAATTTTTGTATTTTTTAATTAAAAATATTAGGTAATGTTAAAAGAGTTGACATTATTAAAACTTAAATATGACTTATTTATTATTCGTGTAATTCATTTGTGTTTAATCTAAATTCATTAACTTTGTCTCCTATTCAAGCTCTGGTCCAATATCGTTTCAAAAATTAATACCTTGTATTACTGTACAAGTGTAAGAAAACCTTTTGTATAGCCTTACTTTAACTCTTTGATTAATCATGACTATGCTGATTCTTTAATGAGCTGTTATGGAGAGTGGATTATTTTTATTTTTTGTGGAGTAAGTATTTTTTTAATAATTTTTTGAGGGTAAGTATGGAGAATGGAGTTATTTTAATTCTTCAAAGAAAAAAAAAAGAAAAAATGATTCCATGTCCACATGTGTCCAAATGTCTTAATAGTTATTTTAATTTGGTTTAATGATTTTTTTTGTTTAAATGTCCGCTAATTTGAAGTTTAGATCCATTTTAATGATTAGTGTTAACATTATATATTCAATATTTTTGACTTTGCACCTTTCAATAATTGTCCAACTAAGAGATTCATTTTCTATCAAAGGGAAAAAAAAGAAAGAAAGAAAAGAAATTATGGTACCACAGTTCATGTTTCACAGTCAAAATGTTTTGCTAGTGATAGGGATGACCTGTTGTGATTGGTTTCAGAAGTGCAATCAATCTGGGCATTGTTATATTTATTGCTAATCATGTTGCCCAATAAATAAATATGGATTAATTTATAATTAATGAAGTCAATATGCTTAGGCAAACAAGGCACTCTGGTAGCCAGCAAATATAGGGTAATGACTTTAAAAACTAATATAATATATTTAAGGTTAATGATTGCCATTTTTTTAACAATTATTTTATGAGAAATTCTAGTGATGAACCTTTAGTTTTAATGTAAAGCATAATTTTTCTAATTAATTGTTGCAGGCTTTCTCATCTTGACACCTTCATATATAACATCGTGCTTGCATGCATTACAAACTCTAATAGTGAATTGTTAGATAAAATGGCCCATTTTGATGATTATTACTTCAATATAAATTAATAGGGTTGATGGTTTTAAATTTTTATTAATCCCTTCTTTTCTTGTTCTTGCTTAGAACTTGAACCTGAAAATGAGTTAGTAATGTTATTTGAATACAGTCACCTTTGACAATATAAATTATCTACTTATGAAGGATAATTATAATTTAGAAATGATGAAGATGCTGTTAGCAGTTGGTTTTAGTGACTTACCAAAATATGTTTATATATATATATATATATATATAAAATAAATACACACACGAGAAGAGTGAGGGGTGTTTGAGAGAGGACAAGCCTAGGTGTTGACGGAGGACAAAAGCTCCAACCCAAGCTAATATAATTTGGCTTATCTTATTGCATATAAATCCAAAGTACTCAAATAGCGACAACCCCACGCTACACCAAAATTAATGTAAAACAAGCTGGCATAACCCCCTTCAACTTATTTCTTATAACTCAATCCTCACATGGATTCCCTCTTCCTCCCCAGACAATACTAGCACATCCCTTTCTCAAACTCCACACCATCATATATATATATGTGTGTGTGTGTGTGTGTGTGTTTGGACCACAGGCTTTCATTGTTCTTAGTTATGTAGATCATAGATTTCCAGATTTCAAGTTAACTTTATGATTATATTATCAAGAAGATATTATCACATGGATTCATGTTCACCACTATCCCAACCCGGCCGGGAGTCATTTTGTAGTTAAAATCAAGTGTGATGGTGTAATAAATTTTGGACTACATTTAGCAATACAAGGCTTTTAACATTTACATAGTTTAAGAATTGAGTTTTTATTCGTACTAATCACTTTAATTCTAATTTCAAAACCACCCAGTGATTTAAAGACTTTTTTTTTTTTTTTAATAATGATGAGGAATTCTATAAGAGGTTTGCACCTCAAATAGGTAAAGTTTAGTAGTCTCTTATGAGTTATTACAATCATTTTGCAAAAATTATCTGATAAACTCGTCACACCATATTATTATATGACGTCGTTTCATAAATTTTTAAATTTCTCATAAATTATGAGAATTAACTTATTGACGAACTTGAGAAATTTGTGAGATACTGTCATTATAATGATCTTACTAGATAATCAATAGGGAGGGAGGGTGGCCACCATTAGAATGTAAGCTTTAAAATGTCCGAATTTATGAGTGATCACAGGATCCACCGAACTCAACTGCAATCTAATATAATAGTAAGTTTTGGAGATCCCCAGGACATAGGCATTGAGCCTTGTGTCAGTAGCATCGGTTGGGGCTAAGGGATCGCGGGCGATGCATGGTTCACGGGTTCAGTCACCAGTTCCCGGGGAAGAACTTGGCTTGATTCTCTCTAGATTGGAGAGATTCAGTCATCTGGGCTTGTATGAGTTACTATGCTGGGTGAGTTTCAATATCTTTTACTTGAATAAAGTCTCAATTATTACAATGTTCTGAAGCTACTTCATTGTTTACTAATCCCATAATCTTTTATATATATATATATATATATATATATATATAAATATCCCTCTTGAACATCTCTACTAATCTAGCCATTGTTAAAAATATAAAGTCATTGCTACAATGGCAATGGTTTGGATTTGGGCTGTTAAAGCGTGAGAATACTATTAAATGAGTATTCCCGATTCAATTCACGCCCAACCTAACATAAATTCCATCCATCACTCAATGAAAGATGAGGCTTTGGGCATTTCTTGCCATTTGCCAATCGCCACTGAAACTCTCTTCACCATGGACGAAACCACCTTAGGCTAAGGGGGCAAATGTCCCTCTTAATTTTTTTTTTATTTAATTTTTTTATACTTTTCAAAATAATTTAAAATAAACCCTTTTAATTTATGATTTTTTCTCCTTAGGTTTAAAATTTCTCACACATTATCCATGTATTAACTTTAATTTGACTCTTTAATAGAATTTTTATCAATTTTTTTTGCATAGCTCAAGGTTTTTTTAGTATTTTTTTTAGTATCAACAAATTTAGTTACTTATTAAGAATAATATCAATCAATATTAATTTTTTATAATTATTTAATTTTCTAATTTATAATTAAATATTACACAAAAATCTTATCCTACTTAACGAAAATTTCTGAAAACGCCACAGTCTACCAATTGACACTTGCACTGGAGAATTTTTTCCTTTAAATTTTCTACAGCCTACCAAGCAAGTTGCAATGTGCTGTTGGGCACTCGTTCTCATGTTTCCATAGTTTCATCCCCCTTTCTTGTTTTTTAAGATTTGGGATTAATATAAATTGTATTTTTTTGAGGAAAATAAGAGTGGGGATAGCACGAGTATGTCTATTGTTTGTTAGAGAGTTTTGTATGCGTTGAATAGGTATTTCAAAAAGATTATATTAATTATATCTCTTTAAGAAAAACACACCAATTAAGTATTTCACGAATATATATTATCTTTTTGATAAAGACACTTTTATATTTATAAAACATAACAAATTTCATAGAACACAATCTCTCTCTCTCTCTCTCTCTCTCTCTCTCTCTCTCTCTCTCTCTCGTACACACACACATACACACACACAGAATAAAAAATGTAAAATTAAAGGATTTTGCAGAAGTATTTCAGTTTTACTGGTTCTAGTCATAAAAAGGCTTTCTTATATTCTAATGATAATCTTGCTAGTAATCTATTAACAAACTCTATTGTATAGAAACAAATTACATTTTAAAGAATATATCTTCAAACACATCTCAAAACCTACAAATTTTACTTAATGTCCCAACACTAGTTGAGACTTCATTGTCATCATGGTTGTCATTATTTGCACAAGCGCTGGCTGTTGTTAAGTCATACACTTTGTTAATTTATGACTTTGGTCCATCTTTTCTCATGTCATCACTTTCTTTACCACCACCCCCCATCACCATCATCGTCATCACGTTCCTCCATTTCTCCTGTAAATCTGGTCTTAATTTTAATAGCTTTAACTTCCAACTCATCTATCACTGTCCTTGTTTCTATTTATAGGCAGACCATTATTAAGCTAATTTTTTTATGTTTCCAAGGGTTGGCAATAAACAGAAATAGATGGCTTGAATGTGCTACGTTCATGGAAAAAATATTCAATACTCCTTGACAAATTTTCTCAACAGTGAAATGATAAGTCGTGTATGTATTCACTGTAAAGTCTTGTACATGTAATATTCAATCTAACCGTTGGAATCATGGTACTTACATTCGTATGGTTGGGCAACCGTTTCAAAAATGTACACTTGAAAACTCTATAGGTTGGGGGCACCCCTGGTTACAGAGGGATTTTGGTCAACCTCTGGCTCTGATACACCAGCTTTGCTATCGCCAAGCTTAATGTAAGTGAGCAAATAAGAGAATTGACAAGTCCATAAAACTATTAAAATGAGTAATGCTAAATGTTTTAAATTTTTGTCTCAAAAGTTATATCTCAAATGGCGTGCTAAATATTTTTTTGGATAAGTATAGCATTATTGAAAAAATTCAACTTAATTCAGAAAATGGTTACTTTGAAATAACATTACATTATTGTGAAACTTAGAAAAAAATATTAGGATTGGAATTTTAAAAGGAAAATGCTAAAATATAATAAATATATACGGGTCTCATGATCTTGTGTTAAGAGAGTGAAAATCTGTCATGTTTTAGCATTAATCATTGTACAATACATCTTTCAATCCATCATTTCTTTCTGCTAACTACTTTTTGCACAGTGAGTTTGTTTGCTTGATTTTGTCATCGTTCCTAAGTTTCATTTCATAAATATTGATGTGGAAAAAGTAGTGAAAAAAATTCATGGGAGAGAAATAAGTTCAAATTCAAGTCCACTGTGTTGTGAAAGTGGTCGAAAATATTTTCAAAAAACATTTTGCTTTCCGTCACCTTAACATAAGTATATTAGAAACCCCCCATATTTTGACTTATGATGATCCAACGGACCAAACTCGCATTACAGAAATGTAAATTTTAGTCAAATTCACACATTTAGACTTTTAATAAGATGTCTTTTCTATTTCAGAAAGTAATATATTTATTCAATTACTTTGCATGTAAAAATCCTACTGAGTTGTCGTTTGTTACTAATTTGTTCTTATATTATCTAGTTTCCAATTTTGAGTTCAATTGGAAAACCCCCAATTTTATTTCTATCGGAATTTTCTTATTTTCTTAGTTTTAATATAATTACCTTAGTAGTTAATTTTTTTTTCGTATTTGCGATTGTTTCACTATTAGAATATTGACATGCTTTTATTCATACCATCGCGCTTCATGTTGTGTCATACTCACACATACACACATAGAAATATATATATATATATATATATAAATTGTTAGATTGCATTTAACAGACATAATTTTAAAGGAAAATTATGTATCAGTTACCTTTTTGTACTGATATTACTGTGTTCAAGTGTTTTATGAATATTGACTCTATATCTACTTTATATAACAAAATTTACCAAAGGTCAAATTTCATTTTCATATCAAAATTTTCCCTTTAAAAAAGATTGAAACTTGGCTCTCCAATTTTGATGGGAGAAACCTTTTATCCGAATACATGTCTCAACAATAATGTGTCTATGTATGCAATGTTCATGCATTTACTCTTTTCGTTTTATTTTATTTTATTTTTCAGTTAAAAGCAAATGAAAATACTAAACAGAATGGAAAAACTTGCTCCTTATTCTTCTCAGTTAGTGAATTCATATGTATAACAACCAAAAAAAAAAAAAGTATGCACACACCACAATTTGCAATGGTGATTTTTGATTATATTGCTATCTTTGTATTCTTTGGATGTGTTATAAATCTAACATGACCTATAAACTAATTTTTCTCAAGTGTGTGGATTCCTCAGGGTCCTGCAATCCCCACAGTCTGGTTTGCTGCTGCACGACCAAAACTGAAGCTCCTCCTTTGAAATCTGAGGCAGTAAGTATTTCTCCCACTGCCCCTAATTCTCCACTGGCGTTCCACTTGGTGAGCTGAAACATGATCGGCGACTCAGCATGCCGTCTACCGACCAAAACGAGGTCGTATGCATTCGCAATTGATCTACTCACAGCGACCACTCCCATTCCGTCTGTCACTACCTCCTCTTCGTATGAAACATGCTCACTGCCAAGGCTGTTATGCTTGAACTCACTCAAAATATCATCGTCGAGTGTCTTGCTCCGTGCTGTGCCCCCTACAATTGGGGCTGAGTTTGAAGAATTGAATCGAATTAGGTCCATTGTTACCTTGGGATGCTCTGATAAACGTCGAGCATATGCTAGCGCTTCTCTGTCATCTGCACCACCAAAGAAGAGCACTGCCACCCGATATGAACGAAGTTCTGTCATTGCATATCGAGACATCTTCCTGTTAGCACGGTCAATAAGGATTCCAACTGAGCAAGGAGCCTTCTCTAGAACATTTTTGTTAAGTTGCCTAAATGCATAAGAAGTTTCTACCATTTCCCCATAGGTCCACTGCTTGTGGAAAGGGAGAATGATGAGAATGGATCTCTTTTCAAGAGCAAGAGAGCACACGTCGTTGTGCATTGTTGCATAAGGAGAAATGCCTTTGTAGCAATGCACCATGATAAGATCATTGCTTTGCTGTTCAAATTTTTTGAATGCATTGAAGATTCTTTCGGATTGTGAAGGGTTGGGAGAGGGCTTCTCGCGATGCCGGTGAGCTATAAGTATGGAGGAGGCACGGCCCATGAGCTTAACAAGGTGGAGGACAACTAAATCAATATGGCTCTCTTTGGTAGGATTGGAGACTTGGAGGAGGGTCATGATTCCTCGGACATTGTCTGAGCTATGTACACAAGCTAGTACGCGGAGTTCTTGGTTGTGTCTGCTGTGTAGGATGGTCCTTCTCTTGTAAGCAATGAACCTTTTTGATGGGTCATACAGAAGTTTCACAAGTGGTGAGATTACTCCCGTTACAACCACCACTGAGATTATCAAAATGGCAAAGCATTCATCGTTCAGGACCTGCATTAATGTAATTACATCCATTGATTTAGTATATAAGAGAAAACCAAACAACTAAAAAAGTGTTAAATTTTTTAGTTCCTATACAATCGGGAACTAGAAAAAAAGGCCAAAGCGGGCAGTGGTCAGTGAAGTCCCCACAGGAGCAAGGGGAGGGGGTAAGTATTGATTTAATACTATCGATTCTAACAATCAAAGCTTTCAAAAAATACTAGAAAATAAGATAGCTTACTCTGGATTGCTTCCATTCAGTCAAAAAAGCAAGTTCAACAACGCCTTTGGAGTTCATGATGAGCGCAAGAGAGAGGGCATCTCGGAATGGCATTCTGCAGAAGAGAGGGGGCAACATTGTCCCTATAATCTTTCCAACAAAAGCAACTAAAACGATCAACTGCAATGCACCTACTTTTTTTAAGTTCTGTATGGCAAAAACATCCATATGTAATCCACAGCAAGCAAAAAAGAGCGGCATGAGCAGTGCAGACACGAAGCAATCAAGCCTCTCGACTAATGCAGCTCCCAAAGGTGGCCCATCTGGTATAACCAAGCCGAGCATTAAAGATGCATAAATTCCAGTCAGGCCAATAGCTTCACCTATAAACCCACCGCCCATTAGTGCAACAAGGACGACAAAGATATATATATCCTTTACAGGTTGTCCTTCTGGGGTACGTCTGATTGCCCACAGAGCCGCCGGACGAATTCCAAGCACAATAACAACAATAAAGAGGCAACTTGATAGGATGGATCCTGTTGATATTTCTAATGGTTTATCCATAACTAGTTTTATAGTAAACTGTATTGCCATGATGGACCAGTGACATACATCACAGATAAATGAAGATGAAGAAGCTAAACGTCCAATCTCTGAATTAAGGATCTCAAGGTCGGCAAGAAAGCAAGCAACGACAGGGAAGGCAGTCATAGATTGCATTGCTACTACTGAGGAAAGCACACTCAAGACATCATAATCCAAAGATATGAAATGACTGAGGAGGTAGGCAACGAAACTGGACAGTCCATAAGGAATGAAGAAGCCTAAAATTCCAATGGCTATGGCCTTTTTACCTGATCTCGAAACCATTCTTGGGTCCACTTTAACTCCAATTAAGAAGAAGAAGAGCATGAATCCAAAAACTGATAGTGTCTCGAATACATTTCTGCTTTTGTTAGGGAATACATATGTTGCAAATGCCGAATTTTGCCCAAGAATAGAAGGACCTAGGATAATACCACCCTGGTCAACATAGATTATCAAACACATGCAATCAGCAATTAACATCTTACAACAGATTCTAATTGTTCCAAGTTATACATGAAGAGAATTTTATTTTTTCTTTCTAAACTAGCAAAGTTTGTGCTAATGAAAAACAATAGGGATAACTGAAAAGAGGATCCTCGTATAAAATAGAACCAAAACTCGTGAAGTAAATCATTGTAATTAACTTAGTAAGCCATAAGTGAAAAAAGCTTCAGTGGGAAAGTTGGTACTATAGTTTAGATTTGAGTATTCATGTCGAACCCACGTGAGTCCCACATAATGCTCCAGCCAAATAAGACCTTCCCACTGGACTTTTTCTCGTCATATGCCCTAAAGCAATGACTTGGACAACCATATAGAGGGCTTAAATCAAACATGTAGAGAGCCTGAATAACAAGAGGCCGAATAACGCCAAACAATGGCCAAAAGTCAGAACCCAAACACAATTCATGATATACTTTCTATGACTCGTTTAACACAGTTGTTACATAAGAAGCCACATATCCTTCTATAGGCTGGTTTGGAAAGACAACGTTTTTGGGAGGGTTTGCTGAACCTTAATGGCAGGCTGAACCCATACAAGGGTTTAACGGATGGACCGGATGGCCTATGATGAGGAAAGTATTAAAGAAAGAACATGATTAAATGCTCAAATTTTGGTTAACAGGAAGTGCAGCTTAGCAACAAAAAAATCTTTATGACAAACAATTTCAATATTTCATGGGTGTTAAGAGGTTACTTCCCAAAACCTATGATCCAAAAACATGAAAACAGGACAAATTGGTGGCTTCTGTGATTCGACTATATATCAAGCCATATATATAGGGGTTGTTTTGAACCCTTTTCTTTCTTTGAAATTAAGGGCTTAATCCTATATATTAATTTAAATAATATAGCAACCAAGAACGTAATAGAAAGAAATTCAACATTCAGCAGAACAATAGAAAAGAGCTTACGAGAATCTGAGCAACAATCAAGGGTTGGCCAAAAGGCTTGAGAATGTAGTATATACAATGGGTGACGACGGTGATGAGGGAGAGCTGGAACAACAAAGAAGGAAGCGAGAAGTCGAGCGGATTGTCTCCAAACCATATACCCCTCGAATTGATTTGACCCAGTTGATGGCACACGTAGGAGGCGAGCATATCAATCTGCTGATGAATCTTGGGTTGCGTTGGGGCATCACTGAGCAAGCCTGTGTCCATGGCTGAACCCATGATGTTCTCTTCTTCTTTTTCTGTTCTAACATGAGAATTGTTTGCTGTCAGGACGAGATGACCGACTTCATTTCAGAGGGATTGAGAGAGATTGATGGAGACGACCGACCCCATTCCAGAGGATTGAGAGATTGATGGAGGATCACTATAATCGGAACAAAATCAGATGAAAGAAAGAGAAGCAACTCTGAGAATTGACACATAAGCATTAAAACGGTTGCTTGTATTAAGCTTGACCTTTGATCTTAGCTAACAGAAAGAGAGTACATCTATCCCTGCATGGTTCCAGCCCAAAACAGTAGATACAATGGGGTAAGGGGGCTAGATTCGTAATTTTCCAAGTTTTTTTTTCTTTTCTTTTGGGATTAAATTCTTATCACTCTTTCCAAATATCATCATCAAATATAATATCAAGTAATTTTCTAAATCGTCTTAC
Organism: Nyssa sinensis; assembly: GCA_008638375.1. Lineage (NCBI taxonomy): Eukaryota > Viridiplantae > Streptophyta > Magnoliopsida > Cornales > Nyssaceae > Nyssa > Nyssa sinensis. The sequence goes on from CM018031.1 coordinate 14,226,740, forward strand.
CTTTCAAATATTCTATATAAGTTCAGGGTGGGCTCTAGATAATTGAAAGCTTAAAAAAATAAAAAAAAAACTCTAAATAAAGTCTTTTCAAATATTAATATAGCTTTTTACTTTATTATATATATATATATTATATTTACTTTTGTTATATAAAATTTAATTATTTTTAATAAGAGAGAGATATATATTAAATGAAATTCTAATAATAGAATTTTTACATAATTTTTTTTATCCAAATAGATAATAATAAAATATTAGAGTAAAATACAAATAAAACTTTATTAATAGAATTAAGTTTTTTTTTTTTATAGAGTCTTTATAGGGCTTTTAATAGTGTTCGATTTTTATTAAAGTTAGATTTCTAATTTGATTATACTATAAATCCATAAAATCTTTTTATAAAGTTAAACTTTTATTAATCTTAGATTTTCTAATTTGATTATACTAGCATATAAAATTTAGAGCCTTATCTTTAAGTGAAGCTTAAAGCGATTGTTTTGTTGATTTTATGGTCGAGCCGCCCCTATATATAATAAAAATAGCCATTTTTATTTTTGGCTAATAAAAAAAAGTTGGCTGGACCAAATATAATTGCCGTTTTTGGACTAAGGCAAAGTTTCAACCCATGCTAACTGATTCATGATCGAAAGTCGACTTAAACATAAATAAATAAATTTTATTAGAATTTAAATTTCAATAAGTTAAATTTAAATAATTTACTGTCTTAGTCCGTTTGACCTTTGTTTGAAATTTAGACTCAAGGTTTACTAACATAATTTTAGATTAAGTTGAATTATTAAGATGTTTGAATGAGTTAAAAGCTACCGGTTGTATGTCATAATTTTTTGTCAAAACGAAAAATTGAGTTAAGGTAAAAAAAGTAGCTTCTAAGATTTTTGTTTCTGAACCGGTACCTAATTTAAACAAACTAAATTTGTAGTTTAAAATAATTATAGATATATGTCATGCACGGCATATAAACTTTTGAAATAAAAGAATCAAATTGCTCATGGGTAAAAGCCGCTTTATTACTTCTTTATAACAAAAATTTTAATTAACATGTGAATGCACACAGAAGACACTTTAAGTTATATTATAATTCTTTTATTATATAAATCTTTATAGTTTATAGTATGTCTATCTATAATATAATATTTATATCATTATGAAAACACACGGAACAAAGACTAAACCACAATTGCATTAATTATATAAATAGAATACATTAAAAATAAGTTATTTTAATTATATCATTTATAAAATATTTAACATTTTTTTATATTAAATAATTGTATAATTTATTATCCAATAATTTTTATTTTTAAGTTTTAGTTAAAACACAGTAGCCAATCACACAAAAATCATCTTTCATATAATTGAAGGACAAATAAAACATTTTGTAAGTAAAAATAATTTTTATCAAACATCTAATTAATCACTTTTGTCATCATAATCAATTTTAACATATATTAAACTAAACACCAAACTAACTTTATATTAATCAATCAATTATGAAGATTACTCGCTTAAATTTAAAATTTGTATATTATTTATAAAAGTTGTCTAACGTCATTTATATGAAACTAGAATTAGAAAATTATTAATTCAAATAAAAAATTATTAATTAATATATTAGTCCTAATGAAATTATAAAATAGAGAAATTTAAAATAAATTAAATTGAACTTTTTTTACAAAATTCAAAACTAAATAAAATAAGGAAAAGATAGTCACAAATGCCTCCCATATCTAAATGTCCTATGCAAAGCAATTTACAAACTTAAACCAACCATAAATGGTTAAAAACATTTAATTAAAGGTCTAAACAATTGAATTTAGTCAAGATTAGCCCGGGGTCGCAGCCAAAAACTATGATTTCAATTCATTAGCTGCCCAAAATCATTTTAGGTACGTGTAATGTTTAGATAAGCAGATTCTGCCATTTTCAAAAGTTAATCTTACTTCAATTTAAACTTCTTATATTTTCTTTGTTCCAAAAACTCTTTTGCAACTTATTCTGCATCATCAAGAAGATTCCAAATCGATTCCAAATTCTAATATGAAACAGAGGCATTTACTCCCCCAGTACGTGGCCAAGAATATCATTATCCATCTTCAGAAGAATCAGAACCACTTCCATGTATAGAATTAGAAGGTAAAAAATTCAGTTAATTTGGCCAGAGGTTCCATTAATGTCACAAGAAAAAATTCAAGAAATATCTGCACTAAATCTGGACATGGTAGAGATCCATCGCATATATAACACTTTATTTCAGTTAAAATGAAGAGACACCAGATTCATTTAAAAGAAGGGGAAGGATAAAGTAGTAAAAGGGAATTGCATGATGTTGCAAATCAAATTTTGACATGACATATATTTTAAATGAAAGTATCGTCATCACATTATTTATATCATATGTTAGAATTTGATATATATATATATATATATATTATTAAGAAAATTTCAAATATTATCTTACCACCGGACTTTTTTCCAAACAAAAAAAAAAAAAGGCTAAACAAAGAGAATAGGTTTTGTACACATTTTATACATTATTATCGTTTTATATGCTATTATTGTTTTATAAGCATTATATATATATATTTTCACAATACAATATATTTGAATATATTTGAAAAACAAGATAATTATGTTTGAGACATTATTTCTAGTAAGGTATGAACTATACATAGTATACAATAGAACTAAAAAATATTTAGAAGACATTATTTTTTGTATTGTATGGATTATAGATTGTGAAATTTAATTTGATTTTTTGTTATGATAAGTGAATTGAAATGCTATTTCAATCATTGTTAATCATATGAACATATATTTATATATATATATATGTATGTGTGTGTGTATATATATTTATAAATATATTTAAAAACATTACGCGTATCTCTAATACACGACACGGTACATATTTTTTGAAAATCGATAGAGACGTTTTGATAACTATACATCACATAAAAATAGGGTTTTGGTAGAAATAATTCAAATATATTTAATATTTCTAAAACTAACATAGATGATAGAACACCATTTATTAGAATTTCTCAAAATTATCTTTAAAATGGTTTCTCTCTTTATAAAGATAATGCTCATCTTTTTTGTTTTCATTTGTTCACCATCTCTTGATTTGCTCCATAGCCTTCAACCCACCCACCCACCCTCTTTTTCTGTTTCGGAGCATTGATTTTTTTTCCCCATAATTTTATAAAAAATTTTTTAATCAAAGTTTAAAGTTCTGTAAGTTTTGCTTAAGATAATATTGTTGATTTGTATTAGATAATGAAGTTTATAATAACAGTTTATAATTATTCAATGTTTGCAAAATAAAAAAAAAGAAAAGAAAAGAAAGAATGAATTTGGAATTTTCTTAAATATTAATTTCGTTTTAATTGTGTACTAAAATAATTCAATTTTAATTAGTCTTAAAAACTCCAAATGATGAGCTTTATTTGCATCTAGATGAAATGAAATAGACCTATAGGGGAGTAAACTTTGAACTTAAGTCGAGGATGTATAAAATCTTTCGAACATCATAAAATCATTATGTTTGTTGTTTCTTTTTTACTACTTACTTACTTTGTATTTTACTTGTGTTAATATTTAAAGTTCGTAAAAATAGTTCATATTTTTTAAATACCGTGTTCACTCCCTCTCTAAGATACATATTTGGGCAACACTGTTAAAAACTGAACAATTAGTTCAAATCATAGCAAGACAAGTTTTTGTTTTATAAATCATTTACCCATATGTTATGAATATTTTTAAGTTCTGTTTTAATTGTTTGTTTTATTTAAGAAAATAAAAAATAAAGTAAAAATAAGCGTTGAAAGATACATTGTAAGGATGAAATTCTGAATATTCAAAGTAACTCAATCATATAATTAATGATGGATAAGTTATATATCCTTATACATAATTAGATAGTGACAAATTAATACCCCTATATTAGTTATACACGTTAGTTAGAAATAGTACTTTGAATATGACAACTAGTCTATTGTTTTAAGACGTTATCATATACACATTAGTTCACATAATTGAGGTATTATTACTTTTAGACCTATAAGCAAAACACACACTTTAGAAAAGAAGAAAAAAATGATCAACAAGAAGGAATATGAGAAATCTTTAAATGTCTAAAGTTCTATGAATATAATAGATAACTGATAGTTTAGTGTGTTTGACTTGAAAGTTTGTAAACTTTTGTCTCTAAAATTGAATTAAACAGTTATTCTTCTCCTGAAAAAATATATAAAAAAATATCTCGATTTACTTTACAAAAGAATGATAATATTTTGTTATTCACATTTAAATCGATTAGTTGATGTTGGATTTCTAAGGAGTGGTAAAAATAAAATGTTTTGGGATTGCTTAAAGACGTGGTATAACACATTCTAATTAGTCTGTAGGATTGAGATGCTAAAATCGAAAATTTGTGATGTGTTATTGTTAATTCCTTAATTCTAAATATTTTGTCAAGACATTGTTTCGTTCAAACACTTATACATAGTCCATACTTGTTATCATCTGCTGGTATAACACATTCTAATTAGTCTGTCAAACTGAGATTCTAAAAACTAAAATTTGTGATGTGTTATTGTTAATTACATAATTCTAGATATTTTGTCAAGACATTGTTTCTCTCAAACACTTACACAGAGTTCAGACTTGTTATCATCTGTTGGTATAACACATTCTAATTAGTCTGCTGGACTAAGATGCTAAAATCTAAAATTTGTGATATGTTATTGTTAATTTCTTAATTCTAGATATTTTGTCAAGACATTATTTCTCTCAAACATTTACACAGAGTTCAGATTTGTTATCATCTGCTACTGTATTATGTTATGTTCATCTTGAAATTACTCACGTGACAACTTGAAATTTATAAACTTATACTTTAAAAATGGTGTAGAAAATAGCGTAAAGTTATTAAAATAATTGAGCTCTAATTTATATGTGCATTAATTGGAAAACTTTTAATAAATTTTAGATGTGCAAAAAATCTCCCACACTCAATTGCGATCATAATCACACCAAGTTTTGCTCTCTTGCAAGACAACATATTACAATTTCATGTAACACTAAGTTTTCGCATAAGATTGCATCATTTGAAATGGATAAGAATTTAGAAATACAAATAATGTATACGACTAAAAAGGACAAAAAGAAAAAAAAAACGTATAGATAGGCATTGGTAGGTGAGTCGGTGGGTGGGTGGGCGGGGGCCCCATTAGCCCACCAATTGTTTAAATGCGTCGTGTCCAATACGTAAAAGTCTCCCTCTCAAAATAAAGACTTTTAAAATAATCAAGTCTAATTTACGAAACTACCCTTTCCTCCTTAGAAAAGGAATGCGGACAGGCGATGATACAGTAGTAATTTTGAGAAGATAAAAGGGCCCGCCACCGCGTAACACACGAAGCTTCTCTTCATTTCGCCACCTCTCTCTCTCTCTCTCTGTGTCTCTAGTTGACCTTGACCAACGTGTTCACCAAGCAATCCTCAGCTCCAAATCTCTGACTCGTTCAAACCTTCATTTTCCTATGTAATTAATTACCAAAGCATCTCTAATTTAATCTAATCTAATCAATACTCCATGTTAACCCCAAGGTCAGTTTTTAATGCGATTCTGTCTAGAGTTTTGGAGACAGACGTAAAAGTCTTATTTTGCATGCTAAATACTATTTTTGTAATTAGAATTTGTGATCTTACCTCATTCTTTGACATTTATCTCAATTTAGTATTTTTTAATTTTTTTAAAAAATTAAAATATAACTATAAGTATTTTTTTAAAATAGTTACATATTCTTGGGGGGAATTTTACTGTCCATTTAATCAGTGTTTTTAAAATCTATTTTCTGTTATAGAAAACAAAAATATTATATAAAAAAAAAAAGAACAACAACATTTCAAAAGTTTTTTCTCCAAAAATTATAGGTATTTTTTGAGTATTCAAAGTTAAACAAAAATGACAGAAAATACATATAATTTCAAAATTATCATTTTTTCATTATTGAAAACATAAAAAAAGAAGTAAGAAAAATAAAAACAAAAACATATTCAAATGGACTAGTAAACTCAATTCCAAAAAAAAAATGTTATAAAGGTAATTACTATGCCAATGGACTCGATCAAATCTTCATATGAAACGTATATTAATTCATTGCATTAAAAAAAAGAATAACCACTACATCCTTTTTCCTACATATACAACATTGAATGGTAAGATGGTGATTGAGGCTCTATATTTCTAAGCAATGAAATGCCTCAACAATGGGGGGTAAAAAAGAAAAAATCAGGAACTTCTAAACCTTATAATTTTGAATATACAAAACCAAAGTCCTGTAGAAATATACAAAACAAACAAAATGCAAAAAAAAAAACAAATGAATGTGACTTTCTTATTCTTTTGAACTTTTAATCCTTTCTTAAGTCCAACCTTCCAAAAACTGAGTGACTCAGGATAGCAAGGACTCCAGGAACAAGTCATCCCTGGGCTCTTCCTTGGTTCTGGAAAATACATTGTCTGTGTGTTGTGGTTGAGTCATGTATGAGCCCATGGGGTTCCCGAATCCAGAATATCCGAAACTCCCGGGGCTCTGCAACATCTCTAAAGTGAAGGGTGCTTGCCCTTCAGAGGATGGCAGCCTTAAACTGCGAATTGGGTTCATCACGGAATTGTTAGAGTGATGGGTCACGGCCGAAGGCCTTATGGCCATGGCTGCATTGTTGTTGTTGTTGTTGTTGTTAGGCAAGGGCCGGTTGACAGAGTGGCTGCCACTGCCGCGTGCTGCCGGCACATCATGGTTGTGCTTCCCTTCATAAGTTGTTATTACTGCCCTTATATCGTGTGATGCTCTCTCTACATGCTTTCTCACTGGACAACCAGGACTAGTGCATTTGTAGTAGCTCCTGTGAATAACAAGAGAACCAGAAGTTAGACAAAATTCCAAATACTTGTAACTGAAAGCATCATGTTGAGACCATAGAATGTATTACAGAAAAACAGGTGATTCATAAACTAAATCAAATTATTTCCCATTGCATTGACTTGTATGTAAGATTGTATACTTGCGCAACATTTTTTATGACTCAATTGGTGATAAGAGTAGAGGCATTTTTTGATAGGACTGGACTACCACGTGATAGTGTACTCTTTTAATAACATTCTACCATGCAGGCTATGTCATGGCCAACTGAAAAAGATGGATCGTAACACATATAACATGACACCATTAAGAGGACATACCGTTATATTGATAAACCAGTTCCATTCAAAAAATTTCTAAAAGAGCGGACCTGAACGACCCAAACTCAGCCCACTCAAGGTTGAGTAATGTCTCTCAATCCAAAGAACTCAAGAAGTATACAATGGTCAGTCATCACGATTGGAAATTTACGATATGATTGGTGCGTGCAAGGTATGTACCAGCATCATGCACGAATATGATATGCAGTGAAATTACCAACTAATCTAAAAGCTTAAGCTGTTAGAGACGATGTAACTTTATTATTATATTTTCTAGCGTCAGTTAGATCACGAGTTCCCAACCGTCACGACTGTCAGCAGGATTACTCACCAACTCATACATCAAAGATCCAACACAAACCCAACAAATGTTATTTCACGGGGTTTGGTGAAAAAAGTGCAACCAGAAAAATAGGAATAGAACAATGCACTAAAAGTGCTAGCTTTGAAGAACACCCACCAAAGTAACTTTAGGCCAGAATGTGTCTAGAAGACAGACAACTGAACAAAACTCATTTTAGAAGGTCCATGGAAACTATAGTAATGATATGTCTCTTTTAAATACATTCAAGGAGTTCAAGTAACTAGAGATCGAACAATGAAAAATCGAAAGCCTTGTCTTAAAGTTAAAGAGACAACAGAACCTAAAATGTTTTATGGGAAAATATTACTATAAATTTGAAAGAAAAAAACACTTTTCCAAATAAGAAAATAAAGTAAAATCAAGGTAAGTTTTTTACCTTGGATTTGGATTTCCCTTGACCACTTTCTGTCCATACTTCCTCCACCTATATCCATCATCAAGAATATCAATATCACTTGTTGTCTGAACTACAACTCTAGGTTCTCTCACTGTCCTACTCCCTGGACCTGATAAACCTTCATTTTCGGCCTCCCCTTTCCTGGAAAAAATCAAATGAAACATAAATCAGACACTCAACAATTTTCCTAAGAATCAAACAAGTCCAATTCATAGTACTTTTTTGTCAAAATTATAAAATCGAACTTACCATCTTTTGGCATCAGGTTCATCTTCATCAAATTCATCTCCACCTGATTTACTCTTTTGAGAGCTCTGTTCAAAATCATCTTCTCCCATTGAGATCGAGGAATTCTCCGGTGTAGCGACGGAATCCATTTGTCCAGTGCCATGAGAGGCATACGACTGATCTGGGATTTCATTGGGTGGAGGATTGCAGGCTTGAATTGCTTGAGAAGAGGCTGATGAGGATCTCCTGGTGGACTGAGGCTTGGGATGATTATGATTACCCTTGTAAACAATCTCTGTAATCTGCCCATCTAAAGACCTCTCAACTTTCTTCTTAGTTGGGCAATTGGGGAAGGTGCACTTATAATAACTTCTTGGATTTTCACTCCCTTTCACTTGCTTCTGCCCATATTTTCTCCAATTGTATCCATCATCTGATTTCCTCTGCTCTCTTAATGTCGATTGATTATAGTTATTATAATCTGATTGAAGCCCACTGTTGCTTTGGGAATTAGTTTGAATGGTGGAAATCTCAGGAGAGAAATTCTGGGTCGAAAGCAATTCAGATTTTACCATTTCCTTTCCTGATGATAGACCATCTTGTTTTCCAGGTTCTTGAAAACTCCATGCTTGTTGTTCCTGAAATTTGTACAAAATTAGTAGTGTCAAAGCGAATTAAGATTGAAGGAACAAAGAGAATTGGAATTGAAGTAATGAGATTCGAAACATACTGAAGGAATTGTGGTGGTTTGGGATTGAAAGATTGATGTTGATGATGTGCGAGGCCTTGTTTGGGGTTGGAAAGAGAAATCAGAGTAGTTTTTCTCTTCTTGCTTGATATCCTGCTGGTTGTTGTTAGAATTGCCCTTCCAATTAAATGATTGAAGAGGGAATGATCCAGTAGTTGGAGAAGGAAGAATCTGCATAAATATAAGACATGAGAAAATTCAATTACACAAACATGGAACAGCATATATATACACCAAGCCTTGTCCTGTTTGGTTGATGAGAAACCAGAGGAAAGGAAAAGGGCAGAACCTACAAATATCAACTCAAGAAAGAAAAAAATCTTCTACAATTATCTGGATGTAGTGAGTTACAAATCTTGAGCTTTTCCTCTGGGAAGTAAAAAAGCAGAAAACATATGACCTCATGTTACTTTCTTTCATTTTCCTTTCCTCAAATTTCACAGTAACCAAACAGGGGACGGAACGAGAAGGAAGGAGAAAGTTATGGTAAGAGATACGTACGTAAGAACTCGAGAGAAGAACAGGGGAATCCAAGAGCTCAGCTGGGCTTAAGCCGGGTGGGATAGCGAAGTAGGAAGAAGGAGAGACAGACGGTGGGGAAATGGGAAGTGAAGGCGGCGGAATTGACTTGAATTTGGGTATGCCCGAACCGGTTCGCTCAGCTATACGATCGGAAAGTCCGCGGCGGACGCTGGTGGTCGTAGTGGAGGGGTAGTCATCGGCGGCGAGCAGGTCGGAGAAGGAGGTAGTGTTGTTCATGAACGGAGTCGAGAAAGAGAAGGTTGCTGTTGTCGTCGTCAAGGGATGCGAGTTTGCTGAGGTCTCCAAGCTCCCTGAGGAAGAAGCCATTAGAGAGAGAGAAAGATGGGGAACAGAGAGAGAAAGAGCGATTTATATGACGTTGGGAGGGTAGAGCTATAAGAATGGAGAAGTGAAGAAGATGTACACGTATCAATGGAGGTGCGCTGTCTCCCTCTCTCTCTGTCGTGTTGTCTATTTGGAGGCATCTTCTGAGAAGAAGCTCAAGAGATATTAGACCGTGGAAAATCAAAAAAAAAAATTGGTCAAACCTCGTGGGTTTGACTGGCTGGCTTCACAATTGGAGGCGGCTGCTGCTGCAGGAGGAGTACGTGGAGCATGATAAATTGCGAGCGTGTTCACCCTTTCGTGGATCCCGTTTGGGGCGGGTCGGGTGTGGATTATAATGATCCATCAAGTCGATAGAAGAAATAATAAAAAGAAAATAAAGAGAATAGTTAACCAATTATTCTTTTTTTTTTTTTTGACAATCATTTAAATTCTTCAACCATATTTATTCCAGTTATTACAAAACAAGCTATGAACCATGATCCGAAGTCATCTACTGGGTGTTTGGCAGAAGTAAATAAAGAGATATTTTAATAATTATAGTTTATAATTTTAACACTAAAATATTTATAGTAGAACTACAAGAATTAATGTAGTATGCGATTTTCTCTTCCACTGTTGAGTGAATTTGTATAAGATATGCTCAAAGATAGTACCAAGATGAACCCCACCGATGGTGGGGTTAGGGTACCAGTATGATATTATCAAATGCTTATACAAAATAAAAAAAAAAAAAAAAACCAAAAACTAAAGGAATGGTCCACAATACGTGTGATTGTGTGGATCATGATCAATCAAAACAATTCTCAAATTCAAGTCTTTTTCTTCATTTATTTTGACAAGTTTAGAGTGTTGGCATCTCACACAACATTTTTGGACATATAAAATAATGTTCGATGTTTTTAACTTAGAAATTTCTTTTAAAATTAGAATTTAAAAGAGATAATTTTGCAAAGATTCGCTGCTAAATTGAAAGTCTAGGTTCTTTGATGAATTGCACAACAAAGTAAATAATTTTTTTAGGTGCTAGCTCCATCGTGTGTTTTACATAATATTAGAATTAGCAAATCGTATCTAAAACTAACTTATAAGACAAAACACGACCCTTTCAACTTAAAAATTAATGAGCTACATCAAACCAACATGAACAATATTTTCACTTTTAACTTAGAGGCCAATGAGTTAGTGCCGAAATCAAAGCAACAATATTTTCAAGTAAGAATTGAATTAAACGTCTTACGTGATATTAAAGTCTGTAAAATCTTAAAAATATATATTTCCGACTTTTACCTAACAAAGTTTCCCATAATTTACGGTCCCATGAAAGAAAATTGAGTTTCTTGAAGGGATAGTCGGGCCTATGAAAATTCTAACAGTTATTTATGGCTTGAAAAGAAAGGTGGCTAGGTGTTCTACCAGCACCAAAGTGAACAATATTTTCAACACTAATGCCAAAGTTTTTTGTTTGCAATACTCAGACAGGTAGGTTCAATTTCATCTGGACATTACTCTGTTTTCAATTGGGGTTTCGCTCAGGTCTTATTAAAAGCTTTAAAGACTGAACTCTATTTTTGGAACTCCTCTATCACATTTTCAGAGTATAAATAAGTACTCCTAATTCTATAATTCAATCTGGTAGAAGAATTTTTTTTCAAAATACAGTTTGCAAGGGGAACTTGGCTCCTCTCCATTAACACATCACTTATTATTGAATTACTTTTTAGCAAATATATGCTGTGGCATGCATCCAAACCTAGGGGTATCAATTCATATTATTGTGTCGTATTCGGTATTCGGGTCGTTTCAAGATACATATTTGAAAATATGCGTCAACTCTAACCTGACACTATTAACTAATCGCATCAAGTTTCAAAACTTATACCCAACTCATTTATTAAACAGATTACATGTGTCGACACGCTTAACTCATTTATTTTAATTTTTAAATAAAAAAATTTACTTATTTTTTAATACGTATATATAACTTTCAAATTTAATAAACTTTGTACATGAGCTAAATCGAAGTGGAGATTTTTTTTTTATAAGCAAAAAAATCTTAAAACCTTAATAAACTTGTTATGTAAGACAAATTATTTTAACTCGTAATATTTTTTATAATTAAACATGTTAAGTCATATTAAACAAATTAACATTATTAAAATTCAAACACCATATATTTATCAATTGTATTATATATAATGTAAGGAAGACTATCCTAATCAAAGGGATATTGAATTATGTAAAAGATGGGTTTAGGAGACTGGCACCATATCTTTTTTTAATATAGCTGATAATTGAATATTTTAATCATTGGGGCACGTGCGAGTGTATTTACAAAATGAAAATTGAATTACAGTCAAAAATTATAGAAAGACAATTCACCCACCCACCGTCAGTTGCAAATGCAAAAGGTCAATTGTAGTCTTTTATTGGAAAATATTATTTGCCCTTCTTTTTCTTTCTTTTTTTTAAGGTTTTAAAAAAAATGTATTTTTTCTTTATATAAGAAATAAGTTAATGCTCATTTTTATAAATGAACAAGTTTTTATCCGTTAAATTTTTTAATAATTTTGTTTTCATTTATTTTAATTATTTTTATTTCTGAATAAAATATAATTTCTATCCTAACCCTATTTTGTCAAGGAAAAAAAATTGCTCTTTAAGCTTCTTGATGACATGTGATGGTCCCAATTGGAGCATCTATTTAATTATTAAATTTTTTATTATTTTTATTTATTTCAGTATTTGTAATTAAAATATTTTAAATAAAATATTACATGTGTCAAAATAAGAAGCATGCACATTAATAAAGAATTAGAAGAATAGTAATAATTTCTTTTTATTAAAATTTAAGTCTATCAATTTTTTGTAATGACGTAACTCTATTAAATTTGTCTTAAACTTATAACATGAAACTAAAGTGAATTTATTATAAATATTGATTATGTAATATAAGCATTGTTGTGTTACTCCACTTTTTATAATTAGGGTGAGTTAAAATGCCTTTCACCCGTATTTGTCACAAATTATTTACGAAACTTGTTTCAAATTTGTCCCAATAAAAGCGAATTTTCAGATCGAATTAAATTACCATTCTTAATAATAAGCATTAAGTAACCCCTTAAAATGGAAAAAAAAAAAAAATTTGTTTTTCAAATTCATAAATATCAAAATTATTTTTAAAGGAGATGGGTAATTGAGTAATTTCATATGGCACAATCTAGAAGATGTATATATATATATATATATATATATAAATATAGATATAGGAATTGAATCTAGAAGATCCACCACCTAAAAACGCGTAAATGGTCAAGTTGTGGAAGTCAGATATGCAAATATCTTCAGAGGGGGACCACTGTGTGGAAACGCAAGAAGCCTCTCTCTATCTCTCTCCAATCTCTTTTGTATTTCACTACAGTTTGCGATTTGGCGATTTAGTTGCTCCTTCCATGTGTCCTATAATTATAGGTTGTCTGGACAGTGGACAGAGGACAAAGGAGGAGGAAAATGACATTCACAGTTGGGTTTAGATGGACTCTGAAAAAAAGATTATGGTTGAGTGATATGAAAAATTATCTGCTAGATTTTTTTTTTTGTAGGGGGAGAAAAGAAAAGATTTCGAGTGAAATACATTGATAAAAATCATTTTTTATTTTTATTTTTTTTAAAAAAAAAGTTGTGAGATTTGAAAAGAAAAGCAATGGTTTTAATGAATTTTTTTAAAATACTAAATATATTCTTAAATATTTATATTAAAAAATAAGGTTATTATAAATAAATATAATTGTCAAATAGTTTATGTGACTTATTTCCTTCTGTCTGTTCAAATAAGAGATAATTATTATTATTTTTAAATATTTAAATGAGGTGAAGATTGACATTTTTTTTCTATTCTATTTTAATTTTTTTTTTCTTTCCTTGGCAGACTTTTGGACCCAATATCAAATTTGTTTTCTACCTGACACTAAAGTAATTTATTGATCATTTAAATGAGGGGTGAACAAACCAGTACTGCAACTATGTTGAATAATGTATTAAAACAAGTTGCATTGTAATTTTCGTCCACTAAAATAGAACTAAAAATTGAAGAGTGAAATTGGCAATATTAAAAGGATAGAAACTAAATTAAAATTCAGAATAAAGTTCAAGAGTAAAAATAAAAAAATTAAAAAACATAAAATGAAAAATTTTATCATTTTAAAAAGAAAATTTAAATTATAAAATTATTTATAATTTGTTAAATAAAATAAGATAAGTCAATATAATTTCATAAACTTTTAAAAAAATTAATGTAATTTATCCTTTGTATTATATTAATGATACACAAGGCTCATAAGGCAAAAAAACTCTTGAATGAATTTGATAAAGTAATTTGACCATGTATCCTTCTAATAATATTCTATCATGTACTATATAATTCATTATTTTTAATGAAACATATTATATATAATAAAATATTATTAAAAAGAAACATTCATTATATATGATAAAATATCATGAAAAAAACACATTCACCGCATGAGGTACCGAACAAGCGTAAGAATATTCCTTTTAAGGCAGCTATTGATTCATTGTTAAATCTAAGGTGAAACCATAGCACATGCATGCATCTGAAAAGAACTTGGATTATTGTCTTCATCCGCTGTTTTGTCAACTGCCAGCCACTATCTCTTGAGCGACGCTGATGCGCGTGATACAACATCAGCCAGCTACTGAATGAATGAAATGTGAAAATGGAAAAAAACAAACATCGTTTCATATGCTAGTGCTGGTGTATGTAACATGACTACATGGAAACTAGGTGCTCTCCCTCTCCCTGTGCCTCTGTCTCTGTCTCTCTCTCACACGCACCGAATCGACTAATCCAGAAGCGGATAAAATGACTTGCCGTGAAAACCAATTAAGCTCAATCCTTCGTGTTCAAGATAAAAGTTGGCACAACCAATAGGTACAAATCAAGATTAGTCAATTACAAAATCATTGAATATTGTGTGTGCATTTGGGTTCGAACTGGCAAAATAAATACAAAAAAATTAATTTAATTACAAATAACAGGGTATTGTATTTCCTTCTGAGCAGAGACTTAAAAAGAAAGAAGAAAAAAGTACTTTCTTTTCTTTTTCTTCCTCTTTTTATTATTATTATTTTTCTTCACTAAAGTGTCTCTGGAGAATGCATCCATGCATGCATGCAGTCAAGGTCAATTTTTGAAGAGACTGTTAGGCAAAACCTTGAGCATATCTTATAATGAGCTGAGTAAAGGTTTGATGTTATCTCCATATCAAGAAATCCAAGGCTTAGCTCACCTGCCGCCCCCACAAGGCTACAAGATGGGAACAGTTGGTTGGGTTGGGGACCATATTGCACCCAATTTGTCGCATAATCCAATCTGCAAACACCGTTCCCATACAATTTTGGACTCTCAACATCAAGATACCTAGTACCAAACCTCCTACACACGAGAACTGAAGAGCTAATAAGAAGGTCAAATTTAGTCTGATGAAATATTAAATGCATAGCTGCAGCTATCCAACCTTATTCCTTTGGTCCATTTCTCACTCCAACAGGGTCAGACATCTATCCTCCTTAACTATGAAGCTTCAGGATTCATGATCTCTCTTCCAAAATGCAGCTTCCATCCCTTTGGATCAATTTCCACCTGTCAACCATAACCATATTTAACAGATCACTATTAGTATCTCCCAAATCTGCAGCAAATTTGAGGAAGAACTACTGGTATCCGGGCCTTTGGGACCTACTCCCTAGATGACAGAAATAAACATCATAAATTCTATCAAAAGCATAGTTTGTCACAAGTTTTTCCGGTAAGCAGTAACCTTATTTTGTTCTTCGCTTATAATTCGATAACATGCAGAAGACAATAGAACAAGTAGGCAACGCGCAAAGACAATCATTCAATGGGATGAGTAGCCAATGCACACCCATCATATAATCAAAATTTAGTAATAATCACAGTGCTGGTAAATATTTGGGTAGCAAGAAACTTTTCAATTATTAGCGTCAGTTTAATGGTTCCATCATTTCCAAACTTGCCCATATTTTGGGCGCAATGATATATTTCATCTGAAAACATTTTCTCCATGACAAGTAATGACAAGGGCTGCCACAGCTGCAGTTATTTGCTAATGCCTTGCTTGCCAAAGTCAGTAGTGAAGAAAATGAAACTTGAATCTTTCAATAGCCATTCCAATGCTAACTTTAACATTTGCCGGTACCTATGTTTTTTACAGCAATCAGACAAAGCATTAACCTTCACTGGGCAACACAGTAGGGGCTCCCCCTCCTTTTCTTATAAGTACAGCAGCCCCCCCCTACCCATTACTTGAACTCAGATACTGAGTCATTGGTACTAGGGGTGCAACTCGAGCAGGCTAACCCGAGCCTGAGCCCAGCCCAAAATTTTTAGGACTTGGACTACATTTTTAATGTTTTGGGATGGGCTTGGGCAACCAGAGCCCAAATTTATATATATATATATATATATATATATATATATTACCAGCGTTGGATGATTGATAAAATACATAATGGCCACAGATTTCAATGTATAAATAATCGCATTAAGGGCTTCAGGCTTCTCTTCTCTCAACCCATCTTCAACGCATCATGGAGAGACGGATTCATCTGGCAAGAGACAATGTTGCACAAATTGGTGAGCTCATAGTCCTGGCATGTCAATGGAGATGATATCGCACAGAACAGTGGCGAAGATAATGGTGCAAGATCATGAGTTCCCTGTTGTGACAGATCACGACCACCGTGACAACCGTGGTAGCTGCGCAGGAGGGAGAAAAGATGAGTGGCCATTGGGCTAGTGCTCCATCACAAATGAGGAAGACCATAATGGTGTCCTCCAATCGGCCATATTTCTAATGAGTCCATCTCAAATTTCTCACTTTCGCTAGACGAGGATGGGCTAACAGTGTTAATGGGTTTGTTTGATCCAATTACTTTTTTCCAACAGGTCTCAAATTTGTTTTCACCTTTTTTTTTTGGCTTGTTCTATATATATATACTATTTCTCAATATATTTGGTTGTTGATTTTGGATACTCGTTTTTTAAGTTTTAAAAGATCTAAAATGCGATCATGAGTTGTTTTTAATTTCTCTTATGAGAAAGAGAGAGAGTTTGGTGTCAGATTGGAAGTTGCAGATTTCGGGATATTTGCAAAATTTGTCGGGCTTGGGCTGAACCCAATTCTATTGAGTTTTAATTCGGAACAGGCTCGAGTTGAGTTGTTCAGGCTCAAGGCTGGGCTCAGGCCAACAGTATCAAAACTCGGGCTGGGCTTGGATATGCCTCAACCCGAGCCCTGCCCAACCGAGTTACACGCCTAGTTAGTACAACTACCTAGAGACTTTATCAACTAGGTTGGCTCGCATTTTCAACAGAGCATTTAGGAATGGCAACGGGGCGGGGTGCCCCTTCCCTAACCCCAACCCCATTTATATTCCCCGCCCCCGCCCGCGCCCCGCGCCCCATCTAGAGGTTCACCCCAAGCCCGAGCCAAAGCCCGACCCCGACCCCGACCCCGTTTACATTCCCCCTCCCCTCCCCTCCCCGCCCCAAATCCCAATTTTTTTTTTTAAAGTTAAACTTTTATTTTGGTAGGTAAATTAAAATTTTATTAGCAAAATAACCAATAAAATAAAAAATAATATTAGTGTGATATGAAAAACCTTAAACTAATTTTTTATTATATGATTTATTGGTAAATATAGTATATATAGGGATAATAAAAAAGATTAATATATAAACGGGGCGGGATGACCATCTCCCAAATCCGAAGGGGTTTTAAAAGCTCCACCTCGACTCCGTTTATGAACACTCCATACCCGTCCCATTAGGAGCGAGTCCCTGACGGGACGGGGCAAATTGTCATCCCTAGGAGCATTTATTTGATCCAATTCAACCTAACACAGTTTGCTTTTGTAGGTAGTCTATTCACAAACTCATTAATTAATCCACAAACATCATAACAAACATTTGTGTTCTGGTTTACAGAGTGCATGGACTTCCCTGAAGGTGTCTAGACATTCTAGGGAGATCTATAATTAGATCAGAGTTGATAGAAGAAATGGATTCTGAGGAGGAAGCATGCTTTATATATAAGAACTGAAATTAGATTATATGAAATATTAAGCAATATGAACTTGCCTTACATGAAACAAGGGGAGAGAGACAAAAAACAAAAAAGTACCTGGAATGCTTTGTCCCTCCACTGAAACACACAACCACGAGCCTCCATGTGATTGAGCAGAGATTTAGGGAGTGATGCTTTAAAGGATGCGTGAAGCTTCACTTTTGTTAGTCCTCCACAGGCCAACAGGGCAGCTGCAAGGCCATTTAGGGTCAAACCAGACACATGCAAGATAGTCATATTCTGCAGGTGGCTTATGCTGGCTAGTGCCAGAAGCCCAACATCAGTAACTGAACAATATGACAAGTTTATCTGCAAAGAGAAAAAGGAATCATTGTGAAAAATTTGCATCCTCCAATATTTCAAACAATGAGAGCAGGAAGCAGGAGTACCTGCTTGAGAATTTGGGAATATTGAGCAAGTGGAAGCATTCCAGTATCATTAATATTATAGCACTTCTTTATGTCTAGCACGGTAAGTTGCCTACATCCCACAGCAATGGCTGATAGACCCGCCGAAGATATGCAAGAACATCCTCGAACTTCAAGTACTTTCAACCTCAAACATTTTGACAACGATATTAACGAAGTATCTGTAATTTTATCACAGTAAGCCATGTTGATGATCTCCAATGCAGAACAATTTTGAGCAATCGCTGCAATGCCCACATCAGTTACTCCCATACACCTAAATAAAAGAAACACGATCAGATTTCGACGAAAAGAAACTTGTGGAAAATAGAAGAGACTTGACTTTGCTGTATAAAAAGAACAATTCCAAGAAATCACAAAACTTCAGAAGTGACACTTTCTATATTCTTCTAATACAACTTTTAATGACGCAATGCACTGAAGTCCCCCTCAAGTTCTTCCATTAGAACAATTCTAGTAACCACTGTAAATTCTGTAAAAACCACTGAAATGCCAAACAATTGTTTCATTTAAGTTTCCAATTGATACACATTCTGCAAGCACAGTACCATTTTACTTTTTTACATGTTTTTCTTAGCTTCCAAGTTCTATTTTTGTTTTCAACTAAACTTATTCAAAGTTTCTCTACGAAATATGGTTGATAATTTCTGCCTTGAATAATGAGCCAAGTCCTTAATCAAAGCAAAAGATGATATATCTAAGTTCATTTTTTCCCTAAATGCCATAGGGTAATCCCTCCCTTAACAAAGCAGTTCTCAACGTATATGGGCATAGTTACCACAATTCGCGCCTCCCTTAACGAATTGCGAATTGGATTGCACAATCCAAAAGATAGATTATTAGCGATTTGAAACACAAGATTTAGCATTCCAATCTAAAATATCAAAAATCTAAAAAAAATCATATAACATATAAGAAAATATATACATACATCGTTAGATTTTTTTTTTATTTTATAATGACTTAAATTCATTAGAATTTTCTGGTGTATATGTATATATATATATATATACACACACACACACACATACATATATATATATATAAATATTATTACAAATACAATAAAAAAGTATATCACACTCCAAATAAACATATTTCGTTCCAACAAAGCGATCCGAAGAAGCCTACCCTTGGCATATGCCCTAACGTATCACGTTTTATAACAATAGACGATTTATGTTCCTGTTCATATTCCACGTAACATAACGATCCATGTTCCATGCAACATTGGTTCTGGGAGACTGAATAATTGTGAAAAAAGAAGTCTAGTTTCTCCCTTAAAAGGAATATGAAAAGGACTTTAGTCTTGCGTGATCAAGACTGCAACATGAAGTCTAGTTTCCTATTGTCTTTTTAATCCAAACACTAGTGATCCACACTCTCAAATCAAAGAAAGCTTAAAGGGGAACCTGTCTTTGCAGACATCAGTTCTAATTGCAATTTGAAATAGAAACATTTAAAGTCTGTTGAAAACTTCACAAACCTGTACAAATCAAGCTCTGCAAGTTTTGGACAACATGATCCAATATGGGAAAGTCCGTCATCAGTCATATTCATGCAAATTCCCAGTTTTAAACGAGATAGTTTCCGACATCTTGATATGAACTCTAAACCTGCACAAAAGAAACAAGATATTTAAGAAATTGCAACTTTCATGCACACGCTGGCTAGGTTCAACGCGAAACCTTCATCATTGATTTCATTATCTGTGACATCCAGTTCTTCCAATAATTGGCAACTGCTGTCCAATCAACATGAAAGCTTCTTTTGAAACCAGGCTACAGGACTCCATCCTGAGGGACTTGAGGGATGTACAATAATTCGAAATGCTGTCTATAGAAACAAGAGTTATCTTGTGACAACATGTGATATCTAATTTTTTCAATTCATTGTGTTTCTGCACAATGGCGGAAAGACCCTCATCTGTCACTCCAGAGCACTTGCATAAGCTCAGCTCCTTTAAGGATGCACACCAATTTGCAATAGCTTGCATCCCGGAACATGTAATCAGGCAGCCATCTAATTTAATAGATTGCAAGGTCAAAAAATTTTGCAGACATTTAGCCAGATCAGCAGTGACCTGAACCATCATTAAGGAGTCAAATAATGAGCCATAGAAATAAATGTGTCAAATTACTAAGGAATTACCATAACTTTTCAGACTTACAGCAGGGCCATATGCTAAGATAAGCTGGCACAGGCTTCCAGCACCATTTGTTAGAGAAGACAAACCCACATGACTGACATTCTGACAATTTGACATATTAAGTGTCTGGAAATAGCAAAGTGAAAACCAATGATTACAAAATATGATTCATGGAAACAACTCTTAACTTTTCTATTGATTGGGAAATTTAAATTATCCATAGATCCTAAATAAAGGTTATTTGTATACTCTACAATGCTTATATGATGGGTTTCTACTGCAACTACGTGAGAGAGGGAGTGGACTATGTCAAGTAAACTTGCGTATGCTCAAATTTTCAATAAAAAAAGAAAAAGTACCTCTAGTGACTTGCAACCTTGTTTAAGCATTGCAAGGCCCTCATCATCAATACCAGGGCATCCCACAAGAACCAACTCTTTGAGATGTTGTAGTTGCAGGATAGGACGAAGACACTTCTCTGTTATCTGCATTGCACAAAACACAAAAGATTAATAGTTTGAACACAATGCCTAAATAAACAATTGCCTGAAAGATGATAAGTAAACAAAGAACTTGAATGGTTCACTGTTGGATCATGTGTGCATACAGCCACTTAGCTACCAAGATCAATATCGAAACCTACAGATATAAGACGCTGAGACACAGTCACACAGGATATATCCTTTTATGTAGATGGGACCCAATTGATTCATTTAATCAATGTGCTTCATATTTATGTTTTGAGTATCCTTGAGCACATGTAACTACAATCAAGTGGTAATACACTACTCTGGTGAATGGCAGTAATGTATTATTCAATTATGCAGGTCTGGCAGGGTAACTGCAAATTTTCAGCAATAATATGTCAAATTCGGATTAACAATAAAGCCATCACACACATTACATAGCTTCACCAGCCGTGAAAGTGAAAAGAAAAGTCACAAAAATAAAATAAAATTATTAGGTAGAAATCACAAAGATCTTCATTAATTGTGGTTGGTTTCTGTTTGGGATGTTGTCTCATCCAACCAAACATTTGACTAATGGATGGTCCACATTTGACTAATGGATGGTCAACTATCATTTCCCAAAAAATGCAATCACCAACAATCCAGTATCATTGATCATTTGGTGATTCTGTCTTTTCAATCATAAAATAAACTCCAAAATTACAGTCAATCTAATCCAAGCAGCCAGACGTAAATCGATCAACCAATCATGAACAACCACAACAACAGCGGCATTAGTTGATTATACCCATGGAAAAAAAGTTCAAGTTCAACCACATCAACCAATCATGAATCCTAGTTTCAATTTCAACATCTAAAAAAGTTCAAGTTTGGATTTCAACTTCATTCAAAAAAGTTGCAGATCAATCTATGTTGAAACTTGAAACCTCCGGTCAGCTTAATCCATGGAAAAAGGAAAAACATTGACATGGCATCATATTAGAAACGGACCGATCAAGATATTTAAATCCCAAAAAGAAAAACATGTTCCATTCAGTCAAAAAAAGAAGAATGAAGACTCTACCCAGTTGTGGGCGTCAGTGCGTCACATATCAAACATATAGCCAACAATCGCAAGAATAAAAGGAGGGGAAAAATGAAACTTTCTAGTTTGGTTGCTGAGAAATGAAAGGAATGAAAGGAAAACCAAAAAAGTAAAAAACTAAATCATAGATTTTCCATTATTTAAAACGTAAGAAAACAAAAACCTCCACTCATCTGAGCTCTTAATTTTCGTGGAAACCAAAACAAAACAACATAAAACAAAAACACTCGAAGTTTCATTTTTTTTCAGTTCTCTCTGTTTTCTCAGCAACCAGACACAGGGTTTGCAACAGAAAAAGAAGTAGGGGGGGGGGGGGGGGGGGGAAGAATTACCGGTAAGTAAGAGAGATCTAAACTGCGGATCTCTTTGCACTTTATAGCAATCAAACCCACGCCCAAATCACTAACACGCAAACACCACTTCAAGCAAACCAATCTCAGCTTCTTACACCCCACAGCTATACACCCAATCCCTATGTCCGAAATCAACTTACACCTCGTCAACCTCAAGCTTTCCAAGTTCTTGGCCTCTGCAATCACAGCCGCCGCTGAATCCGTCAACTCCGTGCCATTCGACAAATCGATCTCGACCAAAGCCGAACAATTCATAACCAAACTCGACAATCCAACGTTCGTAAAAAATCTAGATCTCGAAAGATCAATAGACCGCAAGCGTTGACCCATAAGTAGCCGATATAGCAACGAGTGAACCATTCTCAACACGAGGACAGTAGGTTAGGTCAAGCCGAGTTATATAAGGGTAGCGATTAAGAATCCTCGGGAGAAGCTCGGAGCGAAGAGGTTTTAGGGATCTACGGTGTCGAGATTCGATGAAGTGGAAAGATTTGCAGGCGATTGAGAACGACTTTTTGTCACGTGAGTCGTCGTTGAGGCAATCGAGGATGGCGAATACGATCTCTTCGGTGAATGGTTCGAAAGGGTTGGTGAGACCTTCTGGTTGCATGGTTTTGTGGGTTTTCATGGATGCGGTGAGATTCTGTTTGGAATGGACAGTGCCTATAGAATTTGTTCTTGGAATGTGAGAAATGAGAGAGCTGCAGAAAATTAGGGTTTTGAATGAGAATGTGCAGTGGAGAAGAAAGAAGAATGTGAAGAGATTTGTTGAAGATGTAGGAGAGATTAACGGTTTGTAACAGAAAATAGTAGGCCGGATGGGGAAGTTTCAGTTAAGCACACAACGGAAGAAGATGTGCTCGGGATATTACAATCCTGACCTTAGACTGGCGCTGTCAGTTTATCTCGGAGAAGGCCTAATTATTGCAAGCGAGACAGGAGGCTTCACGAAATTACCCTTATGTCCTTTTGTGGGTAATGGCGGGAAGAGTGGTGTTGTGGTCACTTTTCTTTCACCAAAAGATGGAACGGGACCGTGTACAATATAAAAGACTTTAAACTCTCTAAATTTATATCCAATATAAAGATATATAAACATATATATATTTTGGATGTGAATGTTTTTTTCTCTTTTTTTTTTCTTTATCAACGTAAAAAAATGGTAGAGTACACGACTTGATGGTTTTTTTTTTTTTTTACTAAGGAAATGAAAGGGTGAATGCATGAATTAATTGTTACGCGGAAGTGATTAAAAAAATAATAAATTAATTTTAAACAATAAATAAATGTATAGAAAAGATTCAAAATTTACGTAGTTTAACAAGTTGTCTACTGTTCACAGATAACGATGAATCAATCTACTATATATCAAAAAAATTACACGAGTTAAAAACTTCGCAAAACCTCAAAACTCCTTTTTTTCAATGACGATTATCTTCTCTTAAGTCAAAACACTAAAAGATAATACTCTTATATAAATGGGTTACAACATAAGAGACAAAACATAGCCCAAAAATAAAAATGGGTCAAAAAATGGTGGGGAAAACCCACACATTACTCATTTTTCGGGCCGTCTTAGGTCACAAATGAGTCAATAAGAGTCCAGGTAATATCATGACAACTACTCAACAAATCTCCACCTTAACCTGAATTATCCAAATCATGCAAAATAAAGTAAATATATTATAGCTACCTCCAAATGCGCCCTTAGGCATCATGCACCCTCAAGTGCTCAAACATGAGAGATGATGATCAAGTCCAAACAGGGTTTGAACTTGATCCTAGTCACCACCTTAGTAAGCATGTTTGTAGAATTATCTACATTCCCAACCTTCTGAAGAAGGATATCTCCATCATTCACAACCTCTCAAACAAAATCGAAACGAACGTAAATATGCTTTGTCCGAGCATGATGAACCTAATTCTTTACTAAACAAATTGTACTTTGATTGTCGCAGTAGACCTCAACATGCTCTTGAACAATTCACAAATCCCCAACCAATCCATGTAACCAAATAGCTTCCTTAACCGCTTCTGAACATCGCCATGTACTTTGCCTCAATAATAGACAAAGCAACTATTAACTGTAACGTTGATCTTCAACTCACCGGTCTCTTAGCAAGAGTAAACACATAACTTGTAATTAATTGACATTTATCCAAATCTCCAACATTGTCTGAATCCACATATCTAACCACATGTTGACCGAGTCGATCATTCCTTTTAAACATCAAACCAACACCCAATGTACCTTAAATGTATCGTAGAATCTATTTTACTGCCTGTCAGTGCCCTTTACTCGGATCATGCATATATCTGCTCACCATACTAACAAAGTATGAAATATCAAGTCTCGTGCACACCATAGCATACATCAAAGCACCAACTGCATTTGCATAAGGAACATGAGTCATATACTTACGCTCCTCATCTATGCACAGAGACATCAAAGTACTAAGCTTAAAGTGAAAAGCCAAAGGTGCATTAATGGGTTTTTTATTGCCATCTAAACTAAAATGTTGTAGTACTTTCTTCAGATATTGTATCTTTTAGGATTTTGACTTAGAAGAAGATAGTCGTCATTGGGAAAAAAAGAGTTTCGAGGTTTTGGGAGTTTTTTGCTCTTGTAATCTCTTTGATACATAATGGACTGATCACCGCTGCCTGTGGAAGTAGGTATCTTATCGTACCTCGTAAATCTCGTGTCTTCTCTATGCGTTTTGCTTATTTTTTCTTGTTTGAGATTGATTTATTTTTTATTTGATCACGTTCCGCACAACACTAACTTTTAAGAGAAGAATAGAGTTTGAAAGCACAACCCAACTTTTGAGGAGAGAAAGAAGCCTTATATGCAACCATGCACTAAGTTTTTACCAACAAAATGATGAGAGAGTGCATGACATAAAAGACTTTAAACTCACGAAATCCATTTCAAAAGAGCCTATTACGTTTTCAAAAATAGATTTTTAATTTCAAAACGCGGGATACGCGTTTGGTAAGCTATTTATTTTAATTTTTTAAAATTTAGATTATCATATCCAAATGTATTTTCACAATTTTTTAAAAATTAATTACAAAATTTTTAGAAATATTTTTTAAAAAATTATATCTAAATCATTATCCTAAGCGCAGCTTAATTCTTTAAAAAAGAATGGAGTCTTAAATGCTACTATGGCAATAAGCTTTTATTTGATATGTGAATGATTTTTTTTCCAAAAAAAAAAAGAAGAGTAAAGAGTGCATGATTTAAATGACTTTAAATCCTTTAAATACACTTCAAAATTAATTTATTTTTTTAAGAAAAGAATTGAGACTTAAATGCAACCATGCGTCTAAGCAATATTAGAGCAACTCCAAGGGAGAGTGCCATTCGGGGTGCCAACCCCATAACTGCCGAAACGGCACCCTAAAGTCAAAATTTTTCACTCCAACGGGGGTGGTATCCAGGGTTGCAAAATGGCACAAATGTTCTTGGGGTGCCATTTTTCCAAACTTGGAGAGAGAAAAGGGAGAGGTGCCATTGAACCGTTCGGCTGTTTTTCGCTTCTACTGTTCCAAAGGCTACAATTCAACGGCTCTATTTCAAACAAAAAAATTCTATAAATACAGAGATTTTTTGTTGAGAAAACTCACCAAAGGCTGAAAAATCATTTGAAAATCGGTTTCCGCCTCTGAAAATCACTGTAAGTTTCTTGCTCCCTGCTCCTGAGTTTTCTTTTTGCCATGAATGTTGGTGATGGCAGAACCGGAGGGGTGTCGCCGCGCTGCCAGCGGTGGTGGAGAGAGATTGCAGCAACGGCGATAGAGGGAAGGGAAGAGAAGCGGAGGAAGGAGGTGCACAATGCAGAAAGAGGGGAAGGAGGCATAGAGAGAGGGGAAAGGGAGAGGAGGTGCAGAGGGGAAGGGGAAGGGGAAAGAGGCGCGGGGAAAGGGAAGAAAATGGCAGAACCCAATAATCTGCCTATATTTATATAATTGATTTTAATTTAAAATAATTTTTTTATTTTAGTTAATTGTTAGAATTTAAATTGAAATTTTAAATTAAATTAATTTTTGTAATTTAAATTGAATGTTTTAATTTTAGTTTATTTATTTATTTTTTAATTTAGGGTGAATTTATTTATTTAGTTAATTTTTATAATTGAAGAATTGTTTTCTATTTTAGTTAATTGTTATTTAGAATTTAAATTAATTTTTTTAATTAAATTAATTTTTGTAATTTAATTTGAATTTTCTAATTTGATTTAATTTATAATTTATAATTTTTTTTAATTAAGGGTGATTTTATTTATTTTTTAATTGATCATTTTGTGCTCATTCTTTAAATTAATTATATTTTTTTTTTGTATACGGATTCGCAATTTGACGGTTCT
Source organism: Nyssa sinensis (assembly GCA_008638375.1). Classification (NCBI taxonomy): domain Eukaryota; kingdom Viridiplantae; phylum Streptophyta; class Magnoliopsida; order Cornales; family Nyssaceae; genus Nyssa; species Nyssa sinensis. The sequence continues at coordinate 14,253,639 of CM018031.1, forward strand.
TTCACTAATTTGCTTATGAGCGACACCGATTTATATGATGATGCTATGCAAACCAATCTCGCAGTATTGACATCAGTACAAAATGAAGCCGCTCCAAGAGTGATAAAAATCGCCAAGGATAAAGAACTTCTCTTAAGAAGAATATAAATTAATTGTGTCTGCGTGACTTAACACGAGTAAAGATGCAATTACTGGGAATGAACAAAAAGGTGGTGCTTTCTGGCATAAAATATTGAAATATTTACAACTTCATGGAGACAATCAAGAAGAGCGTTCGCAAGCTTCTATTAAAAGCCATTAGACTTATATAAATGCAAAATGTGACAAATTTGTCAGTTTTTATAGTCAAATTGAAAAACTGCGATAAAGTGGACACACCGAGCAAAATAATGTAATGATTGAGCTTTTTTAGATAGACACTATTATGATTTGATATTTTAATTATTAACTGAATGATTTCATATATTTTTCGGGTTGATGAAGCAAAAGAAATGTTTGCTAAGATAATTGGAAGACCATTTCAATACGAGCATTGTTGGAATATATTGAAAATAGAGCGAAAATGGACTGATAATCTCACCAGCAATAAGAGAGCAAAAACCTGTTCAATTGATAGTCCTGCTAAATCGAATCATGTTGAATCTTGTTATTCAATTCCATATTTGGGAGATGACACTGAACCTTCGTCCACTCCCAACCTCGATAGGCCATTGGATAGAAAGGCTTCGAAGAAACAACTTAAAAACAAAGAGAAGCAAACCGGTGCTGAAGCATTACTAGATCATCACCATTGGAATCAAAGAATGGAAGTGGAACGAACAAAAAGTTGAGTGGCACGAGAAAATTTTTGCTCAACAGGAAATGACATTGGAGCAACATCGTAGACAGTTAGAAATTAAAGAAAGGCATGTACAAGTTGAAGAAAGGTAGTTAGAAGTTGAAGAAATGCGGAATGAAATGAAAATCATGAAAACTGACATTACTGGCATGGACCTAATTTCTGCGACATATTGGAATAACCTGAAGATAGAGATTATGAAAAAGTGGGGTTTTAATTTTTAGTCAGTATTTATTATGTTGCTATTATTTATGAAAAACTATGTATTAAGTTTGATTGCTATGAAAGTACTTGTGAAATTGAAAATACAACTTGAACTTGAAATTAAAAATACAACTTGAAATTGAAAATACATTTGGAAATTGAAATTGAAATTAAAAATACAACTTGAAATTGAAATTGAGAAAATTATTCTTCGCCATGTCGTTCCCACAAATGCTCGATAAGATTTAACTGTAGTTGAGAATGAGTTGCAGTGTTCCCTGATCTGATAATAGGTTTGCATGAAGTCTTTCAATTCTCGTGTATACGCATGCGACACTTCTACAGGCGAATTTACATCACTTCCATCAAAGTCATTGTTACCAATATCTCATTCATCCTCAATGACCATGTTATACATTATTATGCACGTTTTCATAATATCTGCAAGTGTTTCTTCATCCCAAAAGTGTGTTGGTCCACGCATGATTATAAAACGGGCTTGAAGTATCCCAAATGCCCATTCTACATCTTTTCTTGCCAACTCTTGTGCTTTAGCAAAATATTTTTTCTTCAAACCTTGTGGACAGGGAATTGTTTTTACAAATGTCGACCAGTTTGGATAAATACCATCAGCTAGATAATATCCCATTGTATACTCATGGCCATTAATTATATAGTTTACTGGAGGAGCATGACCATTTGCTAATAATGCAAAAACAGGGGACCTATCTAGAACATTTATGTCATTTAGTGAACTAGGAAGCCCAAAGAATGCATGCCATATCCAAACATCTTGAGAAGCCACAACTTCCAAAATGATTGTTGGTTCGTGACAATGACCAATATACATACCTTGTCATGCGGTTGGACAATTTTTTCACTTCCAATGCATGCAATCAATACTCCCTAACATGCCGGGAAAGCCACGTTGTTCCCCTGTCTATAGCAATCGAGCAATATCGCTATTGTTTGGTGGCCTCAAGTAATGGTCGCCAAACACTGCAATAACAGCTTTCACAAACCTTCTCAGACTCTGTATGACAGTGTTTTCTCCAATTCTGATGTATTCATCCACAGAATCTGCCGATGTTCCGTAAGCAAGAATTCTATAAGCAGTTGTTATCTTCTGAAGGGATGACAAACCGAGAACTCCAACAGCATCTATTGTTTGGATAAGTATGGATCGTGTTGTTCAACCTAATTTACAATTCAGAGAAAAAGAGGTCGACTCATTCGGAACCTCCTTCAGAAAAACCTTCATATACACAAGGGGTAGCAAAATAGTCACGGTAGAGTCTTTCGTAGACTTCAACTCTACCACGATTAACTGTTCTGTGGCCTGGAACGGAACCACGATGCCTTCTTATCTGTCCCTGACTAGACCATTCTGACCTTCTGGTTACAGCATACAATATATCCAATTCATCATCATCTTCTTCTTCAATATTGAGGATCGCTCCTAAAATATTAGGATAACGATTCATATTAGATGGATGAATGAAAATATGAAAGAATAAATAGTCAAAGAGAAAGGGGATATTGAATTTATAGAGAGAATGTAATATAGATTGATGAAAACATGAGAAAATGATCATATTTATAGACGAATTTTACTTTTTTGAATTTTTATTTTGGCTGTTAAATTTTAAAATTTGAATTTCGATGGTTGAATTTTGAAATTTGAATTTCGACGGATAAAATTTGAATTTGAATTTGAAATTTGAAATTTTGACTGTAAAAATATATTCGTTAAATTACGACCGTTATGAAAACTATACCCTGTTAAAATATAACTGTTAAGTTTAATTATATTTTTTAATAAAAAAATATTAAAATATTAAAATGGCATCCCTATTTGACATTTATCATTGAATTGGAGCAAATTTATAAATTTAAGATGCCATAATATTGTTTAATATTACAAATAAATAATTTGATACCTCGTAATAGCAACTCCTTTTGGAGTTGCTCTTAGAATACAAAATTGAGACAAGAATGTTTTGGAAAAAAAATGGCATTACCTATTTCCACTTATATGCACTTACTACATATAAAAATGTCTATAAACATAGTACGGTCACACTAATTTGGGTGATTTTTAAATTACTGGTCAAAGGGTAGTTCAGGAAGAACATTTTGCAGCAGAGGGCGACTCACATGGGGCAGCGTCATATGAGGAAGGACGGATTCAAGTGCGAGTACTGGTACGGCATATAAAATTGCTACATATAATTAAACTAGTACCTGTTTTAGTAACCTCACGCGCTTCTGGTGAACTTTAAATTACACTTGCATTCATTCACCGACAACTGTTTCCCTACTCGCGCGTTCACAGAAAAGACACCGTCTGGATTTTCACGTTTTTCTTGGAGCGAGCGCCCTTGTTTCTTTTTCTCCCCTTAAGAACGTCCAAATCACCCACTAAACAAATTTAACATGTGTCATAAAGAAAACCAAGTTGTTCCGATTCGTTATTAAATAATTTGACTTTTGTCAAAAATTATATTAAATGTGACATAAAAAATATTGTTTATATATATATATATTAAATATAATCAATGTGATATAAAATTAATACAATATTATTATATTAATTGTATAAATATTTTTAATAGTTATATAAACATTTTTAATAGAATTATTGTGTCATCATAACATTACTCTCTATATATATATTGACAACTTTACAATTTGGTGACTAAAATAATATAATTATATTTTAAAAATAATAGTTGTAAAAAAATAATTGTTGTGTTAAAAATAAAAATGTTTGGGTATTGGATGAAAAATGTCAAAAGATAATATTTTAATATTATAGTAATGTTATAATTTAGGTTTATCATGATTTAAATAATTTTTAAAATTAAAGATGTTTTAAAAATTAATTTTTTTGATAAAAAGATAAATAATAATATTTAATGTCTTAAATTTGTGTACCAAAATTTGCATCTCAAATGATATAACACTAAATCATTGTTGTATTTTAAATAATTATTTAATGCACTACTAATTATTTATTATTACATAATTTGAAATGTAAATTTTGACGTACAATTTTGGAATATGTATCAATTACAACACAACAAAACCAATTTTTATCAAATTTAATCATTTTTTATTAATTTTTTGGGAGTAGGTTTTGATTTTTTTTAAATAAATTCATATAATAAATTAAAAAATGTCTTTTAGTAAACAAAAATTTAAAATTAAGCATCTTTTGAAAAGACATTTTTAACAATAATTTTTTTCATTGGAAGACAAAGACTTCCATATAGCTTGAATTTTTAATTGAATATTTTTTGTTTTTTAATAAAATAATATTTTTTAAATAAATGTATTTTGAAAAAATTAAAGTTTGTGGGAAGGCCTTTGACTGTTTCATGCCTATGAGATAGAAATTCAAAAGGATAATATAGAAATTAAGTTTCACATATTTCTTCATGTTATCTCTAATTCTTATATATTTAAGTGTTAAAACAACCTACTTTAAATAAATTTGAATTTATAATAATATTTCTTAATTCAAAAAGACAATATTATTATAAATTTAAACTTACGTGAGACGGGGTCCGCTTTTAACAATTGATCAAAATTAAGTTTTCACATCACATTTTTAAATTTGAATTAAAAATTAAATGTCAAAGATGATGAGCTCACACAAAGTTACATGTTGGTTTCTATCTTATCATATTCTTAATGAAACGAGTTTAAAAATAAAAAATATTGAAATTAAAATTGAGAAATATACTTTAACCTAACATGAATTGTGGATTAAAATAGATCTTGATATTTTTGTCTATCTTATTTCGATTATATATTTAAATTATATAAATATTTTTATATTTTATTAAATACTCTCTCAGAGACACGCACTATATATATATATATTATGTATATATTATTTCACTATTCACACAGGTGAGATATAATAGATGAAACCTAGGATTAGTGAAAGCCACTTATATGTGTTAATTAAAAAATGTAGCGTTAATGGAAAGAAAATAGGCGGGACAAGGACAGGAACAAGAACACGGACATTTAAAACGGGACGGAAATGGAAAAAAGGTCACGCCCCGGAATCCGTCGGTTGCCGATTGCCATTCCCATGTGCAGCTCATTAGGAGTCTGATCCAACCACTGATACAATTGTAGTGGGCGTGCACGTGCTCTGCAAGACCAAAAATATCACCCTCATATTTAGGGAGCATTAATAAATTAATAAGCAATGTTATTCTTTTTAAACTTTTATATTAAATATTGCGACGTTGATGTTGATGTGTCACTTTGATTATTGATAATTTTTTATCTTAAATATTGTGACGTGTTGATGTTAATGTGGTACTGAGATTGTTGATAATTTTTTAAATCTTTTATCTTAAATATCGTAACCTTGATGTTGATGTGGTATTTAGATTATTGATAATTTTTTAAATCACGTAATTAATTTAATTTTTTTAAAATAAATTATTAAGAAGTATTTTGAAATAAGTTATGCATATTAGATTAAGTTTTTTTGTTCGTGACAGTCAAATTCATTCTTTAAATTTTAATTATCATTAATCAATACAAAAAAATATAATTTTAACACATTAATATTATATTATTTGAAACATAAATTTAAAAAATATAATTATATTTATTTATTGAACAATATTATATTTTCTAAACTTATATTTTAAGTTTTTATTTCAAATGATATGATATTAAATTATTAACAATACTTAAAATTATGTAATTAATTTGATTCTGTCACATTAATGTCATATTTTTTGGGATACAAATTTGGGAAGCATAACATTTTATTTATCTATTTTTTGTCTAGTTACATTAGCGCGTATTTTAATAGACTGGACAACCGCGCGGCGGTGAGTTTTTTTTTTTTTCTATCAACAAAGGTTATATTGTATAATAATTTATTATTCTAAAAATGCAAAGGAATCTCTTATTTTTGAATTTTGAGAAATTTAATAATTCAATAAATTGTAACAAATATAGAAATAAAATTTAGTGTAAAATTAAAATAATAAAATAAATTACATATTCTCTAATGAGAGACTGGGAGTAGAAGTCAGGAACTCTTACTTATGAGAAGCCATGAGTTACTTGGTATGTCGTTCTAATAATATCTTATTATATATGTGTTATAATTGACTAAAAAAATAAAAGGTAAACATTGACTTTTTTTTAAATTTCTGAAATTATATTGACGTTTCTTCTAATCTATTTTTTTTTAAAATGACAGACGTTTTTTTATGTATTTTTAAAAAATCTTGGGCAATTTTTTCTAACTATTTTGTTTTTCATTTTTAAAATAAATATTAATTAAAATCTTCTTTAGATAAAAAATATAAATTATTTATTTAAAATTTAATTTTATATAAAATGAAAAAAAATTATTTTAAAAAAGTTAAAAAATGATCAAAATTAAAAAATACAAAAAAAAAAAGAATTGAAAAGGACAATTTTGTGATTTTTAAAAAATAATTAGACTAGAGGGAAGGTCAGTAATAATAAGAAAGATTTATGTAATTTTAAAAATCTAAAAAAAATCAGTATAATTATCAAAGTTTTTGAAAAAAATTAATATAATTTATCTAAAATTAAATTATGCATATATCATAATGCTATTAGCAAGTCGCACCACCACAGTGGTGAGCTAGTAAATTTAAAAAATCTCCGTTAGGTTAATAGATTCGTTCACTTGATTTTATTTTTATATTGAGAAACAATAGTACTTAAATTTGTAACCACATGTATACATTTTGGGTGGGCTATTACCACTTTGAAAAAGTGTATTTTATACCCTTGCACTCGTGTCTGCGACGGTGGAGCGTGGAAAAAGGAATGGTGCTGATCCTTCGTTGGATTATTGGTTGCCAAATTATTTAGGCAAATATTGCTTTATTCTCCACACATGATCCTTGCTAGTGGGTTAGACCCTTGGAACATTTGAAAAAGAAATTATTTTTAGGGTTGTAGAAAGAAAGAAAGAAAAAAAAAGTAATATTATACTTTTTAAAATTATATTCTAAATAATATGAAATTGATATGGTATTATTATATTAACACTATTTTAAATTATATAATTAATATAATTTTATATAGTGCCACATTATTTAAAATATAGATTTGTGAAGAGTAACATTATTATAAAAAAAATTATAAGTAGTTTAATATAACATGAGTCAAGGACAAACCCTAATTCACCTTGTTTACTCTCCTACAATGAAGGAATCAGTTGAGATTACAGGAGCCATCTCCGAGTCACCACTGATTACTTAACTACCAAGATCTCTGGTTCAAAGATATGACAATCTTGGTATTTATTTTCCTACTTCAGCTCTTTATACTTAAACTAGTATTATGTTAACTTAATCATCGAAGAATTCTTGACCGATGCACCACATTGATGTCTTTTTCCTTTTCCTTTCCTGCAGGAATACACTCATTTGTGAAAGATTTTTTCTTCACATAAATGACTATTAATTACCCAATCACAGTGCAATAAACTTGATATCTATTGCAATTTACTTAAACCGTGTCAGTCGAGAAATTATTTTGTGAAACCGTTATACCACGTAATAGTGTAATGGTCTCTCACAAAAATTCAATTTTTATTGAAATTAAGAAATAACTTATATCCAAAAAACATGAAAAAACTAAAATTATGTGAAAGATGGTAATAACGTGGTGTGGCAATTCACTGAACAATTACTCTTGCTCACCCTACAGTTTCAGAAAAAAATAGGTCTCTTAAGAAGAATGATGAGTTCATTTCACACACTTGTGTGTGGATATATATTGTGTGTATACACATACACATAATCATTTCACTCGTAGAAAGAACAAATGTTTTCAATCATTCACATCCCACTGCTATTAGATTTTCATCTGGTTGCGGAAGAAAATTTCAATTTGGCCACAATACTTGACTCCATATAAAGGTAGAGTCATAATTTTAATGTGTTATATATATATACACACACGTAATCATATGTTATCACATAATTATTTAATTTTAACTATAAAATTAAAGTTAAATAAAAAAATACATGTATATTATATATATGATAAATGATAAATTATGATTGTAACACATATATGAATACGAAAAGATTCATGTGACTATTTAGTTTTGATTATAAAATAAAAACTAAAAAAAATAAAAAGTACATATATATTATATTATATGATAAATTATGGTTGTAACACGTATGTGAATAAGAGAAGTTTCATGTGACTATTTATTTTTGACTATAAAATAAAAACTAAATAAAAATAAAAAGTACATATACATTATTATATATATATATATATGATAAATTATGATTATAACACAAATGTGAATAAGAGAAAATTCAGCCTACTTAGTATGGAGCTAAGCATTTTCTAATTTTCACCCTCATGACTATTGCAATTTGCTTAATGTCACCCCCCGGGGGGGCCAAGAAACGACAGAGGGGCAGGGGAATTGGGGGGAGTCACTTGTTTTCTCATATCTTAAACTATTATAATGAAGACTCAAAAACTTAATTTTCTCTTCCAACAATTTCTCAGCAACCAAACGGGAAACTAATGACCATAATTCTTCTATACAAGTCGTCGGTTTCTTATATAAAGAAGAAACGGAAAGTGTTTTTATTTTTTCTTATAGCGGAAAGCATGCACTTACTCAAATTAAAACTTATAACAAATTTATTTTTACTTAAACTAAAATCTTATAGTCTATAAAATATTTTTCATTAACTCAAATTTACAATAATTATAATGTTATTCATAAATTACTACAAACAAGTGGTATTAAACCTGGCGTGACCCGATTTGATGATGATGGTTAGAAATACAGAGATTCTATAGATAGAGGTGTCAATTTTTAAAACGACACGACAACAAGACTCGAACACGACATGAAGTTAATAGGTTTAAGTTTAGTATAAATAGGTTTGGGTCATGAACGGGTTGATACGTATAACACGATTAATAAATAGGTTGTGTTTGGATTTTACTAGTATTAACTCGTTTAACACGACTTAACACGTTTAATTATAAAATATATTATGAGTTAAGGTAATTTGTCTCATATCAAATATTTATCAAGGTTTTGAGATTTTTTATTTATAAAAGAAATTTCTACTTTGATTTGACTCATATTTAAAGTTATTAAACTTAAAAATTATCTATACATATTAAAAGATAGGTAAATTTTTTATTTAAAAAATAAAAAAATTAAAATAAATAGATTAAGTGTGTCGACATGTATAACCTGTTTAATAAATTGGTTGGGTTTGAATTTTAAAACTTAACACAATTAGTTAATAATGACGAATTAAGATTCACACATATTTTTATATATGTAAACCTTGACACGATCCCAAAACAAATTAACACCCCTATCTAAAGAGAGCAACGGTCCGAACTCTAAACAAAACTCTGCCGCGTTCCAAGTCCCAATCTAATTTGGGCGGGTTTGTAGTGCGATGTATAGCAATGGGCCTAGATAGTTGTCCCTTCTTATAGTCTCTCCTGCTCCAAACGAGCCTGTGGTTTATTTGGTTTCTTTTCTTATTTCGTATGATCAAAAGTGGCTGGGTAAGGCCTCAGATCGAGTCACCTTGGGCGACAAAAAAACTTGAGTAATGAATATGAACCTGTTAATATTTAAAATTGAAGAACAATCAATCGTACAAGATAATAAGTTCTCTAAAATTCAAAATTTGAATTTTATTAATTCTGAATAATAGAAGTCTATTATATTATTTTTGCAAAAATTAGGAAATTACTTGTTGATTAAGAAATCACGACTTCTATACTAATCTTGATAAGACTATAAAAATTTGGATAAAATCAAAATTAGAAAAGTTCAGATAAAATAAAAAAACTAAATAAGATAAGAAAAAAATTGAAACATATACCAACTCAATCTAAAATTTCTGTGCAAACTAATTGAAAAATTACGGTAAAAAAAAACCTATTTTTCAAAAATAGTAAAAATATATAATTGATGCCCCTAATTAAACAAAGAATTTAGGTCATCGCCAAAGGCAATAATTTGAATCCGTTGGCCATTCTACATCAAAATGCAGAAGTTTAGGGTATGCGTATATTGAGATGATGAATTTCAAGCACTTTCGCAAGATAATTTTGCTCTAACTTAGACTCTTTCGCTTCCATTGACGCATGAAATTTTAAGCCACTTGTTCTATATCAAGACTCTTTATAGATCAAATGGTGTTATAACTACAAGATAAAATATAGAAGTTTTTAGAATATACAAGTCCCTAATGATTGCAACTGGATTTGGAGAAAAATCTTGAAGCTGAGGGCTATATCTAGGAATTTCATCAGCAGGTGGATTGGCAATGGTGATGGGGCTTATCTTTAGTATATATAGTAATTGGCATCTCATGGGAACTTTATCTTGGAGATATTGGAATGGTGCATGTTATATTGGCACAGCTCTAATAATGCAAAAGTCTCTTCCATTCTTAGAGGCATTGTTTGGAAATGGCTTGCCTTATTCTTCTAACATTATCACTAAGATAAAAGATAAGACTCTGGCTAGTTTCCTCCCTAATCCCAACAAATTAAACTAATAAGGCTACTAATTGTTTCTTGACGAAAAATTCTTCAATGGCACTAATACAGTGATGTATTAATGTGATTTTTCAATGACTCTCTGTCATGTATAATATGACCCACTTATTTTAGTAGAACATAATACATATGACAAAGTGTTATTATAGAATAATATTGCCACGTGATCTATCATACCAACTAAAAAATATCTCATTTCTTGATTAGCAATATTAGCTTCATAACCAAGGGTGGATCTAATGACCTTCTAATAAGAATGACATGGCTACGTGGTGCACCGAGACACCAAATACCTATTCTTACGTAATGCATTTCCTCGGTCGATGTCTCATTTCTTTTTTTTTTTTCTTAACCCTATTCTGATGCTACATGGAGTCAAATGCTGCAATTATGTATGATGAATTGCAAAATTCAAATCTAGACTCGGAGCAGACTTAAGAGGTGATTGGTTTATCACTAACATTGGAAAACTTTTCCTAGCTTTCTCTGTCTGCCACCTATGGATTGAAAGAAATATGAGGCGCATGAGACGAAAGTAAAGAAAAGAAGCAATAAACAAGTTAATTATAAAAGAAATCACTTCTACAATCAGAGCTTGAGCTTTGCGTTGGAGAGTAATCAACAACACCTGTCAAAATTGCGAATGATTATGTGCTTTAATGAATGTGTGTGTGTGTGTGTGTGTGTATATATGTTTGTATGTATGATGATCCAAGATGGAGAATCAAGAAGGAAAGGGAAACTTCCCATATATGGACAGAATTTCCATTTATGTGCCAATTATACATGTAAAGACGGATCATATGTGTGTGTGATGATGATGATGGTCCAAGATGGAATCAATAAGGAAAGGCAACTTCCCACGGAAAGAATTTCCATCTAGGTCCCAATTATTTCAACTGAAAGAAAATGTGCACGTTAGTTTCTAAATATATATATTCGCAAAAATAAAAATTCTCACATTTTTTTCTTTTAAATTTCAATCGCTTCCAGAAACTTCACGGCAAGAAATGGAGAGCTAGCCTTGCACTATCAAGCCACATGTACATGTCTAGGCAGCTTTGTAACAAATGACCAACTGATATTCATTAGTCATGACACAAAGAAACATAACAGAAGATCAATTCCTATATATATATATATATATATAGTTAACTCGGACCAATCCCAACAATGAGCAATAATTATTTTAAAGCAAGAGATTAGAAACAAAGATTATTCAAAGCCAATCCAGTCTTGCATGACATATCCATAAGCTTGAATAAGATTGTTTTTCTTTTCTTTTGTGATAACTAGTCAATCCTGATCTATCAAAACACAAGTTAGATATAAAATCTTGAAATTGCCAGATACGGAAGCAAGATACTGTTTTCACAAGAAGTAACATCGATGATTGATTATATAATCCTCCACACTTCAATTCCCTCCCCATTAATACAAAGGAGGTGAGCTTTAATTTGTTGCTTGGTTCATTCATTGATCCATTGCGTGTGCCAGCTATATGCAATCATGCACAACTGTTTATATATGTTGTTGTTCCTAACTTCCTGGTAAGTACTATATAATATATATATATATATATATATATCCTGGGATATTTCTGATGTGTCCATTGGATTGCTGATGAGGTTATAATCCTATCAGTATCGTTTGGGAAAGGCAACCCAATCGTTGAGAAGCCAGGTAATGCATGAAAAGTCAGCTAAGGATATATATGTACAAAGGATACACACACACACACACATATATACACGAAAAATGGAGCCTTGGACTTAAAGAGTGGGGACCGGGATGAGTGTGGTGAGATGATGATCCTTGAGAAAATTAGACGTAAAGAACAGAATAAAGAAAGATCGATCCCAATCGGATGAGGTTGTAGGATGAGTCAACTCAAGCTCGATCTCACTGGGTGACATTACTATGTAACCCTTCTCTAACAGGAGGGGCTGTATCCTCATTAGTCATAGCTTACAAGTTAATTACACCATGTCGATCTGTGGAATTTGGATTTCTCTGAATTTTTTTAACATATATATACATATGTATAAAACTCAACAAAATAAGAAACGTAGTTTAATCTCCAACAAGGTGTATACAAAAGGCTTATTTGTGTTTTGCTTTTCATAAAGCCAAATAATAAAAAAGCCATTTTGATAAGAAAAGTTTGGTAAACACGTGCTTGAGGAGAAATCCTTACCTGAAACTCGTGGACCTGATTTCATGAATCTTATTGATCATATTTTGACATATAAACATAAGTTATTTTTATATGATCATAGTCATAATAGTTAAATAGTTAGTCATATTAATAAATTATTATTATACATACACACGCAATTTATTGTGTTAAAACTATTGGAACAAAAGCATTTAATATTTTAATTAAAAATCACAATACATCTATCCAAATAACACAATATAGTAGGTCAGGTCATCGACCCAATCCATGCTAGAACTTCTCATGCTTGAGGGGATCACTAAGAAACTTCCTCCCTTCCAATACAGAAGTCCGCCCATCCACGTAAGTTACTGGCCGTTATAAACCTAAAACCTCTATAAAGGCATGAGTCCTTCCCTCTTCTCTCTCTCATCCACACCACCCCCAATATACTCTCTTGTATTGTGAAAACCTTTCTCTCTCTCACAGCCATGCCTGCAGCAGTGATACCTGAGAAACTCCAGGCAATTCATGTCATGAGCAGGGAAAACACCTCCCTTACTCCTAGAAGGTATTAATCTCGAGTGCTCATTTTCTAGTTCTCTCTGCACGTTCAAAAGGTCAAGAGTGTATGGTTGCAGCAAACTGTTTGATACCATGATTTATCTATTTCAAATTCATCATCCCAACCGTGTTGCCCGGGTTTTCACATAAGTATGCCATTTGGGCTCCTAAAGTTCCTTTTTTCTAATTGCTATTTATTTAATATGAAAATTGTGTATATATTTGTCTGTGCTCAATAAGAATACATATTAGTAATGGCTTTTTTACATTGAATTGATTGCACTCGAACCCAAATATGATTTCAAATCAATACTTATATCCCCACTAACTGAAAGATAAGGGTGATGGTAGTATAATAAAATTATATAAGATCCTCCTATCATTCTTTATCATCCATTAGCTGTCTTTTTTTTTTCCTCTTTTTCTTGGACTACTTTATTTTTAAATATGGAAATGCTAATTTTTAGCAGGTTGGAAGGCAAAGTCGCGGTAGTAACCGGTGGTGCCAGAGGGATAGGAGAGGCGACAGGGAGGATTTTCGTGAAGCATGGAGCCAAAGTAGTCATTGCAGACGTTGAGGATGCCGCCGGCATTGTCTTAGCCAACTCACTTTCCCCCTCAGCTACCTATGTCCATTGTGACGTTAGCTTAGAGGAGGATGTCCAAAACTTGATCAATTTAACAGTTTCCATGTATGGCCAACTCGACATTCTCGTCAACAATGCCGGAGTTCTTGGGAATCAGTCAAAACACAAGAGCATCATCAATTTTGATCCAGATGAGTTTGATCATGTCATGCGTGTTAACGTTAAAGGAGCTGCCCTTGGGATGAAGCACGTGGCACGTGTGATGGTGCCCAGAAGAAGCGGTTGCATCATCTCTACAGCCAGTGTGGCTGGTCTCATGGGAGGGCTTGGCCCTCATGCCTATACAGCATCAAAGCATGCCATTGTAGGACTGACGAAGAATGCGGCATGTGAGCTTGGAAGGTATGGGATTAGGGTTAATTGCATTTCCCCATTTGGGGTGGCCACTTCCATGCTTGTGAATGCATGGAGAAGTTGTGAGGAAGATGAGGAATGCATGGAATTAGGGGCACCTTGTGAGGAAGAAGTGGAAAAGATGGAAGAAATGGTTAGGGGCATGGGTAATTTAAAGGGTGTGACACTGAGGCCTAAAGATATAGCTGAGGCTGCTCTTTATCTTGCTAGTGATGAATCCAAGTATGTAAGTGGTCATAACCTTGTTGTGGATGGTGGGTTCACCACCTCTAAAAACTGTGTAGGTTTGTAGTAGTGATGTTCTGTTCAATTGTCATCGTTTATTTTACTTTTGAAGTAGTGGAATAGAATGAATTTGTACAAGAAGCAAAATATAGGCTCTGTTTTGACGGATGAGAGAATTTGATAAATTAGTCTCGATAATCTTGTGAAATGGGTACACTAATAGTATTGAAAGTAAATAATAAGTCAAAACATGCTAAAATAATGAGATAGGAGTTGAAATTACTAATTCTATCGCTACTAATAAAGAGAAGAGGCCAATCCACCCTTATCCAATTCATGAAACAAACATGGCTATAATCTGTGTATATCATTGATGAATTCTATATATATATATATATATATATATATAGCTCAAAATCTTAATCCTGTCCCGTCGTTTATAATTTATCTTTTTATCTTACTAATACCTTCATGACATTGTTACTTGGCTTTGCAATCAGGATTTTAAATATATTGTTGACATTGTGACCGTCAAAGGCGGAACTAGAAAATTTTTATGAAGGGGTTAAAAAAAATTTTAGGGAAAAAAAACTTCGAGTTTGACTAAAATTTTATAGTGAATCAAATTTTTGAAGTGGGAAATGAGATAAATAAAATAAAAATTTTAGGTTAAGTTGAAATTTTGGAAATAAAAAATGAGAAATTATGAGAAAAAATTGGGTGGTCCAAAATTTTGGAGTGGAATAAATTAAAAAAGACCAAAAGTTTAGAAGAGCTACGGCCCCCCCCAGTTTCTCCCTAGATAGATCCGTCCTTGGTCACAGTGATTTGATGATCACAAAAAAATCTAAACAAGAAAAAAACTTGGTTGATCTAACACCAATGGATCAAGGAGAGTAAGAGAGGCCATGGTCCTCCTAAAAATCTTAAAATTGTATTTTTTACTACTTATTTTGTTAGAGTTTTTTTTTTTTATATATATATATATAAAAACTAGGACTTGTCCCCCAAATTTTTGTATATATTCATATAAGTTCCACTTAAATTTTAATAATTATAATTTCGTCCGCTAACTATATTATCTAAAACCACCATTGTCGATACAAACTGTGTAGTGAATCTTAGAATGGAGGTGGGAAAGGGTATGTGAATTTGAGGCCTTATGATTTGTTAGAAATAATGAGTTTTGAAAATAATTTTTTGACTATCTTTAAGCTAAAATTATAGCGGGTCTCAAACATTAATTTTGGTGAGTATATATAAAAATGTGTTCTTCTCCATGAGGAGATCATGTATTTGGTTGCTCAAAATCATTAACGAGTGAATGAGAAATTGCCTCCAAATATCATTACTTGAAAATAGTAATAAAGCTTGAAACTTGTGAAAAAACTTGTATTCTACATAGGTTAGGTACAAGGCTTTTAAAGAGTATATATACAATTATCTTGAAGGAATGTTTGGGTCCTAAGGGGCACCCAAGTTTTGTGAAATGGAAGGACCTAGCACATGCTTGGTTCACCACATGCACGCGCCGCCCTACCCTGAACTGGGTCAGGTTTGTGTTCGGGTTTGGCCCGTTGTGTATGTACTTTTTTGGAAAAATATTTTTCCAAAACGATGTTATTTTGTTATTGTTAAAAACAGTACAAAACGATGTCGTTTAGGTACAAGTTTGGTTTAAATCCAAAACGCCGTCGTTTTGTAATTATCTTTAGTTTGAATTTTGACTGATTAGGTGTGTCTTCTTTATTGGGCGTGACTGTGTCTATTTACCATGAACAGATGTAACCGAAACTTCATACATGTACCAAACAGGTATGAAAGACTCTATATAAACACTACTACACTTATTATTCAATCATCGAATTTTTCTTACATTCTATACTGTCAATAATTTCATAGAGTTTAAGAAAGTTCAAGTCACTGGTTTGATTTGCCAGATATGCAATTGCAATGCTTAACGTCTGCATGTATTTGATCATTGTATCCTGTGAGATACACGACCAAGAGCTCATAAGCACTATTGCGAGAGCCGTAAATCGTTTTAAAGACATTGTGTAAAATACAAGCCTTAATCACTGTTTCAGTTTCTACAATTTTATAAGTGTTCTTGTTTACGTTTTCATTACTGTAAAGTAGTTTTCTCTTTTTTCAGTTTTAGTTTTTTGCTTTAAAAAGTTTTTCTTATACTGTTTTGTTTTGGAAAAACATTTTCTGTATTTTTTTTTTTTTGATTTTTTCAAAAGATAAAATCTTATTTCATAAAATAGTTTATATTTTATTAAAAAACTGATTTATATTCCCTTAATAACATGATTCATATCTACTAAACTCTAAATTGCTATTTTTTTTTTTTGTAAATGAAAGTGGTAGAGATTACTTTGACAATTGACATATCGTAATGCACTTAATGCATTTTACCGAATATAACGCAAACCATCTGTATTAGAATCTCCTTTATTATTATTTTGTTTTAATTTTTTTTAATATAATTCTGAATGCATGATAATACATCATGTATTTATTATTAAGTAATTAAACAATAAATCATATTTCATACATTACTAAAAACTTTTTGCATTTACATTTGCAAAAATTATTCCTAAAAACGGGTGATCAAACTTGAAAAAACATGCTTAAAATTAACTTCATGATTTTTTCGATTCCAATGTTGTTAAACAGGGGAACCGTTATTCAATGTAAATTTCAATGGAATTGGGATTTCTAAACTCTAAAGCTGACACAGCTCAAAAGCTACAACGCGTACGATGAGTTGTAAAACCATAGTTTTAATACATGAATGATAGATATTGGTGCCATTGTGCGTAGCACTCCTCTGATCACATACATGAATTCTGAAACTTTCATTCAACTTGACATTAATATAATATATATATATATATATATATATATATATATATTCAGACCCACGTCTATGTAAACTAGCAAAACTTTGCACATGCTTTGAAAAGGTGATAAAGTCGTGATAAAAGAGTGCAATTGCGCGTACCATTCCTCTCATGGCATACATGAATTCTGGAAATCATCATCCAACTATATTAAAACCCATGTTTTATACGGTTGGCCATTTTATAAATCACATTTAAATTAATAATTTCTAATAATTAATAATTTTTTAAGAAATCAATTTAATTTTATAATAGATAATATTACCTAGCTAATAATTTATACTTTTTACACACAAATTCTTTGTAATATTAATCATAAGAGAGATACAATAGTCATATATATATATATATATATATATATATATTAGAGGTGTTAAATGTTATTCAAATCTGTCAACCTCCTAATCCGCCCACTATCAACTCGTCCAAACCCACCCATTTAGTTAGCGGGTCATAAATGGGTTGGGTAATAAAGAACTTGTCAATTTAGCGGGTCATAAATGAGTTGGGTAATAAAGAACCTGTCAATTTAACAGGTCAATACGAGTTGAATATGGGTGTTTGACGAGTTGAAAATAAAAAATAATAAAATAGTATAAGAATATATATATATATATATTTATTTATATATAAGAATATATATATATATATATTTATATCTCTATTTGAGAAAGAACAAATTATTAAAACATATACAATAAATTATAAAACAAAATTAATATTTAGAGAATGTAATTCAACATCATCATATATATAAAGAAAATACAAACCAAAAACTTACGATTCAAAATAAGCTTATGAGTAAGAGTGAACAAATTCTCTGCTGATGGACTAGAGATAAAAATTATGGTGAGCTATATATATATATATATATATATATATAAATGGAAAATTGTCTCAATAACATCGTAGAAGGAAGAAGAGTGAGAATCAGAATCCACCACTTGAGCTAAAGCACAGACCCCAGTTATGCTTTGCTGTATCATAAATTTTCTGTAATATTTTTTCTATGACTATTTCAATTATAATTATTTTTTTCTGACTATTTCCAAGGGGCACTATAAGACAAAGTATTTATTTCGACCCTAAATGTGGTCGGAAATACTTCATTTAGCGTTAGAAATACATATTACTGACAGTCGAACATCACGGTTGGTATTAAAATAGTCAAAAAAAGATTACCGATGAAAATCTCGATGGGTAGGAAATATTGAATATTTCCGACACATGTTGGCATCAGTAACAGATTATTTCCAACCCTAAACATCGTCAGAAAAAGCATTATTTCCTACCACAAACATTGTCGGAAAAAAAAATTATTTCCGACCACAAACATTGTCGGAAAAAGCATTATTTCCGACCAAAAACACCGTCGACAAAACATTATTTCCCACCACAAACGCCGTCGGTAAAATATTATTTCCGACTATATCCTAAGTCGGTATAAATATTATTTCCGACTATATAAACTGTCGACATAAATTGTACATTGTTTCAAAAATAATTTATTATTTCCGACACAGTTATCTTTTTATTTCCGACGCAAATTTTTTGTCAGACATAAAGTTGAATATTTGAAAAAAATTATTGTTGTAAAAATCATCCACGCACCTAAAAAAGACATAAATTTCAATTCATGACAAAAGTTCTCCATATATATTCATGCTCTTTAACTTTGAAGGATTAAAGATAAAATACATAACCCATAATCTAACTGAGATA
The DNA here is from genome assembly GCA_008638375.1 of Nyssa sinensis. NCBI lineage: Eukaryota > Viridiplantae > Streptophyta > Magnoliopsida > Cornales > Nyssaceae > Nyssa > Nyssa sinensis. The sequence continues at coordinate 14,272,854 of CM018031.1, forward strand.
TATTATGCATTCAACTTCAACTAGATCAAAAGATATACAATATCATTAAAAAGAAAATAATATCCACAATTAATTTCACAAACTAACCAAAAGCTAAAGGAATATCCTTGTCTTGGATACTTCTTTCTTTTTGCAATACCAAATACATAACCCATAATTACACTTAATGTTACCTGTATATATGTGTTCCCACAATCTTACTATGCAAACATTGCAAGAATTTCATCCATACATTTCTGTCTCTCTTCCATTGCAGCCTCCATTTGTCTATGGCGCTCCTCCATGCTTTGCATCCTCAGTGAAACTTCCGCTTGCACTCGTTCTTGTAATTGTTCTTATAATTCAATCCTCATTGTCTTCTTAATTTGTTTTATTTTCTCCTCCAAAGCCTCGGTGCGTCGTTGCTCGGCTTCATACAATCGACGAAGCTCATTGATTTGAACACCCTGACTGGATGAAGATGAAGGAGCCAACTTCCCATGGCCAAGGCCTTTCACATATCCCGACCTCGTTCCCAACACTTGCTTACATATTTCCTCTTCACTCAATGCCTTACTATCCTCTATGGGTGGCTGCGATTGGAGGCTAATCATGTGTTCCTGCAATAATTATAAATGAGACAAGTTAATTAAGACAATTAATGAATATAAAATTATAATTAAAAATACGTACATAAAACGTTGGGATTGAGGCGTGACCCCGCCCTTGCCCTCTTTAAAATGCGTCATCCTCCATACTTCAATTTGGCCAACAGTCTGCTGTGTCAAGGCATCACGCTATATAATATATATAACGATATTAGTCCTCATTTAAACTTCCAGTAGTCTACTCAAGGATAAGGGAAAAAAAATAATAATAATAAGAAAAATGATATTATACCGTCTCATGGAGGTATTGCACAAATGGTTTTGACCCACCATGATGATTTACTTGAAGTTGTGCCCGGTTTGCAGCATTTTTCTTACAATATTGATAGCATCTAGTTTTGAATGTTATTCTCGTCCTTTGCCTATATATAACACAATAGCTCCCAAATATATATATATATATATATATATATATATATAGATAAAACTATGAGTAGAGATAATCATCAATTCATGCATATATTAAATTAAAAGAGATTATAATACTTGGAATTATTCTAAAAAGTAAATCAGAGTTATTGTAAATATGTAATGTGTCTAAATTAAATCAAATTAAACTGACTTAGGGGTCAATGTTCTGATAAAAAAACCAAAAACATTTTGGCACTAATGAGACCTTGAAGTAAATGTGAGGGTTAATACACTTACAAGGATAAGATAATTTGATAATAATTTTTGTTACAAAAATGTGTAAATCTAACAAAAAGTTATTTCTTAATAGTTGATGAATGATAAGATGATATATATAGTTAAATGATTAGGGTGCTGAAAATTCCTTGCACTACAAAACCCTGACACTTGACTTGAATTGAAGTGAGGTTTTATATGTTAGAAGAAGACATTAAAAAAAATAATTGATTCAATTAAAGCATCAGGGAAGCTAAACATAATAGGAAAAACTAAACTAATAAAGTTTTAAATCAAAATTATTGTGTATAAACTACTTATAAGTGAAGAAACAAAGGTGTTGAGCAAAATGACAGTAGCATAGGAGGTGACCTTGCTACCATGTCACCTTCTTACCAACAATCAAAATCCCTGAGAGTAAAATCAAGATTTAGGTAGCCCAATTGATCCAATCTTGAAAATCCTATAGCTCAAAGCCAAAATGTACAAAACTGGTGATAACATGAATAAATTTAACTGAGAACATCGTACTAAATATAAACCAAATTAAAATTACTTACAAAAGAGACTGATTTAAAGTATCGCAGACAAATAAGTTAGGAGAGGCAGAAGAGAGAAAATGGTCACTGATTTAAAGTATCAAATCATCCGCAATAAAGTAACACAGAGATTGTAAAATTTTGTGGTACTGGAGAAAGATTAGTGTTAGTTTCAGAGAGGATGAGAGCGAGAATGACCTGTGAATAATGACTTTTTTGTTCAAAACTTTATCTTAATCTTTTAAGATTACTGAAATTTTTACAAATGACCTGTGAATAATGACTTATTTTAATGCCAAATAATTAATGAATGTTAAATTTGTTACTATGCCAGCCACCTAATTATACATTTGATATTGGCATTCTTCAATTCAAGCTTAATTTCATGGGGTCCTGCAAGTTTAGACTCTCCATTTTTCAAGGCTTTCCAATGAAAGTGATTTGGGGTGGGCTTGGGTAGTGTCCAAGCTTAAAAGAATAATAAATCAAAAATCAAAAAGAATAAAGACACTGTCACTCAGTCACATAAGACTTCTGCAATTCAAATGCTATTTTTATGTACCATCTCCAATTTATGAACATACTACCAGCTTTAGTTGAGGGCACCCCACTAATTGCATCAAAGCGCATCCCAGAAGCAAGAAAATGAATTAGCAACAAAGACAGGGATCAGAACACCATCTCATAATCCCACCAACCAAAGAACTGCCAAATTGAAACAACCAGTGCCAGATATCCACAATTTGCAGAAGCTTTACATCCAAACAACCCACAAAACCTTCCCACACCTGAACCACCCCCACTAAGTTCAGTAAAGAACACTCCAGAAGCCATCATCTAAATGCCTTCAACTCTAGCAAAGACAAAAGGGATTGACCACAGATATAATATAAACCTATCTAAATCTGCTAACTTCACCCTATGACTTCCTGATAAACCTTGTTGGCTTTTTCTACCCAAATAAAACATGCAGCAACATAGAATATAGGCAAAGCAGGATTACTTCAAATGGGTAATTACCCATTAGAGTTCTTGAGTCTATAGTTGAGGATTTTAAAAGCAACACAGCACACCAATTCCAAAGACCTGCTGAATAGGAAAAAGGCCCCTATAACTTCATAAGTTACCAAATTTTTTCATAAAGCATCAGCGCATTAAAAAATGGTGTGTGCGCACTGGGGGAATACTCTTACTATGTCATTTTAAGATTTACAAAATGGCATTCTCATCAATAAGCTATTACATAAAAGGTTCAAATATTTTAAAGTCCGTCAACATCACAATTAAATCTTCTCCTTTTAGCATAGAAACTTCATGTAATATTTTACCTCAGTATTTATGAATTCACAAACTAGTTACTAGACTGCTAACATGACACTAATGATTTCATATAAAATCAATATCCTAGCAAATATAACCAACTAAGAAGCAATTTCCACACTTAAAAGTATATGAATATATCAAATTTCAAAATGCACATTAACTTTCCACAGTTGGTAGATATGCATCTATGAAACTTCTCATGAAATGAACTAGATGATCAAATTAAGCAACCCTACCATCTGGTAATACATAATTTTCCAAATAACATCTTAGTCCAACCCCAACTGCAAATGAAAATTATAATTACCATAATAAGTTTAATAAATTCAAAGCCACTTGTTACTTAAAACAAGTCATAACTCTTAGAGATACTTCATTTATTTTTTCCCTTATATGTAAAGAGGCAATATGATTTGAATCCACATAACCTGATGACAAATTGCATACCAGACCAAGAAACTAAGGTTTAATAACACATCCAACATATTATGATAATATATATCTAGTAAAAATACAACTACAATAAATTAATACAACCTTGGTGTAAAATCAGTGGTAATGAAATCTAATTTACCGTCTGTTCATCTAACATTAAGCAACAGAGGAAGGTATTCATAATTTTGTTTCCAAATTCAATCACATTATAGTTAGAAATCAAAGTTCCAATATATATAACATCAAAAAGGCAAACCTCGTGGTCGCAATCCACAAGCTGTTGCTCGCTAAGGCTCACAAGCTTCCCTGTAGCCAGAAAATTTGCACCTTCCGAAGCTCCAGTAGTACTAAACGACCAGCAGGATCCACAAGAACCCTAAATTGACAATTAGTCAACAACACACCGAAAAAAAATCATAAAATAAACATTTGAATAAAACTGAAGAATCTTCATGGAATGTAATGAGAATGGGAGAACCTGCTCAATCCACCTAGTAAACTGTTGAATGTTGTAGATGTCAATTTTCAAATCTATAAATTTCATGAAAAAAATAAATGTATATATATATATATATATATCTATATATATATCTTGGAATGCTTGCGTCCAGATAAAGAGAGTATAAAAACATAAATTGACTTTAATTTGTGATTTTTATATATAATCCATACAAACAACCGCCTAATTCCCCAAAAAATTTTAAAACACTTTCAGTAAGCTAAACTCTAGAAGTCATCTGAAAATTTACATCTATGAATTGGTCTGCTCTTTTGTGCTCTATGAAAAAGCCGAATGGTAGAATCTGCAAGAGGCAGATAGTTTTATGAGCTACAAAGCCTAGATATAAACGAACTCTAGCACTGTCTGTTCATTATTTGAATTTGTATGACATGATGGAGACTTTCAAACTGAATCAAGTTGCCAAATGAGTGTCAATGTCCAACATGCAGATTACACGTGATTCTTCGCATCCACATTTGTGGCAGATTAAAGGTTTCTAGTGTTCAATTATATTAGCAAAACAGATATACAGATTCATTAGTTATGTAATTGGTAATGAGAGAGAGAGTACACACATACCTTCAATTGACTGCTCGGATCCTCTTCGTGTAGGTTTTCTTCTTCGATTCCGACCAACACGACCAGTTGCAGGAGGAGGGAGAGAGAGAGAGAGGAAAGAGCTCAGAGAGGCGATCGCGAGAGACAGAGAGGCGGAGAAAATTCAGATCGAGAGGCGTGACTTCTTCGATTCCGACAAATAATGGACAGTTGCAGAACGAGAGAGAAAGAGAGATCGAGAGGCGCGAGGGAGGTGCGAGAGGTTTCGTGGGGGGAGAGGATTCACATCGACAGGCGCGAGAGGTTCCCAGAGAATTCAGAAAGCGCGGGGCTTAAGAAGATTATTTCCGACTCAACTCCCGGCAATAATCAAATGTATAAAAAGACATCGTTTATTTATTGCCGACAGCAGATGACGTCAGTCATATATGTTAACTCTGTCGGAAATAGTAAAGATTGCCGACTTGACGTCGGTAATACAGGTTAATTCCTATTAATTATCAAAAATATTATACATCAAATTTAGTTATTTTTTATTCAACAAATTGTCGGTTATAGTATATTATATTATAGACGTATTTTAATGTTAGAAATAATAAAATATTATTGATAATATATATTTCGATTTTTATTTGTTATTTTTTTCTGACGACTTAGTGCATTAGAAAATAATTCATCATTTTCTCATACCATTATTTCGACATTTAATTTATTTACATCGTAAATATTTAATATAACCAACCAATTTATAACCGAAGTCTAATATTAGTCGAAAATAAACCCATTTCTTGTAGTGGGGATAAAGTCCAGCAATGTTAATAATCTACAATTTCATTATTGTTACTTGAGATGTGATTCATTATGGTTAGCTGAGTCCAGGCCAACAATTGGCGTTGAGTTAGTTGGGCGATCCACTGTAGGCTACACTCACACTCTCATCCACTCTTCCTTCATCTTATCACAACATTCACAAAACCTGCTTCTCATCTGTCTTTTATTTCACTTGTCCTTCCTTTAAAGGTCCCTCTCTATGTCACACACACATACATACACACGTTTTCTCCAGTATTCGCACAGTTTTTGTTTCTACATTCTTTTTTCCTTAGTGCATATATATATATATATTATTATTTGATTGAGATGTGACAATATTAGGTAGTATTTTATTTTTTTTAAAAAGTTGGGTAGCGGGTCAAATTCGGGTTGACCTGACCCGTATTCGACCCGATCAATTCGGGTCAAATATGAGTTCAACCTGTTTACAACACGTCCAAACCTGTCCAACCTGCCCATTTTGCCAGGCCTAATATATATATATATATATATATATATATATATATATACATATAGTAGCGGATCCTGAAATACCAGTTAGGAGGGGCAAAAACAAAATTTAGAGGGGATTTCAATGAAACTACAAAAAATTTAGAGGTGACAATTCTTAACATTTGAAAAAACTTCGTACAAATAATAGGTAAAAAATTAAATTTTGAAAATTTGGGAAGGTCGGGGGGAGGCCCCCGAGCCGCTCCTTGAATCCTCCAATGCTTACATATATTTCGTTTATGAGATATCTCAGTAATTATATTTATTAAGTCTACATTATGGGCAGTACTGGCATTTTAAGTGAAAAAAATTATTGAGTGAAAAAAATTACGACATAGCGTGCAATAGTAAAAACTATAACTTATTTAGTTTAAAAGGATATTACGAAAAATTTAATAACTTAAATTGAAACATTAAATATATTTTTTTTACAAAAAATTGAAATGTTATTGAAAAATGTTCATATAAAGTCTTCTTTTGCATAGAAAATCATATACATATAAGGAAATCCCTTGATTAATGAAAGTATATGAAAATTAAGAATTAATATTTATAATAATTAATAAAAAAAATTATCGTCATTCTTAATAATTATAAGAGTGTTGAATGTATGTCATGCCTAATGGAAAGGTGATAAAGTTATGTTAAAGAGTACTTCGAATTGAGGCTTTCACATTCGTAAGGTAGAAATAAAGGTTTTGGTGCCGAAGACGGAGAGAAAAGTAGGGTTTAACTAGCATTGCTACCTCTATCTATTTCATATGGAAGGAGTGAAATGGCCGTGTAATGCAAAACAAAACAAGAGATCCTCAAAGGAAGTTGTCGAAGCTATGCAAACCACTATATCCTCATGGAGGCATGTGGAAAATAGCTTCACTAATTGGTAACTTTCTCCGAGTCTGGACCTTCCAAACATATATTCTTAGAGTAGCTTCTATAGCTTGATGTGCGTTTTGATGTTTCGGTATAATTATAGGCCTGTCAAAATGGGCTTGGCTCAAATAGATCATGCTCTTATTTCTCGGACCAACTAAACCCTAATTTATTTTAGAACTCACCCAACTCAACTTTTAGAACTGATTCAACTCAACTTATTAAAGTCACAGTCGAGTTGGGTTATTTCTGATCTATAGTTTTTTTATTTTTTTACACACCCTTAGTATAATATGCATGTAATATTATATTTGTCCAAACAAAAAACAAAAAGAAGTTTTATTGTCTTAATCAAAAATAATTTGGCAGAATATGCATGCATGCTTATGCACCAAATTACGCGTGCCGAGTAAGCATGTCGGTTCGGATATATAATTCTCGATTTTTTGTACGCTCCTAATATAATATGCCTGCAATATTATTATATTTGTCCAAATATAAAACATAAAGAAGTTTTATTATCTTAAGCAAAGGTAATTTGGCGTAATATGCATGCATGCTTATGCAACAAATCACGCGTGATGAGTAAACATGATTAATTTAAAAGCCAATCATGATTGCAAATTAAAGTATAAGGGACAAGTTTTTTAAGCGCACCTTGGGACTAATTCCTACAGCTCCCACCAGCAGGTACTCTATTCTTAGGGATAAGGCACAGATGACTTCAAGAGTTACTGGCGAGGAATCTCGATACAACAATCTTGCATGGGATAAGCCTTTAAGAAGTGCTCAAGCCCCACCCAGCCAACCCTTGGGATCAATACACATTTGTTCATTGCTTGTTAATAAGAAGTATGGTCAATAAAATATTTTGTAAAACTTCAATGATTTATTGGAACTTTGCACACCTTCATGACAAGAAAGAGAGATCCACCAGATGACTACTGGGTTTGCCTAAATGTTGACAAATCCATCCTAAAACTAAGCCAATTAATTAAAGTCTAATTGATCAAGTTCTAGATAAAATCTTAAACCCTTTTTTTTTTTTTTGATAATCCACAAAATGACTAATTGACCCTTTTGGTAACGACCTGCACCTCTCTGGGCACATATTCTTCTGGTGTCTCTAACCGAACTAATTTAAAATCTAAAGTTAATTAAGTCTTGTTCAAGATACATAGTTTGAATAAGTCAAGTCAATTAAGAATTTAATGAAGTTTTAATAAAGTAAATAGATTTTTTTACACCAAAAACTTATTGCTTTACTGGTATTAGACCAGCAAGAACATAATTCAGCTGAGATATATAAAAACTCAAAACATCTTAAAGCATTAGGAAAAAAGAACTTAAAAGAAAATGCTTTCAAATGCTATGAAATCAGAATACTACCTTAACAAGGGCAACTCAGTTAAATTTCCAAAGGCACTCTATTTTTTAAGGACGAAGCATCCTTCTTCTAGGCCCATACGGTGCTTCTTTCATTGGACTTTTTGTCATTCCACTTTCTACATTCGTCGGTCATAATTTCTTGCTTATCATAGTCTAAAACGATTGATTATATTATATACATTTAATCTTGATACTGCAATTTCTGGCTCATCAAGGACTTGACCGTCACAGTGAATGAACCTGAGAAGAAACAATATTAAGGTGCCATCGGGGAAGGTTCCAGTGGTAACCTCTCCGATGGTTAAATTAAATTATTCTCTTTGACACAAGGCGTGATATTTTTGCTTCAAGTATGAAGCCCAATCATATTAATTCTCGTTTTTTATATATCCCTTTCACATACCTCTTTTCTGGTATTTATAGGATGGTAAAGCATTAAATTGACTGACAAGCGGTGGATGTTATTTCATCTTGACTTTCCACCTCATGGCTCCCTTTACACGTGTAGCTGTAAAAACGCTCCCAAAACCTGTATCGTCTTTTTGCAGGGCTAGGGCTCACCGCTTGTCAGTTTATAGTAGTGTCATCATGAAGGCTCACGTCATTCCTTTTTGTCATTAACTGTTCCATCGTTCCGAGGTCGGTATACCGAGGTTGATGTCGGTATACTTGTTTATCTTAGAATTTGAACAGAGCTAAATTAGACACGTGTTGGACCTTGATTAAGTAGAATGTTTTATGGCGTATCAGTTACTCCCCCCTGAAGCCTTAGTTCTGTGAATATGTACAGAACTTTGGCTTAGGGTTTCCGAGGGATGACGTGCACAACGTTGTTAATACTTTATCTCATATTTCGAGGGGTCTCAGCCGTCATGATATAATTACCACGCGTTTTGTTGCTTTGGTAATCGGAGTCATCAATTAACGCAGCCGTCGTTTAATTAATTTTTTAAGACCTTAACTGATGTCTTTTTCGTTTTTTGTGTGAAACATTTAATAAAAATCTTTTATAAATAGTGGGGGTGACTGTTTGGGATTCGTTTGCATTTTTTCAAACAATCTCGAACGGTTTTGTTATTCCCGAAAGGCTAGTGCGATTTTCGACGACCTGTGTGAATTTCTCCCATTCTAGACAGCTTTCTTCTTTCTAACTAGTAATTTCTATTTTCTTATTCTTCTTTTTTATTTTGCTCTTCCTCATTCTATCTTCTTTTTTTTTTTTTGTTTTTTTTTTCTTTTCTATCGTGCGATCATGTCTAATCCAAACATAGAGGAGGTTAAGGTTGAATTTGAGACCGTCGGTGAGGATGGTCCTTCTTCATCTTCCACTGCTTCGTCTTCTTCCTCTTCTGACGGTATTCTAGATTCTAGTGATAGAGAAGTTAGTGTATCCACGAGAGAAGAGGGAGAGAGTACCATAACGAAGGAGATTTTAAAAGCTATTATGAAATAGTTTAAGTTTCCAAAGAATGTAACCTGTAGGGTCCCCAAACGTACAGATCCCCCCTCCGATCTAAAAAAGGGGGGAGATCTGCGCTTACCTTGAATGGTTCGAGATGGGTGTTCGTTTCCCTTTCCACCCCTTCCTTATAGAATTTTTTACTTGGTTTAATATATGCCCCGCCGAACTCAATGTAAACAACTGGAGGCAGCTTTTAGCTTTTATAGTTTTAGGTCATTTAAATGAGGTCCGTGTAGATCTGGACCTTATTCGTAGTCAGATGGAAATGAAACATCTGAGTGCAGAGGAACTGTACTATACTTGCTTCGATTAGAGGTTCAGACCTCTGACGTCGATACCTTCTTCCAACAAAACGTGGAAGAAGTGGTACTTCTTCGTTGGAGGAGGTTGGGAGCGAGAAGATTATGAAGGCCATATGAGTCTTTTTCCTCGGCACTCCGGCCCAAGGGGTGAGTATTCAGAGGTTACAACTTCTATCTTTTTCCTGCTTTTAAATGATTTAACTGATGATTGTTTGATATGTTGTTTTGTAGATAGAAGAAAGTGGAAAAGAGCTGATTTTACTCCTGAGATTGAAAAACGATACCAGCTCTTTCTAAGGCCTACTCTCCGACCACATTACCAAATTCTTTCACCTTGCAACTTGATGACGGCTGGATTAACCAAGGAAGAGACTGCAGCGATCAAGAAAAACATTATGTCTGCTTGCGCCCCTCCTCCCAGCAAAACGAAGGCTGGGGGTCCTTTCGTCGCCCCCGCGGCTCTAAAGAAGAGGAGGATTATATCTCGAACGAATCGGGAAGCTTCCCGCCCTTTTGCTTCGACTCCTGCCGAGGTATCCAGACCTACGGAAGATCCGACTGCTGACGTTCGTCCGACTACCGAGCCTCTATGGACTGAGGATGTCGCAAACCCTACCGAGGTCCACAGCCTACCGAGGCAGGTGAGGTAAGGAGATCGACTCCTTCACATCAGTCGGACATGCAAGAGGGTACCAACGTGGTTCCGATGCATCCATCTGAGGCCTCTTCGGGAACAGAGGCCATGAAGTTGGTGTTGAAAGCAGTTCTCCCACCTGGGTTCCCTGGCCAAAGCTCAAGGAGAATTATCGGCGACCTTATGTTGGGTTATACCAGGTAAAGCTTTGTATACTTTATATTTGTTTTATCCTTTATTTTTTGTTTATCATTTTTAATTTTCTTCATTTGTTTGTAGGGCCTTCGAGCAGCGGGCATCCTGATGGACCGTGCTGATCAAGTCGAGAAGATCAATGGCCTTAAAGAAGAGCTGAAGATAGCTCGTTTCGAGCTGACGACAACTCAATCGGAGCTGAAAGCTGCTCAAGCAGAACTCTCGGCTGCCCGGTTAGATGTACAAACTGCCCAGACTGTGTTGAAGGCGGCCCATTCCAAGCTCGAGGTATCTCAAGCTAAGGTCAACGCTTCTGAGGTGAAATGCGAAGAACTTAACAGTGAACTAATAAAGGCGAAGCAAGGAACAGAGTCCCTGATAATTCAGAGAACTAAACTGAACAAAAGCTTAACTGAATTACAAAGTAGAGTTAAGGAATGCCGAGGCATCCGAGGTAAAGAAGATCGAAGAAGTCAGGGTGGCCACGAAGGAGGCCACCAAAGCTAGTATGATGGATATTCTGAAGTCTATGGGGAAAGAAATTTCAGATTTCAGTTGCCATCTCTGCTGAAAAAGGATTCAACAGTTGTACCCAGATCTAGATATCTCCAGGTTGGATGAAGTGGAGGTAGATGAATCCCAACCGAGCTCCCCAAAACTACCAACCCATAACGAAGTTCTTGAAGGCGTGGTGCCCCTATCCTCAGTTCCCCCTACAAAACCGATTTAGAGATAATATTTATTATATATATATATATATATATTTTTTAGTTGACTACTTTTTGTAATTTTCAACCCTTTGGGGATTCTGCCTAAAAAATGGGAAACAATAATATATCTTTAATGTTGAATTCTTTGTTTATGCTATGAATGCCTTTATTGTCTATGCCGAAGTGAAGTATTTTAACAAACAATCAAATAACTTGGACCAGATTGCAATTTAGATGACTAATAACCCATTCATATAAGATTTTGGCGACTCTAGAAATAATTTAAATTTATAAATCAAGACTAGTTATATTCTTACGTGACTTGATTGTTATCGTAGGTCTTCAGATGTTTTAGAAATGAATCAAAGACCCTGAACTAATATACTTGCAAAATAAAGATGGTTTTTTAATACAACAAATATTTAGATCTAACCTGGATCCCGAGGTAATACGTAACTCTGATAAGTTGTCCGATAAGTTATAACTTGTCCAAGTCTAGAGACTCGATTTATGAAACTGGGACCATACCTATGGCGCTGGGGCTCAGGAGGGGTCATTTTAAATGGACAAGGTGTAGGAACCCGTGCTTTTAACTTGGGACCATACCTACTGCAATCTTGATTGTATGGGCCTTTTGAGGTGTACCCAGGTCTATAGACCCGTACATTAAATTGGGGCCATACCTACAACACTTGTGCTAGTAGGGGCTTTGAGAGCTAGATCAAATCTGAAGACCAGTTTATATTTGGAAGATGCTTTATTGATAGTATTTTCTCAAGTGCTCAATATTCCATGGTCTGGGAATTGACTTTCCCACCATATCTTCTAACCAATAAGTCGTAGGCCTAACAATTTTCACAACCTTGTAAGGTCCTTCCCAGTTTGGGGATAGCTTTCCCATCGTAGGGTCTTTGGTATTAGGGAAGATCCTTGCAGAACCAAGTCACCTAATTGGAACGTCATAATTTTTACTCTCTGATTGAAACCTCTGGTCATCCTTCGACGATATTCTTCCTATTCTGACTGCAGCTTGTTCTCTTTTTCCTTCTAGTAAGTCGAGATTTTCGGTTAATTAGAGTTTATTAACTTTCTGATCGAAGGCTTCCGTTCTCAATGTGGGCATGCCGATTTCGACAGGAATGACCACCTCAGAACCATATGTTAGTGAGAATGGCGTTTCTTGGGTGGCAGTTCTTCTCGTTGTTCGGTAAGCCCAGAGTACACCAGGGAGCTCTTCTATCCATTTTTCTTTCGCTTCTTCTAACCTCTTTTTGATGGCATTTAAGATTGTTCGGTTAGTAACCTCGGCCTGTCCATTCGCCTGTGGATATCCTGGTGAGGAGAAGTGGTGTCTAATATATAGATCATCATAGAACTTTCTGAATACTTTTCCTGTAAACTGGGTGCCGTTTTCTGAAATGATAATTCGAGGCACTCCAAATCTATAAACAATATTTTTTCATGTAAAGTTCTTTACATCTACCTCTGCAATGTGGGTCAATGGTTCCGCCTCTGCCTATTTGGGAAAATAATCAATAGCAATCAGCAAATATTTCCTATTTTGAGGGGCTTTTGGCAAAGGTCCTACAATATCCATTCCCCATTGGGAAAAAAGGCCAGGGACTTGTAATGGGAGTAAGCTCCTACTGTGGCTGATGTTGATATGAAGCGAAACGTTGACATTTATCACACTTCTTCACATATTCTTTGGACTTGATTTAGGCATACTAGGCTAGTAATAACCATAGGTTAAAGCTCGATGTGAGATGGTCCTGCCACCATTATGATTGACATATATCCCTTCATGGATTTCGGCTAGTACATATTCGGACTCTTCTGGAGATAAACACCTTAGTAGGGGCTGGGTGTAAGATCTACGGTAGAGTTGCCCATTTAAAATTAGGTATCGAGCTGAATCTAATTCGTAGTTTTCGAGCCTGATTTCTGTCGTTAGGGAGTTGCCCTTCTTTTAAGTATTTGAAGATAGGAGCTCTCCAATCCTGACAATGTTCCGAAATATAAATGGCTTGGACCTCGTCAATACTTGGGCCATTTCGGGAGGAGATAGACAATTCTGAATCCCCCTCGGCACTGAGGTGAGAGGCCATATTTGCTAAGGCGTCCGCTCGGGTGTTCTGTCTTCTTTCTATTTTGTGAATGCTGAAATTGACAAATGATTTTTTTAGAGAGCCTATCAGTTCAGCATCGTTGATCATTCTCTCGTCTTTGGCTGTAAATTCACCCAGAACTTGGCCCACCACTAACTGTGAATCAGAGAAGGCTTCGAGGTCGCGAGCCTCATATTCTAAGGCTAGTTTCATGCCAAGGACTAATGCTTCATACTCGGCTTTGTTATTAGAAGCTCTGAAGCTCAAAGTAATCACTTTCTCTATTGTAATACCATCCGGAGATCAGAGGACAATACCGACTCCAGAACCTTTATCAGTTGAAGAACCATCCACATATAGTTGCCGTATTGCCATAGTTGGGTTAACATCTAATTTCCCTTTCAGAGCTGGGGTGAATTCGGCAATAAAATCTGCCAAAGCCTGAGCTTTAATGGCAGTTCGAGGTATGTATACTATGTCGAATTCTCCCAGTTCTATCGACCATTTCACAAGACGACCCGAGGTGTCTGGTTTGTGTAATATGGCTTTTAAAGGGTATGAGGTTGGGACTATGATCGAATGGGCTTGAAAATAAGGCCTGAGTTTTCTAGTAGATATTATTAGTGCAAGGCTAACTTCTCCACCTCGGGATATCTTTTTTCTGATCCAAGAAGCGCTTTACTCATATAGAATATGGGTTTTTGAATTCCTGGCTCTTCTCGGATTAGCGCAGAACTTACTGCATTCTCTGATACCGCAAGATATAAGAAGAGCTTTTCTCCTTTCCTGGGTTTGGATAATAGTTTTGGCGACGCCATATACCGCTTAAGTTCTGTGAAAGCTTTGTCACATTCAGAGGTCCATTCCAAGACCTTATTCCCCCTTAAAGCTTTGAAGAACAGAAGACAGCGGTTCCGTAGGACCTAGAAATGAATTGATTCAACGTCGCAATCATGCCATTTAATGTCTGTATATCTTTCCGTGACCTCGGTGGCTCTAGTTCTTCTAAAGCCTTAATCTGGGATGGGTTGGCTTCGATGCCTCTGTGTGAGATAAGAAAACCTAGAAATTTCCCACGGCTCACCCCAAATGTACATTTTGATGGGTTCAACTTCATCTTGTGCTTGTTTAAGATATCAAAAGTTTTTCTCAAATGCCCAATGTGCTCCTCCTTCTGCTGGCTTTTGACGAACATGTCATCAATATAAACCTCCATCGTGTCTCCAATCAGAGGTTCAAACATTTTATTGACCAAGCATTGATACGTGGCTCCGGCATTTTTTAGTCTGAAAGGCATCGCCCTGTAACAGTACAAACCTCGTTCGGAGATAAATGATGTTTTTTCTTGGTCCGAAGGATACATTTGAATCTGGTTATATCCGGAGTATGCATCCATGAAGCTCATTAATTTGTAACCAAGCAATTGCGTCGACCAATTGATCAATTCTCGGGATAGGGAAGTTATCCTTAGGACAGGCTTTGTTAAGATCGGTGTAATCGACGCAGACTCGCCATTTACCATTCTTCTTTTTAACAAGGACGGTGTTGGCGAGCCATTCTAGGTAAAAAACCTCCCTGATCAATTTGGCAGCGAGCAACCTTTGAACTTCATCATTGATTATCCTGTGTCTCTCTGGGGCGAATGTCCGTCTTTTTTGCCGTACCGGGTGACAGCTCGGATCTGTCAGTTAGTTTATGGCAGATACAGGGATGGATCAATACCCTCTATGTCTTTAGTTTCCTAAGCGAATATTGATAAGTGGGTTTTCAGAAATTCTATCATCACTTTCTGTTCCGGTGGAGATAAATCGACACTGATCTGCAAATAATGCTCTTCTTCGTCTGAACCCTACCGATATTTTAAGTGGCTCTTGGACTAGCACGGCCATGTTTTCTACACCTCGCGGGCTCAATGGTTCATCGATTTCGGTAAGGGCATTCCATATCGATACTTCGATCAAAAAGATCGGGAATGATGAGCTTCCGAGGTGCCTGTAATTGCTATTGCTGGGTTTTACCTTTTAACGCGACGACGTGGCACTCCCGAGATGACGACTGGGAACCCTGAATAGTGCAAACATGATTGTTGTGTACGTATTTGAGGCATTGATGAAGGGTGGATGTGACCTGCCCCCTATTTGATGGAGCCACGATCTTCTCATGATTATGTTGTATGGAGATCGGGAATCCACGATCACATATTCAGCTATCAGAGTTTTTTGTGCTTCACCGACTCTTACAGTCGTTGGGAAGTCAATACTGCCCATGGGAGAGCTCAGATGTCCTATCGAACCCAGCCATCATTGCCAGCGGTGGCTTTGAGGTCAGAAATGCTGAGCTTCATCTGTTTGAAAGGCTCATAAAATAAAATATTAGTAGAACTTGCCCGTATCCACCAATACTCTTAAGATGTCAAAATTTGCGACTCTAAGGGCGATGGCGAGCGCATCAGTGTGAGGACAGTGTATGCCAGCCAGGTCCAGCTTTGAAAACTGGATTTGTGGTGAGGGCTTTAACCTGCTTCTCAAGCGTCATGATTTGGATAGGGATTGGTGCTACCCTAGCCTCTACGAGCATAGCGTTTCCTTGCTCGATTGGATATACCAGAGATGGAATTGGTAGCATAGGAGGACGAGGATACGTGATTATTTGGTTGGGGTTGTTGGCTTTGGCTTGTCCCAAGAGTGGACCCCTGATCTTGTCGTTGTGGCTGAGGCCTGGGATTCCTGCCGAGGTTGTTGGGGTTTTTGATTTTGAGTGTTTTGCCCGCCATCGCGCTGAACGAACTCCTTCAAGTGACCCCTCCGGATTAATTAATCGATTTCCTATTGAAGGTGCCTACAAAATTCTGTAGTATATTCGTGATCTCGATGGAACTCACAGTACTTACTACGATCTCGGGTGTCTGGATCACTGAACAATGGCTCAAGGACGCTTTAGATTTTCATGTGCTCGGACCTGGTGATAGATTTGGGTAATGGAAGCATTCAGGGGCGGTAGTGGCACATTCAGAGGCGCAGTATGTTTTGAACCTTCCAGAAGTGGGCTGGTTTTGATTTCGAGAGGTAGTTATTTTGTCCGGACTCCTCTGTCTTTTGTTGGTATTGCCAATATTCTGTGTTTAGGACTTGTCCTCCGTTTGAGCTTGTTCCTTAGCAAGACGAAGGGATGTCCTGGTATCTTCCAAATTAATATGCTTCCTTGCCCGCTCCATAAGTGACGCCTATGTCTACGGGGGGATTCTTTGTCAAGGAATCGTGAAAACGCCCTGGCCATAGCCCTGCGTGTAAAGCGGCCACCAAAAAGGCCGCACCGTAGTCAGTAATCTCGGTTAGCTCGGAAGTTAAATCGAGCAATATAGTCCCTGAGTGATTCTCCCTTTCGTTGCTTGATTGATAAGAGAAATTCTGGACCCTTTCTGAGTCTCCTGCTAGTCAAAAACCGGTCGAGGAAACGTCTACTAAGCTTCATAGAAGTTGGGAATCGAATTAGGAGGGAGGTTGTGGAACCATCGTAGGGCTGCGCCTTTAAGACTTGTGACGAAATGTATGGCACAGAAATGCGTTGGTGGCGCCATGAAGGGCCATCGTATGTTGATAATTGGAGAGATGATCACCGGGATCATCTAACCCCTCATAAGGTGTGAATTTTGGAACAATGAATTCTCGAGGACGCTCCTCGGTCAAAATGGCTGCCGTAAAGGGGGTAGTGAATCTACCGAGAAGCCTTGCTATTTCATCCTATCGAGGAGGTTGAGTCCCCTCGCGAGCATGGGCTACCTGTCCAATTGAATTCCGCAACTTCTTCCGATCTCATCAGTACTCTGGACGGGACAGAATGCTGAAATCCTAGCATACCGACCTCAAGTCCAGTAGGTTAAGGATTGTTCTGACTAGGAATAACATGTTCTGATTGTCTCTGAAGTGAAGCCGGTGCCGGCTGTAGCGGTGGGGCTCCTGAGTTTGCAGGGCTAATAACCCTGCCCTTGCTGTAATTAAGGGTAGTAGGATGAACATTTGGCATTCCTCCTAGAATGTCATCTCGAACAGGAGCTTCGTCCTGATGGATAAAACGGACGAGCACTGGGACCACCTTCTTCATATCGCCTATCACTAGGGGTATGTAGGATTAGATTTCCACTTTCGAGAAAACCCGAAGGAGGAAGAACCGATGGATTTTGAGTTAAAGAAGCCAGGACTTGGGATATGGCCAAGAGTTGCGCCTGAGTCTGATCAGATTGTTTATGCATCTGATCTCGAGTTTGATCAAGTTGTTGTTGTACAGGATCGGAGGTTGCAACTTCCTCATCCTGAGCCAACGGTTGGTTTGATATTGATGTCGAACGACGGTTGGAAGCCATGACTACCAAAAAACAAAGATAATGATATAAAGAAGAATGATTGTCGTTCCCATAGACGGCGCCAAGCTGATACTGCAATTTCTGGCTCGTCAAGGACTTGACCGTCGCAGTGAATGAACCTGAGAAGAAACAATATTAAGGTGCCATCGGGGAAGGTTCCGGTGGTAACCTCTCCGATGGTTAAATTAAATTATGCTCTTTGACACAAGGCGTGATATTTTTGCTTCAAGTATGAAGCCCAATCATATTAATTCTCGTTTTTTATATATCCCTTTCACATACCTCTTTTCTGGTATTTATAGGATGGTGAAACATTAAATTGACTGACAAGCAGTGGATGTTATTTCATCTTGACTTTCCACCTCATGGCTCCCTTTACACGTGTAGCTGTAAAAACGCCCCCAAAACCTGTATCGTCTTTTTGTAGGGTTAGGGCTCACCGCTTGTCAGTTTATAGTAGTGTCATCATGAAGGCTCACGTCATTCCTTTTTGTCATTAACTGTCCCATCGTTCCGAGGTTGGTATACCGAGGTTGATGTCGGTATACTCGTTTATCTTAGAATCTGAACAAAGCTAAATTAGACACGTGTTGGACCTTGATTAGGTAGAATGTTTTCTGGCGTATCAAATCTCAAAACATTTTGTATACTAAATTTGTTATAAATTTCAAGTTATAAATAACTAAGTTTATTTGCTTCTCATATCTTCATTTCATAATGACTTCTAAAATTTATTTTTGTTTTTGACAGATCATTCTTATCGAATTACTAGGATCAATTTTTGACATCAATAATTATTATTATTATTAATCTCCAAGAATGTAACATAAGTAGTTGAAAGACATACTATAAATTTAAAGATCGTTCAAATTTTATATATTTTTTTATTTGTTAATGTACAGAATCATTTATACAACCTTAGATAAGATCAGTTTGAATAAAAGACTTAAAATATCTCACGTGAAAAAAAAATTATTATTATTATTATTGTTAATTGATATCATGATGCTGCATTATTAATAATAAATTAAATAATCTAATTTATATAATCTAATAATAATTTATTGACGAATTATTTAGAAAGAAGATAGCCGTCCCACAATGCACGCGTCCTCAATGAATTGCTTTCCAACGTGGCTGTTATAAATCATAGTCGGTTAGGAGTACATAGAAATCAAAACTTTTTTGACATCTTTTAAATGATTTTGTAATTTTAATAATAAAAAAAATAATAGGGTGTGCGCAATCCTCGTAGTTGAATGCTATGGATGGCAAGGGGCTGGTAATTCTCGTGTGTTCCGTGATTTGATGCAACACAGCCTGTCATCATTTATCACCTTTCGGCCTTTTTCTAGACCATATATTCCAAACAGAATCAGTGGATGGCCCACTGCTTCGGTGGGCTAGACCCGTATTGCCCCAGGCTTCATTTTTATGAAAGAAAAAAGACCTGTTGGGATGTTTTTGAAATATTTGTATGATAATTTAGATATAATTTTTTTAAAAATATTTTTTAAAATTTTATAATTAATTTTTTAAAAATAATAAAAATGTATTTAGATATAATAATATGAATTTAAAAAGAATGAAAATGTGTTTGGATATAATTCAAAAAAAAAAAAAAAAACTTTTTTCACTTTTTTTATATATTAATATCAACGCATGTTAATCATCATGATGAAACCTCGTACAAGAAAGGCATAAAGAGTCAAAGCTTTTATGGTTAAGTCAAATAAACTCACAAATCATGTGCTACGTTAAATCTCAACCCAAAAGATTCTTATCTCTCACTCCCTCTCTATCAGGCATCCACAAATACCACCACCAACCTCCATCACAACATAATACCAACACCAACACCCACCTCCCACCTCTTACACCACCTCATCGGCGTACACCACTAACACTTATCGGAAGTCACGACCGTGACCATCAAGCTTCACCGACAACCACCTCCTCTTTCTTTTTCTCTCTCTCCCTCCCTCTCCAAACGATAACAACAATAATGGAGCAACAACGCCTGACACCCCCTCCGGTGATCGTGTTTGGTGGTTGTAGACGGAGCTCAATGTGGGATTGCGATGAAAAATGGGTGGGTTTGTTGTGAATGACGGGTGATGTTGAGAAGAGATAGAGAGGTGGAGGGGGGAAGAGTTTAAAAATTTTCAGAAAGGATAAAGATGAATTTTCAGAATCAATTTTTGAAACACAACATTTGAAAATCCTAACCAAACACTAACCAAACACAGGTATGTGTTTTTGAAATATTTTTATTAATTAATCCATTTCTTGTTAACTAAATAGTCAAAAAAATCACATGAGTTATAAGGAGAGGAGATTGAACCTCAGATCTTTTAAATTTACGACTCGTCATTTTTCAGATTTTTGAAATTTAAATAACATCGTTCAAGATTTACATGAAATTGATTCATATAGTATGAAGGTATTTAAGAGAGAGAGACCTAGTTATATATAAATATATATGTTCCATTATTGTTGAGATGATTTCGATTTTTTTGAATGAATCCTTTCAGGATTATAAATTTTTATTTAAAAATGCTATGCAAAAAATTAACACAAAAAAATAATGAGATGATTAACACAAAAAATAGCATGGACCATTAAAGAACTCTTTAAATTTTTTTTTTTTTTTATACATTCAGTGTATTCGTCTCTCTCCAATAATAGGAGTCTCACATGTTTAACTACTATTGAATAACTAGCTTATGTGAAAAAAAAAAAAGAATAGTATATTGACCGTTCATTAAAATATTGAGAATTTCAATCCATAAATTTAGTATGAAGAAAAGTTCTTTAAACAGACTCAACTATGAACTAGACGTCTTGTTCAAATTGTACAAGAAGGTTCGTAGGGTGTCTCCCATGCATCCCACCTCCCTGTCTCTCTCCCTCCCTCCCTCCCTCCCTCTATATGTGTGTGTGTATATATATATATATATATATATATATATATAAAGTGCTTGAGCCAATTTAATTACTTAATGGTAATTTTATTGAAACTTAAGAGGACAATGTGAAAACTATTGAAAATGGCTAATCAAAATTTGGTGACGATATGTTCTTCTAATATTTTAATGTTATATGTGTTATAATTTATATTTTTTAATAGATCATATTATATTGAAAAGAGGTCCGACCCATAGTGGTACAGACCACAAAAATGCCTCTCCCCTACCGATATACCTTATGCCACTAGTTTTCCCATCCTATCGTATACATTCTAGTATGAATGGTATAAAGTATAGATTGTAATAAACAATAACTCACGTGCCCATTCAATTTCCTTCCATCTTACTTGAAAACTCATGTCTACTAATACTATTTTCCGATGCTGACATGTTTTTCAATTAGAAAAATGTTAGAGGTCTGAATTCATATTTTTAATTGTATTTTTAACGTGATGTGTATGTAATGTAAAATAAATTATTCTTAATTTTTAGATCAATGGAAACTTTTTAAGACTCATTTGAAAAAAAATCATACGTGGGTCGATGATGACCCGAGTATGACTTAAAAATTGACAATATGAGAATTTTTCACACCTTTGATTTAATGGATATCTAATTTTGACTTGTTTCTTTGAAGTTTTTAGTTTTGTAATTGTATTCGGATTAGTGTTAGCATTTTTTTATTATGCAAGTTGAAGTGATTAGTAGTTTTTTAATTATAATAATAAAATGAATTAGTAATTTATTAAAATTAATAATTTTAACTTAGATTATTATCATTCAATTTATTAATAATATTATAATTTCAAAATTAGAGAATTTTATCCGATATTGGCTGATGAATATTCTAGTTACTTGACTTTTAAGAAAGTGACTTGGTCGATTATTTTTCATGTTTTTCATGATACATTACATTGAGATAAGATTAATCAATATTAAAAAAACAGTAGTGTGAGAAGATCAAGGGTTGAGAAAGTGAAAGGACACAAACACGTGAACGTCTTTCTATTGCAGGACACAAACACCATACGAAACCTATCATTCCCACGCAAACACAGAAACGAAACACTGGACAAACCAAAAAACCAACCGACAAAGGAAACAAGACAGTACGCCTTTCGACACAATACAATATTATGCTACGCCAGGCTTCATCTCAGCAAGACAAAACAGCGCGCAGGTTTATTACATTTACGATAATGACCCCCCTGTTGGAAGTCAGGATTCAGTGGATCATCCACTACAGGGCCAGAACAAGACCCGGCATAGACGGATTGTCGGAGAACTTGCTCTCCCAAATGCTCTGACAATTGACCGACGGCGCCGAGGTTACTTTGGAGTTCCCAAAACGGGTGACCGTAACGGAAGTGTTGAAGTACTCCCTCACTTGGGTAATTATCCCATCCGCGATGGTCCACGCTTGCACCCAGGAGACCGAGCGGCTCTTGTCGTAACCCTCTACGAGGACCGTTGATCCGAAGGCGACAATGGAGAGAGGTTCGAAATCAAACGATACTTCGGGCGAGGCGGCGCCGGTGAGTATTCGCATCAAATGTTGATGGCAAGGTGGGCCATGGAACCACCACTCGATGTCTGGTGCGAGTAAGCGCTGCACCGTATCAACGTCCCGGGAGCTCAAGGCTTCATATAGGTCTTTGACGAGACTTGTGTTATGCTCTTCTTCCTCCAGGCTTGATTCTTGTGGGTTAGCCAGTTCTGGAATACAAGGGAAAAGTGTGAAGACAATTTGATGATTTAGAGAAAGAGAAAGATGTGAATGTGTTTTTTTTTTTGGGCAAAGAGTGATGGGTGCTGGTCTCTCATGTCACTTGTATAATATAATATATGGCAGGAAGTGGGGAGCGAAGCCCAGGATGTGAGCTTGGGACAGTGCTTCGTTAGAGAAAAGCAAATTCTGTACGCCTGGACAGATTTTATTGACATGTCATGAACCTGATTTATAAAATAATATCATTTAAATCTTAATATAAAGATATGACTTTGATGTATGATCGAATATGATTAGAGAGATTTTATTGGGTTGTTCACCGATGACCAAACCTCTGATAAATTTAATTGTCCTTCCTATAAGCATATGGTCGTCCATGCGTTTGTTGGGACCCACACAGTCAAGTCACCTTCTTTTGACCTCACTTGGGGCATCTTCTCCTCCAGTGGACCGTTGAAAAAACATCCACTAAACAATGCCACATAAGCAAAAAATTGCATTTCTAAACATACGCATGGTGCTCTAATGGACCCGTTATAGAGGGGATCTTTGATTGTGACATCATCTCAGTCAGATTTTTCTTTCTTTTTTATTTATTTATCTATTTCTAACATCCCACCCAATAGTATTAATTTTAGTCTCTTGTAACTGGCCAAAAACTGAGAATAAGAAATTTTGTGTATATATGAGACCATCTTTAACATGAGAGATAACTTGTTCGATGGAGCAAATTTTTGACCTAGAAACTAACATCTTGTACTAACAAACAAATACACAGCTGCCACTGTGATTGTGATTGCTCTTAGTTGTTATATACATCAATCATATAAGGAAATAATTATCCCGTAATACTATATTATTGTATGAAAGTATCTTATAAATTCTTGAAATTTTTTAAATTTGTCACGAAAAAAATTTAAAAATTTTATGAGACATTTTTATACCACATTACATAGTGGTATGAATAATTTATCCATGCAAGGGAGGTTAATTGGCAATTATAAGAAGAAAAATGATAGACATTCTTAGTTTATATCATAATTTATACGGTTATTACTATTGTAATGTGTTACTGTGCAATAATTTTAGGCACTATGATGTAATTTTCAAGAACATTATACAATGATACATAACTTCTCTATATTAAGATACAATTGAAGGTAATCCCCAGCATTACTCTTGCAAAAAAAATTGTACACGTAAGGTTAAAGATTATTGAATTAATAGCCTAATTATTATGGGGAAAAAAGGTGTATAATTAAATTAAAAGTCTAAAGTTAGTAAAAGTCTAACTCTACAAAAAGTCTCAAATTTTATATATTTATAATTTAATCAAATTATAAATCTATTATTAATACAAATCTAACTCTATAAAAAAAAGGCCATATAAAAATTTCATGAAATAAAAACATAATTTTATTAATAGAGTTTTATTGCTATCTATTTAGAAAAAAAAATAGAAAACTCTATTACTAGAGTTTCATTCAATACATACATCTCTCATGTTAGAAAATAATTAAATTTTATATTATAAAAATAAATATAATATATATATATATAAGAAACATAGTAAAAAATCACATTAATATTAAAAAAATAACTCATTTACAATTGTCATTTTATCGCTTTAAACCTCTAATAATTAAATTTATACATAAGTCATAACATTTTCAAATGCATATTTTTTTTTTCGTGACAGAACTCTAACATTAAAATGTTATATTATAAAATTTCTAATCCAGTTATGCATTTTATAATATATATATATATATATATATATATATATATATATCATTTTGTTGACAACATGCATAATTGGACAAAAACTTACATTACAACATGCGAAATAGAAAAACAAAAATGCAAAGAATAATATTGCTATAATATGAAACAATAAATAAAATTGAATTAAACACAATAGATGACACATAAATTATATAAAAACTTTTCGGATAGAGTCACATTAGACGGCCAACAAGAGACCACGGATTTATATCTTTACACCCAGGCTTTTTTCGATTAGCTTTTTGGATCAGAGGGTCGGGGGAACTGTATATAAGACAAAATCAATGTTCACAGTGCCAGGCTGGATCGTTGAGCTTAGACGGGTGATAGGCGACAACTGCACCAGATGAACAATAGGAAACTGCTGTCTCCTGGATATTCTTTTCTTTTTCCTGAGTGCTTCAGTTCATGCACCATTGTTGTGAGATGCCACTTTTTAATTGGAGAATGGCTGTCTAAAAGAAGAGTTGTTGCAAATTTCAGATGACACGTGGTGAATTGGGAATGTGATTTTTTATTTTATTTTAAATATAGTGATGGAGAGAATGAACTATTTTAAGTATGTGTATGTGTGCAACAAGGGACTCGAATTATAACCTACTATATAAAGAAATTGATTTTAACTATTTCATCTCGATGTGTTTTCACTCGAGATGTGATATTTGGCATGATGAGAAGTACCGTGTTTTACGATGATCTACAATTTGAGAAATTTTTAGATGGATCAAGTTTATTGACCAAACATGAACCTAATCAATTAAATCATGACAAGTATATATATATTGTTCATTTTTTAGAAGAAAAAAAATTACTTTTATTTGCATGACTTAAAATGACTAATTGGATCCATTAACTCGGTTAATAAACCCAATTCACCTAAATATTTGTCAATTCATAACCTGAGCACATTCTTTTTATAAGAGAATAATACTAAGATTAATTAAAATAATTGTGGGTTGTCTCTATTTTACTTTTGTCTCATGCATTCAAAAAAATGTGACACTTTCATTGTATTCTTAATCAAATGTTAAATGTGACAGTGAAAAAAAGGTAAAATTATTAAGACAATTTTAGATACAGTTTGATAAAAAGGTAAAATTATTAGGACAATTCAAAAATTTTATTTTAAACAAATTCTATGAACCATGCTATTAAATTTAATAGTTATATATCTATCTGTAGCAGTATAATAAGTGGTTAATAGCATGGTTATTAAAGATTGATCGTTAACTCAATGGTTAGACCTGTTTGAAATCAACATGAATTTCTCAGCAGAGGATGGAAAAATCAATATACAAATTTCGGGAACTCCCTTCTTTGATTGGGAGCTCGAGGAGGTGGCCTCATTTTTATGTCACATCAACAAATTTCGAGCAGTGGAAAATAGAGAAGACAAGAGGATCTGGATGCCGGATAAGTCTTTTTTTTCGGTTAGCTCTTTTTATAAGAGCTTGTTTGATTCTGATGACCATCTCTTTCCTTGGAAGCTCACTTGGCATTCAAAGCCCCTCCCAAAGCCTCCTTCTTTGCTTGAGAAGCTTTTTGGAAGACCATTTTAACTGCGAAAAATATGAAGAAAAGAGGTTTCCTCTTGGCTAGCCGATGTTATTTCTGTAAGATTGATGAGGAAAGAGTGGATCACGCTCTTGTTCACTGTCAAGTCCCTTGGAGCTGCTGGAACCTTATTTTTGCCGTGTTTGGTTTCTCTTGGGTCATATTAGGCTCCGTTAAAGACCTTCTATTGGCGTGGGAAGGATGCATCCTCGCTAAAGAAATTAAGAGGATTTGGAAACTGACGCCCATTTGTCTCTTATGGTGTCTTTGGAAAGAAAAGAACAATCGGGTCTTTGAAAATCGAGAGCTTCCTACTTCCTAGTCTTAAAGAGACTTTTTTGTGTTTATTATTTTATTGGGCCAAAGAAGCTTTTTCTGTAAATGTTTTTTCTTTTGTTGACTTTTTAGGCATCGTTAAGGCCGATGTAATGCCTCCGGGTTTTTGCCCTTTGCCCTTCTTGGGCTTCTAATATATACTTATCAAAAAAAAAAAAAGTGGTTTAACCAATTGTCACACGATTGAACCCATGAACCACATCACTTTCCGGGTTAATGTCTAGCTACTAACTACAACATAAGTAAATAGGGTAGGATAATCATATACCACCATTTTGGTGGTGTAGATTATATTTTGCAATGAGGATAATTGGAGCACAATATGAGCCATCTTGTCCTATGCACAATGTATTGTTTGCTCTGTAATAAGGCTTCTTTTTGCGCGCTTGCATCCAAGGATGCACTTTTTCCCTCGTCGTGGATTTAGGCTTTTTATGTCTGGTGGCTGTCCATCGCTTTTCCACTCACATAGAGGATAAAGTAAATAAATACAGTATAAAGATCGAAAAGTTTAGTTAATATATACCTTGATACTATAAAATAAAAAAAAAAACATAGTTTAAAATTCTTTAATTTTAGTGAATCAAAATTGAGTAAATTATATCAATACGACATTAATTTGTATAGTGCATGCTCGTATCCCAAATATGACATAATAAAACCATGACTGATCATCAAGACTTAGAAGATCAAATAGGTTGCATTCTGATTCTAGTAATGGTTCTTTTTTTCTTCATACCACTTCCCTTGCTTTCCCTGCTGCAAGCTTAAATTATTTTCTAACGCTTTTGACAAGACACAAGAGATCATTGTGAACTTACATGCATCAATTATTCTCCAATGCCAGACAATTAATCAAGTGCTTACACAACAACAACAATTACTCTCCATTGCCTTTCACTTGCCATAACTTTTCCTTGAGCTTTTCCCTATTTCGTACAACCTAAAATGTTTGGGAGCTAATAGCCCACTGACAAAAAAATAATATTCCCCATGGACATCCAGCATTTCAATATAGTTCATCATCATAAATTATCTTTCACAATAATCTTCGACAAAATTACTTTTCAAGCACTAACAATTTTGGCAAAATTTCTATTTTCAAAGCAATAATCATTTCTGTCAATAATAAATACCCATTACCACATATCCAATCAACAAAATCAATCCAGTCAACTACGGATCTATACAAAATGGATACAAGTTCATAACAAAATACATCCTCAAAACACATCATTTTAACGATTTCTTCTGAATTAGCATAAAAGAAATCTCACATTACTATTTGTCAAGCTTTATGATGCAAGGTCCCCTTGACGGGACTATCCAATCAATCATTTGAGTAATGACATTATGAAAATATAACTTTTTAACAAATAAAAATCCCAGGGTTTTCATAAAATATACTTCACAATCATATGATATCATATCACATTCCAAAATAGGTTTCCAAGCAATGTATAAATTGCTCTCCCCCATCAAGAAACGAACTTTGTGCAAAGACGACAAAACTAGGCAAACTATTTTGCAGAACAGACCAACATCAAACACATGCATGCACGTGTTATGTAAATGAATACATTGTATATAAAAATTAATACAACACTAGTCAGAAAACCCTAAAATACATAGGCCAGGCTTGACCCCAAACTACCAACACTAGAGAGAACATGGTGCCACTGCAGACACATTGGTTACTGTTTGACTACAAAGCACGCGTAGGCTCGCTCTTGATAAAGTGTAAAAATTCAGATGTTTCAAGGCCTACTCTTACAGAAAACGCATGGCATCATCAAGGGTACACCTTGTTGAGAGCTTGATATACATTGTCTATTCTACACAATGAAACCAACTCTTGATTAGTGACTGCCCCGGCAAAAATAACAAGGTTGCATCCATATGGTTAAATAACACACTACATTGGAATCCATATCCCCTGAAAACTGTACATTACTATATGTTAATTTTCAATATAAATTGATGGTTCTCTCATTCTGGATTCTGAGAGTAACAGTGCATTGATATCCTTTGGGAGAAGAGGGGGAAAAACATCATGAAAACAATTTTGTGTTCTCATTAAAACAACTACAACTACTCTCCTTGGTCAATATTAATATCTAACATCAACTTAATTACCCCCCGATAAAATTAACATCAATTTTATGATAAAAATACATGGGATCACTGCCTCCCAATCCAGTGTGTGCACAAAATCGGTTCATCTGCAAAAAAACGAGAGAACGTAGCAAGGAGAAATAACATCAATTAAAAAACCTACCCAAAAATGAAAAAATTAAAAAAGGATCAAAAAGCTTAATTTTGTTTCCATACAGTGAGCATCAAAAGCATTTTGGCACTAACAGATCCCACCAGAGAAACAGGTCCAAGAAATGGACAATGACTTGTTGCATGGGCCTAGATTAAACTTGTCAATCTATTTCTCCCTCTCTATATACTCATCTATTATTAGGTTATTTCATTATTCAGGAGTTCAAAACAACACACTACATCAGAATGCTGCCAAGATAAATAAAATGCCTAGTGAGTATTCAGCAGGACTCATCCATCAATCTTCCACAACACGGCATAGGGAAGTTATTGCCTAGCCATTAGGAAGGTAATAATTAGTCTTGATTACTAACTAAATTGAGGGCAGATGGAAGGAGTGTTTCTAAAGGAAGTTAAAAGGCAGTCAAACTGAAAACGAAGATTCTGAGATGTTGATTAAATTTTGGAATGTTCAGAATTCAAACCACTTGAAGATTCTGACTGACAATCTCAAAATCAAAACCAAAATCAATCCCATTCAATAGAAAACTCCAGTCTATTGACAAATTTTGAGATTTAAAACTTCAGTATTTCATTTGATTTTGACCCGGACCAAAGTTGATCTGAAAACAAATATTCAAGACCTCAAAAAAAATGGTCCTTTCAATATGAAGATTTCCAAGAGTGAAGATAATAGCAAAAGTTATATAGGTCTGGTGATTTTGAAGCAAAACAGTAAAACACCCAGGTAAAAATGCAACACAAAATAGGACTTACCATTTCAACATGTGAAACACAGGTCAGTGCAATTTCACCATTTGACAGATCTCCTCCAAGAACTTGGGAAAACTTCCATTTTCAACCACATCAAACCAGTAAATGGTATCTTGAAATTGTTGGTCCCTGGAAACATTGGACTCTGACAGGAGAGTTTTCCTGCTCCAATTGTATACTCCAACTCTTTCAACTAACAACCTTCGCTTTCTTTTGTACAAAGGTAATCAGTCACAGTGAGACAAGCAAAATCAACAAGGCCTAGTACTTGAGACTGTCTCTGTTCCCCATAATCAAAACAAGTATTATGCCTTCAAATTTCAAGATCAGAATGGGGACTGGCACAATGGGCAAGTTGATTTGTGAGAAGTTGAAAACCACTTGTAGAGGCAGGCTGAATGGAACTTATGCTTGCAAGTCTTGCAAGCAAGGCGTGGAAGGCTGTGGTTGGCAGTGTGAATGACACTGTAACAGATAGGGCACTCCTCAACACCTTCAAATTCCTTGTCAAAATTGCTCTTCCATATCTGTATTGCTTCAGCTAAGGCTCCATTCTGCACCACCCAAGCAAAACAGATTATCTGCCTCTAGATATACTAAAGTTGTTCAAAGTCTAAATAAGCCAATCAATCATATTTTAAATTTGAAAGAAGAAAACCATTAAAGCTCACTTAAAATGATATATGCTCTGATTGTGAATCAAATTCCTTGAGATATTCATGGCAAACCAAATACCCCAAAAACCATGGAAAGCACCAAAAAGAAATCTAATACCTTGTAGGAGAGATACACCAAAATGATGTGCATCAGCTCACAACCTTTTGAGAAACTTCTCTATGTTGCAACATAGGCACACGGGTATAGTTCATCTTCAACTAAAACCAATATTCCTAATCTCCAATTATTGATCCTTTTCATTTCAGTTTCAGCGTTTCTTCCTCTCCCACCCAAATTCATATTGCCTTCTACTAGGAACCTTTTCTACCATAATTGTACTCTGTTTTTCCTCTCTCTCTCTCACCGCCACCCGAGCGAGAGGAGGGGGGGGGGGTGTTGGGGGCAATTATATGAGAATCAAGTGACTCAAACAAAAACATTATGTGTAATCCGAAAAACCCAATTATTATGCATGCTGCTGTCTTGACAGACATCACCATGATCAGATTCATATCTCATAAATTGATGTGGAAATAAATATGATGCAGGAAAGAGTTAAGGCCAACTAACACCGTAGGAAGTACCTGATTACGAACAAATGACAGCATAGACATTAACCATTTTCTCTGCTTCACTTCACTAATGCCAAGACTCCTTGTACAATCAACATCCACAGCCCGCAATGGGTAAGCAGCAGGAAGACGAATCACTAAATCCATCCCAGTTTCATCCTTTGTATAGGTAGCAACAACCTCATTGGCTGATTTGCTCACACTAACTGAAAAATTCTCATCCACAAAACTGGATTTCTTGATCTGAATTAAGAAAAGATATATTTCAGAACTATGTCGTAATAATAATATGTGGCCAATTAGGGTGTATCTGCAACTAACTTTATAAATAATTGAATTTCCTCAATAAGTCTCACTAGTCCCAGAAACAAAACAAACAGTTTACTCTCCATCTTGCTGGGTAAATGAAGAAGCTTAATAAAGTTTCTGAATTTTCTTGAAGATCACTGTTTTTCAAGATTCTTAAAGGAAGCAAGTCTGACCAACTTGTTCAAAGCAAGCTCAAGAGGACATCAAGAAGTTAAACTTCATATTTTACAATTGATATCCCTCAAAAGAAACAAACCTTTCATCAAACTGTAGAAACTGAGGTTTCATTACATAATACTTAGCACTTAAGAAACCAATAGATCTAAGTTAGACCACACATACCTGAGAGAGTTCATTTGTGATTAGAGGTGGACTACACCATGATTTTGTAAAAGTCTCAATTGCAGAAGATATAGAACGGTCACGTATATCACTAAACCACCCTCGAACATATGCAGGAAGAATACGAAGCATCACACCAAATATTGCACCAGCAAGTGATGACATTTTCTCTGGTCCAACAGGCCAAAGTGATTCCACAGAAAACCAAACGGAACTGGTTGTGATGGCATGTGTTGCTGCAGTTGCAGCGTCTGATAACCCAGCAGGAAGTTCTACGTCTTTCTTTTTTAAGCTATGTGCCAAGCACAATTCCAATGGAACATGCTGGAAAAGGCATTCTAATATTGTTGAATTAGCAGACTCTTGTATATATTGAACCAATCTCTCCCTGACAGACGATGATGATGGTAAGGATAGTAGGTGTGATAGCAGCAAACACCAAGCAAGAAAGAGATTCACCTGTAAATTTAAAGCAGATAATGAGTTTGTGACACCAATCATCACATCCCAGTGTGAAAAAATTATGCTTAGTATAACTCCAAAGAAAAAGTTGGGGACCAAAAACACAAAGCAGACAAGAAAGACTATTACTGATTGAAGGATACTTACACGTTGCGGTGCCACCAACTCCATTTCAAGAATCTCATATGGAAAATTTTCAAGCATGAAAGAAACTTCCTCCCTCAAATGAATATTTTGTTCTGGAGACGAATCAAGACGGGAAAAATCCTGGTCACTAGTACCACCCCCATCCAAAAAACATGCAGTGTCTTCTCTAACAAGAGCTAAGTGTGAAACAGGTTCAGTCGAAAGAATAACATAAGCAGCTAACTGCAAAGAAGGAACTGGTTTGGAGGAAAAAAGGATGGCATACAAAGAGCTAATGGGACCTTCACTTAAGCCCCACATTTGAAATGATTTCACACCTCTATCTCTAGCATGTGGTGAGGACTTAACAACACTTGAAGCAACCAACTCCCAAAAGTGAGGATGATCAAGCCGGGTTGATGCTATAATAGATGAAGCCTCATAACAACAGGAACTGGCAATGGCTTCAGCAGCACCAGTGCAAAAGAATAAGCGAAGAATACCTTCTAGAATCCGGTCTTTAAAAGCTTCCCATCTCTCAGTTCTCAAAGGGTTCAAATTTTCTGTATCTTCTTTCTGGAGTCCAACAAGCCCACAAAATAAAGAAAATGCAACAAGGGCATTTCTAGCAATCTTTATAGGAGAAGGTTTTAAAACCAAAACAATATGCTCAAGCTTCTTCAGTGTAACTTCCAAGTTAGTAGAAGTAGTGCTGTTTGTTATAGCATCATTCACATTTTCGGTTACTTCCTCCATCATCACAACTGTTGATTCAATCCACCCTCTCAACCTATACAATACAAATTCCCAATCCTCTTCATTAAATTGCTTCCAGCAATACCCAACTGAAACTGCCACCAGCTTTGACAACATCATCTGCACATTTGGGAACTTATTAATTGTAGCTGATGCACCAGCACCATCTCTCTGCTTTCGAAATAATTCAAGTAGAAGTGCTTTTTCCACAGGGTTGATATCTCTCTCTGGTTTTAACCCTTGTATTCCTCCTATTGCACTTAAGGGATAACAAGATATAACTAGATGAAACCAATCATCCATATCTGCAAGAAAAAAGCAAATAAGTTAATAACAAATGATTGTAGCAACAAATTGAGACTGGGAAAACAAAAAAGAGGAAAAAGGAACGGAAAAAAAAAAAGCAGATATCAACAGAAGAAACCAAAAGAACCACCATGAGTGTTCTTTTGTTGCTAGTAGGAAATGAGCAAAGAAGTGGGTCCTGCCACTTGATGCTCCAAACTAAGGATATGCCCTAAGCCTAAAACAACGAAATGGTTGGTACACTGGAAACATACACCATCCAATTGAAACTGTATCTTCTACCATGCAAAATTGTAAATCAATAAATATAGATGGAACGGATTGTTGAAATGCTTACAAGTTCTTGGGCGTACTACAGCCCGTGTGCATTAAGGTCTCAATCTGTCATATGTGAAATTTAGTGTTGTCCTAGTGACAAGTATCTACTATTACATAGAAGAAAAAAAATGCATTTACTGATCCGGAGAAAGCACTCATCTACCTTCTCCTATTTTCCATTTGCTTAGTGGTGGGAATGATAAAGTTCTTTGGAGCCAACCCTTGATAGTATCATGCATTTGATTTTCCTCAAAAGAGTCATGTTGAACGTCTCCATTGGATTCATCAGATCTCATGCTCAATGGTCTAATAAGGATACCCAAAATTGGAGGAAATATTCTCAAACAATTTGGGTTTTCTGTTTGACCAATGTAAAGTTTATTTACAAGCAGTTTAAAAAGTAACACAGCTTTGTCCTTTCCCCATATTTTATCTTCAAAGAGAGTAAAAAGTAATGATGCAAGAGCTCTCAAGAAGGGTACTTCAATACTTTCCACTTGATCATATGAAGCAGGCCATATATTGGGAAAACTCAGTTCATCATTTGCTCCTTGGATGAGAGCACCATCAAGCAAAATGTTGATGACAGAATCTAACAAGCTTTCCCTGTGAAAATACTTTCCACTCTTCGCATATGCACTCAATAAAGGTAAGAAAGAGCTCAAAACACTGCCACCGTGCCATTTCCATGTGCATAACATTTCAGCTGCAAGCCAAGGTCGAGAATAACTAGCTTGAGAGTTGATCAGCTCTTTTGTTGCTTCCTCAGTTGAAGATGGAGGAATATGTGAAACAGTACCACTAACAACCCTATCGATCCCAATTTTAGATATAAGTTTGTCAATCACAGCAACATACCTGTGATTCCTAGATGCCTGCCCAAAGAAAACATTTGCAATTTACAAATTGTTGAAATCTTGCATCTGATAATGGGAAAAACTGCATTTATAATTCCTATCTATATTGATATATTCATAATAATAAATAAGGTTGAAAAGAAATGAACAATACCCTTTTAATGGCACAGAAACCAGTATCCTGCAAATGCAGGATTGCAGTGACAGACACAAGGGTGGGAGCCACAGGTTGTGAAGTTTTTTATTACACTTTATATACACATATAGTTCCAAAGGGTAGTCCAATTATATTTCTAGTTGCACACACACCCCCCCCCCCCCCCCCCCAAAAAACAAAAAAAAATAAAAAAATAAATACAGAACAATATTTGTTCAGTGTAGTTTTGACAGAAGAAACTTAAAATATGACATGGCATGGAGCCAAGATCTTATAGCCACAGCTAAGAACCAACATGATGTTGCATAATTAAACTATCAAACCTTCAAATGAAAGACATACCCATCTTCATCACTTCATCCTCTTCATCCAGTTTTTCTCAGCAATAACCACATAAACCAATGTAAACCATTAACTGTCACAAAATAAGTAACCTTCAGCTTAATTCTGTGTTAAGAGCATGCATTGGAGACCACAGATGGATGGGATAGAATATAACACAATTGACCATGGGATAGAGTGGTTGAAGATCTCTGAAGAAGAGATTGAAGAACTGTAACGGAGACGAGGCCCCAGGCTCAATGGCATGGCGATGGCCTTCCTTCAGCAATGCTGGGATACATTAAGAGAAGACATGATAGCTATGCTCATTGAGTTCTTTGACATGGGGAACTTGAGAAGAGTCTTGATGCTTATTTTTTATTGCTCTGGTTCCAAAGAAAGGAGGGGCTGTCAATCACAAGGATTTTACAAGTTTATAGCCAAAGGTGTTATCTCTCTGACTTAAAAAGCTGTTGGGGAAGGTTATTTCAGTGTCTCAAAATGCTTTTGTCCAGGGTCATCAGATATTGGATGCAGTTTTAATTGCTAATGAATGCTTAGATTCAAGGGTGAGAGGAGCTAAGTTGAGTGTTATCTGTAAGTTGGATAATGAGAAAGCTTATGATCATGTCAATTGGGGGGTTCATGATAATGTCAGTTGGGGTTTCTTGCTTCATTTATTTGAGAGAATGGGTTTTGGTACCAAGTGGGGAAAATGGTTAACTGCATTTCAACAGTTAGATTATCAGTCCTTATAAATGGCTTGCCGGTAGGGTTTTTTGCCTACTCTAGAGGGCTTAGGCCCGGGGGGGGGGGGTTGGGTTTCTTTATCTCCTTTCCTTTTCATTGTGGTGATGGAAGCCTTCAGTAAGTTGATGGCAGGAAAGTTGGGAAGGGAAAGCTAGGAGGTTTGGAGGTCAGCATAGGAAGCAGGAAATTCATGATGGTGTCTTATTAATTGTTTCCTAAGATACCACCATCTTTTGTAAGGCTAAGGGTTGATCAACTCATATTTTTTATATACATTCTGCTATGTTTTCAGGCAATGTTGGGTTTAAAGGTAAATCGAGCAAAAAGTGAATTTCTTCCATTCTGGGATGGAAAGTGAGAATTCTTCCAGATACTGATTCAGGTCTTCCTTTAGGAGAGACTTGTCATGAGACTGGAATCTAGGATTTTGTAAAAGTGAGGTACAAGAGAAGACTGGCATGGTGGAAGAAGCAATATTTATCTACAAGGGGAAGGTGGACTCATCAAGAGTTCTTTGTCAAATCTACCCACTTGTTTTATGACTCTTTTTATGATCCCAGTTTTTCTGGTAACGAGATCGAAAAGACTTCAGCACTTCCTATGGGGAGGAATAGGGGAAGAGTTTAAGTACAATTTGGTTGACTAGAAGAGTATATGTGTTCCAAAGAAACATAAAGTTTTGGGGGTCTGAGATATGAAGTTGTTCAACAGGGTAGCTGGGTGAGTGGCTTTGGAGATATGGGGTTAGGGCATGTAGTTTGTAGAAGAGAGTAGTGGAAGGGAAGTATGCTAATGAATGGGGAGGTTGGTGCAAAAAAGAAGTTAAATTTTCTTATGGGGTTGGATTGTGAAAGAGCATCGGAAAAGGATGAGATGATTTCTCAAAACATCTCAGATTTAGGCTTAGGAATGGTCAGAGGAGCAAAAGTTTTGGTACAACTTGGGGTGCAATGAGATCCCTTTGGTTTAGTCCTTTATGGGTCTTCTAAGAATTGCAATTGATAAGGAAGCAGCAATAGCAGATTATTTGAGAAGATCTGATAGGGGATTGGTTTAGGACTTCCTCTTTGTTAGATCAGCTCAAGATTGGGAGGTGGAGATTTTGGTCTTTTATAGGGATTTGTATGATTTGGATCTAGGGGATAGTTTGCTGGAGCTTTTAAGGCCAGATCATACTACCATATGCTTCTAGAAGGATACAGAAAACCATTTTTATGGAAGTCTATTTGGTGTTTGAATGCTCCTCCCAAGGTAACTTTCTTTGGTTGGACGGCAGCCCTAGGTAAAATCCTCCTGATTGACAATCTTATTAGGTGGGAAATAATGGTTGTTAACTAATGCTACAGGTGCAAGAGCAATGAGGAATCAGTCGGTCACATTTTGTCACATTGCTTGGTGGCAAGAGAGTTGTGGTACTTCTCTTCAACCTTATTGGAATCCAACGGGTGATGGCACATCCAGTTCAAGATGCTATGTTTAGTTGGAGGGGGCAAGAAAATGGGAAAGACAGCGAAGAAGGTCCTCATTCAGTTCAAGGTGTTCTGTTCAGTTCATGATTGTTTGACTATATGAATACCAAAAAATTGAAAATCCAGAAGGCCAAAATGTAATGTAGAATCTAGTAACCTACTCCAGTCTAGGAAGTAAATTTACACCCACTAGTTGTGACATTTTCGGTTATGCAAACAGGCACTTTAGGCAGGGAGATTTTAGCAAGAAGCTGATCCTGAACAGGTCATAGTACAAAAACAGAGACAATCGCATCTGCAATAAGTACGCCTACCCTGACTGATCTCTTATCTCCTTTGCTGCCCCATCATCTGAATTTTTACTCAAAAATACTTCCAAAAAAAATTTCTACATTATACTTTCCACAGAAAGGCTTGCCACTAAGACAAGTAACGAACTACTTAATATTATTTTTAAACAAAAAACAAGTAAAGAACTTCTTAAATTATGATTTAGAAGAGGAAACTCGGGGAAAATGTATC
This sequence comes from Nyssa sinensis, assembly GCA_008638375.1. NCBI lineage: Eukaryota > Viridiplantae > Streptophyta > Magnoliopsida > Cornales > Nyssaceae > Nyssa > Nyssa sinensis. The sequence continues at coordinate 14,310,183 of CM018031.1, forward strand.
AAATTAGAGACAACAGATTTATTTATTTATTTATATTTTCAAGTACAGAAGGCAGAAAATGAGGACTTATAGAAGTCAACACAGGATCTCACCAAAGCATGGCATCGTCTTCTAATGTGAAGAGACCAGTAATGCAAGAAGAGGATTATCATATCGTAGAGGTACCTCTAACTAAAAATAAATTAATAATGCATTACTACACTAATCAAATGATGTCAGCAAGAATAACAACAAACACTTACATTAATAGAAATATTTTCAATTTTCAAGGTGGCTGATCCTTTTCCAATACTGAGATCCGGCATGATCCAGAAAGGCCACAGATCACCCTCACTCAGAAACTGGTCCAACAATTTTTGTTCCTCAAAATGATCGTGACACAGACAATCAAGAACTTCAAGCAACCAAAGGCAGCACAAAGATGTGATTTTATCAGCATCTAATTTATCTTCCTTGAGTATGGTAAACCTGATAGACTTGATCAAAATAATTCCCAATCTCTCGCGACCATCTATGCTGAGGTTTTTGAAGAACTCACTACTTATCTTGCAGCGGAAAGTATGCACAGATTCACAGAAATCTGGCATAGACTTGATTTTTCTGGTAGATTCACTATCAAGTTCATCATTGGACACTGCTGCCATGCTACATTCCCAATCAATCACAAAAATTGCAGCAAAAATACCTGGAACCAAGCCACTTTCGTCACTGAAAGTTTTTAAGCAAAAGAAGCTACTGTCAAGCACTTCAAGTGCAAATTGAGCCATTTCAAGCACATTAATAGAAGATTCGAATCTCGGAACAGAAACATTTGCTTCAGCAGTTAATAAAGAACATACATCCGTAACCCAAGTAAAAGTTGAATCCATAATGAAAGTGACTAATTTTCTGAAAACTTCTTTAAAAATCATGCTCATTGCATTTCTGGACACAAAAGAAGCTTGATCATCCACTATCGAACCACCAAGAACAGCCCTGCAACAACAGATAAGGACGAAAGGCAGCATAAGACAATGTAAAAAGGTTACAGTATTCAATAAACTGAATAAATGCTCAAATAAGCAACTTTATGCTTTTTTTTAATGTACGGATCAACTCAATTTCAGAATGCAATTTCAGCTTCTCAAGAGTCATGATTGACAAAAAACCAGAGTGTTTATGTTTTCTATTTTGTTCCAAGATAATTAAAGGTTTCTAGGGTTCATTGCTTAGTGCAATGGTAAAATGCTCGGTCTGTCAAGCGTGAGAAAAAAGGGTTGGAGTCAGCTACCTTGTTCGAAAATAATGCCAAATGTTAGGTCTGTCTATAACCCACCCTTCCCAACATGCATATGAGGGACCGACACTAGGTCATGGCTCTCTCTCTCTCTCTCTCTCTCTCTCCATATATATATATATAATTATAGTTTTCTACAAATGGGACATTTGGTCAAGCCAGGTGAAATACGGGTTATATTAAATATATAACTCATGTAGTCAACCCTTAAGAATATTTTTTCAAGTAAATGTATTGTATTAATGATGCCCAAGGGAGCTGAACCCATTTACAAAAAAGCTCAATAAAACTAGAGCCTCATGCTGTTCAAAAACTCTACAAAATTATCTCATACGAGAGGTATTCCTCCAAAACCCAAAAGTATAAGGTTTTCAAAAAAACCATCCTTCAATTTACAAATAGTCATTGTCTCCCCATCAAAGGTGCACCAATTTCTTTCCTTCCAAATGCTCCAAAACAAGCAAATAGGTGCCATCTTCCATATCATTCTCACATTCTTCTTTCCACATCCCATTTGCCAAGCTTTCAAAAATCCTTCACCGCTAGTGGGATGGCCCAATAACAACCGAATAAGGAGAAGAGCAAACTTTCATATTTCTTTTCTTACAAATAGGAATACTGAAAATTGGCAGTCTTATGCTTATATGTTACTTTGAGGCAAAACATTTGGGGTGAAATGGGAATTAAGCAAAGGATAAGCTCCGGTAACCATTAGAAAGCAATGCAACACTTTCAGTATCCAGAAATAGTGAAAAATATACCATAAGGTTGAGAAAGAAGTTCTAAAAACCACTAGCAAGTTACAAGACCAGCATATTTTTTTGAGAAAAAAATGCTCCAAGAACAATATGTTCATAAAACAAGTGTTGCTAGAGTGTAGATATGAGGTGGATATGTAGTAAGGTATGAGTATAAATTAGAAATGAACACATACGTGACTTGTTAGAATCAATTGTTAGGATGTATACTCTCACAACCAAGACATTTTGCTATTATTTAATAAATTTGATTCATTATTGAATTTCATATTATCATACATGTAGATGTTATTTTGTACCATGAGATGATTAGTCCTTGAATTGTTATTAAAAATAGTTCATGTCTATAAATGAAATTTATGTACTATAGGAGATATGAACTTATGATTAAACAGTTCTAGAATTGTTCGCAATCATTGATTAAACTGGGCATCTTATCAATTAATCTCTATGTGATAGGATGATTTATCTCAACCACTAGAGTAGTAGACTTTGGGATAATGTATTGGTTTATTTGAAATACATTGAACAAGATCACTATAAGAAACACGTCAGATAAAGTTATCATCTTTGATATAATTCTTATATTCATTATTCGTAGTAAGCTCTTAATCTTGATAGAATAGTGGACTCAAGTTCATAATGGCGGTGACTTTGAGTTACCAATGAGTGAGCGTTTAGATCAACACTTCAGTATCTTAGAAAATCATTGTTTAGGCTCTAGGAACACATATTCTGAAGATAGAATCTATATTCTCTAAGTTAGAAAGAAGGATATCACTTCTGAACTAATTTAATTGATTAATCACTAAAATCCGGATCCGGTCTTCTAAATAAATTGTTTATTAAGATGATGACCAATTAATAGTGATTAATAAGTGGTGAATTATGTTATAAAAATAACTCGGAATTGGTTTGACATTGTATAAGTCCAAATCCTAATTATTGACATCCAAATAGAGGGGTCCATTGCATATGTTTAGTGAATTTGGATTTTTCTCTATTTCACTATATTAGAATGCAGTTCTAATTATTTAGTGGAACTAATTAAAATTAATTAATTAAAAATTAATAACTAATTAAAACTAATTTGGTGGGACCCTAGATCTCTCGTTTTTTCCTAATTTTGCAAACTCCTATAAATATGTGATATCAGGGAATAGCAGTAGACGGGTCATTATGTTTTTTCCTGTGTGAGAACAGAAAAGGTAGAGGAGAAGACCTAAAGAAGTAAAAGAAGGAAGATTTCATCAATCTCTTCAAGAAGGTTTCTTCAACAATCAAAATTATTAAGACCAAGGTGATTCTAACCCCTCTTTTCAAGATTGTACGGTTTATGTAAAGAAAAGATCTAAAATAATTTTTTGAAATCGCTTCTGTTGTGGTAAAAAACCCAGCATCAACACCAACCAATGACGGGAAAAGATTAAGCCAGTAAGATGATTAGGCCAAGTGCAACAAACAGTGACCGCATAGGCAAGGAGTGGCATAGCCCACAGCAAGGGCATTGTAAGGACAAGTGAAACATGAAGAAGTATGCAAATAGATGTGATAAAGGAAGAACATGGAAACATATGTTTCAACCAAAACTATGATGGTAAATGTCACAAATGTGAAACATGGTTTATGTAGCCCATTCTAAATAGTAGATGCAGTTGGATTGAGTTGTCAAGTAAAATAATAGAGTCGGCATGAATAACTATTAGAAGGGAGACCTTTATAATTTTTCTATGAAAAAAAATGGAAGAACAAGTATGGCCTCATTGCCGATTGTGTCTTTTGTGGGAGGCAAGCTTGTGTGTACTCCTTATTTTCGGACGAATTTTCATGATTGGGAATTGAAGGAGGTGGAGGGATTTTTGGAGATGTTGAGAAGGTTCCAATTGAGAAAGGGAAGAGAAGATGTCATGCTTTAGATGGTGAGCAGTTATAAAAAGTTTACTGTTCAATCTTTCTACAAGGAGATGGTGGGGAGAAATGATGAGACTTTCCCACGGAGGTTGATTCGGAGGTCCCAGGTTCCGAATAAGGTGGCATTTTTTGCGTGGTTGGCAGCATGAGGTGCCATTCTTACTTTACATAATTTGCAAAGAAAAGAGGCTTTCAGCTTCCTAGCCTGTGCAAATTTGAGGAAGAGACCGTGGACCATCTTCTTGATCACGGGAAGATACAAGAGATGCATGGAATATGATTTTTTTCCTTGTTCGGGCTTACTTGGGTGATGCTGGCCATGATTAGGAAGGTTTTTATAGGGTGGACATGTAGCCGCATTAAAAAGGAACTGAAGATTGCTTGGAGGATGACTCCTTTTGTGCTCAACATGGTGTTTATGGAAGGAAATAAATAGGATGTTTTTTATGGGGATGAGCTTTCTCAATGGAGTTCTAAAAAAAAAAAATTGCATTCGCTTTTTTTTTTTGGTTAAGAGGAGAATCCCTTGTATTTAGATACGTATATAGATTCTTCGGGGGATCTAAGACTTTGATTTTTTGCAACCAAACACCCTTCTTTGTAATTATGGGTTTGCCCCCCTCGGGTGCCATTATACATGATATATATATATATATAATCTTTACTGATAAAAAAAATACCTTTACTAAGAGTTTCTTTTTGGAAAGCATAATTGTTTTTTTCAAGCCAAGAAAAAGGAATGGAGTATTTGCATAACAAATAAATAAATGGATACTTATTTTTGGCAAATCACTGATTTATAGGCTAAATCTAAATACAGAACTTATAGTAAGAGATAAGCTAAAGAAAAAGAAAGAAAATAACTACATCTACATTGTGACCACAATCCGTTTGGATATGTATTTAGAATATTTTTGTAAAACTATTTTGTAGGTGGGTTTCTAGAAAGTGTTTTTTAATTTCTGAAATGTCTGAAAACACATTTGGATATAATTTTCTAATAGAGTAAAAATATGCATTTACCTTCGTTTTTTTTAAGTGAGAGTCTTCAGAAATTCTAGTATACCATTTTGAAATTTTAAACCACACCTAGATTTCACTGCTGTTGTTTTCTTCCAAGAGGGGACACAATACAATCCAGACACGGCCATCATAAATGGTTCATGCGACGGCGGCGGAGGCAGGTTCTGGATAAAAAAGATTGCCCTGCACAGCCGTCTTAAGCAAATGAACTGCCAGAAGGGGCATATCAATTAGGTGATTCCAATTTTTGCTAAAGATAGTTTCTCAACCCCCCCCCCCCCCAACCCAAATTGTTGTGATTTGTAGAATGAACATAAAATAGTGACGGAAGCATGAACTAAAAGACTGTCTTTAAAATGCCCACAAATTCGGATGCATTTTAATACCTTATTCATAATATTTACTTCCACGAATCATATTATTTCCTGTATGCAAGTTGTAAATGATTCAGATGTATTTAAATATTATACATATATGTGTGTGTGTATATATATATTGATAAAAAAAACAATACATATATATATATGTACATCCATGCAAATACCTTAAAAACCGAACATCAGTAGTTCCAAAGGGAGGACAAGAACGTGCAATAGAAACAGCAGCTGAATCCAGAAGCTCATGATGCCAGTGGTCTGGCTGGGAACCTTGCCAGTGATCAAAATCTACTCTCACCTTCCTAATTTTCTCTCTTGTTTTCTCCATAAGCATTGCCAACAAGGTTAAGTGGTTGGAGTCTGGAGTCCCAGGCTCAGCTCCAAAGCGTTCTAGATTCATTGCATATGTGATAATACTGTGCCACTGTTCTGAAAAGCTTTCATTATTTAGTAATGCAAGCAAGAGATCTAGTCGAGCACTGGCAGAGGAACTACTCCCTTGTAAGCACCAAGGGATAAATATTTCCTTGAACACTTGCAAAAATTTCTCTGAATCCAATTCTCTGTTCCTCTCATCAGAAAGGCAACTATAGGAATGGCTTTCATTGCAGACAAGTTCTCCAATTACATTGCGCGGTCCAAATACTGAAACTGCAACCGATATAAGTCTCACAGTATCTGGTGAGTCCTGATGTTAAGAAGATCAAATAAAAGAATGAGAGAAAGAACACAGATGGTACACACACACACACACACAAAGTTCTTGAAAGAAAAAAAAAAAATGTTGAACTGGGAAGCTTAAGCATGCTAGTTAATCGCACCATTACATAATGATTCACTATTAAATGCAGATATAAAAACTAAACCTTATTTATTCATTTAGATATTTCTAGCATATCTAGTGGAACTACACATTATAATAACCGTAAAATTTCATATTTATAAAAAAAAATGGTATTTTAAAATATTAAACTAGTAAACAAATTTTCCATAATATACATTAGCTAGGGACCATTAGTGCTCTTGTTGTGCAATCTTTGTACATGTCACATACATCTATCTAAACCTGATCAACCTAATCTATGAACAAAATGAAACCAATACAGACTGACAAATGTGTCTTTTCCAACAAACCTACTATGATATAAGGAACTCCATGTACCAACAAGCTCTAGCTTAGTTGGTACCTCCCCATATGGGAGGTTGAGAGTTCAAATCCCCTTATGGAGTAAAGTTTGTGTGTGTGTGTGTGATTTACCTATCAAATAAAAAAAAAAATATATATATATATATAAGGAACTCTATGCTTATAAAATCACACTTATTATAGCCCCCAATGAAGCCAATATTACATATGACACTCTAGCTTATAGAAGTACACCTACCATGATCGACATCAATATCTAAAATTAAGATGAAAATTTTAACCCAAAAAGGGCCAAAAAAAAGCAGAATATCACTATGTGTATTGCTGATACTGAACCCAATACTTGTTTGGAGAGCCAAAGAAGTTGTATTTCATCTCAAATTATAGTTTTGGATCAGAACCCACTAAAATTGTCACTAGCTATCAAAGGGAGGATCCAAGCCAATTTGACCGATTAATATCCAATCATGGGACTGATTTAGATCAATTGGTTCGGATTAAATGATTTATGAAATTCCAGGACAATCAGACTGAACTTGAACATTCAATTCAATAAAGGTCCAAATCCATTTATTATTACTATTTTTGGATAAGTAATTTTGTATTAAAAGTACCAACAAGCTCTAACTTGGTTGGTAGCTCCTCCATCTCCCTATATTTTTATTTATTTATTCTTCTTTTTTGTTTTTTGTTTTTTTTTTTTTGGGGGGGGGGGGGGGGGAGGGGAGGGGTGGGGTTCAAGTTCCCTGAAGGGGCAAAAGTGTGTGTGTGATTTTTACCTATCCAGAAGAGAAAAAAAATTGTATTAAAAGCACTGGCAAACCTGTGTACAAAAGAGACTCAACTTAGAGTCTCATGTTTTCCAAAAAATCTATGAAATTATGTTATGTCATGTCATGTCTCTACCATCCAAAAGTATAAAATCTTCGGAAAAAAACTCTCTTTGAATTTACATATAGACATCAAATCTCCATCAAAACGTCTCTGATTCCGCTCTCTCCATATACACCAAACAAGTAAAGTGCAGCTATTCTCCATACTTTTTCCTCCTACTATTACCACAGCCCCCCCAATAACCCTTTCAAATAGTCCACTGAAAAGGGCAAAACCCAAACACATCCAAGAACAAGAAGCACCACACTTCCCTCACAAAGGAACAATGAAGAAAGAGAAGGCTAACAGTTTCATCTTCCTTCAAATACATATAGCATCTCCCAGCTAAGTTAAATTATCTTCTCTTCAAGTTATCCATAGTCAACACCGCACCCCAAGCTAAAGACCACACCCAAAAAAAAAACTTCACTGGGGCTTTAGTGCACCATACTGTCCTCTATGGAAAAGATACACCCCCCCTAGAAGCCAACACCTCGTAATATCGCTTAAAAAATAATCTCATCCAAACCATTACCCCTTGGCTTGACCCATTGAATAAAGCTTAAAAAATAAATAGCTTCCTCTATCTCCCAATTGTGAAAATTTCGGCAAAAATTAGGGGCCAAGAAAATCCTCCTCCCGTGAAAGACATAATCCATCACCCTTGCCTCTTGATGTTCCAACAGTGGGATTTTCTTGGCATTGTCCCTATGAATACGGACACGGGACACAGATACGACACAATACGGACATACAGACACGTTATTTCTCAAAAAAGTAGGACACGGACACGTTAGGAACACGTTGAATATATATATATATATATTTTTATACTTTTTATATGACCATATAATAAAAACCTAATGTTATTTCAATTAAACTTGGCATAAAAACACACAAATTTAAAAAATATTATTAAGATATTAAAATAATAAAGCTATTAAATAAAAATTAAAGAACTTCTTCATTTAATCATCAACATCTATGATTCAAGTGTCCGGACACGTGTCCGGAAAGTGTTCGAGAGTGTCGGTGTTCGACACGGACACGTGAGCCAAAATAGAGTGTCCATGCTTCTTAGATCACACCATATTTCCGGCCAGAAGCTTACCCAAGAACCATCTCCAATGGCAAAGCTAATCCGCTGGAAGAAATCTTCCTTCCTCCTCCTTATGGTCCTCCACAAACTCATCCCAAAAGATCCTTTTACTTCTTTAGAACACCACCCATTTGTCTCACTTCCATACTTAGCCTCAATGACCCTTTGCCATATCAACCTTTGCTCCACTACATATCTCCATAGCCATTTTCCCAACAAAGCTTTGTTAAAAACTCTCATCTCCTTAATGCCAATCCCCCTCCCTTTAGCGAGGTCTTTATTTTCTCTCATTTAATAAGATACATCTTCTTCTCCCCCTCTTTTCCTTCCCACAAAAATCCTTTATGGTTTCTCTCAACTGACACAAGAATTGGGAACAAGGATGTGTAACAAGTAGGAAGACTTGATAGAGTGCTATTGATTAGTGTTAACTTTACCCCCTTTGACAAATACTTCTTTTTCTATCCTGCCAATCTATGCTCAAATCTATTAATGATCGGGTCCCAAATCGCCTCTCTCTTCGAAGTTGCACCAAGTGGTAAACCCAAATACGCCAAAGGAAAGGTCCCACTTTACATCCAAGGTTCCAAGGAAGGGTATCAATCTCGTCCATCTATCCAAATGGAATCAACTCACTTCTATTCAAGTTGATTCTCAACCCTAAGATCCAAATCCATTTATAATTGGTATGTATGACATTTACATATGTTGTATACATTCTATAAGAAGGATTTTTAAATTTTATCCACTGCCAGAGTATTATATTCTGGATTCAAAACTGTGAACACGAAATTTCTTAGAATTCAAACTTAGATATGATAATCTATATCCATCAGATTAGAGTTCAAACTCAAATTTCAGTATCTATAATCAGAATCCAAATCTGACCTGATCCACACAGAATTCAACCCATTTAAAGAAGTAACCATTATGTATTAACCAATATTGGCTGAGTTTTGTTGATGCCTAAAACAAGCCTCACAAACCACAGTAAGAGTTTAAACAACATAGTAACTTACGAGTGTTCTAATCAATGGGAATGACTGCCCCAACATTGGTCCCACTAAATGAACCAAAGGCCATGTTGCACCTTTCTGCACTGCATATTGCTCTACTAATAACAGAAATTTGATAAGCTGTTCCATATTCTCAGAAGTACTTTCTATGTTTTCCATTTGCTGAAATATCTCCAGGCAGTCTCCTCGAAATGTTGCACAGAAAGCCAAGAGCAGATCACGTTCCAGTGAATAAACACCCGAAAGGATCTCAATAATGCATTTCCCCAAATCTTGCACATAGCCCATTGGATGCTTAATGTTGGGTGTCTCCATCTTTTCCTTATGGAAAGGTTGAATGCCACCCTCTGATGGATCCCTGGACTGCCCAGATAAGACTCTATCCTTATTTTTTGAGCTGACAAACCACAGGTAGTCATGCCACAAAAGCTTCAGAAGGATCTCATCAATAAGAGTAACTTGGAATTGATGAATGGCATTGACTCCATCACAATATCTGGTATCAAAGGGGAACACAATGAGAATAAAAAGAGTAACATATATTAGAGCAAGAAAAATAGAATAGGATAAGGAAAATATCCAGACCCATGGATTACACTGTACAAAAACAACAAGATGCAGAGTTGAATATAAAATGCCATGAAAAAATTTAAGAAAAACTCAATGAACTACACCTAGAAGCATTTTGTAATCCCCAGAGAAAACATTCTCTAAATGCCAGGAAAAATGCCACTTGATCTGCATTTAAAGAATAAGATGAGTTTCTTCCTGCCCATAGGTTCTGAAAAAATTCAAGAAAGAACTTCTCTCCCACTATAGCTTCAGGAGGCATAGTATCTAAAAATAGAACCAAAGCGGGATAAGAAACTTGCTGGGATCCAAAGCACCCATTCCTTAGAAAATGCCAGAACCGATTTAACACAGTTTTCTGAACATTCAACGTAGTCCAACTGTTTGGAAATCTTTTAGAAAATAGTAACATTGTATCCCACATTGATGAATGGCAAGCCGGATCCTTTTCCTGGAAAGCACCAAGTATTGCAGCGGCAACAGTTTTCATATTTCCTTCATTAAATGCATGAGGAATGTTTTTAACATAACTCCTTATCACTGAATATGTAGCTGACCGAATGGCAGAGCTCTTAGAATTTAGAAAGTCTAGAAAATATTTATGGGTGGAGAACAACTTTTCTGCATAAGAAATAGCAGTCGTTCTAGCTTTTGAAGCGTGTTTCGGTTCAGCAGTTATGTTTTCAAAACCAGGTCTTTCAAATTGAAAGCACATCAAAATATCAAGAAGTGTAGCCACTGCCAGCAACGATGAAGAAATCACCTGCAACACAGGGAAAACAGAAACACAAATTCAGGAATGAAGAAAATGACAAAACACCATTCAGAAACCAGAAACCAGCAATTATTCACATTCATTAACATAATCAGAATAACATGCAAAGGTCTATGAATAAGAAAGGATTGTCCCATATTTTACATTTGAACACTTGATAGATTGTTCAAACCCCTCAACCCCCCCCCCCCCCCCCCAAACCAAAAAAAAAAAATGCACGCAGGGGAAGGTCCCTGTTGCAAAAAAAAAAAAAATTTCATGCGAATTAAAACATGCTAAAAGGGTGTTTAGCTAGGAGATTTTAGTAATGGAGTCTGCAAATTAAATCCTGCCTGCAATATGGTCCGCTATATTGCTCATCAATTCTCACACCCCATGAACAAGTATTTTTATTGATGGAACCAATTACAAAATCAAAGTTGTCCTTCACTAGGCTCTCTCTCCTACTGATATGAAATGGAGTGGGGAGTGGGTCACGTGGAGTGGCAAGTACACATATAATCACTAAGACTTTCGATGTGAAGGGTGAAAATCGATGCAGTCTAGAGCGAGTGAGTGAGAGAGTGAGCGAGAGAGAGAGAGAGAGAGAAGTACAAGTTTGAAACGAATAGTATACAAACCATACACTATTGTGTGCACGAGTATCAATGACCGTAATGGTCTTTACTTTAGGACTGTAAGCTTTAATTCTTAATCGAGGAATCACATGAGCAAAAATCTTACCTGCTGGAATTTGACCCATTCCATTTTGCAGGTCCTACATATACACTCCTTAATGCCAAAAGAGGTAGATATAATTAAATGGCTATAAGCCAACTCTTGTGGACGTTTCGAAGAATAATTCTACTTATCTAGTAAAAAAAATTGATGGCTTTCACCTCTCATGCACAGCGCCAAGTACAGGATGTGATGTATCATGTAAAAGAAATGTGAGACACTCTATTTATAGTAATCGGTGCAGGTGATTAGCTTAAAGGGAATAGTTCCAGGTTTATCGTGGCATCGCAAGACAAACTTTGATACCTCCTCAACTTTAGCCACCAAGCCACGTAACCTTTAGACGGATCATGATGCAGCTCATGAGCCACACCATGATCGTATACCGAGCTTATAGAGCTCCTCATAGTCTGGCCCTAGCTCCGAGTAGTCATTGAGTGACAAGATGTATGCCGAATGAGCAAGCATACCATCAGAGATGAGAAAATGTGAGATATGTGTGGAGCCCGAGCTACGATCAACTCAGGGAGATATTTAGATTGGCTTGGCTCAACTCCCAAAGAGAAGTTAATCTCAATATAACCTCAAAAGTACTTGTATAGGTCCAGAGCTAAGGCATGATATACGTCAGTTCAAGTGAGGGACCAATATTATCACCTCATTGATAGGACTTGTGTCACCGTATGATTGGCCCACAACATCCACTTCTCCTACCGGAATTATCTCCGTCTTGCTAATGTTTATTTCAACCTAGACACTGCTTCAAAACACAACATGAGACATCTAAGTATGCGGAGTTGATCTTCCATCGCATCAAAAAATACAATGATATCGTCTGCGAATAAAAGATGTGATATTTCCGCCCTTCTACCCTCATCACCCTGTATCAGAAAACCCTTGATCAATCCTCCATGCCTGGCTCTATCCATCATCTTACTAAGGGCCTCCATAACAATCACAAATAAGAACAGTGATAGTGGATCCACTTGAGCAATGCAAGGAAAGAGGCCCCTCAATTCAACTAATGCTTATCTCAGCATTTTCTGGCTGACTAGATAAATATCTAATCTATGTAATATTAGTTATCAAACAAAACAAGTAACAATTATGCTAGATAAATACTCATCTAAATGCAATGACAAGTTTGTTGTCTCTTTGTGGACATCTTGTAAATTCTCACACAAACAGAAATTAACACATTTGTTAATTTAAAAGGTGAATGTGTGTGTGCGTTGGCATGTATAAATACATACATATATATATAGAGGCACACACACACACACACACATATATATATGAGAAAGATACCCTGGCGCATACCTGCTGGTGCATATCTTCCATTTCATCTACAGCAGCTGCTTTATCAGACATACTCTCCGGTGTGAGCTTTAGATTTTCTTCCAAATGCATAAATATCTCAGTTGTAGATAAAATTAAGGCATCTAGTCTCTTCTCCTGTGCTGGAAAGGCTGCCTGTTATTCAAAATTGAACAATAAGATCAACCACAGTGAACCCAGCTTTGCCCATTCAATTGCTTGGTACATTATATGAAGCATGGACAAGTAACATGGAACGTTTACTTGACAAGAAAATCAAATTTGCTGACAAGAATGATATAACATATATTTGAAACAGTATATGCTAAAAAAAATTGTACCTTGAAAAGAAGGGGGGGAAAAGAAGAAATTCTTATAAAAAGATGAAAACATAAATTCATGTACATGTTGGCAAAGTTGCAATACACTTAAAACATCCTCAAATGCAGAACAAAGTGGAAAAATGATCAACATACTACAACAATGTCAAAACTGGATGTTATCCGCGAGAAAGCTTTTTAAAATTTTAACAAAATTGAAAATTTTAAAAATCATAATCAAATTAAAAATAAGATAAAAGATAAGTTACATCAATTTTTCTTTTTTCTTTTTGATAAGTAAAAGATAAGCTACATCATTGTGGAGCTAAATCAGTCATGATAATATATATAGATAACTTCCAACAAATAATAACCCCTCATCAATGTCTATACCTATCCCCAAGACAAATGAACAAGGCTTTTTTTTATCAGTAACGAAGGCTTATTTGTATATATGCATATATGTATATGTGTGAATATATATATATATATATATATATATTTGAATGTTTGCATAAAAAGAGCTCAGTTCTAGATAAGGGAACATTAGCATGCTTTCAACAAAGCATTCAGTAATTTTCTTTGCCCGTTTACATCTAACCTGCAATGTAGTTGAAAAGATCAGAGGAGATGGTTTTGGAACATGTTTATAATTATTTCAATCTAATCTGGAGCTGCATTTTGGGCCAAGACTTCTCAACCCAGCTTGAGCTAAAAGCCCAATCAGTACGGTTCAGAAAACAACTGAAGTAAAGCTTCATCCAACCACAGGCCTGAAGCACAAGTCTACAAGATTTATTTTACTAAATTTTACAAATCCATGTAAACAAAACAATTTTTTTATAGATAAACACCTAAAAATGTCTAAAGATCAAAGTTAAATGCATATACTCTTATAAAAAGAAATTTGAAATATTTTAATTCTATACTATATGTGGGCCTGTTCGGGCACACAACCCAAATTGGAAATATATCTAGAACGCATTTGAGTCAGGTGACTCAAGATTGGGTTGAGACTGGTCTAAGTTCAGATCCAACACATATATGCCAAGCTAGGCCCAGGTATAAAATGCAGTATTAACAATTCTTTTGAGAATTGGCTGGTAGAGCACAAACAAGCAGGCGATCATAAAATGCTAGCACTGGGTTTGATGATGGCCAATAATCCATGGGGTTACTATAAAAAAATAAAAAACCATGCGAGTTTTCTTTAGGCATTGGCAACTCAGAAAATTTGTAAAATGGCTAAAAATGCTATTACCTAGGAGATTCTATTTAAAAGAGAATGTAGAGACAAGGAAAGGTAAGAAAACTTGTTAGGAGTAGTCTTCTCTGTTATACAGTTAGTGAAAACCAAGTTACGGAGAGAATAATAGGTGGGTTTTGTAGACAGAATAATAGGTGGGTTTTGTACAGTTGAGTCAATGGATTTCCTTATATCAGGCAAGGTGAGCCCCCTCCCCCTCCCCCACCCCCACCCAAAAAAAAAACAAAAATTCACCCACAAACACCCCAAAAAAAAAAAAAAGGCTTCAGTCCGAGGCAGGGATGAAGGTGAGTTTCCATGTCAATCTCCTTGCAATTTCTCCAAGCTCAAAGAAAACTTGTCTTGCTGATTTGCATGTGAATGTTACACTAATGCTGCCTACGTAGGAATTAGAAGTGTGGTATGTTTTCTCTTCACTTTTCTCCAATTTCTTAGATTTGAACCTTGCACAAGATATTGAGATTTCCACAGACTACCAGAATCAAAAAACTAGAATAATTTGGGAACTCGATGTTGGGAACTATTTTCACAACAATTAGTATTAGGCCTTCTGGGTTGGTGTGCAAGGTGTTTAAATGATTGAATGTTAGAGCAACTAGAAACTGCATGCAAAGTGTTATTGGAAACAACATGTGCACAAGGAGTCCATTGAATTGTTTGAGAAAGAAACTCAAAACAAAAATAACAGCCATTTTATTGCGGCGGAGAAATTTGATGGATGGAATGACTTTGAACCATAGTTGCTAGGAAACTTATTTTGAAGGAAACGCATTCCCAAAAGCCAATTTTGGATGTTCAGACAAAACTTTCAAGAAATCTTAGGGGGAAATTGCTCCAAAACATTTCAGGAACATTTGCAAAACTCTAGGGACACTCATCGAGTACTTTTTAAGAACTCTTGGAAATGTTGGAAAATTGTAAAGAAACATGATTCTCATAGTTTTTCCTAATTTTTTTTAAAAAATTGAAGATCTTTTTTAATGGTAAAGCATAACTTTTCTTACAAATTTATCTAGTTATTCCATGAGGAGTTTAATTACTAAAAAATATATTTAAAAGAAAAATACATGGGATTTTATTTATGCCGGAGAAATTTGATGGCTGGAATAATTTTGAACTTCAGAAACTAGAAGTTCATGACTTGTTAGTTCAAAATGTTTTGCACAAGGGATTGAAAAGTAAAACAGCGGCCATGATGTATGATTCATAGGAGCTGCTCAACATAAAAGCCCATACTAGTATATTAGTCATATAAAAACTGGATTACCAGTTTCAATTGTACAAAGTAATGTGCAGTTATAATAGAAAAGATAAATAGTGCACTGCTTGGGTGTGAATTACAAAGATATGTTCATTATAACATCAAGGCTTAATTAGTGAGGCGCTCAAGGGAAAAATGATTTGTCTCTAAAAAATTCTAATAGTAAATCAAGTCTGTCCACTAACAAATTTTCTTGTTGATTATGAAATGAGATAGAGCAATTCAAAAGGAGCATGGTAAAGAATCCAAATTGGATAAGGATAAAGAAATTACCGGTTACATAAATCAAGTGGATAAAGGTAAGGGAACTGCTTGTTCCATTAATGAGGTAAATTACTAAATTAAGTTGAAGAATCAACTTTGGGAACATTAAATGTGAAGTGTATCTTTTTTTTTTTTGATAAGTAAGAGTTTATAGTAAAAGCCCAAGAACAAGAAGGGCAAAAGGGCAAAAACTTCCAAAAGCTTTACATTGGCCCTAAAGACCTCAAGAAGTCAACAAAAGAAGTGACATTTACAGGAAAAGCCTCTTTGGCCCAAAAAAAATAATAAAAGCAAAAAGGCATCTTTGAGATAAGGAGTAGAAGGCTCCTGATCTTCAAAGACACGATTGTTCATTTCATTTCAAAGGGACCACAAGAGGCAAATGGGGGTCAGTCTCCAAATTTTCTTCATATCTTTAGGAAGGATGCACCCTTCCCACGCCAATAAGAGGTCTTTGAGGAAGCCTAGCATAACCCATGAGAAGCCAAACAAGGCAAGAACAAAGTTCTAGCAGCTCCAAGGAAATTGATAGTGAATGAGAACGTGATCCACTCTCTCTTCGTCATTCTTTCAGAAATAGCATCTGCTAGCCATAAGAAATCGTCTTTTCTTCATATTGTCCGCGGTTAATATGGCCTTCCAGGAAGCTTCCCAAGCAAATAATGAGGCTTTTTTTTTTGGGGGGGGGGGGGGGGAGCTTTTGAATGTCAAGTGAGTTTCCAAGGAAAGAGAGTCCTTTCACAATCAAACAAACTCTTGTAAAAAGAGCTAACAAAAAATGAAGGCTTCTCCGGCATCCATATCCTCTTATCCTCTCTGCCTTCCACTACCCTGAAATTGTTGATGTGACTAAGAAATGAGTCCACCTCCTCAAGCTCCCAATCAAAAAAGTTTCTTCTAAAGGAAGGAGTCTAGACAAACGTATTCCCAACGCTCTCCATGTACTCACTAACCCAAGCCGATTTGTTTTGAGCCAAACTATATAACATAGGGAATTTCTCCTTCAAAGGCACAGCCCCACTCCAAACATCATCCCAAAATTTCACCCTATCGCCCTTGCCAATAACAAAACTATATCTTTCCTTAAAACACCTCCATTCTCTTCTAATGTAACCCCAAAGACCACAACCCATCCGCCCTTCCACTCCCCCCGAACACTAGCCCCCATTTTCACACCCATACTTGGACACAATGATCGCCTTCCAAAGATCCTTATCACTTTCCCCAAAATTCCATAGCCATTTCCCTAACAGAGCTGAATTGAAGATTCTCAAGTCCTTCACTCCTAAGCCCCCTAGAGACAGAGGCTTCTTGATTTTATCCCACGCCACTAGGTGAATTTTCCTGCAGTCACCCTCGTGGCCCCAAAGAAAGTCCCTTTAAATCTTCTCCAGACTTCTGCTCACTGTCTTCGGAATAAAAAAAAGGAACATGAAATAGGTAAGAAGATTGGCCAAGGTGCTTTTGACAAGAGTGAGCCTAAATCCCTTAGAAAGGAGTTGGCATTTCCAGCCTGACAGCTTGCTATGGAACCTCTCAACCACAGGGTCCCAAACTCCAATGGATCTCGCATGAGCTCCCAACGGAAGACCTAAGTATGTCGAGGGAAAGCAGCCGACTTTGCACCCAAAGTGCTGGCTAAAGCATCCACCCCCTGAATAGCCCCCACTGGCGTAATGCTGCTTTTAGCAAGGTTGATCCGCAGACCTAACACAGTTTCAAAACAAACAAGAATGCATCGGATAAAGCGAAGCTGATGCACTGTGAGGTCGCAAAAGATAATGGTGTCGTCAGCGAATAAAAGATGGGAGACAACAGAACATCCACCCCTTCTTTCCCCCCCTTGAAGCCTTTGATGAGACCAACCTCCTCAGCCCGGCACATGAAACAGCTCAAAGCCTCCATAGCAATCACAAAGAGAAAAGAGGATAAGGGACCCCCCTGTCTTAAACCTCTAGACGAGCGGAAGAAGCTCGCAGGGGAACCATTGATGAGGACCGAGAAAGATACTGTAGATATGAACGACTGGATCCACTTCCTCCACTTGTCCCCAAAAGCCCATCTTTGCCAGCATACCCAACAAGAAGCTCCAGTTAACATGATCAAAAGTTTTCTCAATATCCAACTTGCAAAGCAACCCTTTCCTTTTCTGCTTTATCCTAGAGTCGATGCATTCATTAGCAATGAGAGCCGCATCCAGAATATGTCTACCTTCCACAAATGCGTTTTGACTGGGAGAGATGATACTACCCATAATCTTCTACAATCTTAAGGAGAGGACCTTCGCAATCAATTTGTATACACTGCTAACTAGGTTTATGGGCCGAAAATCCTTAATGCTAGCAGCTCCCTCCTTTTTAGGGATGATGGCAACGAAAGAGGCGTTGAGGCTTCTCTCAAAACCTCCCTCCCTATGGAAGCTCCCAAATACTGCCATCACATCCGCTTTCAAAACAGACCAACATTTTTTAAAAAAAGCCATAGAGAACCCGTCTGGGCCTGGAGCTTTATTCCCATTACACGCCTCTAAGGCTCTTTCCACTTCATCCTCCATGAAGGGAGACTCCAAGTTAGAGGCTTCTTCTCCGTTCAGGCTTTTTAATAAAATATCCTCCACTCCCAGTCTCTAATTGCACGGCTCTGAGTAAAGTCTAGAGAAAAAATCAACAATACCCCTTCTGATGGGCTCCTCCTCAGTGAGAATGTGGTCATCAACAACAATAGAGGAGATTTTGTTCTTCCTATAATGAGCTGAAGCCATTCTATGAAAGAACTTTGTGTTGCGATCACCCTCTTTAAGCCAGACGGCCCGAGATTTCTGCCTCCAAGTGATTTCCTCCATCTTGAGAATCTGCCCAATTTGGCCCTCTCTTTCCACCCTTTTTTCAGTAGAGATGGATCCCATCTGATCTTCCTTGTCCAGCTCCAACAGCTTGTTCAGAATAGACTGCTTTCTTTCCTAAATAAGACCAAATACCTCACGATTCCAAGCTTTGAGGTCCTCTTTAAGAAGTTTCAGCTTTCTGGCAATACAGAAACTTGGAGACCCAGTCACATCATAAGACTCCCACCAATTTCTCACCAGGTCCACAAAACCGTCACTTTCTAGCCACATGTTTTCGAATCTAAAGGGGCTTTTTCCTGCGCTAAAACCCCCACAAGACAACATGATTGGGTGATGATCAAAACAAGGCCGCGGAAAACACTTCTGGGAGATGCCTGGGAAGTTATCCTCTCATTGGTGTGACACCAGGAATCTGTCCAATCTAGACCTACCTGATTGATGACCTCCTCTGGACCAGGTGAATCTCCCTCCCTCCAAAGGCAAGTCCACAAGACTCTTGAGAGTTTATAAACTCGTTGAAATTCCTCATAGCCGAGGTCAACCGCTCACCTCCTACCCTCTCAGCTGGGTTCCTCATAACATTAAAATCCCCCCCAAAGCACCAGGGGATTTGCCAAGAGGGGAGCATAGACTGCAACTCCTCCCAGAAACTACTTCTAGCACCATTAATAACTAGCCCATACACGCCACAAAAGCCCCACACCAGAGAATTGAGAGCCAGACTAAATTTGCAGGAGATAGAGAACTCACCCACTCTGTGCTCTATGCTGGTAACCACTCTGGAGTCCCAGGCCACCAAGATACCTCCTGCAAATCCCTAGGCATTCAAAGCAACCCACTTGATCTACCCGGAGCCCCAAATGGATCAAACAAAACTCGTCGTGATACTTTCCAATTTGGTTTCCTGAAGGCAAATTACAGTTGGCTTCCATTCACGCAATAATCCTTTGATAACTACACGCTTGTCTAGGTCATTTAACCCCTTCACATTCCAAGACAAAATTTTTAAATTCATTAGACAAGGGTATGTTAGAATCTGTCAATGCCTTCTACCAAGGCCTCCGTCGATTTACTGCCCCCATAGTTGACCGTACAGGACAACTCTTTCATAACTATTTTCAACCCTTTTGCTGATTTATCCACCTTGTCTTTCTCCGAGGCATTACTAGAATAGGGTCAAGCATTGCACATTACTATGTCTCTAAATAATGCCATCAATTGATCCTTAAAACCAGAGCATGGTACCCCTAGCAACTTACTGACCTTCCCCAATTTCTTGAGAACCCACCCATCTGATAATCTCTGTTGATGACAGAATAGATCAGTTGGGTACTCCCCTTCATTTTGTGGCAAATCATTTGGATACCCTTCCGGCAGAACAACTGCCAGAGGATTACAATCCTCCGTATTTTCCGCAATTTCCTACTGCTGCAACTCCAAATCCCCCCCTTGTTCGATTGGACAATTTGACATGTCCTGAGCTGTGACCAGCTCTTCTTCTGCTGCAAATGAGCTCCCTGCTACCGTATCAATTTGTAGGACATCCTTGCAAAAACTGCTTTCCAAATACTGTAGGAACTCACCCTCATCCAACATACTGTTGTAGTCTGAGTCTTGCCCCTCTGGAAAATTGTATGATTGTGCAGCCAGAGTCATCTTTGTTTCCTTTTCCTTTGTCTTTCCTTTCGCAAATTCCTTGGCCTCTTCTACTGCTGCTTCAGAAGCAAACTCGCGAGCTCTCCCACATCCACTCCTTCCGTTAACTGTCAATGCCTTCGCTGGGTTTGTGGTTGCCTTTTTATTTTTTGTAAAGGGATGGCACCCCGATCAAGGCTCGGTGAACTGGCGTCTCGAGTTGGGCTCAGTCATAGCAAAATGGGCCGCACCTCTCCAGTCCTTGAAACTTCCGCTGGATTGGGCCCAAATGTTCCTCCCCTTATTCGGTCCCCCCTTTGTTAACCTCCCAGGCCTAAACAAGTGGCCCGAACCACTTTTAAAACCTCCATCCGTTTGAATTAGGCCCAGTCCATTAGGCCCATCACGGAGCGCAGGCTTCGTGACGAACTGTTAAGATCCCCACGATCTCAACGCTTCTGGATGCTTCTTTCCTATGCCAGTCGTCCGATCTTCCATCTTGGAGAATTTGAAATTTGAAGGATGCTTGCGTTGAGAAGCGGTAAACGCCCGATGCTTACCACGTGTCCCTGTCAAGTCAGACTGATTCTGAGAGCTCAAGCGCACCCCCGGTGCGTGGAATCCCTTCATGGTGCCTCTGTCTCCACTCTCTACTGTTGCAACTTCCGGCCGCCGAGAATCAGAGTCGAAACACATCGGGCCGGCTTCCGACCATACCGGAATAGAGAAAGACCATCGTCCACACTTAACAGTGAAGGACGCAGGAACATTCTCTGGGCGACCTCTGACCTGGATTCTTGCCCATCTCAGGTGACGGCGCTCGGCCGTATCCTCATCCACTGTAAGAAATTGGCCACAACGATCCCCCAAAGCTCGAAAAATTTCCATACTCCACAGAAATGCGGGAAGGCCCATAATCCGAATCCACCTCAATCCATTGTCAGCCATCTCCGAGCAACACCCTGACGGGGACCAAGGCTTGAGAGTCACTGCCAGCCCTTCATAGGTCCATAAGCGACTATGGAGAATCCTTCTGGCCTCCTCTTCCGACGGCAGCTCAAATAGGAACCAAGCTCTGTTCAGGTCAAGCACATTCCGGCCAGCTTGTATCCTCCAATTTTTGAGTGCCCATCTCTGTATCTTCGTCTTGTCTAGGACTGGGGTACCTAGATCTCCGATTCTGCCAATTAAGCAGCGGCGGAGATATTGCAGGCGGCTACCACAAGAGTCCAGGTGAACCTCAAAGTCTTCCGGTGCGTTAGCAAGTTTCAATTCCACCAAAATGGGCTCTGAAGGCCATTCACCTATGCTGCATACATCCAGATAAGTCCCCTAATGGATCTTGGGATTTCTTTGCTTAGATAGACCTAACTTCCTGAAGGCCTGAGCATAAAATGACCATCCCCCTTTCGCGAGCTCTTCCGACAAAAATAGAGACCTAATCCCTTGCTGCGATCGTCCTTCCATTCTCATGAAATTTCCTCGATGATTTGAACCTTTCCACAGTATTAAGCTTCTGCATTTTCCATGCACTCCAATGGGAAACACTACTCTTCTGTTGCCTGTTGAAAAAGTCTCTAGAGTGTTGCAAACCCATTCCAGCTCCCAACGTAGCACCCATATCTTCCTTACCACACCTGGTCCTCTTTCGATGATTTGGAAGAGCTCAACCGACCCATCCTCTTCCTTCAAAACCTCAAAGGTTTTGTCTCCGATCTAAGCGAGCATTCCGTCAGTCCGATTCCTGTTTTGGAGTCCCATGATCTTACTTCCATCTTTGGATTACAGTGGGTTAGGGTTGTGTTTTCCACTCAGACATCGCTTGTCGGAGGTCCTTTGAAAACTTTTCAGAAACTCTATATTCTAACATGTCTCTTTCATTCGTGAAGTGTATCTAAAGTTACCAGTTACATAAACCAAGTGGATAAGGGTAAGGAAACTGCTTGTTCCGTTAACAAGGTAAATTAAGTTGAAGATTCAACTTTGGAATCATTTAATTTGAAGTGTATCTTTTGGTGAGAGTCATCTCTCATATCAAAGTTAAACTCTTGATAGCAGAGCAAACCATCACATGCATTCACATAGTTCTTGTTTTACTTCTTAGAAAGGATGCGAAGGCAGTTCTGTGTTCGTGGGAAACAAGTCAAATAGGGAAGTGATTGGTATTGGTTCTATGAACACAAAAATGTTAGATGGGATTATACAAATTCCTGAAAAGGTAAGAAACGTACTAGTTTGGAAGAAAATTTTCTCCAAATTGAACTTGGGAGGTTAAAAGTTCACCTGGTCAAGATGAGGGATATCAAGGTTTCAAGAAGGCTGGAGGACTTCTAGGTAAGAAAAAAAGGTAGGCGGTGCTTGCCAGCAAAGAGTACAATAGAAGAAGAGGGGGGGGAGGAACATGTTATGATAACATAAGAAAGTTTACCTGTAAAGGAAAAAACAATGCTGTGATTTTGCTATTAAAGTAGACTGTAGGGGCTAATGGTCAAAATGACCAACTTTAACTCTCTTTAGCTAAAATATAGTTCTTCATTTTGGTGAGTATAGCTATGGGAAGGCAAATAGATTTTTTCCTAATTAGAAAATATATCGATTATTATGCAAAGACTACAAAATTATTCCTGGTGAAAGCTTAACCTCACAACATAGGTTGATTGTTTTAGACATATATATTACAAAAATACAAAAGAATAAAGAGATTAAAAAACCAAGAATGAAACTGGTAGAATTTAAAACAAGAAACAATAAAGCAATTTAAAAGTAAGATGTTAAAAGAAACACCATGGAACCTAGATGGTCAAACTAATGTAATGTGGAGTGGAATGGCAGCATGCATGAAAAGAATAGCAATAGAGATTCTTGGAGAATCAAAAAGAATAGGACCGCCATGTAAGAAAACTAGGTGGTGGAATGAGGAAGTCCTAAAAAATAGTGAAAGTAAAAAAGGAATATCATAAAACTTGGCAAAAAACTAAAAAAAAAAAAAAAAACAAGTTGAGAAGCATATAAAAATACAAAGAAGGAAGTAAAAGAAGTTGTAAGATATGCTAAACATAGGGCATATGATGATTTTTATATCAAGTTGGGTATAAAAGATGGAAGTGAAGAATATATACAAACTTGCTAAGTTAAGGAATAGGAAAACCAAAGATTTTAATAATATTAAATGCATAAAGAACGAAGATTCAAGAGTCTTGATAAATGATGACGAAATTAAAGACGTATGAAAAGCTATTTTGATATGTTATTGAACAAAAGTAGAAAACTATATGAGCGATAGAGAAAACATATTTTGTCGTAGTATTAGAGCGTCTGAAGTAAAAAAAAATGCATTGAGAAAGATGAAAACTCGTAGGGCTTTAGGACCAGATGGATATTCCTATTGAGATTTGAAAGTGTTTAGAAAAGGTAGCGTGTGTTTTAGCTAACAAATTTATATAATAGAATTATCATAACCAAAAAAATGCCTAATAAGTGGCAGAAAAAGTATTTTAGTAGCTATATATAGAAATAAAGGGAATATCCAAAATTGTACAAATTATCGTGACATTAAATGAATGAGTCAAACTATGAAACTTTGGAAAGAGAGTGATCGAACATCAATTAAGAATTAAGACAACTATATCAGAGAATCAATTCGGGTTTGTGCCAGAAAGATCAAATACTAGAAGCTGTTTATTTATTAAGAAGACTTATGGAGAGGTATAGAGAAAAGAGGAAAGATCTTCATATAGTATTTATCAATTTGGAGAAAGCCTGTGATAGGGTCCCTCAAGATCTAATATGGTGAATTTTAGATAAGAAAATAGTTACAAAACAATACATCGAAACAATAAAAACATGTATGATGGGACTATAACTATCGTAAGGACAACTATTGGAAAAACAAGTGAATTTCCAATCACAGTAGGCCTACATCAAGGATCAGCATTAAGTCCTTTTCTTTATGCGTTAGTAATAGATGAAGTAACTAAACATACACAAGATGAAGTTCCATAGTGTATGCTTTTTGCTGATGATATTGTTATAATAGATAAACTAAAAAAAATGGATAAATGATAAATTAGAGGTATGGAGAGAAGCTCTACGATCAAAAAGATTCAAGATAAATAGGACCAAAACTGAATATATTTAGTGTAACTTCAGTAAAACTAGTAATACAAACGGAGATGAAATGAAAAACAAAAAATCAAGAGTTAATTAAAAAGTGACTGACTTATCAAAAAAAAAAAAATTAAAAAGTGACTGATAAAAAAAAATTAATAAAAAGTGAAAATTTTAGTTATCTAGGTTATCTATTTATCAAGAGGGAGAAATTGATGATTATTGTACTCATAAAATTAAAGCAGCATGAGTTAAGCTAAGAAGTGTGTCTGGTGTATTATGTGATCGATGTATACCTTTAAAATTGTTTGGTAAATTTTATAGAACAGTTCTTAGATCAGTAATGTTGTATGGAATAGAATATTGGGTAGTTAAGAAATAAATGTTAATGAGATGAATATAATGGAAATGAGGATGTTGAGATGGATGTGTGGTAAGACAAGAAAAAATAGAATTAAAAATGAGCCCGATCATGAGATAGTAGAAGTAGCACCTATAGGAGATAAAATGAGATGGAACAAATTAATGTGGTATGGTCATGTACAACGAAGACGAGTAAATATACCAGTAAGGAAAAGCAACATGGTCAATATTGAGAGTCATGCTAGGGGGCGAGGGTGACCACAATTAAGATTAGTAGAGGTAGGGAAAAAAGATATGATAATGTGTAGTCTAAATGAGAAAATGATCCTAAATAAAGAAAAATGAAGAAACATGATTCATGCAGTTGACCCAAATAAGTAGGATAAGGCTTTGTTGAGTTGAGTTGGGCTATGGGAAGGCATAAAATGACTAAAAATGCTATAAGAGAGCTTACCTAGGTGTGGGAAGGAGTATAAAGACAAAAGGAGAGTTAGGAGAAGTGTTGAGAGTGGTCTCTTCTTATCTTATTATTCAATTCGAATCTTGGTGCAAACCAAGTCGTGGATGAAGTATGGACAAATTTTGTAGAGTTGAGTAAAGGGATTGCAGTGTATATCAGAAGGTGAGCTCCCATGCTTTTCCTTGTAATTTCTCTAAGTTGGTATGAAATTTCTCTTGCTACTTTGGACGTGGACATGAGCCTATTTCCAAACATGCTTGTGCTGGTAATGGTTTGTTTTTTCTTTAATTTTCACAAATGTCTTTAGTCTAACAGCTTGCAAAAGATAGCAAGTTGGGGAGGTGGGGCAAGGACTTCTCATGGAAGGGTATTTGGAAGATACAATTGCCTTTGAAAGATCTTTTTTTTGTTTGGACGGCAGCTTGGAGGCGATCTTCACTCTTGATAATTTGGGAAAAAAATGGGAAGTGTGTCCTAACCGGTGTTGTATGTGTAAGAGAGCGGAGGAATCTACAAACCACCCTCTTCTTCATTGCCCCATTGCTAGTGAAGTGTGGTCACTTCTTTCTGTTGTTTTTGGTGTTTGTTGGGTCAGTTAAGGAGCTTTTGGTGTGTTGGCCTTTGGGTTGTAGTTCCCTCGAAGTTTCTTTGGCTTGGAGGGTAGCCCCTCATTGCATTATGCGGTCTTTGTGGCTAGTGGAAATGCAATCGGCGCACATTTGAGGATATTGAGTTACCTGTGCATTGATTGAAGAAGAGAATCTTAGATACTTCTTGTTTTTGGATTAAGGGGAAAGAATGAAGATCCCATTCACTGTGTTCTTTCTTGGATTTCTTGGGAGAGCTTGATTGCATGGAGGGTTGTAGATAGCCTCCCTTTCTTTTGTACATGGGTTGCGCCCCCTTGGCATGCTCGTTTATAATAAATACCTATTACTTATCAACAAAAAAAAGTTTGAAAACTTGATTTCAACACCCAACTCACAACAGTTATATTGTTATGCTGCCTTAGAATAAAGGACAAAATCAAGATTTGGCTTTAGCTCAGGATGATCCAGGGCCAAAAAATGATTAAAGAAATGTTAAAAAGCTTGGGAAGGGTGAAAGCAAGGACATTGGTATGCAATAATTATCAGCTATTAAATGAAATCTGCGTCTGGTGTATTAGTGAGAAACATAATTTTCATCATCTTTTTTAACATAAGAACTCCCAAATCATTGACATCAGATGTCTTGTTCGACTGGCATTTGCAATCAAGGACCTAACAATATTCTTATGCTCATGCATTGATGGAAAACCCTCTGTTATGCATTAAGCAATCATTAAAAAATGTCGTGTGTCCTGGACTGTCCACAACATTGTTAGCTCTTCAATCTATTATTTTGTTGCAGTCTATCTCAAGCAATGTGCAAATTTGAAATGATAGTCTGAAGTGCAGTATGAATCAGCAATTAAAGCTAAGAGAAACAAGACAAAAACCTGCAATGATCGCTTTGCAGCTTGAGAAACTTCAGAAACTGGATCAAACTGAGAAAACCACCACGGCCCCATTAAAGACTTCAGATGCGGAGCTAGATCTCTTCTGGGAAAATAGTAAAAAGAGTTCACAGACAAGATCTCAGGGAATTTGAATAAAAACAAGGTAAAGTTGCATGCTACATATAATCACAAGGGACAATTTGAAAATCTTAGAATCAATAAAAGAAAAGGTTGCATATGCAACTGCAAATATTCATAAATTTTGGAACAAAGAGATTGGTTAATAATAAGAAACAGAGACCTCTGGCTGCACAAATATAAGATCATTCAATCCTTCTGTGAGGATCAGACCATAGTTTCCTATCTGTAATTTTTTTTGCTTATAAGAAATATTCTCTCTCTTGCACTTCAATAAAATACATTTTGCTCCCCATAAAAGTATTAAAAAAATAAAAAATCACATCACGCTAGTTAACAACCTACTTTATTAACAAGCAACAATGCATAGCACTAAAAAACTCAACACTGTGGCATCACGAAGCCACAATCCCTCACCCCAGAAAACAGGATCAATATAATATTTTGGTTTGAACATTTATATACCTTGCTAGTTGCTCCTTATGAAACAAGTAGGGCTTAAACTACTGAATAACTGCAAGTCTATAAATCAAACAGAAACACTTACCTATAAAAATAAAGAAAGCAAACAGAAACATTCATATGATAAATTAAAAAAATAATAATAATAGAAACGCAGATTCACCAAAGGCAAGAATATATACACTTACAAGCATGCCAATACCAGAACTAGTCAAAACCCCTTTTGTTTCGATAGCATCACCCAAAAAAATTAAAAAGCTAAGCAATATTTCTCAAATCACAACCTATGGATTTTTAATTTCTCCACAAAGTAAACCCAAGCTCTCGTATCCTACAACAATTTTTGTGAGTTTTTCTGCCCAAACCCCACCAACAAGATTTTAGGCAATGGCTGTCAAATGAGTGTCCCCCCCCCCCCCCCCTTCTTTTCTCTCTCTCTCTCTCTCTCTCTCTCTAACAACCTCTCCTTCAGCATCAACAACGCCGACCTTGCTAGGTTATTTAATTCGTTGAAAATAGGGAAGTGGTCCAGCTACTTCTGGTTCGCAATAACCATTCGAGTTTTCATTTGCCAGGTAAAAGAAATTAAGTAAAGCCCTCCAGGCATAATAGAGATGCTGACATAATTAACATCTACAAGACCTAATTTTACATGTTTGCCACCTCAATTTTGGATTAAATAAATTAATTTGCTAAGGTAAGAAAAATGAACTATTTCTTGGCTGCATTCTTCATCCGAGGATAGAAGCCCAGTCATCATGCTAAAACATGCTAACAAGCACACCAATCCACAAAAGCAAAAGCAGATATGAATAACTGGCAAACAAAGTAAAATATTCTCCTTCCCTACTTCTATAAATCTTTCAACAGGTCATAGCATTCATAAGGACAAGCAAACAACTATCATAGTTCTAATCTAGAAAAGATAAGCCCGAACCCGACAGCAGTGACAAGATTAGTCATGGTGTCATGAGTAGCTCGCCGAACCTCTCTATTGTAATCCAGCAACAGCCTCTTGTATTCAAATGCCTAAGGAAGACAGAAAAAAATACTTTTAGTCATCAATAATGGAAGTCTACCACATCAAAGAACAAGTCTTAACTCGGTATAAGGCATAACAACTTGGCTATTATATGAAATCCATTGCATACCTATCATGTTTCTAGGCAAAAATGATGAAAATTGAGTGTTAAAAATCCAATAATAGCAGAACCGTTTCTTCTATTTTAGGAAAGAAGAATAATATAAATGAAGAGACTGTTATTCATAAACAACACCATGCATCCTGGACATTTATTTGGGGATACATAGTGCTAATTTTATATTTGGACCGCCTAATGTCATATTGCTACATGCCCAACAAGGGTCAAGGATTGAAAGGGATCCCACTATAAACCCCATCAAGCTTTATTTGATTATAAAATGTGCGCCCTGCTAACCCAAGTGCTTCTCTAGCTAGCAGAATTCAACCATAGAAATTGAAGCACAACAGTGCATAGATTAGAGAATCCCGCACTTGGGAATCATATGCAAGTTAGGTGGGGCCCCTAATGCAGTGGGACCTCATTCGAACCTGTGGTTCACACATCAAGATAAAATCAAGTGGGCCAACAAAAGAAATTGTGATACTTTTCACATTTTTCCTTCATAAATAGTACCCTTTTTCCAATTCCAATGAAGCACTCATAGTCCATCAACCCTATTAGATATAACAGCAGCTACCATGGTCTATTATGCATGCAAGCCATGGTAAGACGTCATGCCAATGAATCTAAAAACCATAGTTACCAAAACTGGAATGGTTGTCAACCCATTTAGATGGCTGATTCACAGGACAATTGGTTCAACCACAGTTTGACATGGTTAACCTAGTCTAGATTGAAAATATAAAAATATTCTTAAACAAAGTCGCAAGTAGGTTCCAGTGTGTAGTTGACATTCGAAACATTAATAAGCAATCCATATTCCAATTCTATGGCATCACACAAACAGGCCAAGGGTCTGGTTCACCAGTTCCCTGATTCAACTAGCTAGTCCAATCTTTTTTTAAAAAAAGTAAGCATAATCCACTATAAGCGTCAAAACGGGGCCTGCAACACTGTGAAAGCTATTTTTAGCATGACATCAAGGACAACAGCCAAGAAAAATTGATCCCTTGGGTTCCTCCTAACACCCAAAAAAATATCCGCTCATCATCAAAAGCTCCTCACCGATTGCTCAAAATGTTATTCAACCAATAAATACACTTTGTGGGTCCTCCTAGAGTTAACAATTGGACTTCACAACACATAGTCCCTCAGAGGGTAAAAATTATGCACCCAGGCCAATAGAGCATTTTTCAGATTCTATATCATATACTGACAAAACAGCTTGGACATTATCTCTATCTCCACACACAGGCAATTCAGTTTCCCCGCTTTTTCTCTATATGCAGCAGTGAAACCATTACTTGTAAGGAACCTAAAAGATTGTTGTTCCTAGAACTGAAATGTTGCTCTTTGGCCTAATTTCGAAAAAACAATTTAGTGTCAAGAATCCAAATTCCGTTAGAAGATCATTTCTAATATATATTAAGTGCTGCATCAGGGATTTCTTCTTTTCCTATCTATTTCTCTAGTATGTTAATTTCAATGCTTTGTCTCAAGCCTTAAGTTGTAAGGAATCAAAGATCCAACGACTAAAATTGCTTAAAAATTACCAAATATTACATAAAAATTTTAATATTCAATCGTTTTCAATTACCATAAACAATTCCTTTTCCATACACCAGCTTCCCTTGACCCATATAACTTCCAACTTCAGCATCCTTACTATGACCACTTCAATAAATAAATAGGTATACTGATCATTAGGGATGGCAATAAACCTGATTAAATGGGTAACAATCCCCTACTAGGACTAGATTGGGAAGGGGAACGGACAAGTATGGGCACAGGTACCAAAACCTGCAGCCTGTTCAAGGCAAGGTTGCCTAAGGGGTCAACACCATCACCCAAACAAAAAAAGAATGTACTATGGATACAAGTGTGTGCAGTATAGATGCTCTTTTGTCCCACATGTAAACTGTTATAGCCATGCATTGGGCTCCATTGGTTAGATTTTGAGTAATTTTGCACTGCTTGAGTGCACCTTGTGCAAGTTTCAAAATTCAAAATTATTAAGTTAGTATCCAACAAGTGACACATCCCGACTCACGTGGAAGTCTTGTCTTTCCCAACCCACCCCATATTGGGTTTGGGCTAGCTTTTGGGGGTTAAATCTCTCTCCCAAGTTGAGGTTGGGTGAGGGTGCCTCATCCCAATCCCACCTCGTTGCCATGCCTACTATATTGATCATATTTGAGAAGCACCAGATGCTTAAAATAGGCCATCCCAAGTATAGGTATTCCTTCATTTAACTTAAAAGGAATAGTAAGAGTGTGAAATACAACATGCATCTATTGATCCTTTAAGTTAAGAGGAAATAAGCATACCCATTGTGGAATTATTGGTAATACTTCTTTTCCAGATTTTTGCTTGAGCAACATAGACAAAGATGACAGAGCTTTAAGCTGCAAAAGAAGAAATGACCTTTTAAACTTAGTAAGAAGATAACAAATGCAAATTATTATTGTTGACATTATTATTATTATCATAAGTAACAATTGCAAGTTAAATATGATTGAATAATAAGACGACAAGTTCCAACACCTAAAAACATATAGATGAATATACAAAGGAAACCAGTCAAGAGTATTTTAAGGAACAATATAAAAAAGCAGAAGCACTTGTCAAAAATAAATAAAAAACAAGCAGAAGTGCAACAATCAAGAATATGAGTTGAATTTGAATGCATAAGTAGAAGAAGTAATTCTTGAATCAGAAGTTACTAATTAAAGTGATTAGAACTAGTTCCACCAGTCCATCATATCCACATCTTCAAAATATGATCATGTCACAATAAATCAGCTTATGCATGTTCCAGACAAGTTGCAAGTTACACCAGAGCGCATGTAATTGTTTCCAACAATCACAACCTTATGGCATGCTAGACATGAACAGAATTGTATCCTCTACAATAATTGTACCCTGAAATTGCTTTTGTGCATTGCACTTTATCCAAAAAAAACTATCCTTTGTCTAACGAAAATTCTTATCGAGCCTCACGCACAATAACTGAAATGCGACCAATCGTAGGAAGTGCAAACTCCCCTACTAGCTATTGTAGAGGTACTAAGGATATGAACCCTATATGGCAGCCAGCGACTTGAAATTTCCACAGAATCTTTTGGAAAGGAAAGCTTGCATTTTTTTTTTTGATAGGTAAAGATAAAATGTATTAACATACCGCCTCAAGGGGGCAAACCCATATATACAAAAGGGAATCCGTTACCAAATTAGAAGTGGATTTCCCCCAAAAAATCAACAAGAGAACCTACCATGGTAGGGTATTCCTTTTTAAACCAAAAAACATACAATTTTATAAAGTTATCTTTAAATCTGTATAGGAGTGTTTCCACTCCCTCAAATATCCTTGCATATATAATGCCCTGAACACGAATCCCCCACATGAAAAGGGTCATTGCATCTACAATTTAATTTCCCTACATTCGTAGACGGTTGTTTTTATGAATGTAATTTGGATAATTAATCCTTTAGCTTAAACTTAATAAAATATATATTTAGCCTAAATTTAAAAAATATTTATTTGTTTTAAAAATTACACTCATGAAAAGCTAAATACTACAAGACAACAATGAAATTACATTGCATGCACTGGGAAGGGTCCTAACCCCAAAGGGCCCAAACCATCAATCATAAAAACCAGAGTCCTGCATAATGACCCTCCAAATCATGATCTCAGGATTAGGCAATTACAATATCAGGGTTTGAAAATGCATTTGGACCTCCAAGGATTACACGAGATTTACTCACAACTCCTAAAACCAAACTATACACATACATCAAAGGGCACTGTGAGCAAGTTAACAGGTTTAGAATCTTTAGACGTTTAGTTATTAGACCAAATATCAAACAATCCTCAACTACCCTTTTTACAAAAGCGTACGACTGAGTAAGCAATCAACATGCATAGTGCTTCAATCAACGTTATAGACTCCTCATTTATCTTCCCGTGAGGGTTATTGAATGACACCCAGACACTGTGTCCTCCCCACATTTCATCAAAGCTGTACTTAAAAGCAAGCCAACTCAAAGAGGTAAGCAAAGCTTATACTGGTGGGGTACATCCCAAATACATACTGAGCCGAAAAATACCAGAGATAGTCTTTTCCAAAATTCTTAGCTAACACCTCTTGATTAGGCATTTTCTCCCATTGAATGTTTCTTCTCCCATCAGCTATCGAACATTGAGTAAACAATTACATGAACTAGCAAAAAGAAAATGGAATATTTACTTGAAACTGATGTTTTTTAAAAAATGGACCATTCGAACATAACAATGGTCTTGATACCTATGCATCCCAAAATTCTTAGTTAACCCCTCTTGATTACGCCCTTTTTCCCCTTAACTGTTTCTTCTTTTATCAGCTACTGCATATTGAAAAGAACAATTACACTAGCCAACAAAAGAAAATTAGAATAATTACTTGAAATCAATGTTTTTAAAACTGAACTATACATTGAACTGGAAAAGAAAGAGGGTTACGGGTCACTAGTTCAACCTTCAGCACAGCCGTGAATGAATTATGGTGTCATAAATATAAGAATTATTAGAAAAAGGGGTTTTCATGATTTAACTCTTTGTGTGTATGTGCGTATTCATTGTTTATGTTAAACACAAAAGTATCCTCAAAATTACAAACTTAACACCATCCACTCCCTTTAATTACTGAAATAATAATATACCTATCTATCTAAAGCTAAACACTTTCTTCCAAGAATAATATATATGTAATGTCACCCAGAAGAAAATAGTGATTATATATGAGTAAAACACATCAAGGATTAGCAAAACAGTATATATATATATATATATAGAGAGAGAGAGAGAGAGAGAGATTTAGTTTGACTGATCTTATAATGGTTGTTGTGAAGACAAGAAGGGGGGATGGGAAGAGGCTCGGTAGTGGTCGGTGGTTGAAAGTGAAAGATCCCTGGACTTTGTTGAGGGATATTGGGGAGTCTTATGGGATGGAGCTTTGGAAGAGTATTAGGAAAGGTTGGGAGAGTTTTGTTACTCATTTGGTGTTTGTCATTGGAAATGGAGAGAGAATCAAGTTTTGGCATGTCAGATGGTGCAGAGGCAATATTTTGAAGGGAAGTTTTTCAGAACTTTTTGGATTTTGGAAAACAATTAGGCTTCAGTAGCTGATTTCATGGCTAGGGATCACAACGGTATGGTGTGGAACCCTCAATTTAGAAGGAACTTTTAGGATTGGGAGGTTGACATGGTGATGAGATGAGGTTAATGGAGCAGCTGAGCTCATGTACAAGCGGAAGGGATTTCTCATTTCGTAAGTACTACGAGGTGTTATGAGGGGTCGGACGTGGAGCTTTCCCAATTCAAACTTCGAAGTGTTGGAAATCAAAGGTGCCTCTAAAGATTTTTTTTTTTTTCTTGGATTGCTTCCCAAGAGGCTATTCTAACGTCGGATAATTTGAAGAGGAGAGGTTTCCAAATGACTAATTGGTGTTTTATGTGCAAGCATAGGAATATGTTAATTACCTCTTCTTGCATTGCTCTACAACAAGGGCTTTGTGGTATTTGCTCTTTTCCTTATCTGGGATATCATGGGTGATGTCATGTTCTGTGCTTGAGGTGCTCAAGGGTGGAGGGGAGGCTGCAAGCATAGAAGAGGCAGGGACGTATGAGCTACTACATCTCTTTGCCTTCTCAAGTGCGAGTGGAAGGAAAGGAATGGGAGGACTTTTAAAGGAAAAGAGAAGCCTATGCCTGAGCTTAAGGGGATGTTAATATTACTACTATTTTTTAGATACAGCAGCACTTTTGTACATCAACTCATTTTTTATAGATTTTTTGGAAGATATGAAACTGATGTAATGATGTATTGAAGGTTTAGACTATACTTTCTGTATACATGGTGTGTTCCCTTTTTTGGCACTTTTTTAAATGAAACTATATTTGTCAAAAAAAGAAGGATAAGTTTGCCAAACTTGGTAACAGTTTGAGCGAATCATCAGTCCAACAGACAGTTAGCTATTTTCATAAAAACAAAGCAATTGTCCATCTAGAATGGTTTTAGGGAGTTCTACAACCCAGTGTTGACAAAACAAACAATCTGACTGCCCTATCTGATTTGGTTTTTAAAACATTGCTTTAAATAAGACCTTAATAAATAGTAAGATTTCAACCAAAAGGATGCTTTTAACTCTAACAACTTCTGAACATTTTTGTACAAGTTGTGATGAAATATTTTCTAAAATTCAACAAAGCGACCTCCTCAAGTGGCTTTCTAATACAGATTTACTTATCAAAAAATCTATGTAATGGTCCCACCAAGATTCAACATGTTGAATAAGTGTGAGGCCGCATAGCTTAATGCCGTTGTGGCAAGTTGCTGCCTTGCTGGTACTTTAAGAGGAGCTCACAATATTAAGTTAACATGCATCTCAAATGCTACTTTACTTTGTTGTATGTGAAGCAATGACTCCAAAGCCAAGCACAATGACCCTGCAACTTACCACCTACTCTTTGGATTGCCGGTCCAGGCCATCAATAAGTCAGCTCACCTCAACCATCTCCCTTTCAAATCTTTGATGATTGTGACCAATATGCAGAAGACTCCCGATTGAGGATATATAGTATATAACAGAGCCTATTGGAATTAGGAAATTTATTCTTAGCCTTTATTTACGTTTCTATTTTAGGTCATGTTGACCATCTATTATTCTCTCTTTATTTTCTTTATTTCCTTTCCGTATTTAGTTAGGAATGTATTGTGTGTATATATATGAGGTTGAAGTAATTAGAAAATATAACTTTTTCCAAATCTCTTTTTGGTATTAGAGCCAAAGAAAGCTCTCTTTATGTCTCCCCTCAATCTCGCCTATCCACCCCCCATCACCTAGCCACTGCCGCACCACACCTAGCCCCTGCCGCACCACTCGTGACCTCCCAGGACCCTCCTGGTCCTTCACACAGCCTCGGTGCTGCACCTGTTGGCCTCCTTGGCCCATCTGTGATGTGTTAGAGCCTCTTCGTGCTCCTCTTCTGTTGTCTGGATAGCCGAGTGTCCGGCTGCCCGTGTCTTGTAAGCTGTTTGTCGTCCAGCTGTGGTTCTTTTGTTGCTGATTCATTATCCAACTTTGTTTCTCGTCCGTTCGTTCCAGTTTTTTGGACTTGTCTCATGGCTGATTTAGGTAAGGATGTTGTTCTTGCTGATCGTCCGGCTCCTATGGTTGCTCATCCGGATCTCTCTCTTGCCCAGCATACACCGGTTCAATGCGTCACGAGCGTGTTATTAAATGAAAAAAACTTTCATGCTTGGTCTCGCTCTTTCTGCCTCTTTCTTGGTAGAAAACGCAAGACCGGGTGGATTCTTGGAAAGATGCCGAAGCTGTATGAATCTGACCCCACGTTTGAACAATGGGATATGGACAACTGTATCATTTTGGGTTGGATGTTCAACTCGATGGAGGAGAGGATCTATAATATGTTCATATATCATGAGACTATCCATGGTCTGCCCTGTCTAAGATGTATGCCCATGCACATTGTGATTCTCGGATTTTTGAGCTTTATCAGGATATATCTCATGCCTCCCAAGCCACCTTGGGCCTATCAGTTGCTAACTTCTTTGGTTATCTCTAGACTAGATGGGAGGAGTTGGCTCAATGTGAGCCCCTTAATGACTTTACTACTGATGGTGATGTTGAGTCCAAACGTTTTGATCGTAGGCATACATACCAGTTTCTGATGGGTTTGAGGCTCTTAGGGCTCAGATTTTGAACACCTCTCCTATGCCTTCTCTTTACGAGGCGCTTGCTACTGTGGATGGCGATGAGCGCCGGCGCCATCTTATTCCTTCGAGAGCGACTTCACAAATTGAGATATCTCCTCTTGTTCCTGATCAGATGGCCTTTGTTGCTTCTTCGGGCTCTCGTCCGACGGGTAACCGTCCATATTGTCAGCACTGCCACAAGCCCGGCCATGTCATTGATCACTGCTTTGATCTCCATCCTGAGTTAAAGCAGGGTTACTCCAAGAACGGGAACCAGGGGAACCGAGACCCAGGAAAATGGGCTCCTCGTACAGGTGCCATTGCAGAGACTACACCCGCTCCAACCATTTCAAATTATAGTCAGCTTCAGGCACAGATCGCTCAACTTCAGTCACACCTTGGCTTAGGTCATGCTCCTCCAGGGACTACCTCATCTGCCAATCCACGGCTACACTTGCTACAAGTATCCCTACTGCTCTTCGTGTTAAGTCAGGCCATCCCACTTGGATTTTGGATTCCGAAGCTAATAATCACATGACTGGTGAGTTATCCATTTTGTCTTCTCCAATTACCCCTGTTGTTCAGTCTGTCCGTATTGCAGATGGGTCATCTATCCTGATCAGCAGTCAGGGTGATGCAGTCCCGTCTTCAAACATCACTCTTCCTTTTATTTTTTATGTCCCTAATTTTGCTTATAATCTTCTCTATGTCAGTTTACTTGCAAAAAATCTTAATTGTGTTGTGATTTTCCTACCCGATCGTTGTCTCTTGCAGGACCTGACTTCGAATAAGATTTTTTGCAAGGGCTATGAGCGCGATGGACTCTATTACTTTGGAGACCCTCCGTCATCCAAAGTGTTAACATCCAGTTTTCAGGCGTCTGTTTTGCCTATGTTTGCTCCTTCTGTTTTTTCTCTTAAAACTTTAGATTTGTGGCATGCCCGTTTAGGACATGCAAACTTTCAATATTATGTTTGCTTTTTCCGCCTTTGAATAAAGCATGCAAGAATTTTAAATTTAAATGTGTGGTTTGTGAATTGTCAAAATATACTCGCACTACTTATATTCCTCGCATGCATCGTGCACCGCGTGCCTTTGATCTTATTCATTTTGATATATGGGGTCCCTTTCCAGTTGTTGCTTTATCTCAGCACCGCTACTATGTCACTTTCATAGATGATTATACTCGTTGTACTTGGGTTTATCTTATGAAGAAAAAATTTTGAAGTGTTTTCACACTTTACTATTTTTTTACAAATGATCAAAGCCCAATACAATACTGTTGTTCGGAATATTAGGATACCTCTCATGAGTTTAGGTGTGAGCTTAACAAAAGGGGTATCCTCTAGCAACTTACCTGTCCTTAAACTCCTGAGTAGAATGGTGTAGCGGAACGTAAGAACCGTCACATCATGTCTGTTGTTCGGTGTCTTTTGTGTGGAATGGGGGTACCCAAATATTTCTGGCATATGGCTGTTCTCACAGCCACTTTACCTTATAAATCGTACTCTTAGTCGGATACTACAAGGTAAGGCCCCCCCTACATATCCTTCAACGTGATAGCACACTTTTTCCTATTACACCTCGTGTCTTCGAGTGTACATGTTTTGTTTAAAGCCGTAGCCCTTCCCGCACTAAACTTGATGATAAGGCCATTCAGTGTATCTTCTTAGGGTATTCTAGCATGTCTAAGAGATATCGTTGTTATGATCCGGTTACTGGTCATATCTATCACTCATTGGATGTTACTTTTTTGGAAACTGTTCCTTTCTTTTCAAATACTCCTTCCTTGTCGGGACCTGTTGTGGAGATTCCTCCGGAGGACAATCCCTTACTTCCTCATATCCGGCTCCTATTCTTGAGCCTCCTCCGGTGTCCTCTTCTTCACTTCCTAGCAGGTCCCCTCCTCCAATAACCACTACTGATCCCTTCCCTTATGTTCCACGTTGTCTGCCCTCTCTTGTTCCTCGCCGTCTGCACTCTCATGTTCCTCCACCAAACTCTTCTCCGGACTCAGGTACTTCATCTATTTCCTCAGCTTCTAATATCACACCTCCCCGGTATCCTCCCCGTGATCGTCTTTCCCCCATCCGTTTGGGTTTTCCTAGTAGTACTGATCATCATATTGCCAAATTTATCGCTTATCAGGGTCTTTCAAATTCCTATCAATCTTTTCTTGGTCAGGTTGATTCAGTATCCATTTCTCGGTCAGTCTCTGAGGCTCTTCAAAATCCTAAGTAGGTGGCCGCTATGCAAGTAGAAATGGATGCTCTTCTTCAAAATTAGACGTGGGAGCTTGTTAACTTGCCTACTGGTGAGAGAACGGTTGGCTGTAAGTGGGTCTCCAGTGTGAAGTACTTGGCGGATGGCACTGTCGAGAGGTATAAGGCTCGCCTTGTTGCAAAAGGCTTTACTTAGGTTCCAGGTAAGGATTTTGGTGCTACCTTTGCTCCTATGGATAAGTTGACGACAGTCCGTCTTCTTATCTCTCTTGCTGCTTTCTATTCTTGGACTCTTCATCAGTTGGATGTCAAGAATTCCTTCCTTAATGATGACCTTACAGAGGTTATCTACATGGATCTGCCATCGGATTTTCGGTCTGAGGAGGAGTATTCTAAGAAAGTCTGTTGTCTCCGAAAATCCCTCTATGGTCTTAAGCAGTCTCCTCAAGCATGGTTTAGCCGCTTCAGTAATGTTGTTCTGGATATGGGCTTTGATAGGTGTCATTCGAATCATACATGCTTTATTCGACGACATTCAGATTGGTGGTGTATTATCATCTCCGTTTGTGTAGATGATATTATTATTACTGGAGATGATTCACCTGGTATTGCTAAAGCAAAGCGTGATCTCGAAGCGTCTTTTGATATTAAGGAGTTGGGTCCTCTGCTGTACTTTCTTGGTATTGAGGTTGCTCGGTCTCGCCTTGATATATCTCTATCTCAGTGGAAGTACGCTCTTGATCTCCTCCAGGATACGGGTATGCTTGGGTGTAAGCCTGCTTCTACTCCTATGAATCCAAATCATAAGTTGTCAGCAGAATCAGGAGAGTTATTATCAAACCCATCCATTTATCAACGTCTTGTGGGTCGTCTTATCTACTTGACGAACACAAAACCAAATCTCACGTTTGCTGTTAGTGTTGTGAGTCAGTTCATGCACTCACCATGTACCTCTCATATGGATGCAATTTATCATATTCTCTGGTACCTTAAGACCTGTTCTAGTCTTGAACTTTTTTATACGACAGGAGCACAGTCAGATCTCTCATGTTTTATAGATGCTGACCACGCAGGTTCTAAAAGTGATAGGCGCTCTACTTCTGGTATTGGTACTTTTCGTGGTGATCATCTCATATCCTGAAAAAGTAAGAAGCAAGTGGTGGTTTCTCGACCTTCTGCCGAGGCCGAGTACCGTGCTATGGCCCATGGCACTTGTGAGCTTCTATGGTTTCATTCTCTTCTGACTGAGCTAAGTTTCCCCATGTCGAACTCATCTTCTTTGTTTTATGATAATAAGTCCACTTTTATATTATCCTCAAACTCAATACTTCATGAGATAACAAAACACATAAAAGTTGATATTCACTTCATTAGGGAAAAAGTTCGGTCGGGTATTATTACCCCTAGCTTTGTTCCCTCATCTGATCAGATGGCCGATATGTTCACCAAGTCAGTGGGTCCGTCGTTACTACAGTCATCTCTTGTCGAGCTGGGGCTCGTCAATATCTTGGCCTCAGCTTGAGGGGGAGTGTTGAAATTAAGAAATTTATTCTTAACCTTTATTTACGTTTCTATTTTAGGTCATGTTGACCATCTATTATTCTCTATTTATTTTCTTTATTTTCTTATTTAGTTAGGAATGTATTGTATATATATATATGAGGTTAAAGTAATTAGAAAATATAACTTTTCCCAAATCTCTTTTGAGCCCATAAACCATGATATACGAGAAGGCCTCCTGAGGAAATTAATTATGTTCCTTGCCATTAACATCAATGTTATAAGCCGGTGTAATACTTAACCCAACAAACACCCATCTAAGCCCTGACCTAGGAATAAAACTGTTTTCATGATGGCCAAACTTTTACTAAATGCGGCAATAATCAAGAGTTCATTACAAGTAATTGAATGATATTACCTTGGTGGTGGGATCCTTCCTAGCAAGCCTCTTCAAATGTTGCGCCACTTCACCATCAATATCCTGCAACACCAAATTCACTAAAGATCAATGGAAACAATAAAAAATAAGGTGTCATTACACAAAAGTATGATTTTTTCCTCCCCGTATCAACAAGCCTGAGAGTGAATGAACTCTTATGTTTGGCACCACCCAGTCTGTGGGATAGGTCTCAAATTCTTTTATTATACTCTTATATCTTAAAACAATCAATTTTAAAATGGAACAAAACTTCTTCTTAAAATCAAATTCAATGCAATTGAGAACCCAAAAGGAATGCTTTCAAGTTACTTCTCTAAGCTATAAAAGTAAATTCTTCTACAATTTAAATTTTCTTTCATGCGCACCTAAACAGGAAAAAAAATGTAAAATTATATTCTGCCATCTCATAATGAAACAATGAAGCTAACTACAATTTATTTATAAATGAAAGAAAAAAAATTGACTCTAGTGACTGAAAGAAACTCGAGAGAAACAATACCAGAAATTGGACGGTATCTTCGCTTTTGAAAGAAGAATCCAGCCGGGAACTACCGACGTAGCCCCCGAATCCAACGGCAGAAGCACCCGATGGCAAGAGCGAAGCAGCAAGACTACCAAAAATCAAAAATTTCCATGATTCGTTAATATGAATTTCGAAATCTGGACAAAAAATTGTGAGAACGACGATGAAACGGAAATAAATACCTGCTGCTTGAGGGACGTGCCTTGCTTCTGGCCGCTTCTCCTTTCTGTCTCCCCATCTTTCTTTACTAAAAATTATATGATCTTTCTGTCAAACAAATGAAAAACCTGTGATTTCTTTGTTGTGTTTAGGTCTGAAAGTTTCAAAGTTCATTGGTTTTCGCTCCCACAACCGCAGAGCAGAATCCTACTTCGAAGAGTTCTTCCGCCTGGCAGGGGCGAACCCGGGAGCTGTTCGGCGAGAGGTGAGGAGACTATTTTTCAGTAGGCTTCCGATATAATCAATCAATAACACCGCCATTCTACAAATTCTAGGGGTACGTATGTCATTTTACATGAGATGAGTTCCTTCTGCGACTTGAGCTGTGTTTGTGTTTGTTTGTGTTTGTGTTTGTGTTGTGCTTGGATGGGTTCATCATGTTTAACAGGCTTTTTAAAATAAGTTGGTATTTATTTGAATTTTTTGAAGTATTTGTTTAGACATTTTTAAGATTAAAATAAACATTTTGAAAAAGTGATAATAAATAATTTTTTTTTAAAATGTCTCTTTTTTGAACGTACTTTTTTACTGTCCATTCAAACGAACACTTAGTATAGATTCTAATTGCCCTACTTATAATTTATAATTTTCATAATTTTCAAAAGTATTTTATTTTATTTTGTTAAGTTAACACCTTAACAATATGCAATTTTGATTTATTACTCTTTTTTCTCTTTCCTCTTGTTTATGAAATTTAATGACAAAGATGGTTGAGTAAGGGAGGCTCAATTTCCATCTCTTATCCAAAGAATTTTTAATTATAAGTTCTTCTATAACTTTTGTTATCAAAAAAGTTTTTCGTATAAGAAATGCATTCATATATATGTTATATCTAATTTAAATTATAAAAAAAAAAAATCATATTCTTATTATTTCTTATGAATAAATTAATATTAAGTAGAAGAAAGTTAAATTGATTAAATGAATAAGCTATAAAATCTTTAATTATTGAATGATCCAGCTGTACTTCAACTAATAACTGGTAATCAATGAATATATTTTAATGAATCATATGCACAGATTGAAATATTATGCATATTTGTCTCCTTCTATTATATTCTTTTAATTTTCTAGGTTAATTACGATAGAATCCTTTGTATAGAGTCATAGTGAAGGTGAGGATATGTTCATATTTTTT
Source organism: Nyssa sinensis (assembly GCA_008638375.1). NCBI lineage: Eukaryota > Viridiplantae > Streptophyta > Magnoliopsida > Cornales > Nyssaceae > Nyssa > Nyssa sinensis. The sequence goes on from CM018031.1 coordinate 14,352,587, forward strand.
GTAGTTACGAGTTTATCGCTTTAAGCCTTTAATTCATCTCAATCTATCATTTAAGATTTACAATTTGCAAAGTTTGGTACTGAAACTATAGTTTTCAATGATGTATGGTATACACCAAGTGAATCCTCAATAGTTGTGAAATTAAATTCCACACTCTGCCAAAAAAAAGAGAGAATGTTCTTAGGTAAGTTAGGGGTGAAACTACTAAATTAAGTGGATATGAAATGTAAGTAGGTATGTTACTGTATTCTCTTCATCTCAAAACCTAAGATTCATAAAGTTGGAAGCATGGGCGAGGTTCGAAATTTGCTTTACTGGGGATAAATTTTTGTTACATGTTTGGTCATAAATCTAAGAATTGAAAAGGTATAAAGTTTGAATATTGATTGATAATATTTTTTATAAATAAAAAATTATATAAAGTAACTTACAAATTAAACAAAAATCCCAATAAAAAATAAAGGCCCTTCAATTTTTCTTTTAAATATATAAAAGTCGAGAAAAAAGTTCTATCGAAGGGTCAAGTTAAAATTAAAATAGGAGTAAAGTGTGAACAATTTTAAACTGGGGGAAATATAAATTAGGAGGATGTATTTTGAAAAAAAAAATGAAGTGTGTAAAAAAAATCAAATAGAAAAACTCGAGAAGGAAAAAAAAAAGATAAATTATAGGAATATATTTGAATAAATTTTTAAAAAGTATTTAAATTTTTTTAAAAAAGGGGGGGGGGGGGGAGGGGGAATTGCCCCCTAAGCCCATGCTAGCCTCACCAATGGCTACAAGGTTGGACAGTTTTATTGTTTTCATGGACGATGAAATTTCACTGTCTTTTTAATTTCAACTAAGATAATGATATTTATTTGAACACAAAAGACCATCTTAAAAAATATTACAATTCTATGAATTTTGGGCTGATATTTACATAGTGAAATTTGATTTTATTTTATAAATACTAGCTTTTTTGTATGATAGTAAATTTCACTGTGTTTCAAAAAATAATGAAATTTCACTATTTTTTTTTTTAATTTCAACTAAAACAACAACAAAATAACATCTTAAACAAAATTACAAGCCTGTGAAATTTGGGTTTATTATTGTAAATGTTGATCTTTTTTTATATAATAATAAAATCTCACTGCATTTTTAAAGGACAGTGAGATTTCAATAAATTTCAGTCATTGTCTTTAAAAATAGTAAAATTTTATTATCTTAAAAAATAGTAGAATTTCGTTATCCAATAAAAAAAATTTCAAAATTTTATATGTAATATGAATATTGTTTTATAGAACACAATTTTTTAAAGCCTAAATACATAAATATTATTAAAAATAAATTTGTAATTATAAGTTATTGAATTTTAAAAATTGAAAAAGCTTTCTTAAACACGATCCACAAATCATGGAAAATTAGTAATGCAAACTTGTGGAGAGATATTTTATTTACAAAATAATTGAGAAACTTTTAGAGTTATAAAAAATGAGCTTAAACCGAATCCTAATTATTAACTTAATTGACCGAATCCCTCTTATTTTTTATTATCATTATGTAAAAACATGGCATTCAGTTAACATATAAAACTTTTTTGCTGCAAGTACCCTTTTTTTTCTAAAACTTCATACAATTGCACCATTTTCTATTTTTTTTAATCAATATAATAGTGCATTTTGTCATTTTGCCAAAGTATTTGAAAAATAATCATTTTCAATTTTTAATGGAATCAGGTTTTGACGATGTAGAAAATATTTTAAATAATTCTCTGAAATGTTTTTAAAAATTGCTTCATAAAAATGCAATTTTTTTTCTCTCTGTTTTTGGAAACAAAAAGGATTTTTCAAAAACAATATCAACCAGCCCATAATCTTTGTATTCATCTTGGTGCACTTTGGCGTATAAGAGCACTTCGCATGTGTGTTTAAACAAATTGGGATAAGGAGTGCAGACATCATTTATGTATTAACTGCCAGTACTTCAGTTAAATATCCTTGATACACAAGTATAATACGAACTCCAAAGGCATTCTAACCAAAAACTCACAGTTTGGCATTCAACTCAATCATTCTCCAACCCCGCAATGTAAGCACCTAATTGAAGAAAGGGCAGGTTGCAGCGCTTAACAGCCAATGTAAATCATAAGCAAAATATTTTAGCACATTACATACTCTAGGAAACAAGAAGTCTATATTCTCATTAAAGCAAAACAAGAATGTTTTGTGGTGTATATATGACTTAGGAAAAAGAAAATCATCATTCAGAAGGAGGAGACAAAAAGTTTTGTCTTTTAAAATGCCAATAATGCAGCACTGAAAATGACCAAATTCCGCTCCCCAGATAGCCTGGGTGGACCCCCATTTCCTTTTTATCTATGAGAATACAAGAGGAAAGCATTTAAAGCCAAGAAGAACACATGAGAAGCCCCAATAAGAAGAAGTCCCTACCTCAGGCAATATGCTCTGCAAGACTAAGAATCTTGACATACTTTTTCTTCCTTAGCTCACGCTGGTTCCAATTGCTTCACCTTGTTTGTTGACAAGTACCCCAGCATTGTCATCAAACTTGACCTCACTCCCATCGCAACGACCTCGCTGCATGGCAGCACGCACAACACCACCGTAAACAACAGCTCCTTTCTTCACTTTACCACCTGGTTGGGCTTTCTTTACTGATGCAATTATTGTGTCTCCCATTCTTGCACCTTTCTTCCCCTTAAAAGCTTGTATGCACATGACTCGTTTTGCCCAAGTTATCCACCACTTTGAGATTGGTCCTCATCTGTATGAAAGTCCTTTGTTGCTGTAGGAATGCAAAACAAAACAGATTTCAAGAATTGTTTCAAGTCAAATTAGGTCACACCATTAAACTTAATCAGAATCACTTTCATAGCTCTACATCATGTCTCAAGGTTTCTTTGTTATTTTGTATTTTTTTTAAAAAAAAAAGATAGCCCATAATTTAATGACCCAATTTTAGGACAAATTATATAGACACTCCTTGAATCATTTTCACTTAACTACCTTAAACTACAAAAATAAAAAATAAATAAAATAGATAAAGTGAACACCTAATTTTTTAGAATTCAAATTTTGCCCAACAAAGTTAAACAGAAAATAGAAAATTTCATGTCTATCCTTGTTGACATTTTTCATTTTAGAAGGGAAGTCAATTTTTTCGAACTTCAGGCCTTGGGGGGAGGAATTATGAGGGCGGTGAGGGTGTTTTGGGAGAGGGTGAGAATAGAGGTGGGAAATGGGGTTCGGGTGAAATTTTGGAGTGATAAGTGGTGTGGGGAGAGAAGCCTAAGGGAGATTTTTCCTTCTCTCTTTGCAATAGCAAGCGATAGAGATGCATGGGTGAAGGATTGTTACAAGTATGTGGGTGGTAACATGGTTTGCTGTCCTAAGTTTAGGAGGAACTTTTGGGATCGGGAAATGTAGGAGGTACAGAGGTTCTTCCAGCTCATGCAGAACATTCATGTCACGTTGCATAGAGAGGACAAGTTGAGATGGATTCCGAATAAAATTGATTTCTCGGTGGGTCCTTTCTACAAGAGCTTAGAGGAAGGGGAGGGCTTGAGTTTCCTGGGGCTATTATTTGGTTTTCGGGGGCTCCCACAAGAGCTTCTTTTTTTTTTGTGTGGGAGGCTTCTTGGCAAGCTATCTTGACTGTGGACATTTTGCAGAAGAGAGGGTTTCAAATGGTGAATCGGTGCTGCTTATGTAAAGAGAAGGCGAAATCGACCACATATTGCTTCATTGTCCTGTTGCTAAGGATTTTTGGGATTTGATCCTTTCCATTTTTGGGGTCTTTTGTTCAGTTGGTCCATTACAAGGTAGCAAGGGATGCTAGGAGCTTAGTTTCTGCTCTGTTCGGTTGCCTTTGGGGGTGGGGGTGGGGGTGTTTTTGAGTTGGAGGTGGGAAAGTGTGAGGAAGGAATTGAATTACCTCAGCAGTCCTTCAAAGATTAAAGATTATTTTTTGCCGACTCTTTCTTTTAGATTAAAGAAGAATATCCAATATGAATTTAGATAAATCCATGGATTTTTCTAGGAATTTTAGGCATTAATTTTTATAGTCGGTCTCTTTTTTGTAAATTTAGGTTGCCTTGTTTATATTACAATTACTATTTACCGATTAAAAAAAAAAATCATGGGATAATTGGCTGAGCAAAACAACAGTCCATGTGCCAGCAATTGAAAGTCAGACTTAAGATGGAATGATAAAAAGAGCATAGGCTTGGTCAGCATCAGCATCTGTCCTCCTGCTCAATAACAGGCCACACCTTAAGTCCAACATCAGGCCCAAGGCCAACCCAAGCTACCGATTTTTAGCAGCTTTACAAGTAAAGAATCCTGGCTGTCAAATATTGAATTACTTTCCTCGGCGAATTTTTTTGTGGGATACAATCAAGGTTACACTTGGGTAGATTTATGAACAGATTAATGTCATTCTTATTATGAAAAATGGAAAGGGATTTTTCAGCTGGTGCACAAGAGTGCACTTCCGTTTTCCCTTTACTAGTAGGAGGGTGCCCGTTGTTCGTATGCCGCCGCATTTCCCGGTCAATCTATTAACAACAGCATCATCCAATCATTAGAATTGCCAACATGGAAAAAGCTTCACCATTTCAGCCTTTAAAAGCCATTCATCGTTTTATACATGGAATCTTAACACCCTTTACTCTTAGTCTACGAACTGTACTTTTGCCAAATCATAGGAAAATAACCTTCTAAAATTTCTAATAATCTAAAACAACTTCCCACTCACTTCAGAGAACAACAAAATATTCAATAACAATTTTAAAATATGAACAAATATTTCTTGCAAGGATGCCCACCATCAACATTTAGGAAGAATCAGCACCAAAAAGAACACTTAAGGAAAAAAATTGCAGTTGGCCTCAGCAGCTAGTATCAAAATAAGGGCATGAAACTATAGATAATTTTGTTTCTTTTTCCATACATTGAGATTATAGTTGTTTTTTGTGGCTGCACATGGATGCACCCATGCTTCTAACGCAATTTATGTTACTTACCAAAATAAGTGTCATGCATGGTGACAAAAAAATGTTGAAAGATAGAAACAAACATTACATAAAGGAACACGCTTACCTGAGACAAGAAATCACTGCATGTCATCTCATGTGATGTTCTTAGTAAACCAAGAGAATTCTTGTTGAGTCCCCCCAACAAAGAACGGCCAGCTAATTTTGTTTTCCCACATATTGAATTAAACAAAGTCAGTCAAATCAACACATAAACATTTAGAAAACAAGAGAGAGAGAGAGAGAGAGAGAGTAGAAAAAAAAAATCATCAAGGCATAAAAATTTTAAAATTAGATTCCCATTTTCAAATTTTTATTAGTGAGAATCTGGGGTATTAGTCATGAATGCAGTTTGGCTATACTATGGGTCATGCAATGCATAATCCTTTTTTTCTTTTTCTTTTTGGTTGAACAAGTATATCATTCCAGAGCACCCACATACAATGCACAATCTGAATTGTCCAAACCTAGTTTAACCCTGAAAGGTACTAAATTGTGCATCCAAATCACACAAGGTTAACATGGCATCCAAAGGGTCAAAATCAAGTGTGGAAGCCATCACACCTCCATAACAAGTGACCCATTTGTCATTCACCGCATCCAAAAGGGAAAAAACATGAGTAAGCACATGATTACTTGAAAGTGAAACTTTCATGTCATGTGATTTATTCTGACAACTCAACTTAACTCAACAAAGTCTTTATCCCAATTATTTGGGGTCGGTTACATGGATCTTGTTTTGACATTCTTCTCTATTTAAGACCATTCTCTTAGTTAGACCACACATTATCATATCTTTTTTAACTATCTTTATCAAAATTAATTTTGGTCGCCCTTATCACTTAGCATGACCCTCAATATTTACCAAATTGCTTTTCCTTACTAGTGCATTTACTGATCATCGTTGTATATGACCATACTACCTTAATCGGTTTTCTCTCATTTTATCTCCTATAGTTGCTACCCTTACCATTTCACGAATATTTTCATTTTTAATTTTATCTTTTCTTATCCTTGCCACACATTCATCTCAACAATCTCATTTCAACTACACTCATCTTATTAACATGGTATTTCCTAATTACCAAATATTTTGTTCCACACCACACAACTGATCTAATAGTTATTCTATAAAATTTACCTTTTGATTTTAAAGGTATATGTCGATCGCACAATACGTCAGACACAATCCTCCACTTAACCCATGCTACTTTAATTCTATGAGTAACATAATCTCCAGTTTTTCCTCTTCATAAATAAGTGAACTTAGATAAAGAAAATTTACTTTTTATTAACTCTAGATTTTCAATTTTCACTCCTTCCTCATTTATATTACTAGTTTTACTGAAGTTACACTCAAGATATTCAATTTTTGTCCAACTTATTTTTAACCCTTTTAATCCTAGCACCTCTTTCCATACCTCTAATTTATCATTTACCCCTCTTCTAGTTTCATCAATCAAAACAATATCATCAGCAAAAAGCATCCCCCGTGAAACTTCATCATGTATAAGCTTAATCAACTCATCCATTACTAAAGTAAAAAAAAAAGACTAAATGCTGACCCCAATATAGGCCTATTGTGATCGAAAATTCTCTTGTTTCTCCAACAGTTGTCCTTACGATAGTTACTAACCCCATCTTATATATATATAATCTTATATGTATATATATATATAATCTTATATGTATATATATATATATATATATATATTTTAATCATTTTGTAATTCGTTTCTTTTCTAAACCCCAACTATATTAGATGTCAAGGATCTTATCATAAGCTTTCTCCAAATCGATAAATATCATGTTAAGATCTTTTCTCTTTTCTTTATACTTCTCCATGAGTCTTCTTAATAAGTAAATAGTTTTCATTGTTGATCTCCTTGATATAAACCCGAATTGATTCTCCAATACAGTTGTCTCAAGTTTTAATCGGTGTTCGATCACTCTCCTAGAGTTTCATAGTTTGAATCATCAATTTAATGTCATAATAATCTGTACAATTTTGAATATCCCCTTTATTTATATATATGTATATTTTTTTCTCCAATCCTTAAGTATTTTCTTAATTATTATGAACTTATTAAATAAATGTGTTAGTCAAAACATGCCTACCACCCCTAAACACTTCCAAACCTCGATAGGAATACTATCTAATCCTAAACATTTCATAACCTTTAGACATCCCTTTTGTCCTAGCGGTACTGCTGATATAAGGGCCGTCCAGGAGAGCCCTACTCTAGCTTCCTATCCAAGTTTCTTTCGAAAATCCCAAATATAGATGTAGCCATGTTAATCATCACCCGTGCCACCAAAGCAAGCAATGGTCCCGTGGTCCCGTGAACCCTACCTACCCGTCTTGGGCAAGCATGTTGCATAGGGTGCTTTTCATGCCTGCACTTTGGTGAGGGGTGCAACCCAATTTTTGCACTTTTGGTGATGAGGGCAAACACAAAGTTCTTCCAGCCTATCATGTGGCAGAAAGTTTAAATCCAGTTTGGCTGCCCAGTGCCAGTGCACAGAGAGCCACATCATGTGAGTCCACTGCCTATGTCTATTCCCTTTTGTCAGGGAATTTCCACCGTCAACATATAGCAATATAACATTTAAGTATTCCAGAATTGTTCACATGTTAATCCAAAGGAAAAAAAGGAATCCTAATTCCATTGTCACCCAAATAAAGACAATAAATTCATACATAAAATCCATTTGACATTGTGACCTATCATGTCTTACCTAGCATCCCCTTACTAGGTTTGATGTTCTAGGAGAAAAAGAAAAGGAATAATAATTTTGAGGTTCTAAGGTTGTTCCAAACTACATATCGATGAATGTAGATGTCATGTAAAAAGAATGACTTTAAATACACAAATTCGCACATACCCAAGCATACAAAGATGCAAATCTGGCAAGTTCTTGTGTAGGAAAATATTTAAAGAGCAATAGAGTTAATTTTAAGAATAAATTATACTGACCTCTCCTGAGGTAAAACTTAACTATACACGCATCCCTATCTTTTGCAAAATTACACTGACGGTCAGTTGACGGTTTTAACAGTAATAATAAAATTACTAAATTATCCTTATTTATTAAAATATTTTTAAAATTCTCTATGCTCGTTGGCTCATTGAAACTTTACCTTTCAAAACCAAAATCAAAATTTGAGAAGAAGATTCATCATATATAGACGTGCACTTATATATATACACACACTTTCACTAATAGGTTACTCATTAATCAAATCTCTAAATATATATATATATATACAAGACATTAAGAAAATGGGGTGAAAGCCCATTTCATATACAAATCCTTTATTCCTTAAAGAACTTAACCCTCCTGAAACCAAATAAGTATTAATGTTGTTGGAGGTTCGATTTTATGTATATGAATATGGTGGGAGAAGAATTTTCAGAGGGTGAGTTTTAGAATGATTTTTAGGCAGAGAGAGAAAGAGATGCATAAGGAGAGAGAGAGAGAGAGAGAGGAGACAAAATTTAGAGAGGGGGATAGATTTTAGAGAGACTTTCAAGGAGATAATAGGGAGACTTTTATAGATAGACGTACAGAGAGTTTCACTGAGGGAAAATATTATCACGAAGAGTTTAGTGAGGGAAAATACTTTTGCAACAGTCTATTTGCACATTTCAACATAAGACCCCAATTTTGGTTTCTGGGTTCTGAGAACCAATTTCTTCATTTTGTCCTTCAAATGCTTGGTTACCAAAGGAGATTTCTGATAGTGCATGGGTTTTAAAGAAAACTATCTTATCCGTATCTAACTAATCTATATCAGTATCCAATGAATTCATTCCTCTCTCATCACTACAACACATCTCACCGTAAAGCCCTACTTGTATTTGTATGTAACTCATCTCCTCTGTATCTAATGAATTTCTTTGTTAAATCTGATTTTCGTAATTTTTTGGTACATCTTACCCTCCCCAATCACCCAATGCCTTGGGTGATTGCCGTGTAACCAGAAGATTGTAATGGGATTAATGACATCTATAGAGCAAGGAGTTAGTGCACGACCAGAAGCTTGAGCTTGTGGTTTGTATTTGCATGCCATGGTTTGTGATTTTAACAATCAGAAGCTTGTGCGCATGCACACACACGCACACATGCATGCATGTGTGTATATATTACACATATTGATGCTCCGATACGGAAAATACCGGTGATGCAAGGGATTAACAAGGGTAAAGTTGGCATTTAAAAAAATATGTGTGATGGCGTCTGCACAATACATTTGGTCAACTAACGGTTGACTCACGGAAGGGAGGTTTTTTTTACCGACATTAAAACAACGGGAATGTTGGTATAATTTTTCAAACTATAAGAGAAGCGTGTGTAATATCTTACCTCAAGAGAGATCAGCGTAATGTACCCTAATTTTAATTATTGGACAATGGAGAGAATCACATGAAACAAAAATCATTGCCATAGTACTTTTAACTAACTTAAATATGCAAATAAATCACCACTTGAAAACTATAAATTTACATACCATGAAACCATTTAGAAGCAAAAGATGCAGCCATCTTTCCACTAAAGTATTGTGCCAACACAAATAACAACTCATTAATCGTCCCTGCCAATGTGAGATAAATATCAACAAAATCAGTTCTCCAATTCATATCACCCAGGAAAAAAGAAAGACAATAAAACTTCCGGGCATAAATTGTTAAACCAAGAAATCAATCTTCTTTTATGAACCAAAAGAGATTCATAATATATTAACATGCCTCTGAAATCCCTGCATCAAAAAACTCTTGGTAAGAATCTGATTTGGCCTAAAATTAGAAGCCTTGGTGGGAAAAATGATAAGTAGCCACTATGAGATGGATGTGCGGTTAGACGAGACAAGATAAAATAAAAAATGAACAAATTCGTTAAAATGAGAGAAAATCGTTAGAGTGGAATGGAAATGTACAACAAAGGTCATTAAATGCACCAGTAGGAAAGAAGCCACAAAGTTCATATCGAGATCATGCTTGGGCAGGGAGACCAAAATTAATCTTGACAAAAATTATAAAAAAAGATATGTTAATGTGTGGTTTAATTGAGAGAATGGTCTTTAGTATAGCAAAATGGTCAGATATGATTCATATATCAACCCCAAATAAAGAGACAGATAAATTGCGCAACCTGAGCAAACCCAAGAGACAAAAATACTGAGAATGAGATTTTATACAAAAACTGAAAAAGATAGAGATAAGTCGTGCTAAAAATTAATATTCAAAATGATGATCAAACACTTACCAAGCAAAGGAGTCAAAGTGACAGTGAGACTGAGAGAGGTCCCGGTGGCGTGGGTTGTTTCCAATAGCGAGAGAGAGAGAGAGAGTGGCAGACCGTGATGGTGTGAGAGAGAAGAGGGACAATGGCGGTGAGACCGCAGTAAGAGTGATAGAAGCTGAGGCCCCACCGCGCACAGAGAGGAATAAGGCAAAATTGAGCTCCGAGGGAAAGTGGGGTGGATGAAGCCGACGCCTTTTGGGAAGAGGGAATAAGTAGGAAAACGACGCAGTTTAAAATATAACATACGCTATTTAAAATATATAAAGGCATCTCCATTGATTCAAATTTATATCAAATTTAAATTTGAAATAAAATATACAAAATTAACTCTCCAACCTAAAACTCAAACTCAAATCAAATTAATTTTTATTCAAATTCAAAGTCAAATCCAAATTAATGTACTATTGTTCAAAGAACCAGATTTCTAACTATTAATTTTTTCTCCTACCTAGTCTTATCTTCGATGAAAAGTGAAAGGAGACAACAAGGAAAAGAAATAAAAAAATAAAAAAAAAAACAAGAAAAAGAAAGCGACAGTAGTTTTTGGGTATTTTGGAAAGAGTTTACAGTGATTGATCTTCTTCCATTTTCTTTCCTTCTCTTCTTGTTCTTTTTTTTTTCCCTGATTTTCTCTTTGAGCTAGGATTTTTTTGGAATATGAAACACATGATCACACACGCATACACACTTGGCCTTCCATGGCCTCCCCACCGGGAGAGAAAGATGAGAATGAGAGAAGAGAGAGAGAGCATATGACTGAAATGGGGAGGGCTTCTCCTTTTATTTCTTATTTCTTTTTTTTTTTTTTTATAGTTCGTTTGGATAAGTAGGAGGGAAAGGAAAGAAAATGAGAGTATTAGTTATAAAAGAAAGGAAATAAGAGGGAGAAGAGAGAGTAATCTTCCTTTATGTTTGGATAACTAATGAAAGGAAAGAAAATGAAAGACTAATATAATCCTTTCATCTTGTTTGGGAATGATAAAAGAGATAAAGGAAAGGAAAAAATTTTATATTATTTTATTATCATACCCTTTAGATACCTTAGGATAGAGGTGTCATTTTTATTTTGATTTTTATAATTTTAAGGGCAATATTGGTATTATTAAAAATTTATTAAATATTTCTTTCATTTCTCTCCGTTTCCGCCCACTTTTAGAGGGATAACAAAATTGTTGAAATAAGGATTAAGCTTTCACTCCCTCTCTCTTCCTCCCTTTCCCTCCATTTCCTTCCTAATTTTTAAAACAAACATGATATAAGCTCATTTTCTTTCTCCTTCCCTTCCCTTTTCTTCCAATTCCTTCCATCCAAACATAGTGTTAGTCTCCATCACTGGAAGGGAATGAAAATTTGGAGTGAAAGAGGTTTGGAAGGAAAAAGAAGAGGGAAAATAATTTTTGAAGGGAGACGACATAAAGTAATTTTTAGGATAAGGTGAAATTTTTTAAAAAATGATTTGAGTAAAAACTTAAGTGACCATTAGAGACATTAAACTCAAATTCACATTTTATTCAAATTTTAAGTCAAATTTGAGTTTAAACTTGAGTTACCACTAAAAATAACCTAACATATACTAAATTTAAATCATTTTTTGACGACGAAAGTCTCGTCGTTAATACAAAAGCCATTAAACAGTAAAAACAAAACAACTCAAAAGAGAAAGAAATAGAGACAACATAATTTATGGAATTAAATACGGGACTTAGTGTTTAAAAAAAATAATATCTTATTTATTATTTTAAGGTTATTTTAATTTTATTTATTAAATTAAGATTGTTTTAAAAGTGTTTTTTGATTGATCGTTTTTGAGAGATAAAAAGGTCTTTTTAAAAAATATTTTTGAAAATTGTTTTTGTCCAATGAAAATCATCTGTTTTTCTACTTGGTTTGAAAAAAATGCAGACTTCTCTCTTCAAACAACGTCCGTGTCTACAACAATCAACCCAACCAACCTATTCTTCCCACGTGTATACAACAAACCCCCTCTTTATTCCATAAACACCCCTCCCATTGCATAAACAATCATGATGCTAACAAACCCACTTGTCCTGTTCATCCACAATCAATTATTCTGCACCAGAATATCCCTGTATCATCGCATACACAATATTTAAAAAAACCATAGAGTATATACACAATTTAAAAACAATAATACAAACTCATAGTCACAAATCAATAAAAAAAAAAAAAACTTTTATCTTTCATATCCTTTTTTTAAAAAATATCAAATAACTAAAAATAAAATCTTTATAATAAAGTAATTTCCAAACTAAAAAAAAAATGGTTTATCACAAAAAATGATGAAACAATTTCATGACTAGAGTAATTCTCTCACAAACATTAATATTTAATACAAATATTTCTTATTTCCCTTATGGCTTATACATTAATACAAATTGAAGCTGCAACAACTTTGACTTCATTTTCTTATCCAATATGAAACCTGCCACCTATGAAACCCTTGCAAAAGCTCTCTTCACTGAGTTCACTCCCGTCTCAGCAAAGCTTCGACTCCGCTGGACAGGTACTTAACATGGATTTGATCTCATCAACTTATGGTGAGACCTCCCCCGGCCAAATGCAGGGTAAAGCAATTAGTTGATCTCAAGAAACTTTTCTTTGTGGCCATCACTACACCTTATTCACAAATGACAAAGATACCAGCTATAGTGGTACAACTACAAACTCAACTCACTTGCCAAGAAGGAAAAAAAATTAAACTCAAGGAAGGACAAGTTATGCATGAAAACATTTTTTAAAAGAGATGTTTTTCAAAAATAAGTACTAAAATGTTCTTGAGATGGAACAGATTGAAGTAATCTAATGGAATGGAATCAGTTTTGATATATCATACTCATTTATTTATTTCTTGGTAATATATAGGATATAATAATTTTCAACAATAGATACAACCCTGACCCAGAGACCACCTGAGCTATTAGGCCAGGATATCAAACTTTATATTCTAGGTATCATCTTCATCTCCAAGCTTAAGAGCATCCATTTCCTTCCTTGAATTTGGCCATGGCAGCTCTAGGAAGGGAAACACATATCCTGATTCCATCTCTCATTGAAGAATCCAACCTGCAAGGGGGCAAAAAGATACATATATCCACATTCCCAAACATGTTCCATGGAACTGGTATAATATTCACCGGAGACTTCCACCCGCAATCAACTTCTTCCAATAGACCTAACTGTCTCCAATCCGTCAAAACCAATGATGCACCATTGCTTTCATACTTCATATTTAGTTGTCTGACTTGTCTCCAAAAAAGTTAAGTGAGTTGGAAATGTATCCATTGTCAGAAGCAATTTTTTTGCTCTCTTTGATCAGTTTCACAGCTTTAGAGAGTGGCCCCTCATATAGTTCCTTAGCCATCAACACAACATGTGAAGACACAAAAGCATTACCATAATACCCAGCAGGCAAAGGTGGTTTCAATAAGTTTCTTATCCCCACGGGCCACAGCCAAACAGAAATGGGTTTTTCCATCTGGGTTAAGTTTTAAAGCTATAGCCCTGGACCTCCAAACATAGGCACCAAGAACTTCAAGAGTTGTGAAACTCAGATTCTCATTCAAAACTTCATTCTCACTTTCCTTCATCAGAACCATTTTGAGTTTTCTAATAATCTCACAACTTACATTGAAGCATTCACGAAAAAGTTCATTGGTTGGCAAATATGGTGAAGCTGCCAAAGAGGCCTTATCCACAACAAATTGAATAGGATCTTGACTGGGTTTCACTACTAGTCTTTCTCTCTCCCACACAGGTTTCACCGAGGGCTATCTCTTTCCACTAGCTAGCTCAGCCATAGCTCGGAAGAACAGAGCGGCACCAAACCCTTCACAAACAGAGTGTGATAAGCCCCTTCCAATTGTGAAACCTCCACATGAAAATTTTGTCAACTGCAAAACCAGAGGGTGGTAACCACCATCTCCGTCGCAAGGCCAATCAAAGACAAATTGTTCGGCAGTTTCAACATCAATCCCATCTAAATAACGAAGGGAAGATAGCTCGCAATTCGCTGTTGCCTCTAAAAAAGGCACGCCATCTTCATTGCAGTTGATTCGAAGTTTTCCATCACTGTTCCTCTTAAGCTTTCCGGCCAGCGGGTAGTAATAAACCAAAACCTTGGATAGAGCTTCTTCGATCACACAAGCTGGGTCAGAACCATTAGTGGAAATTACACTTGCTTGATAGACGTAAATTGTTTGAGTGATGAGTTCAAGGTTGTGATCATTGTCAATGGTAGAGAGAGAAAGAACACAGGGAGATGTGGGTTTTGAGGGTTTAATGAGAACAACATCCTTCTTCTCGAGAAAGAAAGGGGTAATGTGGTGGTTTGCCATGGAAGATTTGGCGCAGAAGAGTTTAGGAGAGTCTATGGTGAGTTTGAATTGAAGGGTTTCTCACTAATTTATAAGCATTGGGGTCTGTTTGGCGGGAAGTCGTTTGGAAAATGCTATTGCTATTGGGCGCACTAGAAAATGATTATTGCTATTGGGCGCCAACAATATTAGCTGTTGAGCACCTATTGGTCTAATATCTTCAACATAATGATTTTGAACTTTCCTTTGGAACTCGCTGGGGACCCTTATGCTGGTTTTCCAATTTCCACTAGTAAGCTAACTCTCTCTTATTTCTGTTTTTCATTTCCACAGTTGACAATGATAAAGGCGGACCATGTGTAGTGGAAATAAGGGACATTTGCTTTGCACCAAGCCACCAACAGAAGGGAAAAAAAAAACATTCCTATCCAAAATCTTTATAATCTGTTTGGATAAGTTGAAGGAAGAAAAAAAATAAGAAAAGAGTTTTATTTATGAAGATAAGGAGAGAAAAATTTGAATAACTAATGAGAGGAGGGAAGAGAGGAGGAGACGAGAGGTAGTGTAATCCTCCCCACTTATTTTGGAATAATAGAGAAAAGAAAAGAAAGAAAAATAAAAAAATTTATAGTATTAATTTACAACTACACCCTTTTTAAATTAATCATACTAATAATTAATAATATCATAATTTTAAGAATATTATTAGTATTATTAAAAAATTATCTCCTCTCCTTCTATTTGCTGCTGATTTATAGATAGATTACAAAATAATTAAAATAAATATTAAGCTTTTCTTTCGTCCCTTTTCTTCATAATTTTTAAACTAAACACAAAAAAAAAAAATCTCTCATTTTCCCTCACTCTTCTTCCTAATTTTTAAACTAAACAGAAAGTATGCTTCTTCTCTTTCTCTTCTCCTCTCCTTTCTTTTCACTCATTCCATTCAAATGAATTGTTAAGATAAAATTGTACAAAGTCCTTATATTTTGAATGTTATACTGAAGGTACGATATTTTTTTGGGTAAATATAAGGGTATGATATTTCTAAGTAAGGTTTTGATCATATAGCAGGCAATATCCATTATACACAATAGTTTTCCTATATGAAATCGCTTCTTAGAAGAAGTTATTGTAAACTAAGCTTGGTTAAGGTCACTATTGGCACAAGCAAATGTAGCATGAGCTTATGCACAGCTACATGATGGAAGCATGGCGTTTCCCCACTCAAGCATGGCACTGATTAACAACAGAACCAATTTGGAAATTCGTGGGGAAATCAGTAGGGACCATTTTCTTAGTGGATGCTATAAATGGAGTCATTATGCTCGCAGGCCATGACCCCAGTTATAACAGAATAAAGAGAATGCCCTTCTACAATATCAATATATATATATATATATATATAGAGAGAGAGAGAGAGAGAGAGAGAGAGAGAGAGAGAGAGAGAGAGAGAGGCAGTTGAAATAGGAAACCAATAGATATTCTAAATAGTTGAAGATTGATACAGAACAAGCAAGAAGGAAGAAATATCGAGCATAATTCAATCTATGATTAATCAAAGTAAATAGAGAAATGAGATCATGGAACTTCAGTGTAAAAAAAATGTCAACATGCCTACTGAATGAAACAAGAGAACAGGTAAAAAAAATAATGATATTTATGCCCGAGGGAAAGAATTGAATTATCAAACTTGTGACAATTAGAACTTAAGCATATAACTCAGATCTCTCTTAACAGACTCAAGAGGCTTTGAACAAAATCTTAATAGAAGTGGGTTTAGATTTTCCAAACCAACCCTAAGCTGATAATGTAAATCCCGGAGCAATTGCAACAGGGGTGGGGCATTATTGCATAGGACTAAATTATCAAATGAGAAGAATGGAGAGTGATACTGAACACATTCCCACAAAAACCCACCTTTTCCTTATCAGTACTCCCATTTCTAAAATCACAATGCAGGTTTGTTAACATTAATATTTACCACCAAAAAAAGGATTGTTAACATTCAAGCAGTATATATAAAAATAAATATGCATGCACACACATGTATGTAGATTGTAGAGAGAGGGAGGGGGGGAGTGTGCTTGTGTGTGTGTGAGAGAGAGAGAGAGAGGGACATTTCATCTGGTCCTAATATGCAGAGTTTCAACTTTGGATGGAGTTCTCAAATGCCGATCAGTTACAAGTTCAATTCCAAGCATTAAACCTCTTCCCCAATAACTGCAGAAACAAGTAAATACGAATCATACCAGTCAAGAGCCAACTACCAGAGGTTGTGAGACGCTGAATAAAAAAGAATTAAACTGAATAGTTATTTATATTTTCCTCATGTTTACCTTTCTTGTTATTTTCTTCTTTTTTTCAAACAAATCAAGAGAAAAACAAATATGTATAACGCATTAGGATGCTACCATTTAAGTCGGGCTAATATTTCAAAACACCATGTCTCAGAAATACAGGCTCCATCTAGAACTATGTTTTTGAAAGATTTTTTTTCTATGGAAAATATGTATAGCTTGCATTAAGATGCTTCAATATTGCTTCCACGCAGTAACATACTAATTCTGGACAACATTTCATATATAAACAAGACGGAAAGCAAATTCTCATGTAAACAGTTAGAATGCAGTTGAGCAAAAGCTAACAGTAGGGCTATCTCCAGTCATCATCATAACCACCTTCATAATCATAAGCATCGCCATCACCATCATCATCATCATCATCATCACCATAAATCTCATCTTCATATAACGACTGAGAATCTTCAGACAAGTCCTGTTGTATTAAATCTCCATGTTCTAGAGATTTATCACTGGCACTAGCAGTATCAAGTTCTTCTGATTCGTCGTTAGAGGTTATGCTCTCCACTTCCTCCTCATCTTCAGATGTCTCCTCATCCGGATAATCATTCATTGGGTTATCTTCAGCTGATAACCCAAAATTTTAAGCAGATATAAATAAATAAAGGTCTAACGAGAACATCTGGAAATGCTATAAAAGGATGAAACAGGAATATATGGACAGTACCATTAGAATCATCACTTTCAAATTCTGATTCAACTGGGCCATCATAGAAACCATCATCGTCATCAACTTGTACCCTAAACAAGAAAAATGTATCAGTTATAATGACAAGGAAGACATTCAACACAAGTTACCAAACATACACAAGTAAGGAATCCTTACAAAGGAAGTTGGTTTGGTGTGTCCTCAGTTACGCTGACACGCTCCTCCACAGCATAGAAGTCGTATACATAGTCATCCCTGGATGCTGCTTGATAATTAGGAGAACCCATCAAAGAGTGCACAATAATGTGACAGACAATGTTAGACCATCTCCGAAATCAACAAAGGGTGAAAAAATAATCTAAATGTCTGGAATAGTAATGAAACTCCTTAAACGGAGAGTACTCTAATAGGATCACTATTGTCAATAATAAATAAATTAATTAATTAAAATGAAGTAGCCTTTCCCAATCTTTAAAGTTAAAAGCAACTTATAATATCTAGATGAAGACAGAAAGGAATATTAAGAATATCATAAGCTTTAGTTGAGCAAAACAATAAAAAAAAAAAAAGGAAAGAGAGAAAAAAGAGCCTAATACAGAGCAAGACCTCGTTTATACATGTAAGCATGAATATCAGACTCAACCTCTGCAGCAGCGCTTGGAATGAATTCTTTTAATAGAGGCAAATAACTACACATAATCCTGTGATCCTCCAATTCTGTTTCTCTGCATTTAAATCAGAGGAACCGAATCATTTTCAAGGCGACAGTGTGCAATTAAAAGATTATAAAATATGCAAGAATGAAGTTTACTCCTGCTCTTGCACCACATTGGTTGTTTCCTCAACATCAACACGAACAACATCATAGAGGTGACACATTTCATGTACTGTTTCATCATGCATTGCTTCTTTTTTCTCCTTTCTGCTCCTCCATATTTGTTCAAACCGAGCATTTTTTGACAAAAGCTGATGGGAAATAATTAATACAGCAAATAATTTAGTCATCTAATGTAGAAAAAGAAAATGATGAAATAGTTGCATAATTTTGATTCTTCAATATTTCATACACAAAAAATAATCAACTCAGCAAGCCTTATTGCTAACTAACTACATAAGAAATCCTGCTGTCCCTTTAAACAAGGTGGTTTAGTATATAGACCCTCAAGGTGTTTTTTTTTTAATTATTTATTTTTGTTGGTGGGGGGGATAAGTAAGAGCCTCAAGGTGTTTAACCAAGCTCTATTAGAAAAACGACTGTGGAGGTTTGTAATGGAGAAGGAGACTCTTTGGAGGAGGGCTATTTACTTGCAAGCATGGGTGTTCTAGGGGCGGATGGGTTTCACAAGAGGCTCATATACCTTATCGCATTGCTGTGTGGAAGAATATTAGGAATTGTTGGGATGTCTTTGCCTTGTTAATCTCCTTCAAGGTGGGCTCGGATTGCTTTTTGCAGCTTTTTTGGCTTTCTGCGATTGAGGACGCCTTGGTAGCTGATTTTTTTCTCAAGCACTGAAGGTGATGTGATTTAATCCCCAAACATCAGGAGACACTTGCAATATTGGGAGTTTGGGCAAATCTCGTATCTTTTGCCTTCTCTCTACAGGGTGAGTGGAGTGGGAAGGGTGTAGGACACTTCAAGATAGAAAACAATTAGTAGAGGCGTGTTCTCAATGAGGTCCTTTCATGCATCCCTAGCTCGCAATAAAGGGTGGCATTTAAGTCAAAAGCTCCTGGTAACCTTTCAGTTTGGTCTGCAGCACGGGATTCAATTTTCATGAATGATGAGAGGGTTTAATCTGGATAACATATGTCCTATGTGTAAGAGAAAAGAAGAATCTCCAGCACACCTTCTGCCTTGGTGTCCAACAGTGTGGGAGCTTTGTGATTCTCTGTTTGAAATTAAATGGGTCATGTCAGGCCCTAGTCTTCACTTCTGATTCAGTTAGCAAGGGAGATGTAAGAGTAAAAAAAGTGCAACTTTTTTGGTCTTTGGCTACGCATTGAGTTACATCGCATTTGAAGGGAGAAGAATAGAAGGGCTTTTTGAAGGGGAGAAGCATTCTTTTCTTTTTTTGAAACTGTTAATGCTCGAAACCTTATTTTTTTAGAGTACCGAGTCTTGTAAGTTAGATATAGATTCTCTTCTTGATTTTCGGGGTGATTTGGAGATGGGGGGCTAATTGTAAGTTAGTGTATGCTTTATGCACATGGATTTCGTCCCCCATGTGGTGCCTTCTAATGACACTTTACTTAAGAAAATAATATAAAATAATATAAACATATACACACACACACACAACCCACACTAAACAAACTAAATATTGACTAATAAACGCATTTGCATTGTTTGACTATCCAGCAACTAAGATTTATTTTCCAAAACATTGTTCCTGGGACAGTATTATCATTTTTATACTGAGAATATTATATTAAGGTCCAGACAAAAACATCCTAAAGAGGATCGAGTACCAGCATCAGCGTAACAAAGAAGAAGAAACTCTTGTAGGCACAAGGTATTCACAATGGAGAATTAGAACCTTCAATATAGGTACGTGTCAAACGCTGGATTTAAGTAACAGCTGAACAATTGGGCACCGGATATGTATCGGAATTAGTAGGTTCCATAACAGAGTCTGATAACTAATTAATCAAAACAAAGTGCAGGATGAGTTCTCTCTGTTCAAGGGTAATACTATGATATATCACAAAATCTGTTACAATAATACACATTACTGTGACAAAACAAATGAAAGAGAGACACACTTACTTATTTATAGTAGTGTTTTATTAACCCTTAAAAATTTGTGAAAAAAATAATACACAGTGAAACAGGAAAAAATTTCTTTCCAAATTGAACATAATATTTAGCTTATTATATAAGTTTATACATGTTTTTAATGTAGCAACAAATACTTAATAATAAAATTCGATAGCAGGACAACAGCTTAAAAAAAAGACAGCCCAGTGCACGAGGCTCCTGCCTGAAGTGCACTTCATAAGTTTGTTTCCCATCTACTTGACATCGGTTTTAGCATTCGTCTAAAGATCAAAAGCTTTTACGCTGACAATGACTCTAGTATTTGATGTTAAAGAAAAAAGACGGTTTTAAAATTCCATGAATTCCATTACAAATTTGAGTCATTTAAAATTTTTCACATTAGTATTTTGGCGTAGAACAAGTGTGAAGAATAGCCATCATACTAGTTGTGACAGCAAAATTGATACAGGGCAGCATTAAAAGGGCTTTTTCAGGGTTCACAGTAATCAGTTTTATGTGGCTAAAGGTTTGGGAAAAAACGAGTTTTAGGGGCTCAAAAGGCATAAAGTAAAGGGTAGGGCTTTCGAGGGCTGTAAACAGTACCCACAAGTAGTAACTAAGGGCTGGTTATGCTAATTTGGGTGCTAGATTGACTAATTGAAGCAAGCAAGGGGTTGAAGTCATGAAATATGATACTAAGGAGTTAACCAGGTCCCTTTTTCTAAATAAATAAATGTGTATATAAAACAACAAACCAGAGGGGGTGCAATCAAGTACACAAGGTGAATACAAAAGTATCTAATCAGGATCCATCTATATAGCTCAAGCAACCTAGAAAATCAAAAAAAGGGTGTACAGTGTTCGGAAATTGTCCCAGACAACCAAAAATGATATGTATTCAATATCAAAATCTAAATTTTACCAAAAATGAGATGTATTCAATATCAAAATCTAAATTCTACGCACCGGTAATTCTGCGTCTTCAAACATTCTTATGCTCCTCTACCTCCACACCACATAAGACAGAGGGTGTATAGTATCACACACACTCCCTTTTTTTAAGTAGCATCACAGAGTCTCCTAGAAATATAACTCACCCAACAATGAAGTAGATCCTCCACTATCCGCAACATTACCCAAGAAATACCAAACATGGAGAATAACATACTCCACAAATCCCAAGTCACTCCGCAATTCAGAAGAGTAGTCTCCTTGCCATTCTTACACATGCAGCACGAATTTGGGGTTTTTTTCCCCATATTCCCAAGTTATCCAAAGTCTAAATCGTGTCCAATGTTGTTGTCCCTATAAAAAAGAACCTACTCCTCTAAGGAAACCCGTAACTCCTTCCAAAACATAACACCCTGTAAAAAGAACTCAACATATTTGTTTGCTCATTTGTTTCATTTTCCCTAGTTTCAAACCCGTGACAAGTGTGAGACCTCACATGTGGTAAATGAAGTAAAGATCGGAAACCTTTGTAGACTAAGCTTTCTTTAGTGTATGTTTAGGGTTGCTTCTCCAAATGCACTTGTGAGTTTGGGGAAGCAACCCCAACACAAAAAGCTGTTTTAAAAGCTAGGCCAAACAGCCAAGCACAATTCTGGAGCATCTTTTGTAGAAGCCAGATGCAAAAGTTGCCCCAAATGGGCCCTTGGTAGTGTTCAAAAGTACAAAAATTATATTGATTTGAAAACCTTACCATTTGACATAAATCAATATTTGTCCAGTGTTTTTAGGTTAAAGGTAGTGTTCAAGAGTACAAAACTTATCTTGATTTGAAAACCTTACCATTCGACATTAATCAATATTTGTCCAAGGTCTTTAGGTTAAATGGTTTAGAGTTGGAAAATCCTCTCTCTCTCTCTCTCTCTCTCTCATGTGTGAAGTGATATTAGGCCATTCCTTTTTTACCTGAGCTAACTGGCCTTTCATTCTTTTCTCTAAGCTAATGTGGCATTTCTCTCCTCCCTCCCTTCCCCCTTGTAATTTTCGCATGCTCTGTCATTTCGTTTCTCACCTCATTTTTTTTTTTTGATAAATTTAGTTTCAAAAAACGCATTTCTCACCCGTTTTCAGAAGTCTTTTAGGCTCTGTTTGATTAGGTGGAAAATGATAGAAAGTAAAGGAAAGAGAAAAAAATAAAATTTGTTAAGAATTTGGTTATCAAGAAAGAGAAAAATCTCCTTAAAAATCGGAACCACAACTGTTTTTTTTTTCCTTGAAAAGGTGACTTCTGATTCCCCACAAAATACACAAAAAAAAATTATGTTTCTCGTGGAAAATATTTGTATATAATTTGTATTTCCATCTTATCCTTTTTTTTTTTACACAACTTCTCTCTTCTACCACTAGTGATAGAAATTCTTTCATACTATAACTCTTTATATATATATATTTATACAATAAATAATTCATGTATATATATATATATTTGTAGATAATTAGTATATTTATGTTATACCGTTATATATATATATATATATGTAGTTAGTTTTTTATGTATTTAAGTAGTGATTGGAAACTTCAAATTTTCATAATAATACAAATCTACAACATCACTTTTTAAGTGTTAAGATGGGATTTTAGGATTTGTATATATACCTCCCTGATGTAGTTTCCATCTTTTATCAATTTATTATCCAATAGACTAATAAGATGAATTCATATTTTTGTAAAATATTTCAACCAAATATAAATAAATACAATTGGGTCTTACAAAAATTAAAAATCCGACTTCTTTTTTTTTTTTTTTTTAAAGATGGATCATTATTACAAAGTGAAAAATTTATAAATAAGGGTAATTTAGAAAACAATAAATAATTCTTTTCACTTTGAAAATTTTCAAACAACAAATTTAATTTTTCATGTAACTTTCTTATATTTTTTTTCATAACCAAATGAATATAGGAAAAACTAACTTTTTTTCACTTTCTTTTCTTTTCCTTTATTTTCTAGTACTTTCACTTTCTAGCATTTGTTTCCTTCTAACCAAATGAAGCCTTCGGGGAAAAAAGAAAATTCTCTGAAGAGGTCATGACACATGGCACTTTGTCGAGGTGCTTCGGCATTTCAAATGCTACACATACCATTGTGACAAGTAAAAAATTACCACAACTATTGTTGATGAGAGGTAGAGTGGGGCAGGGTTACATCTAGAGTGACAATTACACACAGGATGGCTAGGATACCCGAGGTGATGTGGAGGGTGGTAATTTAGAGTGAAAGAATGAATTAATGCAGAAGTAAAAGAAAGAAAATTGAGGTAATTTAGAGTGAAAAAAAGTTAGTTGAGATAATGTAGTTTGAGAACTACACAAATAACCCTGCAGGTATACCTCCAATGCACAGTACTAATTACCTAGTGTGATGTTAGAGCAGTGAGAGGCACTACTATTTATATTAGTTGGTGCCCGTGATTAGCTAGAAAAGTAACATGGTAGTGATTCCACGTGTCTAAGAAGATACTAGGACCTCTCTTTCTTTAAAAAGATCATGGTATACCACGGGACCAGCAAGAGCCAAACCTTAACGAATCTCCAACTTTAATCATCAAGCCACATAACCCTTAGAATCTCATTGGGAGTGCCATAAGGCAACTCATATGCCAGACCATGACCGTGCACTAATTTCAAGGAGCTCCCTAAGGCCTACCCCATACTTGAGCAATCACCGAAGTATGGTGATAGGGTGAACACCAAAAGATAAGTACAAAATGGGGATAAGGTAATAGCGAGCTGTAATAGGGGGGGCAAGGTTTGGCTCAATCTAGAGAGATATAGCTTGGAGGGAATGGCCTAACTCTAAAGCAGGACCTAATCTCGAGATTATCTTGCCAGAATATCATGTCCAGATTTGAGATCAAGGTATGACACGCACTACTCCACACAAGAAACTGACAAAATCATCTTGATAAATAGACAAGTTAGACAACCATTGATCGATGTGTCTATAGGTGATTAAATGATTTAGCATTCTTGGCCTCTATTAGTCCAGCCTAGAGCCATTGAGGGATCAACGTAACAGAGCAATGCACACTGAACTCAAGTACCCACAACTATTTACATCATTACTTAACTGTAAAAGAAGGTGCTAATCCCATTATGGACCGCAATAGAGGTGGGATGCTGCATCACATGTTACCTGCTATTATGGCTCGCTATCTTCACACAGTGGCCACTGCAGTCCATGACAACTTGCAATTAGCATGTGAATTTAAAAGGTCCACTGTATGATTGGGGTCGGATCCGTTATCTATCTAAATCTAGTTACTTCAAGCTTGAAAATCAAGTGTTGGAAGGAAGATGTAAGTTCACATTTCTCATATCATCAAAATTGTGATATAGTTATGATTGTAAAGTATTAGAAATCCGAGGGACATATAGCATTTCTTTCTCAATGACGACAATTGTAGAACCAACATAAAAATTATTGGTCATATTAAATTGTCTTTATATATTGAATAAAGTTCGCTAAAAGAATAAAAAAAACTAATCTATGGGATTCTGCGATCAAAACATCCTTGCTATTAGTCGGAGATGTGCAATGAAATAAAATTCATTGCTTCAATATCTGCAGTAATTGTGACCGCAAATTAGCAACGTGGGCCCCCACACATAAAACCCAATATACTTTTAGCATATTCAATGACTTTATAACTTATTTGGTAATATTTAATATGTTAAACAAAACATAATGTCCTCTATAAGTTTGAATATTGTATTGCAAGTAGTCTAAAGAGCTTAATTGAAGTAGGGTTATAAGATCAATTTCCAATAAACTAGTTGTCTTTAGTCTTTTCAATTATTTTTTGACAAGTAAAGGCGCCAAAACAGGGGCACAACCCATGTACACAAGACTATACAAAAATAATGAAAATATATTCATCTCGCCCAAAAAATCTATAAAAGAATCAATTAGGTCTCTACGCACCAAAAGAATAAAGATCTTAATAAAATCTGTCTCAACATGAAAGAGGGCAACACCACAGCTTCAAAAACATGCCTATTTATTTTTCGGTAAGTAAAAGACTGCCTTTTTCATTTCATGCCAAATACATCACATAAGATAACAAGGGGTTGCATCCCACATAATCCTGACCCTTCTACATCAATAACCCTACTTCCAGCTAGCCGATGCACCGACACTGACCCAGGAAAAAACCATGCAATCCCAAATAGAATGATGAGCGAATTCAAAGCTCCCCTAGCCACCTTGCAATGAGTAAGGAGATGGCTAATAGTCACCGCTACCTCTCAACACATGCAACATCTATTAGCCAACTCTATCTCTCAACAGATACAACATCAATTAGCCACCTCTACTTCTCAACACATTTGACATCAATTAGCCATCTTAAAGCCCATCTTCTTCATGCATTCAGCAGTGACAATAGCATCTAATTTTGTTGTCCCAAGCCAATTATTCTTTTTGAATTGTTAGTTTCTACATGCTTTTAGTTTTGAAGTATTCTATCTTCTACGAGTTCAAATAGTGCAATTTAAGTCATTTAATGATCTTAACTGAAGTAGGGTGATAAGATCAACTGCTAATAGCCTAATTGCTTTTTTCTCTTTCACATTGCTGCTTCTTATAGTAAAATTTCATGTGAAATGATAAAAATGTACCTATTTGATTGTGGTTTGGATGGCTAATCCTGAAATTCTTACTGTTTATAGTTTCCAAGTATTTTTTAGCCTCACAACATTTTTCTGTTGGTGTAACAATATGAAAATAATGTTCTCTGATCTATTTTATGTAGTTTATCATTCTATAGCTACTATCATATTTCATAGTTTCGAAAAGAGAAAAAATAGTTGTGAAAATTTGAAACTAAATAGTGGAGGAAATACATCCCATCAACGTAAAAATAAATAAATAAAAAATATCTTCCCCATAAATTTAATGCAACTTATGAAGGGTCACTGGAAACGTTAAAAATAACTATTAGTGAGAAAAAAAAAAAAACAAAGAAAGTGGACAACATGCAAATGGACAGTGAAAAACTACACAATCATCAGCTACAAAAGAAGACATCAGCTTATTTAAAAAATGAAAATAAAATGTGTTCCCAAAGACCAAAAAATGGATAAAAGTAAAGCAGGCAATAGGCATCATTCAGAGTAAGGGGGAAAAAGTTAAAACATTTAAAACTATCTATCCTAAAAGGATGACAATATAAATTGGAAATAATCTTAAATTCAACGAGTAAATCGATGCCATCAAAAGCTACCATTCAACGTACCTCTTGCTGTTGTTTGGCTTTAACCAGTAGCTGATCTTGTTTCTGCTCAGATTATATTGAAAATGCGAAAGTGTAAGTTACAACAAATATGCTAAGTTTTAATCATATTTAAGGCAGAGAACTTAGCATTAAGTGTCTCTATTAAAACCAAAAATTTAAGTATGGTAATAATATAACTATTGCACATAATGAAGAGGGGGCGAAGAAACTAAGTCACACATACATATAGACTGTTTTCGAGACTAAATGCATATGCATCAAATAAGTAGAAATATGAGTTGTATAATTGCAATAAAATCATTACCAAACAGCTCACAAGCTTGAATAAGTTCGTTGTTTTTCTGGGGGGAAAAAAAAGGCAATCCGGCTATAATACAAGCAATGACATTCAAATAACCACCTTCGATTCTACGTGAAAATTATTTATGCATGGGAGCAACTCTAAATCATGCTATATTAGCAGTCAGGCTATATAGATCTTACAATAATGTGTTGAGGTATTTCTAATTGCATGAGCGATTTTCTTTTAACAAGTGCATTATTTATCAATATTGGTAGACGAAATGAGCTAACATCTTGGAGTACTAAAAATTTTCTTCCAAAATGCACTCATTATTTATCAATATTGATAGATGAAATGAGGCTAACATCTTGGTGTGCTGACAATGTACTTCCAAAATGCACCCAATTTTCATTCTTCATATCTTGCAAATTCTTCACATTGATTTTGGGCATAAAAAAAATGTGAAATAAAAACTACATCATTTGCAACTCCCATTAGATAATCATAAGTACCCACAAAATTGTCAGTAATGCCATTATTTTGGATGTAATCATGTAAAGCATAGAACATAAGTGTAACCTACATATAAGTGGAGCTGTCAATGTGTCAAGAACCCTTCCCAATATATTATTGTAATTTTAAATCTACTGTTTTGAAACAAATATGCATTATCATTTTCAGATAACTCTTCCTCAACAGTCAGCGCAAGTGGCGGGTTTTGATTAGTGACTAAATGTAAAGATCACCAAGTGGTAAAGTTATCAGCTCACTTATTTAAGCAGTTTCAAAAACGTGATAGAGCCCTATTGAGCAAGACCAACAACATGCATGACCCAAATGATTAGTATTAAAGAATATAATAATAAAGTTACACCCTCTCTAACAACTTAAGCTTTTAGATGAGTTGGTAACTTAACATGGTACCAGAGCAGACAAAAGGTCCTGAGTTCAAATCTCACCGTCACCCTGAAAATATGAATTGATATGTATAAGCTCAAACTGGCCACATGTGAGGGAGCGTGTTAAATAATATAATAATAAAGTTACACCCTCTCTAACAACTTAAGCTTTTAGAGTAATTGGTGATCTAACATGATATCAGAATAGGCAAAAAGTCCTGATTTCAAATCTCACCGTCACCCTAAAAATATAAATTGACATGTTGAGACTCAAACTGGCCACACATGAGGAGGTGTGTTAGAGAATATAATAATAAAGTTACACCCTCGCTAACAACTTAAATTTTTAGATGAGTTGGTAACTTAACAACAAGGTGAACAAAAATTCTAGTAGGACATGTTAATAGTAACTCTTTGCAACTCCAATTTGAAGGGACTCATTACAAATCCACCAACATAGATCTTGATAATCATCATATGTAGCCTTCTAGTAAAGTTCCAAGTACCTAAATAAAAGAAGAGCATCAAAGCAAAGAAGCGTTTGGATTCATCAAGGGAATCCAAAATCAACCAAAATAAGGATCAAATCTTCAATATATAATCAAAATTTCATGCAATGCATTTTGAATCTCATTATCGAAGTTCAAACCCCAAATGTATGGATCATATTTGACCAAATTAGGGGTCAACCATACTCCCTTTGTAGCCTGTGTATGCAGGTAGGGATCATACAATAGTGGCAGAAGCTTTCTTAATAAATTGTAGACTACATGAATGTCTTACTAGAGCTACTAATGTGTGATTAATGTTGTCAGATAGAGATATCTTACATTCTCAGTCTTGAAAGTGTGTCTCCGGTCCTTATTCTTCACTTTACATTCAAATGTGTCTGCAGAATTCGACTGCGTAAGAAACGTTAACTTGTTAGAACACTTAAACCAAGCAAAATGACACAAGAGGATGACCACACAAGCATTAAATAATCAATTAAAGTAAAACACACATGAAGTTGCCAAGAAGATAATGAAAGTAATATGGTTAAACTATGAGCAACACATGGACCAACATACTGACCACAAATGATCGCAAAGTATCAACGGTGACGTCTGAGCTGCTTACTGTATCCACATGTCGTACAAAAACCTTTTTGGTCTTCAACTCCTCTACTGCAGAATGTTAAAATGCATTAAATAAAGAAAGATTTTAGATTGCATCACAAATTCATATATTTTCTCACCACCCATAGTTCAATCCAAGATTTAATAAATGGCCCAAATAATTGACTACAACAATAAAAAAAAAAAAAATTCTATTGATAAATCACACACTTTGCCCCTAAAGGGATTTCAACCCTCAACCTCCCATATGGGGAGGTGGAGGAGGTACCAACAAGCTAGAGCTTGTTGGTCAACAATAAATTTTTTTTTTTTTTTTGTTGATAACCTGGAAATATGAAAGTTATCAACCCCATAATTTCATTTTACAACCAGCTATTAGTTCTGACCAGTTGTTGGATGAGAAGATTAATAGAAAATAATAGAATTCCTAAATATGGTTTCATAAGCATTAAGCACAACACTTTTTGAGGGAATTCTCTCAAAAAGCCCAAATTCATATGCATATCACATATATTATTTATATGTATACGAACATCACGATACACACACGATATACGCACAGATGCACGGAGAGAGTAATGCCTAACTTACCTTTCCTGGATGACTCAGAGATAGATAGCTTCTCAAAGTCCAACAACGGCCGCTTTAGTGGCCTCTCGTTGATTTCAAGCCCTGGAAAGCACATGGATGACAATAATTGAAACCAAGTCTAAAAATCATCCTGAAATAATAAGTCAGAAAAACAAAACCGAAAAGAAACTTAAAGAACTCACAGAAAGCGTCGAGCGGTGACTGAAAAGCTTTCCGTTTAACTCTAACAATCACTGGCTTCTCGTTCTTGTACGGCATTGAAGAGCTTTCGGCGACATCAGCCATTGGGGTACCCTGAGGAATAAATTAGGGTCAGGGATTGAGTTTTAATTGGGAGTAGGGAGGGTTTAGTCGAAATGCACCTCTCATCAAGAAAGAGAGAATGCAGTACTGGGGTTTCCGCACTTGATCCACACTGTAACTGGAAAGTTTCGATTATTTCAATATTTCATTGCAAATTCACTTCCCCTTTCCCATGTCATAACCCTTGCTTTCTTTAAATGATGACATGTCTCGCAAGCAATGTCCATTTTTGACACATAAGCAACAAGGCATCAACACACAGCACAATTATGGAGTTCGTAATTTATGATAAACGGATCATAAAGAGATAATGTTTGAATTTTAGTCATTTTAACTCGTTTAATATAATTTAATATATTTAATTATTAAAAAAATTATAAATTAAGGTAATTCATTTCAGGTTCAAATATTATCAAAGTTTAATATATTTTTTTACTTATAAAAAAGAATTCTTCTTAATTTTGTTCCACATCTAAAGTTTATCAAATTTTGAGATTATTTTACATTTATAAAAAAACTAAATAACTTTTTATCTTAAAATTTAAAATAAACAAATTAATTGCATGACTAATTAATCATATAATTTATTTAATAAATAAGTTGTGTTTGATTTTAAAACTTGATACAATTAATTAATTATGTTAAATTAAGATTAATACATATTTTTAAATATGTATGTCTTGAAACGAATATTAACATATCAAATATACATTTTGAACATAACCCTGACTTGGATTATTTTTTATTATAGATAATTACAAAAATAACCATGGATAATTAATCAAGTAAAAAAATTGTAACATGATTAGTTTAATAAATTTTAAGTGTTTGATGGTAATTCATTCCTTGGTTGAAGTTCACAAGACCTGAAACCATGCTTTTATTTTTATTTTTTAAATAACGAGGTATGATCAATCACTCGATCATACATACTTTCGCCATTCATTCCTTTCTAACATGACAAAAAGTGGGTGGGCGTGGGGAGCAATTTTAGGGAGTGTCAATCTCACTTCAATTAGAATAAGTACAATAAATGAGATTGGAGTACAGTTTTAAAAACTCATTTCGATTCAGGACTGGGTCATAGAATGATCACTCTTATCTTATTTATTTAATATTTTTTTTTATTCTTAAAATATATTCACATGCCTCCTGAAATCCCTGCATCAAAAAACTCTTGGTAAGAATCTGAATTGGCATAAAATTAGAAGCTTCGGTCGGAAAAATGATAAGTAGCCACTATGAGATGGATGTGCGGTTAGATAAGAAAAAATAAAATAAAAAATAAACAAATTCGTTAAAATAAGAAAAAATCGTTAGAGTGGAATGAAAATGTATAACAAAGGTCATTAAATGCACCGGTAGGGAAGAAGCCACAAAGTTTATATCGAGATCATGCTTGGGCAGGGAGACCAAAATTAATCTTGACAAAAATTATAAAAAAAAGATATGTTAATATGTGGTTTAATTAAGAAAATGCTCTTTAATATAGCAAAATGGTCAAATATGATTCATATATCAACCCCAAATAAAGAGACAGATAAATTGTGCAAACTGAGCAAACCCAAGAGACAAAAATACTGAGAATGAGATTTTAGACAAAAACTGAAAAAGATAGAGATAAGTCGTGCAAAAAATTAATATTCAAAATGATGATCAAACACTTACCAAGCAAAAGAGTCAAAGTGTCAGTGAGAATGAGAGAGGTCCTGGTGGCGTGGGTTGTTTCCAATAGCGAGAGAGAGAGAGTGGCAGAACGTGATGGTGTGAGAGAGAAGAGGGAGAATGGCGGTGAGATCGCAGTAAGAGTGATAGAAGCTGAGACCCCACCGCGCACAGAGAGGAATAGGGCAAAATTGAGCTCCGAGGGAAGGTGGGGTGGATGAAGCCGACGTCGTTTGGGAAGAGGGAATAAGTACGAAAACGATGCCGTTTAAAATATATAACATACGTCGAATTGAAACCATTTTTTGACGGCGAAAGTCTAGTCGCTAATACCAAATCAGCTAAACAGCAGAAACAAAACAACTCAAAAGAGAAACAAATAGAGACAACGTAATTTATGGAGTTAAATACGGGACTTAGTGTTTAAGGTAATTTTAATCTTATTATCAAATTAAAATTGTTTTGAAAGCATTTTTTTAATTGATCGTTTTTAAGAGATGAAAATGTCTTTTTAAAAAAAATTTTTGAAAATTGTTTTTGTCCA
This sequence comes from Nyssa sinensis, assembly GCA_008638375.1. Classification (NCBI taxonomy): domain Eukaryota; kingdom Viridiplantae; phylum Streptophyta; class Magnoliopsida; order Cornales; family Nyssaceae; genus Nyssa; species Nyssa sinensis. The sequence continues at coordinate 14,384,683 of CM018031.1, forward strand.
ATGAAAATCATCTGTTTTTCTACTTGGTTTGAAAAAAAATGCAGACTTCTCTCTTCAAACCACGCCCGTGTCTACAACAATCAACCCAACCAACCTATTCATCCCACGTGTATACAACAAATCCCCTCTTTATTCCATAAATACCCCTCCTATTGCATTAACAATCATGATGCTAACAAACCCATTGTCCTGTTCATCCACAATCAATTATTCTGCACCAGAATATCCCTTTATCATCATTGATGCTGCACTTTTTGGTTGTGAGGCCGTGATAGGTTCCGAGCTCCGTTGCCTGAAAAACACTCAAAGAGAAGGATCAGAGGACCACCAGATGGGTTCTGACGGTAGCCGCTCCGATGCTTAAGTCAAATAAACTGAATTGAAAATACTGTAATATAAGCCAAAGAATGAGCATGAATGTAAAGCGTACCTTAGGGTTTAATTTAATTTATAGGCAAGAGATTTCCTAAGTTGATTAGGATTTGGAGCCAAAGAATCAGGGATTTGATCATCGGAGAATGACAGTTACCTTGTTGAATACTGTGCTTGGAAAATATCCGTGAATGACAGTTTCCTTATTGAAGACTGTTTCCTTATTCTCTGCTCGGCAGTGTGTTAAGGCGGTGCTGAGCTCTGAACCATGGGAGTGCTCTGAAGGTCTGTGTTCAGACCTGTGAGTTCTGGAGGTATGCTCTGAATGGCTAAGCTTAGGTGTTCTGTAATTACACGTGTCACATGAGGATTGGTCTGTCACTTTGTGGTATATTAGCTACTCCCCCCGAACCTTAGTTAGAGTTTGACACATAACTAGGGCTATGAGCTCACAAAAGGTCTTGTGTTTTGTCTTCTCATTTTTCAAAACGACTGTTGGCGCATCATTTATCACACAACCGTCACTTTGGCTTTCAAGGCTATCTCTCTATCCAACCGTCATGACGGTTCGTCTGGGTGGCCTTTTGATTCATAGGGTCTATATATTGAGGAAGAATGAGTGTATTCACGTCTATCCCTTCTATTCTTCGTTTTTCAAGATGTCTTCTCGCGTATTTGATATCTTGCAGTTTGTGCATGATTTTGCTACTTTCATGGATCCGAAGATGATTGGTGATCCTCAATTCGAACTGGATGAGACTAGTTTGTGCTTAGAGGTAGCTCAGATTTCTGCTTCTATAGGGAAGGCGAAGATCTCCTTGTCCATCTTAGCATCTGGGCAGGATTTCCCTGTTAGGAAGTGGGAAATCCTTGATTCGGCCGGGGCTTGGAGCGTTGATGATGAAGATGATGGTGAGATGTCCCCTCCCATCCCTCCTTTGACGGGGGCTCCTGCTGGGCTGATATGGATGCAATGTGCTAAATTTGAGGAGAACGAAGAAAGAGAATGAAGGTGTCATGAGACTTAGAGCCTTCTTTCTTCGTTCAACCCGATGCCTGGGAAAGTGATGATGACGGCTTGGGAGTTGGGATCCCTTTCCATGTAGAGGAAGAAAGCCATGATGGCGACTTTGCCTAAACCAACTATAGTCTAGGATTTGTACTTTGTTTCTTTGTGGGTCTTTTGAATTAATGTAACTTACTACTGATGGAACCGAGCTCTTTTCTTCAAAACTGATGTATTATTTATTTATTTTTATGATGTACTTGAATACTTTCATTAATGAAATCCATTTCCTCTCAATGTTTGAGCGTCTTTAGCCTTCTGAACTCTACTCTGTAGTACATAAATAGGCTTCAGCCCTTCAAACTTGCCATTAGCGTGTATAAAGTTGTTCACAAGCTAACTGTATTCCTAGACCAACTCCTTAATCAATCATAGGTGAGTGGGTTGTCTTCCGAACTGCATGTCTTGCAATATCCCGAACAAAACTGTGATAGCTGTGTACGTTTCCTTGAAAATAAGAAAACCAAAGTAAACAACTGAGTCTGGGTCTGAAGTTGAAGTTGAAGGCATCAAAACTTGTATTGAATAACCTTTATGGTAATCTTTGTAAGAGCAAATTGTCCAGGGCTTAACTGCTGAGCCAAAAGGCTTGTAATAATAGTTGGACTGATAGTATTTGAACAAATCGTTGATAATCAGAACTGATCTCCAAAATTTACTAATAAGAGTTTAAGCAATAACATTCATAATGGTTGGCTAGAATTAAGTTTTGACCAAAAAATGTTCTCATCCGTATAACTGACCTGCTAAGTTAAATTTTCTTGGTCTTCAGTTCGGAAGTAATTGAACAGGCTCATTGTGAAGGACCAGACCCTATGGACTTGCACTAGGTACAAGGCTTTGAGGGGTCACTAAGATGGATCAGACATGTGGGTCTGTATATTGGATGGACCAGACATGAAGGTCTGTACATTAAGATGGACCAGACACAAGGTTTGTACATTAAGATGGATCAGACATAAGGTCTATACGTTAAGATAGACCAGACATGAGATCTATAGATTAAGATGGACTAGACATGAGGTGTGTCCATTAAGATGGACCAGACATAAAGTTTGTACATTAAGATGGACTAGACATCAAATCTGTACATTAAGATGGACCAGACATCAAATCTGTACATTAAGATGGACTAGACATAAGGTCTGTACATTAAGATGGACCAAACATAAGGTCTGTACATTAAGATGGACCAGACATGAGGTCTGTACATTAAGATGGGAACACTTTATAGAGATATCTTTAAGAAAGGGAAAAATCTTTATTGATAATATTTTCATAAGTATTCTATATTCCAAGACCTGGGTACAGGTTTTCCAGCCATGTTCTCTAACCAGTATGTGGTAGGTCTGACAATCTTAACTACTTTGTAAGAACCTTCCCAATTGGGAGACAACTTTCCCATAGTGGGATCTTTTGTATTCAGGAACACCCTTCTTAGAACAAGATCTCCAATCTGAAAGCTGATAGGTTTTAGCCCCAATTTAAAGTTATTGGCCATCCTGTGCTGATATTCCATCCTGATCCTGGCTTGATCCCTTTTTTCCTCAAGTAAGTCTAGGTTTTTTTGCTAGCTATTGATTATTGGCTTCTTGGCCGAAAGCTTCAGTCCTCAGAGTAGGCATACCGATCTCTACAAGGATCACTGTTTCAGTACCATAGGCAAGTGAGAAGAGAGTTTCAGAGGTAGGTGTGCTTTTGGTAGTTCTGTAGGCCCAGAGAACTCCAAAGAGTTCTTCAACCCATCTCCCCTTAGCTTCTTCCAACCTCTTCTTGAGGGCATCAAGAATTATTCAGTTGGTGACCTCTACTTGCCCATTAGCTTGGGGATGACCAGGAGAGGAAAAGTGCTGACTGATGTGCAAGTCTTGGCAAAATTTCTTAAAGATTTTTCCAGTGAACTGTGTGCCATTGTCTGAAATGATAACTCGTGGTATGCCGAACCTACAGACTATATTCTTCCAAGTGAAATTCTTGACTTTTTTTTTCTGTAATGTGTGTTAGGAGCTCTGCTTCTACCCATTTGGATAAGTAGTTAATGGCCACCAAAAGATATTTCTTGTTTGGTGTGGCTTTTGGTAATAAACCAATGATGTCTATCCCCAACTAAGCAAAGGGCCACGAGCTCGAGATAGGAATGAGCTCATGGTGGGACTAGTGTTGGTAGGGAGTAAACCTTTGACATTTGTCGCACTTTTGGACATACTCCTTAGCCTGACTCAGCATACCAGGCCAGTAATAGCCCTGTGTCAGAGCTCGGTGGGTTATAGTTCTTCCACCATTATGGTTTCCACAAATTCTTTCATGAATTTCTGCCAAGACGTATTGAGACTCACCAGGAGACAGAAACCTCAATAGGGGTTGTGAATAAGACCTGCGATAAAGTTTTTCATTCATTATGAGGTACCGAGCTACCTTGATTCGAATTCTTCGGGCTTTGTTCTTATCCTCTAGGAGCAGCCTTTCTTTAAGGTACTAGAAGATATGAGTCGTCCAATTTCGAGTTTGTTCAGTTATTTGGGCGACCTGTACAACTTTTATTCTTGGCCTTGGCTGATGAGAGATCTTTAGAGTAGAGTCTCATTCTGGCTTGAGACGAGAGGCCATATTCGCCAAGGCGTCAGCTTGGGAGTTTTGAGCTCTTTCAATCTTTTGGATTGTGAATGCTTGGAAGAAGCGTTTCAACGAGTTAACCAATTCTGAATAATTAAGCATCCTGTCATCTTTAATAGCAAATTCTCCCAGAACTTGGCTTACCACCAATTGGGAATCAGAAAAGACTTCGAGGTTTTGAGCTTCACATTCCAGAGCTAGCTTCATCCCTAGGATAAGGGCTTCATATTCTGTCTCGTTATTAGAGGCTCTGAATCCCAAACTTACTACTTTTTCGCAATAAGCCCTTCAGGGGATTGTAGTACTAAGCCGACTCCAGAACCCTGGTCCGTAGATGATCCGTCAGTATAGAGCTGTCATGTACCAGAACTTTCACAAGGTTGTGCCTTTTCTTGTAATGCTGGGGTGAATTCAGCAACAAAATCGGCCAAGGCTTGCCCTTTGATGAAAGCCCGTGGAACATAGGATATATCAAACTCCCCTAATTCCACTGACCATTTGACTAACCGCCCTGAGACCTCAGGTTTCCTTAGAACTAACTTTAATGGATAGGCCGTTGGAATCTCAATAGGATGCGCTTGGAAATAAGGTCGGAGCTTCCGCGCAAAAATAATAAGAGCAAAGGCCAGCTTATCGATTTCAGGATATCTCTTCTCTGTGTCTAGTAGAGCTCTGCTAACATAAAATATGGGCCTCTGGATGCCCTTGTCTTGCCTGACCAATACAGAACTAACGGCGTTCTCTGAGACAACAAGGTAGAGAAATAACTTTTCCCCTTGGATTGGTTTTGGCAGGAGTTCAGGTGAAGCTAGGTATTCTTTTAGTTCTTGAAAAGCTTTCTCACACTCTTCTGACTACTGTAAGGCTCTGTTACCTTTCAAGGTTTTAAAGAACGGTAGGCAGCGGTCAGTTGATTTGGAAATAAATCTGTTCAAAGTTGCAATTCTACCATTTAGAGCTTGAATGTTTTTCTTAGTCTTTGGTAACTTCAGACCAATCAAAACCCTGATTTGAGTGGGGTCAGCTTCAATAACTCTTTGAGAGACTATGTACCCCAAAAACTTTCCCTTTGTTACGCCGAAGGTGCATTTCGAGGGATTTAGTTTCATTTTGTGTTGTTTCAGGATGTCAAACGTTTGAGCTAAGTGCTGGAGATGTCTACTCTTCTGTAGGCTTTTGACCAGCATATCATCAATATAAACTTCCATGGTATTGTCGATCAAAGGGCTGAACATCTTATTAACCAGACGTTGATAAGTGGCCCCAACATTCTTTAGGTCGAACGGCATCACTTTATAGCAATAGAGACCTCGTTCGGTTATGAATGTTGTGTTTTCCTGGTCTGGAGGGTACATCTGGATTTGGTTGTATCCTGAATAGGCATCCATGAAACTCATGAGTTCATGCCCTGCAGTACCATCGACTAACTGATCTATCTTTAGTAAAAGAAAGCTATCTTTAGGGCAAGCTTTGTTGAGATCTGTATAGTCAACGCAGACTCTCCACTTGCCATTCTTCCTCTTGACCAAAACGGTATTGGCTAACCAATCTGGGTAAAACACTTCCCATATCATCTTATCATTAAACAGCCTCTAGACCTTTTCGTTGATGACCTGATGCCGCTCTGGAGCAAGTGGCCTTCTTTTCTGTCTCACTGGTGGGTGGTCTAGAACTACCATCAATTTATGAGTGATGAGGTCTGGATCTATACCCTCCATATCCTTTGTTTCCCATGCAAACACAGAGAGGTTGTTTCTCATAAATTCTGTCATGTCATGCTGCTCGGTAGGTGTCAGGTTTGGACATATCTGTAGATAACGTCCTTCTGATTCCGAGCTTACAAGTACTCTAATGGGGTCCCCTATGGGCTTGGCCCTACTATCCCATCCTCTAGAGCTTAGTGGCTCATCAATTTTAGAGGGGCAGCCTTTCGCCTCGTGATGGTGGATAAGGACTGGATCCACACATTCACGAGCGTACAGTAATTGCTATTTAGAAGTCTTTTCTTTGATAGCGAGAGCATGGCATTCTCTAGAGGTCGGTTGACAGCCTTTGATTGAGTAGACAACCTGGTTGTGGATATACTTTAAGCACTGGTGGAGGGTTGAGGTGACTGCTCCCATTTGGTGCAGCCAAGGTCTCCCAATTATGACGTTGTAGGGAGACTTGGCATTTAGGACCATGTATTTAGTTACAGTAGTTTTTTGCCCGTCTCCCTCTCCTGCTGTGGTAGGAAGGTCAATCCGTCCTAGTAGAGTATTGAGATTCCCATCAAATCCTACCATGATCACAGTTGTGGGCTTGATATCATTGGGGTTGAGCTTCATCAGTTTGAGGGGCTCATAGAATAGAATGTTTGCCGAACTTTTTGTGTCCACCAAGACTCTTCGGATCTTAAAGTTGACAATTTTGAGAGAGATGACGAGGGCATCACTGTGAGAACAGTGTACCCTTGCAAGATCTTGATCTGAGAACTGGATTTCAGGCATTGGTTTCAATCTTTCTTAATATTGGTGATCGGTAGGATGCTGGGAGCAGTTCTGGCCTCCCGAGCATACCGTTTCCTCTAGTCCCGTCTCCGTTGCTAGGGCTTGTTGTCACGGGGGTTCTGCCCTCCGTTCTGCTTGATAAATTCCAGCAGTTGCTCTCTTCTTATAAGCTGCTCAATTTCATGTTTAAGGGCTTTACACGTGTTAGTAGTGTGCCCGCGGTCCTTGTGAAAATCGCAGTACTTGGTTTGATCTTGGAAGCTCTAATTTTCGCTTAGCGGTTCTGGCCATTTTAGATTTTCTCGATATCTAACTTGCCGAAGTATATGATTCAGAGAGGCATTCAGTGGAGTGAAGCTGGTGAATCCTCTTGCGGCAGCGTTAAATGGAGTTCTGGGTACTGCTATTTTTTCTGGGCTCCTGTCCCTCTTTCTAACCGTACTAGGTTCCCTCTTTTGATCATTTCTTTTCTGGCCATCCTTATCCGGGTTATCCTTCTGCGCTTGCTCTTAGCCTTTTGGGAGGTGTTCTTTGCTTCCTCCAAATTTATGTATTTCCTAGCCTAATCCATGAGGGCCGCCATGTCAGCAAGGGGCTCTTGGTCAGTGAATCCCTGAAACCTCCTTGAGCAAGACCAGAGGTCAAAGCAGCCATTAGGAAGCTTGGACCACAATCTGTGATCTTAGTTAGTTCGGCATTGAAGCGCGTAGTCTCTAAGGGGCGCTTCCTTAAACTGTTTTACATTTAACAAGAACTCTAGACCCTTCCTTAGCCTTCTACTAGTCATGAACCTATCCAAGAAGCGCCTACCGAGCTCATAAAAATTGGTAACTAAGTTCGATGGGAGGTGGTGGAACCACTTCAGGGCAGTGCCATTAAGACTGGTTACAAAAGTACGACACATAAATGCGTCAGAAGCCCCATGTGTCACGCCCCGGATTTCCACGAACCCGGGGAGCGACTGAATGAAAGAAAAGGAATAAATAAATGACAATGAATTAAATTTAAATTAAATCTCCATCATCATTCCTCAAGTTTCTCCCAACAATTTAAGTAAAGATTCGGCATTCAATATAACTCAAATCGTTCCTCAACATAGCTCAAGTATTCCTCTCAATTAATGCCCAAATATTTTGAATCATATTTAAAAACGGTTCTCAAAATGTTCTCAAAACCTTTCTCAAGGTGCCCCGTAATGGTCGCCCAAAAAGGGCTCAAAATACCGTAAGGTATAGTCCAAGAAGTGGCATAAATCAAGGCCATGTTTGGCCATTTATTTGGACCACTTCTTGGACTATACCTTAGGGTATTTTGAGCCCTTTTTGGGCGACCATTACGGGGCACCTTGAGAAAGGTTTTGAGAACATTTTGAGAACCGTTTTTAAATATGATTCAAAATATTTGGGCATTAATTGAGAGGAATACTTGAGCTATGTTGAGGAACGATTTGAGTTATATTGAATGCCGAATCTTTACTTAAATTGTTGGGAGAAACTTGAGGACTGATGATGGAGATTTAATTTAAATTTAATTCATTGTCATTTATTTATTCCTTTTCTTTCATTCAGTCGCTCCCCGGGTTCGTGGAAATCCGGGGCGTGACAACGTGGTATCAGAGCTCCGGGTTCGAATACCTAGAGACCGTGGGATGTTGTTAGACACACTAGGACCAGGATGCGTGATTTAAATTTTTTTTTAGTGAACGTTGTGTAATGTGTGGATTTTGACAGCTTAGTATTGAAGGCCTAGTAGGAGAATACTTGACGATGGATAGGTGTTGTTGAACACCATGGGACCCTCGAGAAGGGCATTTGACTTAGTGTAAGCTGTCAGTCGTATGTGATAGGACTTTGTGTGCTGTGTGGTTATTTTCATTGGAAACATGACTTGTTGAGATTCTGTGTTAGTGGATGTCATACAATGATGCATGATTACATGATTGGATGCAGCGTGGTGCATGATATGTGTAATGTGTATATTGATATAACTATATGTGATAACTAGGTAGGAGATAACATGGTATGTGCCTAAGTACATGTTTACGGACATTATAGATTGATACTTGTTTGCCCTTAGGATATCATGTAGCATTATCGGAGAATGTTATGGGCCTGTGTGTATTGTATTGCTTAAATGGGTTTTCTGACGAAAGACTACATTTATGTTGGGTGAGAGCTTGTTATTTATTTTATTGTGCACAATGGGTGGAAGTGGTTGACGTGAATTTATAGTTTATGATTAAGCAAGTGTATTTACAAAATTTGTTAGATTACCAGGTAATGATTAATGGCATCTCATCTCAAGAGAATTGTATAGCCATGAAGGGTTTGGCAAAGATTGATGTGGAAAAATTCCGACTATGATGTAATTGAATTTTGATTTCATGCTTAGGATGAATGTTGATAAATTCAAGTGATGTGAATCAAAAAATTGGGGATTGAAATGACTTCTTAATTGAACTGGAATATATTATTTTGTGGTGGTCTATGGAGATAACCTAATGCTGGATACTATTGGCTTACCTAGTTCTACGAGATGATTGATACTAGTTGTTATGAGAATGATGAATTCGTTAAATGAACTTGTGAATATAGGCCTTGTGAAAATAATGAGTGGTATAAATTGGGCCAAATTAAGATGTGAATTATGAACCTAGTTTTAGCTTAATTTACAAGGTTGATTCCAGAATCATGATTGAATAAAAGGTAAGCATTGATTTTTGCTTTGGAGGAAAAAAAAAAATTTGTATATCAGGCTAAAAGTTAGATGATACGAATCTCTTGAATATGGATCTTGTGTTTAAGGTGCAGATTGTGTGAATGTACTTAGAAGGAAAGTATTGTAGTTGGGACACTGGGACTTGAAAGCTTAGATTGTTATACATCTTATAAGTGAATGGTGGTTTTCACTTGTTGTTTGGAAATACGTGGGTAAAAGGTTATAAATGAGCTTGATTGGTTGGGATAAATTGATAATTGATTATGTTGCCAGGATCTAGATAATATATATGACACTTGGGAGATTTTTGTTTTTTATTTTATTCGGGGACTCGTGATGATTGCTTTGTTCCACCATCGTAGGATTCACTAGTTGGGGTAGTGAGATACTGATGGGGATCTGTAAAGGTTGCTCGATGGAGATAGCGGACTGCATTCTTTTATATTCCGTTGAGGATGAATTGGTTATTTACTTTTGGGATGGAAATGGACTGTTACAGTGGGAGAGAGGCTGCGAGTACTTCTGACGGAGATAGCTTTTAGTTCACAAGAGATCGCTGAGATTTCTTAGTTCCACTTTTGTATGACTCGAGGAGTTAGGGAAAGATATGTTGGCTAGTTTGGTAGTAGGTGGTAGTGAGACTACGGAGAGCATATTACCACCAGTAGTGGATGATTGTTCAGATGTTTGTTCAGGATGACTAGACTAGTCTACCACCTAGACGAGAGATAAACGTTTACGATAGAGCTTATCCCAAGCACTATGCCTATTGCCGTTCTACTTTAAGATAGGGCTCCAACTGAGTTGAAGGGGCCTCAATTGGTTGCTAAGCTTTTGAGGTATAAGTTTTGGCTTTCAGAAGTACGGTTTATAGGCCATGTTATCTTAGGTAGCAGAGTGGTATTGATAGTGCTACCACCAGTTAGGAAAGAGTTTCAAACATTTTTCTAAAAGACTTATCTAATTAAGTAAGGCGTAATTCGGTGAAATTATAATGCATGGAATGTGCTTGTCTCTATTAGTATACTAGGCTAACCACTTACGAGTATAAATTACATGATGTGCTTAACATGCTTATGCTTTGAACCGAATCTTGTGTTTTAGAACTAATTAGAAAATGATAAGATAATAAAGACATGGATAGCTAGCATTGAGTATGTTCTTGTTAGTGTGTACGTATGGATTGTTTTGGTTGGTAAAACTGATGGTGTGCTTAACATCTATTTTTTTTATGATTGTATCGTGTATTATAGTCATGATATGTATATATTGCTTGTTATGACCATATGATATAGAAATGTATATACTAGGTTATAAACCCAAGTAATTAGGATCACTTGAAATTGTATTATGACTATACCGAATTGGTAACAGGTTTTGAGTTACAAGTGCATGGACTGGCCAATCCATCACCCAGTAACGAAAAGAGCTGTGATCCATGAAGGGTTATCACCTAGTTATATACAGGGAAAAGGAAAAGATACCTAATAATGCAATTTAAGGCAACAAGAAAAAAAATGAATTACCTAAGGCGAACTGGCATGAATATATATTACATACATGAAGGAAATACGATGTATCTTAAGTAATTGCCATGTTTGCTTGGTTTGTCATACGTGTTACGTGTAAGATTTTTTTTTCCTTACTATATGTGTAGAGTATGTGGGAATAACTAGGGTATGCTAATTTCTCCTACGCGTGAAACACATATAGTACATATTTTATTTTAAAACCCCTACGGATTAGATACGTGCGTGCTTGCATGTTAGAATGTAATTAGGAACATATTTTTGGATAATGCAAATTTGAAAGCTTGAAAGCTTAAGAAGATGAAAAAAAGAGAGACTTGGAGTAAGATGTGGTATGTTTGATGATTGATGAACTGGGACTAGATGCCTACGTCTATGTGATGGACCAAGTGAATTATGAGGTAGACTATGAGCGTAGTGATTTATAAGATGGGCTCCATGCTTGGACATCCATAGGGTCGACTATGTGCCTGTTTACCTATATGCTAAGCTGTATGCTTATTTATGTATACTTATATGCTGGGATGGATATATGCATACTCGTTTAGTAACCATTATAACACTGCGACTATGATTTTTCCATACAGACTGATGGTTATCAATGCATGTATAGGAACATGTTTAAAGATGTTTATGTGTAAGTGAGTTTGATAAATGTGGGTAAGGATTGATGTATATTCATGATTGAAATTGGTGAAGAGTTTCACTAAGACCCTCAATGGTTAGGAGACTTTAATGAAATTATTGCCTAGGACAATGATGAGTTAGAATAACCTTAGAAGAAATTGCAAAAATTTGTTTTCCTTCTCTGATGAATTGTTCTTCTGAACCTAGATGTTTTGCTTTAAGTTTCATGATTGGAGTACGTAAACTACATTATCCTACAATTGACTATTCAGGTAATATCTATGAGTTTGAAATACATAGGCTACTCTTCATTAATGTATAACACTTAGCCTCGACTTTATGTAGGCTAAGGTGGATGATGAGGGCCTTACTTTAACATTATGACATTGATGTCGTATGGATAACTGAAGTACTTGCACAATATTAGATTATGGAAATACACTGAAGTGCTGGTGATGTATGGAGAACATGGTAATGGATTGTTGGATGATTTCATAGTTTGATGTGAGGTAGATTGGATGGTCATAACATGTGTGAAAGATCTTGAGGTATCCTTGTAAACAGTGAGAATTTTCCTTTATTTTTATTATTTTGTGTTGAACTATAAAGGTGAATCATGATACTTGGATGGATTTAGAGAATTGGCATTGAGGAGCCAACATATTTTGAGGATTTCATTATGCATTGTGACATGGGTAGTGGGCCGTTACATATGGGATCAGAACCAGACCCTAGCAGGGAGTGTGGAGATGGCTGTACACCGCTGCACGCCCGCCCAAGTGGACGAGGTTCCCTTGGGGGGAGGGAGTAATGGGTGAGAGTAATGTATTCGACATCGCCTGGCTGAGGGAGAGGTGAATGATCCAGGGTAAGGCTGTATGTCTCCATGTTACAATGCATTTTGAATTGATCTTTTATTATTTTGTGGAAGAAGTATAATTTTAAATTTCGGGACGAAATTTCTTTAAGGGGGGAAGGATGTAGAGATCTGAAAAAAAATGAGGAAAAATTTTTCGTTTTACCGGTAGGATATTTGGCATACACGGTTTTGTCGGTCAAGCCCAGTTTTGCTAGTAAAGCATCTAAATGCGTCAGTTCACCATTTGACATGTTTAAAGGCATGTTTGGAGTGTGTCATAGAAGAGAAATATGCTTAGAATATTGTGAGGTAGATACTGTTCAAATTTTAGCTAAAACGGAAACCGTTTCAAAATTGGACAAAAAGGGCGTTCGGGTGGCCCTGGTGGAACGGGCCTAAAACGACCTCAAATGAAAATATTTTATTCTAAGAGTTTTCATTTAAAATAATTTTATGAACATTGGTTAAAACAAAATTTTGAATTGAAGCGTTTAGGAATGGGTTGTAGAGTAACAAGGTTTCGGGCTCATTAAGGGCAAAATGGTCATTTGCCCTTAGCCCCTTTGTCCACTACTATAAATACAGCCCCCTTAGACCATTTTTATCATAAATTGGGTCTACAATTACAGAATTCACGTTCTTATAGAGAGAGAGTGAGAAAAGCCCTAGAAATTCAAGAATTCAAGCTGCCGAAACACATATTTCGAGCGGGATTTTGGCCGAACTTTCTTCTGGAAAGTTGTTCGTCTCCATGAGTAATATATTCTCACCGAACAGTTTGGCTATCCAGAAAATACAGCTTCTACAGTTTGTGAAAAACTGATTTTAGGTATGATTTCTTGCTAAGCTAGGAATAGATTTAGTTTTCCTACCTTGTTACATGTTGATTAACTGGTTTAAATGTTTATTTCATGTTAGGAAATTATTTAAGGGGTGTTACTTTGAAGGACTTAGAGTTAGTAATTTGGGGCTTTATGTATTCTTTGGTTTATTTGATGTTTTGTTGCCATGGGGATGAATTATCTTATCCTTGTATTTGATTGTTATATTTGATGTGTATTTATGTGATATTTAGTTGATATCTTGGAAGGGAATTGGTTGTGTAATATATTAGTCTTTTATGGGATGTTAGTGACTTTGTGAAATTCTTTGTGGTTGGTGAAATTGTGATATTGTGGCTTGAGAAATGTGTTAAGGTGTGGGGTTATGAACTATGTCATGTGAAGCCATTTATGGGAACTTAAAGTTATGAATTGTGTGGGGTTTAATGCATGACTTGAAAATGCACACCATGTGTTTGATCATTTGTCACATTGAACTTGCATGATGAAATCATGGCATCTTGGCATAAAGTGATTCCTTGGAAACATGGTGTGGGTCAGCACGCGGTGCTGGATTCTATGAGGGTGTAGATCCTGTGATGAAAAACCCAAAATTGGCCATTGGTACTCGCACGCCATCGAGGTCCGGATCGTAAAGCGAGACATATATTGGTACTTGCATGCCAACGGGGAAGAATCGTGAAGCGAGACATGTGTGGCATAGAGTTTGCATGTGTGAGTCATGCATAGTGTATTTGCATTGCATTGAACAACGGGATGAGAAATTATAGTTTGAAAATGTACACTTGCACATGCCATGTCCTAAATTTGTTGCTAGTATTAGTGAGTTATCATACTAGCAGTTGAGCTGACCCATTCGTGGGCAATACATTTCAGATGAGGCACCAGCTGCTTGAGACTTCCTTGAGTGTTGAAGAAAAAGGAAGGAAATGGATTTTGTAGAAGATTTGACCTTTGGAGGCATGTTTTGAATGTATGGGCATAAGCCCACTTTGTTGTATTTTATATTTAAACTTATGTAAATTGTAAACCTTAGGCCTTGGGCCATTTTAAAAAATGTATGAGTTGGAACTCAATGAATGTATGATGTTTGATTTAAATGTATACTAGAGGTTACTTGATATTCGGGAGTTAAATATGCATTAAATGGAAGTGTTAGAAAATAGTGGATGCATGTTTAAGAGTTGATGGATTTTGATGCAATTATAACCATATATGTTGTGATTATTAGGTGATGAAAATACTTGAAAAAAAAAACAAAGGAGACTATGTCGAATTATTGGTAGAATCAAAGTGGGAAATAGGTGTGTAAATGACTTTTTAAAAGGAGTGAAAAAAAAATGTCAAAATGGGGGTTTAGGAACCTTGAACAAGAGGGATAAAAATGGGAAGAAAAGAGGGCTTAAAGGACTTGGAAAAAAATTCAAAAAGGGAAAAATTGGTTGCAGCCATGAACAGTAACTTGAAAAATATCAGAAACTGCTCTCTGTGCTACAGTGTCGTGAACAGTGCAGGAACCAGCCCCAGCCGCCGTAGCCCGCGCACCCCTCGCGCGCGCGCGTGCCTGCGCGCCTTGCGCCCCACTCCGCGCCCCTGCCGCGTGCATGCTGCTGTTCACGCGCGTGCCCACTGCTGCCCATGCGCGCGCGCCCACTGTTGTCTTGCCTGCTGCCACCTACTGTCCAACCTATGGGCAGCCATTGTTTTGGCCATGTTGTAACCTATTTTCCAAGGGCATTTTGAGGCCATTAAATCATGAGTTTGACCCAAACTTTTGAGTTCATTTTAGACCATTTTAGGCCATTATACCAAGCCAAGTTGGGGCAATTTATGGGACACTTTTTAGGCATAAATCAAGGCCATGTTTGGCCATTTATTTGGACCACTTCTTGGACTATACCTTAGGGTATTTTGAGCCCTTTTTGGGCGACCATTACGGGGCACCTTGAGAAAGGTTTTGAGAACATTTTGAGAACCGTTTTTAAATATGATTCAAAATATTTGGGCATTAATTGAGAGGAATACTTGAGCTATGTTGAGGAACGATTTGAGTTATATTGAATGCCGAATCTTTATTTAAATTGTTGGGAGAAACTTGAGGAATGATGATGGAGATTTAATTTAAATTTAATTCATTGTCATTTATTTATTCCTTTTCTTTCATTCAGTCGCTCCCCGGGTTCGTGGAAATCCAGGGCGTGACACCATGTAAGGCCATAATATGTTGATAATGGGAGAGGTGGTCCCCAGGGTCCCTAGTCCCGTCATATGGGGTGAACTTTGGGACTACAAATTTCTTTGTCCTCTCCTCTGCCATTATAGCAGGGGTGAACGACGTGGCAAGTCTTCCGAGCAGCCTTGTTAACTCATCTTGCTCTGGAAGGCCTTAGACGCCTCTCATTGTAACTGTGCGGTCCATAAAGTCCGCAACTTCCTCAGCTCTCCGTGGGTCCCTAGGAGGGACTTCTTGTGAATCTTGCCTTGCTGCTTCGGCTCTTGTATGAACTGGATGGGCCTGTCCTATGGACCGAGGAGGATTTTGGTGCTCCCTAGTTAGAGGAACTGGAGCTGCTTGGGGTTGAGGCTTTAGAGGTACAGAATTTGCCCCTGAAGCCCTTGGGGTTGGAGCTCTAGTGGTGCTTCGGTAGTGAATGTCTAGAACAAAGGCTGGTATTCCCCTACTTGCGGCTGCTGATGGTTGGGGATCTCTGGTAGCATAAGTAACACCCTGGGGGAACCTGGGTTGATCATTAAGAGCCCCTTCATAGAGTCTGCCGTCTAGGGTGACCGTTGGAAGTTGATTCCTTTGATCAACTATGTTGACGGGTGGATTCACAGGATTGGTTCCATCGTTCTGAGTGAGAGTTGCCAGAGTTCTGGACATGGCCAGAAGCTGTTCTTGCATCAACTGATTTTGTTGCTTGACTAGGTCAAGCTTTTGTTGCACGGGATCAGTGGTGCGTCCTCTTCCTCGTCCGGCAGGAGGCCGGGGCTGAGGGTTTTGAGGATTTTGAGCATTCTTTCTTGGTCGGAGATTGGGAGCCATGTTCCTTTGGTGAAAAGGAGGATGAATCTGCTTGTAGGTAGAGCACTTGGTGGAAGGAACGATTGTCGTTTCCCATAGACGACGCCAAACTGATGTTGCACTTTTTGGCTGTGAGGCTGTGATGGGCTCCGAGCTCCATTGCATGAGAAACAGTCAAAGAGAAGGATCAGAGGGCCACCGGATGGGCTCCGGCAGTAGCCACTCCGATGCTTAAGTCAAATAAACTGAATTGAAAATACTGTAATGTAAGCCAAAGAATGAGCATGAATGTAAAACGTACCTTAGGGTTTAATTTAATTTATAGGCAAGAGATTTCCTAAGTTGATTAGGATTTGGAGCCATAGAATCAGGAATTTGATCATCGAAGAATGGCAATTACCTTGTTGAATACTGCGTTTGGAAGATATCCGTGAATGACAGTTTCTTTATTGAAGACTGTTTCCTTATTCTCTGTTCGGCAGTGTGTTAAGGCAGTGCTGAGCTTTGAACCATAGGAGTGCTCTAAAAGTCTGTGTTCAGAACAGTGAGTTCTGAAGGTATGCTCTGAATGGTTGAGATTAAGTGTTCTGTAGTTACACGTGTCACATGAGGATTAGTCTGTCACTTTACGGTATATCAATCACATACACAATATTTAAAAAAACCAAATAGTATATACACAATTTAAAAACAATAATACAAACTCACTTATAGTCACAAATCAATAAAAAAAAGAAACTTTTATCTTTCATATTCTTTATTTAAAAAATATCAAATAACTAAAAATAAAATCTTTATAATAAAGTAATTTCCAAACTTAAAAAAAAAAAGATTTATCACAAAAAATGATGAAACAATTTCATGACTAGATTAATTCTCTCACAAACATTAATGTTTCATACAAATATTTCTTATTTCCCTTATGGCTTATACATTAATACAAATTGAAGCTGCAACAATTTTGACTTCATATTTTCTTATCCAATATGAAACCTGCCACCTATGAACCCTTGCAAAAGCTCTCTTCACTGAGTTCACTTCCATCTCAGCAAAGCTTCAACTCCACTGGACAGGTACTTAACATGGATTTGATCTCATCAACTTATGGGGAAACCTGCCCCGGCCAAATGCAGGGTAAAGCAATTAGTTGATCTCAAGAAACTTTTCTTTGTGGCCATCACTACACCTTATTCACAAATGACAAAGATACCAGCTATAGTGGTACAACTACAAACTCAACTCACTTGCCAAGAAGGAAAAAAAATTAAACTCAAGGAAGGACATGTTTTGCATGAAAACATTTTTTTAAAAGAGATGTTTTTCAAAAATAAGCACTAAAATGTTCTTGAGATGGAACGGATTGAAGTAATCTAATGGAATGGAATTAGTTTTGATATATCATACTCATTTATTTATTTCTTGGTAATATATAGGATATAATAATTTTCAACAATAGATACAACCCTGACCCAGAGACCACCTGAGCTATTAGGCCAGGATATCAAACTTTATATTCTAGGTATCATCTTCATCTCCAAGCGTAAGAGCATCCATTTCTCGATTTTGGCCATGGCAGCTCTAGGAAGGGAAACACATATCCTGACCCCATCTCTCATTGAAGAATCCAACCTGCAAGGGGGCAAAAAGATACATATATCCACATTCCCAAACATGTTCCATGGAACTGGTATAATATTCACCGACGCCTTCCACCCGAAATCAACTTCTTCCAATAGACCTAACTGTCTCCAATCTGTCAAAACCAAGGATGCACCATTGCTTTCATACTTCGTATTTAATTGTCTGACTGTCTCCAAAAAAGTCAGTGAGTTGGAAATGTATCCATTGTCAGAAGCAATTTTTTTGCTCTCTTTGATCAGTTTCACAGCTTTAGAGAGTGGCCCCTCATATAGTTCCTTAGCCATCAACACAACATGTGAAGACACAAAAGCATTACCATAATACCCAGCAGGCAAAGGTGGTTTCAATAAGTTTCTTATCCCCACGGGCCAAAGCCAAACAGAAATGGGTTTTTCCATCTGGGTTAAGTTTTAAAGCCATAGCCCTGGACCTCCAAACATAGGCACCAAGAACTTCAAGAGTTGTGAAACTCAGATTCTCATTCAAAACTTCATTCTCACTTTCCTTCATCAGAACCATTTTGAGTTTTCTAATACTCTCACAACTTACATTAAAGCATTCACGAAAAAGTTCATTGGTTGGCAAATATGGTGAAGCTGCCAAAGAGGCCTTAACCACAACAAATTGAATAGGATCTTGACTGGGTTTCACTACTTGTCTTTCTCTCTCCCACACAGGTTTCACCGAGGGCTCGCTCTTTCCACTAGCTAGCTCAGCTATAGCTCGGAAGAACAGAGCGGCACCAAACCCATCACAAACAGAGTGTGATAAGCCCATTCCAATTGTGAAACCTCCACATGAAAATTTTGTCAGCTGCAAAACCAGAGGGTGGTAACCACCATCCCCGTCGCAAGGCCAATCAAAGACAAATTGTTCGGCAGTTTCAACATCAATCCCATCTAAAGAACGAAGGGAAGATAGCTCGCAATTCGCTGTTGCCTCTAAAAAAGGCACGCCATCTTCATTGCTGTTGATTCGAAGTTTTCCATCACTGTTCCTCTTAAGCTTTCCGGCCAGCGGGTAGTAATAAACCAAAACCTTGGATAGAGCTTCTTCGATCACACAAGCTGGGTCAGAACCATTAGTGGAATTTACACTTGCTTGATAGACGTAAATTGTTTGAGTGATGAGTTCAAGATTGTGATCATTGTCAATGGTCGAGAGAGAAAGAACACAGGGAGATGTGGGTTTTGAGGGTTTAATGAGAACAACATCCTTCTTCTCTAGAAAGAAAGGCGTAATGTGGTGGTTTGCCATGGAAGATTTGGTGCAGAAGAGTTTAGGAGAGTCTATGGAGAGTTTGAATTGAAAGTGTTTCTTACTAATTTATAAGCATTGGGCTCTGTTTGGCGGTAAGTCGTTTGGAAAATGACTATTGCTATTGGGCGCACTGGAAAATGATTATTGCTATTGGGTGCCTACAATATTAGCTGTTCAGCACCTATTGGTCTAATATCTTCCATATAATGATTTTGAACTTTCCTTTGGAACTCGCTGGGGACCCTTACGGTGGTTTTCCAATTTCCACTAGTAAGCTATCTCTGTCTTATTTCTGTTTTTCATTTCCACAGTTGACAATGATAAAGGCAGACCATGTGCAGCGGAAATAAGCGACTGAAGTGACATTTGCATTGCACCAAGCCACCAACAGAAGAAAAAAAATAATAAAAAATTTCCTATCCAAGATCTTTATACTCTGTTGGGATAAGTTGGAGTAAAAAAAAAAAAAATAATAATAATAAAATTTTATTTATGAAAATAAGGAGAAAAAAATATAATTATTTTTTTATATTTAAATAATTAATGAAGGGAGGAAAGAAGAGACAAGACGAGAGATAGTGTAATCATCCCCACTTATTTTAGAATAATAAAGAAAAGAAAAGAAAGAAAATAAAAGAAAAGAATTTTATAGTATTAATTTACAACTACACCTTTTTTAAATTAATCATACTAATAATTAATTATCTCATAATTAATTATCTCATAATTTTAAAGATATTATTAGTATTACAAAAAATTTTATTAAAGAATTATCTTGTCTCCATCTATTTGTGCTGATTTTAGACATATTACAAGATGGTTAAAATAAATATTAAAGCTTTCCCTTCTTCTCTTTTCTTCATAATTTTTAAACCAAACACACACAAAAAAAAAAAATCTCCTTCCTTCTCCCTCTCCTCCCTAATTTTTAAACTAAACAGAAAATAAGCTTCTTCTCTTTCTTTTCTCTTTCTCTTCTCTTCTCCTTTCTTTTCAACTCATTCCATCCAAACAAATTGTTAAGGTAGAATTGTACAAAAACCTTATCTTTGGAATGTTATATTGAAGGTTCGATATTTTTTTAGGTAAATAAAAGGGTATGATATTGCTAAGGAAGGATAGCGGACAATATCCATTATGCACAATAGTTTTCCTCTATGAAATCGCTTCTTGGAAGAAGTTATTGTAAACTAAGCTTGGTTAAGGTCACTATTGGCACAAGCAAATGTAGCATGAGCTGATGTACAGCTATATGATGGAAGCATGGCGTTTCCCCACTCAAGCATGGCCCTGATTAACAACAGAATCAATTTGGAAATTCGAGGGGCAATCAGTAGGGACCATTTTCTTAGTGGATGCTATAAATGGAGTCATATTATGCTCGCAGGCCATGAACCCAGTTATAACAGAATAAAGAGAATGCCCTTCTACAATATATATATATATATATATATATAGAGAGAGAGAGAGAGAGAGAGAGAGAGAGAGAGAGAGAAGCAGTTGAAATAGGAAACCAATAGACATTCTAAATAGTTGAAGATTGATACAGAACAAGTAAGAAGGAAGAAATATCGAACATAATTCAATCTATGAATAATCAAAATAAATAGAGAAATGAGATTATGGAACTTCAGTGTACAAAAATGTCAACATGCCTAATGAAATAAACAAGAGAACAGGTAAAAAAAATAATGACATTTATGCCCGAGGGAAAGAATTGAATTATCAAACTTGTGACAATTAGAACTTAAGCATATAACTCAGATCTCTCTTAACAGACTCAAGAGGCTTTGAACAAAATCTTAATAGAAGTGGGTTTAGATTTTCCAAACCAACCCTAAGCTGATAATGTAAATCCCGGAGCAATTGCAACAGGGGTGGGGCATTATTGCATAGGACTAAATTATCAAATGAGAAGACTGGAGAGTGATACTGAACACATTCCCATAAAAACCCACCTTTTCCTTATCAGTACTCCCATTTCTAAAATCACAATGCAGGTTTGTTAACATATTTACCACCAAAAAAAGGATTGTTAACATTCAAGCAGTATATATAAAAATAAATATGCATGCACACACGTATGTAGATTGTAGAGAGAGGGAGGGGCGGGGGGGAGTGTGCTTGTGTGTGTGTGAGAGAGAGAGAGAAAGGGACATTTCATCTGGTCCTAATATGCAGAGTTTCAACTTTGGATGGAGTTGTCAAATGCCGATCAGTTACAAGTTCAATTCCAAGCATTAAACCTCTTCCGCAATAACTGCAGAAACAAGTAAATACGAATCATACCAGTCAAGAGCCAACTACCAGAGGTTGTGAGACGCTGAATAAACAAGAATAAAACTGAATAGTTATTTATATTTTCCTCATGTTTACCTTTCTTGTTATTTTCTTCTTTTTATTTTCAAACAAATCAAGAGAAAAACAAATATGTCTAACGCATTAAGATGCTACCATTTAAGTCGGCTAATATTTCAAAACACCGTGTCTCGGAAATACAGGCTCCATCTAGAGGTATGTTTTTGAAAGCTTTTTTTTCTATGGAAAATATGTATAGCTTGCATTAAGATGTTCAATATTGCTTCCACGCGGCAACAGACTAATTCTGGACAACATTTCATATATAAACAAGACGGAAAGTAAATTGTCATGTAAACAGTTAGAATGCAGCCGAGCAAAAGCTAACTGTAGGGCTATCTCCAGTCATCATCATAACCACCTTCATAATCATAAGCATCGCCATCACCATCATCATCACCATAAATCTCATCTTCATATAACGACTGAGAATCTTCTGACAAGTCCTGTTGTATTAAATCTCCATGTTCTGGAGATTTACCACTGGCACTAGCAGTATCAAGTTCTTCTGATTCGTCGTTAGAGGTTATGCTCTCCACTTCCTCCTCATCTTCAGATGTCTCCTCATCCGGATAATCATTCATTGGGTTATCTTCAGCTGATAACCCAAAATTTTAAGCGGATATAGAAGGTCTAATGAGAACATCTTGAAATGCTATAAAAGGATGAAACAGGAATATATGGACAGTACCATTAGAATCATCACTTTCAAATTCTGATTCAACTGGGCCGTCATAAAAACCATCATCGTCATCAACTTGTACCCTGAACAAGAAAAATGTATCAGTTACAATGACAAGGAAGACATTCAACACAAGTTACCAAACATACAAAAGTAAGGAATCCTTACAAAGGAAGTTGGTTTGGTGTGTCCTCAGTTACGCTGACACAGTCCTCCACAGCATAGAAGTCGTATACATAGTCATCCCTAGATGCTGCTTGATAATTAGGAGAACCCATCAAAGAGTGCACAATAATGTGACAGACAATGTTAGACCATCTCAGAAATCAATAAAGGGTGAAAAATTAATCTAACGCTATGTTTGGATGAAAGAAATTGAAATGGAAGGGAAGAGAAAGAGAAAGAAGGAGAGGTTATATCATGTTTGCTTTAAAAATTAAGAAGGAAAGGAATAGAGAGGGAAGGAAAAGGAAGAAGAGCTTAACCCTCATTTAAACAATTTTGTTATCCATCTAAAAGTGAGAGGAAATGGAGGGAAATGAAATAATGATTTAATGAATTTTTAATAGTACCAATATTACCCTTAATATAAAAGTCAAAATAAAAATGACACCTTTATCCTAGATTATTTAAATACACATCAAAATCCTTTCCTTTCCTTTCCTTTCTCTTATTTATCATTCCCAAACAAGATGAAAGGATTATATTAGTCTTTCCTCTCATTTCCTTTCATTAGTTATCCAAACATAAAAGAGGGATTAACCTCTCCTCTCCTCTCCTCTCCTTTCCCTCATAACTAATACTCTCTTTTCCTTTTCTTTCCCTCCTACTTATTTAAACAAAGTGTAAATGTCTGGAATAGTAATGAAATTCCTTAAATGGAGAGTACTCTGATAGGATCACTATTGTAAATAATAAATAAATAAATAAAAATGAAGTAGCCTTTCCCAATCTTTAAAGTTAAAAGCAACTTATAATATCTAGATGAAGACAAAAAGGAATATTAACAGTTTGTTTGGATAAGTAAGAAGGAAAGGAAATGAAAGGAGAGTATTAGTTATGAGGGAAAGGAAAGGAATGGAGAGGAAAGGGTAATCCATCATTTATGTTTGGATAACTAATGAAAGGAAAGGAGAGGTAATCCTTTCATCTTATTTGAAAATGATAAAGGAGAGAAAGGAAAAGAAAGAATTTTATATTATTTTACTATTATACACAAACAATATGTATTTGGATGCTCTAGAATAGAGATGTCATTTTTATTTTGTCTTTTATAATTTTAAGGGTAATATTAGTATTATTAAAAATTCATTAAATCCTTCTTTCCTTTCCTTCCGTTTCTGTCCACTTTTGGAAGGATAACAAAATTGTTAAAATGGGGGTTAAGCTCTCCCTCCCTTTCCCTCTCTTTCCTTCCCTTTCCTTCCTAATTTTTAAAACAAACATGATATAAGCTTCCCTTCCTTATCCTTTCCTTCCCTTTCTTTCCAATTCCTTCCATCCAAACATAGTGTAAAAATACCATAAGCTTTAGTTGATCAAAACAGTTAAAAAAAAAAAAAAAGGAAAGAGAGAAAAAAGAGCCTAATACAGAGCAAGACCTCGTTTATACATGTAAGCATGAATATCAGACTCAACCTCCGCAGCAGCGCTTGGAATGAATTCTTTTAATAGAGGCAAATAATTACACATAATCCTGTGATCCTCCAATTCTGTTTCTCTGCATTTAAATCAGAGGAACCGAGTCATTTTCAAGGAAACATTTTGCAATTAAAAGATTATAAAATATGCAAGAATGAAGCGTACTCCTGCTCTTGCACCACATTGGTTGTTTCCTCAACATCAACACGAACAACATCATAGAGGTGACACATTTCATGTACTGTTTCATCATGCATTGCTTCTTTTTTCTCCTTTCTGCTCCTCCATATTTGTTCAAACCGAGCATTTTTTGACAAAAGCTAATGGGAAATAATTAATACAGCAAATAATTTAGTCATCTAATGTAGAAAAAGAAAATGATGAAATAGTTGCATAATTTTGATTCTTCAATATTTCATACACACAAAAAATAATCAACTCAGCAAGCCTTATTGCTAACTACATAAGAAATCCTGCTGTCCCTTTAAACAAGGTGGTTTAGTATATAGACCCTCAAGGTGTTTTTTTTTATTATTTATTTTTGTTGGCGGGGGGGATAAGTAAGAGCCTCAAGGTGTTTAACCAAGCTCTAGTAGGGAAACGACTGTAGAGGTTTGTAATGGAGAAGGAGACTCTTTGGAGGAGGGCTATTTACTTGCAAGCATGGGTGTTCTAGGGGCGGATGGGTTTCACAAGAGGTTCATATACCTTGTGGCATTGCTGTGTGGAAGAATATTAGGAATTGTTGGGATGTCTTTGCCTTGTTAATCTCCTTCAAGGTGGGCTCGGATTGCTTTTTGCAGCTTTTTTGGCTTTCTGCGATTGAGGACGCCTTGGTAGCTGACTTTTTTCTCAAGCGCTGGAGGTGATTTTAAAATTTGATACAATTAATTAATTATATTGAATTAGGATTAATATATGTTTGTAAATATACATGTCTTGAAATGAGGATTAACACATCAAATATACATGTCCTGATACGATTTGAACATAACGTTGACTTGGTTATTTTTTATTATAGATAATTACAAAAATAACCATGGATAATTAATCAAGTAAAAAAATTGTAACATGATTAGTTTAGTAAATTTTAAGTGTTTGATGGTAATTCACTCCTTGGTTGAAGTTCACAATACCTGGAACCATGTTTTTTTCTTTTTTATAAATTACGAGGTATCACTCGATTGTGCATACTTTCGCCATTTATTACTTTCTAACATGACAAAAAGTGGGTAATTTTAATTCATAAATCTACCCACTTTACAGGGTCTGGGAAGCAATTTTAGGGAGTGTCAATCCCACTACAATTAGAATATATACAATAAATGAGATTAGAGTGGAGTTTTAAGAACTAATTCTAGTTCAGGACAGGACTGGATTGAATAATGGTCACCTTATCTTATTTATTTCTTAATTTTTTTATTCATAAAATATATTATATTTATCAATAAGTCATATTATATAAAATAAGTTTTAAAGTTTCGCATACTATTTTTTTTGTGTATCGGTTATTTTATAATAAAATTTTAATTTAGGAAAAAATACTAAAAAACTTTTAAAATAAATTTTTCAATTCAAAAAGTTCATGATATATTTTTTCTATCTAAAAGATCCAAAAAGAGAAACTTCTACTACAAAGAAAAATCTAATTATTAACTTCCATCTTAACACTGCTAAAAAATATTATTTATTAGACTAAAATAGCCTTTAAAATATATTTTAGAAAGAAAAAAATATATAAAATAACTTCTTCAATCCAAATAAATCATCACGATTTGTGAACTGAAATTTTTTTTAGGTCATCTAGATAAATAAAAAATGTTAATTTTGTTTGATTGAATAATTTATTTTACCAACTATTTAGTATTTTTAAAATATATATTGAATGTTATTTTAGTCTAATCATTAATATTTTTCAACGGTGTTAAGATGAAAGTTAACAATTAAACATTTTCGTATTAACAGTTTATTTTTTGGATCTTTTAGATAAAAAAAAAAATGTATCTTGAACTTTTTGGATTAAAAATTTTATTTTAAGGACTTTTTCATATTTTTCCCTTTAATTCATCTACCAAAAAAATTTTAAGCTATTTTGAAAAAAAAATCAGAGCTCAGGACGGAGACAAGTTTGGGAAATTTAAACGAAGTTGGAATGATGTAACTCTTTAGATGGGT
This sequence comes from Nyssa sinensis, assembly GCA_008638375.1. NCBI lineage: Eukaryota > Viridiplantae > Streptophyta > Magnoliopsida > Cornales > Nyssaceae > Nyssa > Nyssa sinensis. The sequence goes on from CM018031.1 coordinate 14,410,580, forward strand.
CAAAGAGGAGTTACAAACGAAAAATATAAATAAAGTTGGGTTGAAGAAGGGGCACATCGTCCCGATCTAACCCTTTTACCATTTCTAGCAACAAATTTTGTCCATGGTCAGCAATACAAAGGAAGACAATGTCCAAATGAGTTGACCCTAGCCCTGGCCCAATCTAGGCATTGGATTACCCGGTTGGCCTGTCGAGTTTTATCGTTTTCAGAAATATATGTAAAATTTTAAAATTGATTAAGATTAAAATAATAAATCTATAAATGATAAAATGATAAGTTCCCTCTTAGGGCCAAAACGCACATGACGTTTATGCATTTAAAGATATATAACATCCTCACCTTCCTCTTCTTAAGACATCTCCACTGGTAACTCAAACCCATATCAAATTTAAATTTGAGTCAAAATTCACAAAAATCACCCTCCAACCCAAGATTCAAACCTATACCAAATCAGTTTTTACTCAAATTCAAACCCAAATAAGTGCATTACTGTTCACAACATCAAATTTCTAACTGCTATTTTTTTCCCCTACCTAGTCTCACCTCAGATGAAAAATGAAAGGAAAAGACCAAAAAAAGAAATGGAAAGAAACTCAGGAAAAGGAAAACATACCTGGTTGACGAGGCCATGACGTCATTGGAGGCAACATCAGAAGAGAAGCTCTCCCCATCTTCGGCCATGGCGTGAACTAGGGTTTCGAGCGAGGAGTAAGATATTGTTTCAATTTTGGCAGAGTCAGATACTATTGCAAGAAGAAATCTTTTTATCAATAGTGAAGCTTGGGCGATTTGGGAGATGGGGAAAGATTTGGGCCTACAGTTTGAAGGCAACAACGAGGATGGTAGAGTTGGAAGAACAAGATAAAAGTCTGAAAAGCAAAGGGGGCGATGTGAACAAGGCGTGAGGAAAGAAAATTTGACAGAATAGAGAAATGGGTGGATTGTGAAGAGGTTCAGAACAGTCAAAAAAAAGTGAAAGAGGTATGGAAGGAAAAAGAAGAGGGAAAATGATTTTTGAAGGGAAATGACATAAAATAACTTTTGGGATAAGGTGAAAATTTTTAAAAAAGATTTGAGTAAAAACTTAAGTGACCATTGGAGAACATCAAACTTAGATTCATCTTTTACTCAAATTTAAGTGAAATTTGGGTTTGAGTTTGAGTTTGAGTCACCACTGGAGATGGCCTTATATAAGAGTTTTCTGCTTCTTTCTTTAAACACATCGTGTATTTGAAAAACAAAATTAATATAAGTTGTTTTGAACCTTGGATGTTGGTCACCAAAAGAACTAGACAACAAGCCTAACCAAACCTAGTTAGCTCAAATACCTAAAAAAGAAATGGAGGGCAACCCAAAGAAAACTCCCGTTTCCAACCACTTGAACAAGAAAATCCTGCTCAAACCCAAATGTTCCACTACACGAATACCAACCCCAGAGCCAACAGAACCAAAAAAGGCCCCTTGACCCCTTTTGAAATCTCTACAAAAAAACCAGACGAACAAGTCACGTCAATATAGTCATAACCACGTGAGAAGATATAAAAATACATCCAGAGATAGGCTTGAAAACCCATAAACCAATCCTAGCCGTCCAAAGTTAATAAATCAAGTCTCTAAATGGGTCCCTGCAGGATTTGTTGTAGGCAATGCCATTTCGACCAAAGTCTCCCCTACGATCTCCGTACCGTTTACTAGCCATAACCCCAAAATTGCCATGGTTATTCCACCTCCCTCAATCACTTTCCAACCATCTCATCTCCCCCTAATCCCTGGGCTCCCTTGCTGACCATTTTCGTAACCATCGATACTCATCAATCTACCCATACACAACCACAACATCACCTCCCTTCAACCCAAGCTCAGGACATAGACCCAAAACTAATTCCCCCTGATTTAGACTTGGAGGATATAATAGAGCTCAACTTGGACAATCAATCGGTAGATGGATCAACTGGTGATGAAAACTTTGCTAAGCGGTCACACCATCCATGCCATAGTACTTCTTCATTAGGATTTCAAACACAAAGTCTCAATCAAATAGAACATAGAAAAACTACAAATTATCGTAGAACTTTGGAACGAGCTAGGAGCAAAAGTCCCTTGGCACTCCATAAACATGGCTTCAGCCAAGGACACCGGAGAAGCTCTACATCGCCTAGTAAGAATGATACACATTGAATTCACTTTGAAAGTTTTCACCCACTATCAAATGTTATCCATGAAGATCTTCTTTTGGAACTATAGGGGCACCGATAATGCACATTTTGAACGCAATATGAGAGAACTGATTCGTATTCATAATATGGAAGTCCTTATTCTCATGGAACCCAAAGTACAAAGCTCTTTCTTAAGTGATTTCTTCTCCTCCCAAGGCTTCACTAATGCCCATATAGTCGAAGTTAATGGTAGATCTGAAGGCTTGTGGTTGTTTTGGAACCCAAAGACAATTACAATCCAGACTTTTGGATATACCGACCAATCCATACATTGCGTGGTCACTAAAAGAACTACTAAGAATGGATCATGTCGACAGTCTACGGAAATCCAAACCCCAGAAATAGAGATCTCCTATGGAAAAACTTTCAAAACATCGCAGATAATGCTAACCATGATAGAATCCCGTGGATCACCATGGGAGATTTTAACGATATTATTGCTAGCACGAAAAAAAGAGGGGAACCATCTTCTAGCCAAAGGGGGTTCAAACCTTTCAAAAATAGAGTGGAGGATTGCAACTTGCTGGATCTAGGTTGCTCGGGACCATGGCTCACATAGACAAACAACCACCAAGGAACAACAAACACCTGTGAAAGATTGGACCAAGTTGTGGCCAACACCTACTAGAGAGTGACTTTCTCTAAAGCCTTAGTCAAAAGCTTGCAAAGGACGCACTTAGATTACCCCCCTTTGTTGGTCTACACTTCAGGTATCAGCTTTCCTCCCTCTTCTAACAAACCCTTTAGATTTGAGGCGACTTGGTCAGAACACCCAAACTTTAAAAATCGAGTGACCTTAGTTTGGGAAAATAATAAACTGTTTGAAGCTATTACCACATTCCAAACTGAAGCCATGAACTGGAATAAAAACTTCTTTGGAAATATATTCCGTAGAAAAAGAAGACTTTTAGCAAGAATTGAAGGAATCCAAAAATCTCTCTCCCACCATTTTTCTTATAACCTAAAATTCCTTGAATCCCAACTAATGAAAGAGTATAATGAAACCCTCAAACAAAAGAAAATTTTATAGTACCAAAAATCTAGATCAAAATGGTTAACTCTTGGTATAAAAACACGAGATTCTTTCACATTACTACTTTTAAAAGAAGAAAAAGAAATAAAATTGAAGCCATCAAAAATAATAAAGGCAATTGGACTTCAAACACTAAAGAAATCAAAAGTATTGTCAAAAATCATTATATCTCCCTCCTTTCGGCGTAGTCTCTAATAAGTCTCATCCCTTGCCTCTCCCACCTTCAGAACAGATGCACTCCCGAAGACATTGCTTCCCTTAACAAACCCCTTGAAGATATTGAAATCAAAAATGCTATTTTTAGTATGAAACCATTTACAACCCTTGACCCTAATGGGCTTCAACCTTTTTTCTTCCAAAAGTATTGGGATGTGGTAGGTCGCTCAGTTATCAAGCAAATTAAATACATGTTCAACTCAACAACTGTCCCTAACGAGGTGAATAACATACTCATAACTCTCATCCCAAAAATTGAAAACCCTGAATCCATCCAAAACCATAGGCCCATTAGTCTCTATAATGTTAACTATAAGATCGTATCTAAGATTCTAGTAAACAGAATTAGACCTATTCTCGAAAGCCTGATAGGACCCTTCCAAGATAGCTTCATTCGAGGAAGATCCACAATGGACAACATCATTATTACTCAGGAAATCATCCATTCCCTCAATAAGAAAAAGGGAAAACTAGGGGACTTATTAGGCAAATCGACATGGAGAAAGCCTATGATAGACTTGACTAGGGCTTCCTTCAAAACTCCCTTGATAATTTCAACTTTCTCCCCAATTAGACTCACCTAATCATGAACTGTTTGACCAGTAACAAGGCTTCCCTCATTCTAAATGGAGCTACCTTGGACCTTTTTTGCCTTCTCGAGGGCTTAGACAATGAGATCCTCTATCCCCCCTACCTCTTTGTTTTGTGCATGAAAAACCTCTCGCACCTCATCTAAGATCAAGTTGATATCAAAAATTGGATTGGAATCAAAGCTTCCCAAGATGGCCCTCCCATCTCCCATATTTTCTTTGTAGATGACCTCATTCTCTTTGGTAAGGCCAGAAGGAATCAATGTGAGATGATGGCCCAAACCCTAACAAATTTCTATGATATTTCAGGCTAGAAGGTCAACCTACACAAGTCTAAACTCTTTGTTTCAAGGAACATACCTAGAAATGAAGCTAGATCTCTCGGCCAAGCCTCTAGGATTCCCCTAACTCAAGACTTGGGCTCATACCTAGGTATCCCTATTCTCCACAAAAAGTCACAAAACATACCTTCTAATATATCTGATATACCATAAAGCGACAAATCTAGCCAAAACATGACACGTGTATGTGCTGAGCTTTTCCATGTGCAAGTCAAGAAAAAGATTCTAAATGATGCAAAGCTATCCAGATCAGACAAGTACATAGGGTTCATATATGCTTTGTTCAGAATGACACAGAACCTTTAACCTTGCCTCTAGAGCTAGAGTTGTAGAGTATCTACAGGAAATGATCCTGAACTGGTCATCGCCTTCCATACCCTACCGACCTCGGAATAAGGATACAGAGTTTAATATGGCAACTACCATATTTGAATATCTTCAAATCCCTACTCTTATGGCTCCGAATCCTACTCAACTTAGGAGATCTTCAGGTTATAATAAAGCCCTAAGGTATGCTATCAATTTACTTCTTTCAATTACAGTCTTTTCAATTTATTGACTTTATAATTGGAGCAGCTACCACTGGAGCCTACCCGGTGACCTTCTGATTTTGAATTCTTGACAAGTGATGAAGGACGAAAACCCTTTTGATCATGGAGAGCAAAATCAATATCATTGACAAAATGAATTCCAGACTAGAGGGTTGGAAAACAAAACTCCTATCCTTTGTAGGGAGATTAACCCTAGTCTAAGCAATCACTTCAGCTATCCCATTTTACACTATGCGAAGCTCTCTTCTCCCTAGCCACACGTGCGACCAAATTGATAAGATAAATAGAAACTTCCTATGGGGTAGCTCTCTAGAGAAAAGGAAAACCCACCTAGTTAATTGGTACATAATCTGTTCAAACAAGAGTTCGGGAGGGCTTGGTCTTAGGAGAGCCAGAGCTAACAACCTAGCCATTCTCTCCAATTTACACTGGAACCTCATCACTAATAAGTCCCCCCTATGGGCTAAGATTCTCAAGAAAAAAAATATAAAGTCCAAGAGGGCATTACTTCCCTTCCAACCCCAAAATTTGCATCCCTTACTTGGAGAGGCATCATAAAAACCATTATCAAGGATAGCAATAGATGGAGAATTGGCAATGGGAATCTTACCTCCTTATGGCATGACTGGTGGATAGGGGAGGGCCCCTAATTAGAACTGTCAGAAGTAATTTGGTTCTAGAGAAAACTTATATAAAAGTGAAAGATATCATTGATTGGCTTGGCTATAGGAACCTAAGTAGGATTAGCACCCCCATCCCTTCCCATTTCCACTCACTAATCCAAGTAATTCCCATCCCTGAAGCCATTGAAATAGCAATCAAGCTTATTTGGAGTTCCTCAAATGGTACATTCTCCACCAAACAAGCCTTCCACACCCTTGAGATTCTTCAGAATCCGTCAAGAGCTAAGACATCTAATTAGGATTGGATCTGGAAGATCAGAGGTCCTCAAAACTTTAAATGCTTTCTCTAAAGATCAAATCACAATTGCCTAATGACCAATGGCCTAAGAGCTGCTAAAGGCATGTCAAGCTCCCCTGATTGCCCTAGATGCTCTTCAACCATTAAGACAACATCTCACTATTTGAGAGATTGCCTTGAAAGCCAACTCATATGGGCCAGCTTCCTTAACGGGAATGAAATTAGAAGAGATAACCAAATTTCTATAGAAAATTGGTTAAAAATCAATGCAACAAACACTACCAGATTCTGGAGAGATATTCCTTGGGAACTTCTATTCATGTCCATTATATGAGAAATTTGGAAAACAAGAAACAAACTAGTATTTGAGGAGGTGCAACCAATGGTTAATTCAATCGTGACTAAAGCCATCAGGTCAGCTCAAGAAATCTCTATCTCATTTACTTTAAATGGTTTAGACAAACCCACTAGAACAAAAATGCTGGTTAAATGGAACTTTCCCCCTGCAAGTTTCATAAAACTAAACACAGATGGTAGCGCTAGAAGCAACCCCGAAGTTGCAGGTTCTGGTGGCCTGTTTAGAGACGAAAGAGGGTACTGGAAAGGTAGCTTCTATGGTTTTATTGGAATATGCATTAGTTTAATGGCAGAGCTCTGGGCCATTAGAGAGGGCATGAAAATAACAACCGAAAAGGACATAAATCTTCTCTTGGTGGAGTCTGATTGTGAAGTAGCCATCAATCTCTTGAAAAGTAAGACCCTCTTGAGGAATTCTATGTTGTACTACTGGAAGACGGTAGAACCTACTCCAAAAGGTTCAAGAAATGCATGTTCACCCATACTTTTCGTGAAAACAATTTCTATACTGATGCTCTTGCAAATCAAGGTGTTAAGCAAGATAAAATAATGGCCATTCTAAGGAACCCCCCAAGACCTTCAACTCATGTTGCTAGTTAACTCTTCAGCTATCTCTTCGTTAGGCCTCCCCCTTAGGCCTTTCAGTTTCCTCAGCACCCAAAAAAAAAAAATGACGAAATTTGACACTTGTTCTACGTTTGTTAATTTGCTGCACTGCACGTGGACAACTTAGATCCCATCGACCACAAATATGATTCTTTATTAAATTTCCACACAAAGAAATAAATAAATTGATTAGGCAATTGGAAAGTTGAGTATGTTATGATGTGTTTTGGTTTTTATTGTTTTCTGATTTTTAGAATAAAAAATGATAAAAAAAATTTTAAATACATATTTTTCAAATTGATTTTTTAATATTTTCAAATTATCTAAAAATAGAAAAAAAATATATTATACCAAACAGATTTTTAATCAATATTTTTACTTTTGAAAACGTATCATCGCCTTATAAATTTAAGGGTAAATTACACTTACCTCCCCTGAAGTTTCTGACAATTACATAAATCTCTCCTATACTTTCTAAAATAACACTGCACCCCTTATATTTCTAATATTAGTAACAAAGACCCCCTGCCGTCCAGCACTGTTAATGATCAGACGGAAAATAATGACATCAACATTAAAAAAATTTAAAATACCAAATTTACCCTTCTTCAATGTGAGAGAATAAACCTACTTTCCTTCTGTTATTTCTCTCTCCTCCCGTAAGTTCCAACTCTGTGTTGATAAGAAAAAAGAAAATCCCTTGAGAAGAAAGCTTTCAACTATTCCAGCAGAAAGAGGTAATTCAAATGCTTCATAGATAACCCCCAATCTGCCAAACTGTTTGGACAACTTGGTTTTAGTAACAAGCTTGTAAAGTCTATAACCCCAAGTGAGGTGGGTTGTCATATGTTTTCCAATCCAGAAATTGCAGAAAGGCTGGGGTATTTGCCATAACCTCGCATTGCCATAGTGTTGCTTAGAGAGAGATTTTTTTTTTTATGTTTCAAGTACATCATAATTTTGGGTTATAATTCTTGGAAGAGACAACATCGCTAAAATTGCTTCTGCAGATGTATGAAACTAAATCATAGCGTGCAGAATCTGACATCTTCCGCCTCTTTCTATAGAATAAAGAGGGGTCATATTCATGGAGCTGGGTTTCTGAATCAAAGCAAACCGTTTCACTGCTCCAATTTCGTCAAAGTTCCTCAAGTCCCCTCTTGTGAGCCTCTGCCTCATGCCCGAACAGCCAATGTCATCTGTTACAGGATTTTCCCTGCGCATGAACTCTGTTTCAATTGCAATGGAGCTGATTTAATAGCATCAAACAGCGACAGTGTACCATCATGTACAGATTCTCCTTCACCAACACACTGTTGCCAATTCCTTTCTCCTGCAATCTCTTCCATTCTCTCCTATTTACACACGCAGAGCGGTTATGGTAAAATGAAAGAGCTTCCTGCCCTGTTTTGCACCACCATAAGAGGCCCAACCAGATCTGTGACAACTCAGACCTAACCCAACTGTTAATTTTCAACTCAGCCCCTTAATTTTTCTACAGGGATACCGCTCCTGCTTCGACTGCACCTTCGCCTATTTCTCCCGAACAACTGCCGCCTCAACTCTCTGCACTTCGTCCCTCTCCTGCACTGCTACACACACTTATATATACATATACATATTTCCCTGCTACACCGCCACACACGCACATATATATACATACATTGATCTGCTGCCCCGTCAGAGAATTCTGGAGTTTTCTTTCTCCACCCAAAATTATTTTTTTGCCGGCTGCTACGTTCTCTGATGATGTCTCTCCCCTCCCTACATTCTCTCTCTAATCTCAAATGTTAATGACCCAAAAAAAGGTAGAAAAAAATGCTAGAGAAACATGGCTTGGGTGGTGAAATCTGGTACGACTCTATCAATGGAATGATGAAGAGGGAATGGCGATTTTGGGTGGTGATCAGAAAATAATTTGGATGGCGGTGGCTAGGTTTAGACGGAAAACTCTCTCCTTGCCCTTTCCCGTGTTTTTGTTTTCTGGCCGCCGATAACTTTGATTGGCGCCGGAAGTTTTGCCTACACCAAACCGGTCACGGTTTTCGCGAGGGTCCGGCTTCTGCTTCTGGTTACTGAGATAGGGTTTTCTTGCTTATGAGAGAAAGAGGGAATGAAATGAAAAATTGTCTTTTTTTTATTACAAAAATTATTATTAAAGTGAGGATAAAATGGTAAAAGTATTAATGTCGTTAACTGTGTTTAGGGGATAGGTCTGACAAGGAGTGTAGTGTTATTTCAGAAAGTATAAAAGAGGTTTCTATAATTATCAGAAAGTATAGGGGAGGTAAGTATAATTTACTCTAAATTTAAGTATAAAAATAAATTAAGAAAATATTCTTATGAAAAAATCCAATAGCTGAATTAGTAGTGTCAAGCGTAATTTTTTTATTTTTAATGAATTAGTAAGAATATTCTGAGTCAGTTTATGCATATCAAACTAAATCTTCCTTCTCGTAACAGTCAGATCCATTCTTAAAACTCTAGCTATCAAGGATCGGCACAGAAAAAACTCGAACTCGAGACGCTCGTTTGAATTTTATTCTCAATGATTTTATCATTCAACCACACTTCCAATGTAATTTGCCTACCTTTTCTTCGTTCATTTCCTTTTCTTTTTTAAAACAGATAAAAATTAAATTCTAAAATCATTGATATAAATGATTTTGATACAGCTTTTATATGCATTTGATAACCTTTTAAGTATTTTCTAATTAGTAAAAAGGATATTTTATAATTTTTATTTCTTCCTTTTTTGTTTAAAAATAAGTAAAAACACGTTTAATGCCTTTTTTTCTTTAAATGTGATTTGTATCTAAATATTATTATTTTTAATATTTATATTAAAATTATTCTTTAAAAAGTAAGTAAATTAATATCAGGCGTTGACACTCTATTATATGTAATATATTTTATTAAAAAATATGAGTTACATTATATATGATAATATTATTAAAATAATACATTATCATCTTAGTATATCATACTCATTTAAAAAAATTATTTTTTAATAAAATATAAATATATATATATATATATATATAAAATATTACTATTAAAATGACTAATCGTCTAGACTCAAAAAAAAATTTCACTTACCACTGCCTCCACGTGTACTAACCCAGAAAAGAAACCGGCATGATCACTTTTGCCGTTCTCAATTTAAGTCGGTGACACAGTGACATATACGGGCACCACATCCACGTGGTCTAGAGTTTGTGAATGGCAACATTCGAAGCATCAGACGTGAAGATTAACAATTGGGTTCCCTGGGACCACTAATGTGAAGAGTCTTTCTCAAATAATGTCACAACGTATCATTAAAAAATATTAATTATGTAATTTAATTTATTATTAATATTACAATGTTATATTATTTTAGATGTAAAATTTAAAATTCATGTTCAAAAAATATATTATTTTTTCATATGAGTAGTGTTATTTATACATTAATTAGTTGTATACATAATTAAATTATAATTTATACTATACATTATTGGTTTATATGAATTGTATTTATACATGTATACATTAATGGTTTAAATAAAACCAATGAAATGATAAAAATAAATAAGAATGATCTTTTTGAGGCATGACCCACGCTCGTCACGTGCATTGCCTAGAGTTTTTTTTTTAAAAAAACTTAAGTACAATATGACATAAACACAATAATTAAATATAAGATAAAATACATTGATATTTTTTTAGATTTTTGATAATTACCAAAAATTTTAAAAAAAATTCTAAAGTGATACTGATCTATCATATTTTTACTGATAAAATATAAATACCTCATCTCTAACTCAATTTTCTTCAAAATAACTAAAGTGCCCATTTCTTTTATTTATTTATTTTGACCATTTTTTTCTAGGTTTTGTATTTCATTTTTAAATAAATATTAATTAAAACATTATTTTGTTAAAAAAATATAAATTATTTATCTTAAATTTATTGTTATATAAAATAAAAAAATAAATAAATAAATAAAATGACACTTCCATCATTTGAAAAAAAATTAGATTGAAAGAAAAGTATTTATAGTTTAACAGTAAAAATAATAGAAGTCAGTGTCATTTTAAAAATTTTTATAATTATCAAATATTTTTAAAAAGATTAATATAACTTATCGTTGAATAAAATTATCCGCTCCAATCAATGAATGACATCCAGATTTCAAATTAAGGGATCGCAACATGTCGGGTCGGGCGTTTGACACCTTTATATTAAATGCAGGAACCATGCAGGAGAAATCCACACCTGTACGGTCAGGATATGCTTTTGTTGTGTTTTTGTTAACCAGAAAGATCGGGTTGATACCAAATTGTGGTAATCTGGGTGACATCTGTATAACTCATTCATGACGTTATGGGTTGATGACAAACAAATTAAAGTCTCCCACAAACAGCCAAACTACGAGAGCAATATTAATGTTTTGGCTTGGTATTCGGTGCTCCTAACCAACTTTCCCCTCTCAAGGACCCAGGTTGCTTTCTGCTACAGCATGGCAATGGGACAAAATAGACTTCGCTCTCTTTGACAAGAAATTCTCGTACGAAGCTCGTCTATAAAATAGACGATTTATGCAAAAGATATGGAAAGAAAGAGAAAAAATGTGATAGAAAATTTACGTAATATATTTATTTTTATGGGAGTGTTTATATTTTTTATAATATAAAAAATAAGATTATAATATATTGTTACTGTATTGTAATTAACACTAACTTTAATTCAGTGAAATTTTCAAACACTAACATATTTATAAGATTTTATACTGTATCGTATATATTATATAAAACTTTAATAATAAAATTTATGTATATATATATATATTTCTAAATAGGTAGTAATACAATATTAGCACAATATGAATAAAATTTTATTTTATGGAGTCTTTATGCCTTTTTTTGGTAGACTTAGGTTTGTATTAACTTTAAATTTCTAATTTGATTATATTATAAATACATAAAATTTAGGCATTTTTATAGAGTTAGAGTTTTATTAATATTAAATTTTTAATTTAAATAAATGATGGATACATAAGATTTAGGACATTCTCGTTAAGTATGACCTAAAGTGATTACTTTATTTATTTTATCGTTGAGCCACTCCTGCTTGCCCCCGCACCTTCAATTTATTATTGATCCCTAACAACACAATTAAAATTAGGCTGCATTGGTCATATGTGCTTAGCTCTATTCATAAGACCTATACACTTTTGCCATATTTGGTACGTAAAAATAAAATATTAAATTTATAAAATGAAATAGGACATGAAATGAAAATAATATAGAATGTAATAAAGATTACTCATCTAAACCAAAATAATACTTGGAATTATTTTTAATAAAATGTTCATTCTGTAAAATGAAATACGACATGGAATAAATTAAAGATTACTCATTTAAACTAAAATAATGCTTGAAATTATTTTTAATAAAATGTTCATTCCGTTAAATAAGCATTCTCAATTATACTAAATAATAAAAAAAATTAGAATATACATTACACAGTACCAAACATGATATAAATTTTACAAGAATATAAGTCATTGTCTTTAACACGGACCAATCATAATATATCATGTAAATAATTTATTATTCAATTATCTAATTTTAAAGTAACAAAAAATAATTTTTTATCTAATTATCAAACTCTGATGGATTTGATTTGCAAAATTTATTTCTCCACTTTAGCCTATTCATTCAGTCATATTACATGGTCCAACAATCACACTTGAATGCTTACAACGGTAGCATTAATGTTCCTTGAATTCGTACACACGAGAATCATTAATTACAGGGAAATTTTTGGTATACAGAATTCATTTGGATTTTCCTGTGAATGAGTCAGGGGTGTTTTAAAATTAATGAAAAATCTTAATTTTAATTATTTAAATTTTAAAAAGAAATAATAGCGGATCTAAAATTTGTGGCCACGAGGGACAAAGTGTAGATTTTTATTTTAATAAACTTTGAGGGTGTCAATTTCTAATTTTTAAATTGCTTAGCAAGATTATAATACAAAAATTTTAATTTTTTAAAAGTTTTGGAGAATCATAACTCTACTAAGCCACTTTTGGAGCTGTGTTGTCTATAGATGAATAAATCTCATAAATTTTTATTATGTATGTAATATTATTATTAATTTTTAAGAATTAAATTTATTCATCAATTTTAAAATTATGGGTCATACATTAATAGATGAATCAAATTAAGTAATTAAATTGGGTATGCCAAACATAATTCAGAGGGGGTGGCCATTAAAAAACCACATTCTAAGCTTTCCCACCACAATTTGTCCTCCATCACCGGCTTTAGTATAGCATTTCTGGCTCTCAAGCTTTCTTTTCAAATCCCTGATCACCTACCAGCTGCCTACCTCTCTGCACAATCACTTTCAAACGCCTGCTTCAAAATCCACCAGTTCTGTTCAGTTTGTTTCCAAAATGGCTCTTCAATGGCTAAGCTTAGTGGGCGTCGTATGGCTTCAATCCATAAACGGCACCAACTCTAACTTCCCTGCTTACTCATCTCAACTCAAGCACCACCTCTCCATGTCCCAGCTCCAACTCAACAACCTCGCCTTCGCCTCCGATGCCGGAAAGCTCTTTGGTTGGTTTTCAGGCATTGCTACGGTTCACCTCCCTCTCTGGCTTGTCCTCATGATCGGTTCCCTTCTTGGGTTGATTGGTTATGGCATGCAATATCTCTTCTTGACAAACCAGGTTTCTCTATCCTATGGACATGTTTTCTTGCTAACTGTTTTGGCTGGAAACAGCATTTGCTGGATCAATACAGTTTGTTACATTGTCACCATTCAAAATTTCCCTTTGGATCATCAGACGGCTGTGGGGTTATCGACTAGCTATCTTGGATTAAGTGCAAAGATTTATACAGACATTGTTGATGCTGTTTATCCTTCTTCACCCATTAAAAGAGCTAAAGCCTATCTTCTCTTGAGCTCCATCTTACCTCTGGTAGTTTCTCTTTTAGCTGTACCGATAGTTAGAGGAATCAACATTGAGAAGTCTAGAAGAGTGGAAGGTGGAATCATTGTAATGTTTGTGATAACAATGGCGACGGGAACATTTGCCGTGATCAGCAGTACCTTGGGTTCGATGTCAAGTGGGTTTTCGCCATTGATTATTGTTATAGGCATGGGGGTGTTCCTTTTGGCCCCTCTTGTGATTCCATTGGCTGAACAGATGATGGAAAGATTGCAGAAGAAGTGCTGGATAAGAAGAGAGAGAAGAGTGTGTGACTTTAATATAGAAGAGGTTGATGTTGTGGAGAGGGTAGAGATTGAGATGAAAGAGGGAGGGGGTATTATAGAAATTCATGACCAGGCCAGTGTGAGGGAGGAGATTGGAGTGAAGTTGATGGTAAAGAGGGTGGAATTTTGGCTATATTTCTTTGTATATCTCTCTGGTGCAACACTTGGACTTGTGTTCTTGAACAACTTGGGACAAATAGCTGAATCTCGTGGGTACTCTAAGGCTTCTTCTCTGGTCTCATTGTCTTCTTCGTTTGGCTTCTTTGGTCGTCTCATCCCCTCTCTTTTAGACTACTTTCTATCAAGGTAATCTCTCTGTCTTTGGAAAAAGTTCAGAAGTAGGAATACATGAAATTTTTTTTTCCATGATCGGACAAATTATATTATGACATATAACATATATTTCAAATTAAAGTATTATTATGATTGTATTTATGTCACGTGTTTAAATTTAATATATAACACCGTGAAATTTTTTCGTACAATTTTATCATCAGATTTTTTTTCTTCTCTCTCATGTACATATTTGATGGAAAAAACTTTAGGTCAATTATTCAAAGTCATGATCTTTAAAAAAATAAATAACATGTACACATAACATTATTTTATTAGTCTAGACTCGGGTCTTGGGGTGTCCATGCTTAATCAATGGACTTGCCCCTACCTAAAAACTTAATCAATGGACCTGCCCCTACCTAAAAACTTCGCCATCTCGAGGGCATTAATTTTGTTGGTGTATTTTTCTTAGAGGTGTTTAATGCAGAGATTTGTGTACAAGTGTGTTAGCTAGTTGGTGTATTTATGTGTGTGTGTGTGTGTGAATATATATATATTAAAGAGGTAGCTTATTTGGAAACCACATTACTTTTTGGACAGTGACAAGCACACACCTCATAATAGCAAAGACGATGTATTTTTGAATTTTCCTTTAGTAGTGTAAGTGATGATTTTTAATTCTATTTGTGGTCATTTATATCATCAGGAGCAAGTACTATATCTATATTGGTTCAAGACCAGCATGTATAGCAGTGATGATGGCCCCAATGTCTGGAGCATTCTTCTTACTTCTCAACAGAAGCAATTTCTCTCTCTACATCAGCACTGCCATTATAGGGATGTGCACAGGAGCAATAACTTCCATCTCTGTCTCCACAACCACCGAGCTGTTTGGGACAAAACATTTCAGCGTAAATCATAACGTTTTGATCGCCAATATTCCAGTAGGATCCTTTGTTTTCGGTTACTTGGCAGCTCTTCTTTACCGTAAAGCAGGTAATGGAGGAGATGGTAAATGTATGGGGATGGAATGTTACCAAATCACTTTCATCATCTGGGGATCACTTTCTTTTGTTGGAACTTTACTGGCTTTAATCCTTCATGCACAAACCAAGAAGTTCTCTTCACAATGTAAGACTTCAAGCACTTATGGGTAATCTGTGTTATATATCATATAGTGAATAATATCAATACTTAATTATACTAATCAGAAGAGTTTGTATATTCTAGCATTCATTCTCCGTTTTCTTTTAAGTTTGTGGTGTGTGTACATATATATATATATATATATATATATATTGGCAGGTGGGGTATTAATTGAACAAATTTTTTTTTGATGGTATGGGGCATTATCAATCGACATAACAATTGATATCATGAGGTGACAGGGAATACCGTACTGCCATATGTCTGTTATATTACTTGCCCCCTACGGTCTCAGTTTGATTGCGTGCCTAACCGGGTTGGGTTGGCCTAATTATTATTATTATTATATAAAATGATTTTTACTTTCACACCATAAGTTGAAATTATAGACTCCAAGTGATGCCAATGTATATTTTTTGAATTCGATTTTTTTTATCATTATATAAATATATATATATATATATATATATAAAGTTGACAAAATACAAACAATTATTACCGTTATACTTGGTGGACAAGTAAATTATAATAGAGTTTCTGCCAAATATAAGTACTCTATTATTATTATTATTACTTTTTTTTTATTTCAGTAAATTTATTCTATGTTTATTTACAAATTTCGGACCAAAACAATTCATTAATAATTTATTTACAGTATTAATAATGTGATTTTATGGAGAAGGTATTTGCGTCCCCCATCTTATATTCACACTCCACTCACAGACTCATTAAGTGAGAGTGTAAGTGTATAAAATATATTTTTTTGGAGTAAAAATAACCCTACCTTTTATAAATATACGGGTAATATTATTCCTTTGATATTGACATGAAGTTGGACAACATCAATAGAAGTGATGAGGTATTATCAATCAATCAATTCAATTAAACAATACAATTATAATATTACATATTAATAGAAGAACACACAATCTAATAACGACAAGAACTTTTCATTATTAATCAATCAGCTCAACTGAACAGTATAATTACAATCTTACATAATAACGAAAGAACATACAATCTAACATGACAGGAACTTCTCAAAACCAAATAGTATAATTACAATATTAAATAATAATATAAGAACACAAACTAATAATGACAGAAGCTTCTCAAATATGAGTCATGAACTGACAAATCAACCTAAATTGAATAGTACAATTATAGTATCACATAACAGAATAACACACATGCTATATAATAAATACAACCTCTAAAATGTGGGTACATAACAACAAAAGAACACACAATCTAACAACGACAATCTCTTAAATATGAGTTTTAGACAGACAAATCAACCTAGCCTATGACTAATTAGGTGAAGGTAGTGATAGTTGAACCCGTAACCTCCATTGATGAGGAGGAAATGATGGCCAATTGGGTTAACATTAGTTGGTTATTAGTAGATCCTGTTACCTTATGATTAGGAGTAAAAGTTCACTAAAAAAATACATTCATTAAACAAAATTCATATTATTCTGTGTGTAATCCTTCTATTTATAGGACTAAAGTTTCCGAAAGAGTAATACTACTTTAAGCTTAAGTATATATGTGTGCAAGAATCTTTTAGCTTTTGAATAGTTTAAAAATTAAATTTTCATTCATTCAAAGCATTCTATTCCTGATTTTCAGACCATTCAATGATAAAAAAATATTGTATAAATTTGAATTTATAATTAAACTCCTAAAAATATTATTGTTTTTTTTTAAAAGAATATTTTCTTTAAGTTAGATTGGATGGCAAGTGAATGGGTTCCATCTTTATATATTTATTTAATTTATTACAATGATGATATTATTTCAATCCTTGAATCAACGTATAAGAATATCAAAAAAACTTAAATGTACTAATATAACAGAGGTTACTTCAAAATGAGCCATGCGACATAGAAGACCAATTTAATCCCAAGATTAGAAGTTGGAATGACACTTTAATCCGCTTATTGGTAATCCATTAATTCTGTCCTGCTTTTAATGAGACGGATTTGGAGAGATTTTTTTCATCTTGTTAGAATTTGGGAAGAAGGAATCCCGTTCCAATAAAATAAAATAAAATAATAAAAAAGTTTTGTGTTGTATAATTAATATTTATAATGTTATTTTCTAGTTATTTATTAAAAATTTATATAAATTTGATAGAGTTATATATTTGAAAAAGAAAATAATATTATTATAATTTTTTATTAATATGCATATTTCTTATTTTAACTAATGTAAAATTTTGTATAAAATATATTAATTATAATTAATTTAATAAAATAAATAAATAAATAGAGAGAGAGAGAGCCATAGAAGGGGGTCTTTGCCATCACCAATCATTTTCATCATGAATTGTCTGGCTTTGCCTCTCAGCTCTTCTATGGTTGTGCTTTCTCCCATTCGGTTTGGATGGAAATTCTGCGGATGTGTCTTGTGTACGAGACTCCAACCTAGTGGCACAAGAGTGAGCTTGGACCATTGACCATATGACAGGGGACTCGTTCCAATCTGGCATCCTAAAGACTGCTATGGCTACTATTATTTATAGCACATGGAATGAAAGGAATTGCAGATTGATAAAAGAACAAGAGGCAGAACAGAGATCAAGTAATCCAATTTGTTATCCCCACCATGAGAGCTATTGTTACATCTTGGGGCAATGTTACTGTCATACTCATGTCTCATATCACTTGTATGAAAATGGTTTGATTAGTGTACACAAGACTCTCTTGTTACTAATAACTTGTTCTTAGTTTATTGAGCCATAGTATTATAGTTTTTTGTGATAGTTTTTTTTTTTTCTTCTTTTTTGTGATAGTTCCATACAATTTAGTTTTCAAAATTCTCATATCACACAATTTTGATATTAAAAATGTTTTTTTAAAAAATATTTTCTAAACAATCATAAACAAGTTGAAAACGAACATAAATTAAAAATTAATTTTTTTTTCACCATAATCATGAATTTAACTCAGTGTATATGAGCCACAAAATCTATGATGTGCTCTCAGCATCATCCAGCGTCATGTCAAATTCTCATGTGTCCAGCAGTTTTTATTTCCTCAATAACGGACAATACCCATATTGCCCGCGATGCCGGGAACATCGTTTGATGGACTTTTCTAGTGTGACGTGTACTGTACATTCGCTGTCTTGCTTACAACCCAAGACAAACCTCGCCTAGCAACGTCTTTTTCTTTTAATTTGTTTATTTTATTTTTTATAAAATTTAATTACTGTTTAATCAAAATTTTAAAATAATTAGTATAAATAATATTTTTTTTCATCTGAAAAAATAAATATTCACTCAGACCCTTTTGAGACAATTTGAAACATAAAACGAATACTCTAAATAATATCTTTTATTTTTTAATATTAATATAATTCATTTAAAATTAAAAATATGTCCATAATATGAAATAGTAATAGTGCTTCAATACAAAATTTAAATGTAGTGTAAAAATATAGTATTGGAGTGCTTGCCGCGTACCTAATCTAACAAGTTGAGTAATAACAAAATTTTAAAAATGGAATTAATATTTTGATTTTCACTTCTTTCTTAATTTTTTTCTGAGTATTGTAGAGTTATTTATTTTGTTTATTTATAAATAACTAGTATTGTTGATTTGTTATTTGATTCTTAACACAAACAATGAGAGAGAGATTGAGAGAGAGAGGAGTCTTTGCCATCACCAATCATTTTCATCATGAATTGTCTGGCTTTGCCTCTCAGCTTTTCTATGGTTGTGCTTTCTCCCATTCAGTTTGGATGGAAATTCTGCGGATGTGTCTTGTGTATGAGACTCCAACCTAGTGGCACAAGTTTTAGCTTGGGCCATTGACCATATGACAGGGGACTCGTTCCAATCTGGCATCTAAAGACTGCTATGGCTACTATTATTTATAGCACATGGAATGAAAGGAATTGCAGATTCAGAACAGAGATCAAGTAATCCAGTCTGTTATCTCCACCATGAGAGCTATCGTTACATCCTTATTGTGATACTCATGTCCCACATCGTTTGTATGAAATATAAGGCTCTCAAGTTTTGTTACTAATAATTTGTTCTTAGTTTTTTGAGCCATAGTATTATATTTTTTGTGATAATTTTTTTTTTCTTCTTCTTCTTTTGATGTATCAAATATTTTTGAATGAAGCTGGCCTACCACTGTAACAGTATGCCATTCTAATGACGTCTTGTCGTGTGGATTATGACTCATATTTTTTAGTAAACTATAATATATATGGTATAGTCTTATTGAAAAATATTTCTGGATTGGAAGTGTCTCTATTGAGTTGAAATAGACAAACTTTATTTCTTTCACAAGTATGTGAAGTACAATTTTAACCTGTGGGGAGCAATTGGGTAAACTATCATCCCAATTGATCAGCTTTAAAAGCCATGAATCATTAATCCACCTAATGCTCCTCAGGTCTACAACAAAACTTTCAAAGCCTTAATCAGTACAAATGTGTCTTTCGATTGATCCAAAAGAGAAAGCCCAAGTCCAATAAAAGAAACAAAAGCATTTTTGGACACTTTGAAGGCCTTTTCGGGCCCTTAAAAGTCTAATAGACCTTCTTCAAAGCCCATTCATATAGGCCCTTCAAATATTGTTTGAGAAACATTTCAAGCTTTTATTAGAAAACCACTAAATTTGAATCCAATGGTTTATATATAAACGATAGAAGTAAAATATATTAAAATACAGAATGTAAAAATATAAAGATTTTATGAAATACAAATTCGGATGGTTTCATCTTTTTTAGTTACTAGAAAATCAAGTTAGAGTAAATTCATTTGAACTCACGTAAAGTCGATTCTCTACACAGATAAATCTAAAGCTAGCAGCTCTTCAAAGAAATATGCACATGCATTGATGTAGTATAAGCCCAGGGGGTTCAATTGTCTCCCTCAATTTTATTTATTTATAATTTTTTGTTTACTTTTTAAAATATTTTAAAATATAATTCTTTAAATAATGTTCCCCCCCCCCCCTAAATCTAATTTTTTTTCACACCTTACCCTTATTTTAATTTTAATTTAATTGTTTCAATGAGATTTTATCAATTTTTAATATTTTTTTTTTACATATTCTAAAGTTAATTAAGGATTTCTTTCTTTGGTGATACCTCTTATTTAATTTGTAGGTTGTTTTATATCAATTATTTTAAATTTTTTAATAAAAAATATTAGTAATCAATATTAAATTTTTTTTTTCCTTCAAAGTCTTAGATTTACTCCCATCACAAGAGTCACTTGCCTATAATATTAATTTTTATACTTATTTAATTTATAAATTTATAATCAAATATTTTTTTAATAAAGTTTTGATAAAATTAAGCACACGTCACCATAATTCCTACCACTTAAAGTTTATCCCTTCAAAAGTTTGGTATTTAAACAATCCCGTTTTGACTGATTGTTGAATTATTCAATCTCAAACCCATAATTTTGGGCAGTTTGGTGGCACAGAATCAGATTCTGTAAACTCCAATGGGACCATTTCTAGGAAATCAACGTTGACATGTACTGTTGAAACCTATGGCTCAAAATTTTATTTTTAACAATGATCCCACTACATGTTCCGAATGCTGTAGGATGCATGACGCAACAATTTTAATCTGATTTCTAGGATTGCAACTGGGGTGGTACAATTTGAATTCAAATTTTTTAGGATTTGAGGTTCATTTTTACACTTAGAGCTGAATTTGGGTGAAAAAATTTTAACTCGATCTAAATTAAGATTAGGCTTTAGTTGAAACTTTAGAAATTTGAGTCCAATTCAAATCCGAACTCAATATTTTATATGATATATTTTTTATACTTTAGTTATTCATCATTAAATTAGTATAAATTCCTTACAATAATTACTATTTACATTTTTATAATTTTAAAAACTTTTTGACCTTTGATATTTTTTTCAAAATTAAATTATGTTACACAAATAATTTTAACAGTTTTTAGTTTTTTTTAGAAAGAGAAATTGAGAAAAATTATTAAAATTTTTAGTGTATAATCAAAATAGGAAAAAAAATTAATTTTTTAAAAAAATCGTGAATGAAATCTAAAAATTAAAATTAATCATCAGTCAGGTCGAATTTAATACAAATAAATTTTAATTTGGATTGAATTTGAGTTGAGTTGAATTGAATTGTTAAGTCAGGACAAACCGATTTTAAAACTTGAACTGATATCTAACATGACTCAATTCAAATTTAACAGCCTGAATGCACCCTCATGAATTCCGATTCTGATATAACAATTTTTTTTTCCCACCGGGCATCCAATTCAAATCCACCTGCCTACCAAAATGAGTAGGGATGGGTGATGTTGACTTGGAAATTTTTTTCTATAAATCTATTCAATCGGTCAAGCCGATAATATTACAAACAAATGTGAGGAAGAGGAAGAGCAATTGTGTTACGCACAAGATCCTCTATATATGGGTGTAAATATGTGTGTGTGTGTATATATATATATATACACACGTGTTTTCTGTATCCTTAATGATTCATGAAACATTTTTACTCTTAAAAAATATCAGGGTAGTGATTTGAAACAATTTACCAATTGAAATTCCAAACTTAATTAAAGAATTCAAATAGAAAAATAGAAAACAATTTGGGAATTTTGTTTTTTGTTCTGTCTAATACTCAACTTATAATTCGAATAGGAATTTCAGATTTGGTAACAATTTTTTTTTGGATAAGTGACTCAGTAACATTACTTTTATATATAATTATTAAATTATAATTAAAGTTTAGTTATGCCGCAATTGATTTTTTTGTTTAAATCCATCTCAAACAAGAAAAATAAATAAAAACATAAAGAATACATATGATATACATGATTTGATAAAAGATTTCTATATTTATAGGTAGTGATAATTAATCCACTATATATTAAAGATATATTACAAAAATAAAATATTTATAAATTTGAAATCCTTTTTACACCTAATAACGACTTGCACAAAGTTAGATATTTTATTATATAAGAAGAAATTCTAAACATATTTTTATATATACGGGTTATAAAATAAGAGACGAACTGAGTCAAAAATACCTACATAACAGAAGTCAAATAAGTTATCAAGAATTTAAATAAATTTATGACAACCAACTAACAATTCTAATACTAACACACAGTAAATCAATATCCTATTTAAATAATACAAATACTCACTTCACACACAATTAACATAAACTCGATTTCTCATTCTAAACATCGTTGTATAAAAAGTACAGTGACAGAGAGTCAGACGGAGGCATTTCCTATTAACTTCGTCTTGTAAGAGCAACTCCAAGGAGAAGTTCCATCAAGGATGGCAAACCCATAACCACCTATAACCGCCAAAATGCTACCCCAAATTCTACTGTTTTGAACTCCAACGGAGGTGGTATCAAGGGTTGGAAAATAGCAACAATGGTCTTGGGGTGGTAATTTTCCAAACTCTAGATAGAGAAATGGATAGGTTGCAAAGAGTCGTTCTGGCATTTTTCAGATTCCAGTGTTCCTCTCAACGGCTCTATTCAACTCAAAAATTCTATAAATATAGAGTAGAGATTTTGAAAGAGAAAACTTACAGATTTTGCCGGAAAAGTTTTCTGTGAAAATCGCTTGCCGTAAGTTTCCTGCTCCTCCTGATTTTTCTTCAAAGCTTATGGTTGGTGATGGCAGATTTGGAGAAGGAGACACAGAGAGACAGGGAAAGGGGAAGGAAGCGTAAAGGGGAAGGGCAAGGAGGAGGAGGCGTAGGCGCAGAGGGGGGAAAGAAATCAGAGACGCGGGGGGGTAAAGACCAGAGAAACTTCTCTGTGCCCTTCTTTCCCTATATATATTCTGTGCCTTCTTTCCTTATATATATATAATTAATTTTAATTTAAAATAAATATTTTTATTTTAGTTAATTGTTAGAATTTAAATTGAAATTTTAAATTAAATTTATTTTTGTAATTTAAATTGAATATTTTAATTTTAGTTTATTTATTTATTTATATATTTTTGTTAATTTAGAGTGAATTTATTTATTTAGCTAATTTTTATAATTGAAGAATTTTTTCCTATTTTAGTTAATTGTTATTTAAAATTTAAATTAATTTTTTAATTAAATTAATGTTTGTAATTTAAATTGAATGTTTTAATTTTAGTTTATTTATTTATTTATTTATTTATTTTTGTTAATTTAGGGTGAATTTATTTATTTAGCTAATTTTTATAATTGAAGAATTTTTTTCTATTTTAGTTAATTGTTATTTAGAATTCAAATTGAAATTATAATTAAATTAATTTTGTAATTTTAATTTATTTTTTTATTTATTTTGGTTAATTTAGGGTGAATTTATTTATTTAGCTAATTTTTATAATTGAAGAATTTTTTAATTTAAATTGAATGTTTTAATTTTTGTTAATTTAAAATTTTGACTATAAAAATATATCTGTTAAATTGCGATCGTTATGAAAATTATACTCGTTCAAATATAACCGTTAAGTTTAATTATATTTTTTAATAAAAAATATTAAAATGATACCCCATTTTAGCACCTGTCATTGGAAGAGAATTATAATACAGGGATGTTAAAACACTGTTCAAAATTGTAAATGGGTGATTTGGCACCTCAAAATGTAAACTTCTTTTGTAGTTGCTCTAAGTGATGTTATCTTTTGACAAGCACGTGAATGCACTTTATCTACATGCAACTCACGTGAGCTATTCTATAATATAACAATAGTCTTATATTTATAATTAACAAAATATTTTTCAATAATTAGTTATAATTCACAAAATGTTTTTTATTTATTTATAATAATCGCGATCACAAGAATTTCTAAAACAACATACTTCTGATCGATGGTGGTGGTGATTGAAAGTAATTACTCATTCCATCCTATTTTAAGAGTCTTTTATTTCATTTTGCACTGTTCTATTTTAAGAATTTCATTTAAAAAATCAATGTACTTTTAATATATGAATTTTTAAAACTACCCTTTATTACATATAATGTGAACATGATTTATAATTAAATGAGGGTAATATGAAAATTTTAAATAGTTTCAAAATAACAAAATAATACTTCTTAAAAAATTAGAATTTTCAAATGAGACTTTCATTTTAGAACGGAGGGAGTATTATACTTAAGAGACTTAAATGAAGTTACCGGAGTTAAAATTTGGTAGATTAATGAAAAAAGAAAAGAAAATAGTAATGTTCTAATGATAATTATCATCTCTCTTAAAATTTGACTAAGGTAAAATATTCTACTAAATATAACTTTTGTTTTGAGAGATTACTATTGACATTAATGCATTAGATTGCAAGGTATCAATGATACAGATTTATTGGTATTTTTTTTTCTTATTTTCAATAGTTGAAAAAAAGAATAGTAGTTTTATCCAAAAAATAAAAAATAATTATTAGAACAAAAATGTAAAAAAATAACTTTTTAATACTTATAATATTACTAAAATTTAATTTCAGTAAGGTTAAAATGACTTTTATTCATGAAGTTGGTCTTCATTGTTGAAAGTTCATTCCTTACAGGTGCATGTAAGGGCACAGTAGTCTTGGTTCAAACTTTGTACAAAATTTTCTTAGTAAGTGTGGATTACTTTACTTTACAGTATATTCAGAATTTTAACTACTTCAGAATTTTATGTGCAATTTGCCGGAAATCATTATGGAATGTCACAAATATATTATAGAATGTCAGGAAAGGTATTTCTGAAATTCTGGGATTAATTCTACATTGTTTGTTTGGACCTGTCTAGCGTGATTTTTTTTATTTAAATAATAGTATATTTCTCAAATTTTTATTTCAAAAAATGTGATTGTGATGTAATAATTTTATATTATTTGAGATGTAAAATTTAAAATAAAAATTTAGGAATGGTAGCATTATTAATTTGATAAATAATTTGCATTTGAAAAGAAAAAAAAACAAGTGCAAGGTCAGGAAAGCACTATATATAGCTCGAGTCACATGTTTGTTGTATATATGTTCTACTTAAATGTAAGGACACAATTATGAGAATCTTGTCGGTACTTGATTTCGGCAACAAGTAGTTTGGTTTCTGCTAAAAGAAGTCCTTGCGTTTTCTTTTTATGATAACAAAAAAATAAAATCAAATACAACAAACTTGGAACACTGTGGAACATGTGGATGAGAACAATCAAACTTAACAAATATCTTCTCATGGTCATGTATGTCTATATGTGTGTGTTTGAAATTAATTAATAGATATTGAAAGGAACCGTAATTCTTTATCTATTTTATGGTTGCTTATGAAACTTATTAGAATGAATTAATAGATCTGTCATTTACTTAAATGTTTCATATTGATGGTGATATACTATAAAATAATACATTTTATTAAAATGTGACACGTGTATGTGTAAAGCTTTTTTGTGTACAGATTAAGAAAGATTCTGCTAACCAGATTAGATAGACACATGGGATTCATATGTACTTTGTTTAGAATAATACAAAACTTTCAGCCCCACCTCCAGAGTAAGGGTCGTAGAGTATTTACAAGAAGGGTCCAGAGCAAGGGTAGTAGAGTATATATAGGAAAGGGTATCGAATTGGTCACCGCCTTCTATTTCTTATATATTGACCTCAGAATAAGAAAACAGAGTTCAGCATGACAACTATTATTTCCAGATATTTTCAAATCCTTACTTTTATGGTTCTAAATCCTATTCAGCTTAAGAGATCTTCAGGTTATAAATAAAGTCTTAAGGTATGTTTTTAATTTACGTTCAATAATTCTTTTTAATTATAATTTTTTTAATTTACTAACTTTATCATCAAAGCGGCTATCACCGGAGCCTATCCGGTGACCCTCTAATTTTGAGTTCTTAACAAATAACGAATGACGGAAAACCCCTCTGATAACAAAGAGCAACATAAGATGAATTTCAATATTACTTATCATAATCTCTGTTTCTTGGGGTATCTTGTTTTAGTGGAACAAGACAGGTGGAATTCAATTCTAACACTTGAAATTTGAAAGCTTAAGTGGATGTTATTAAATTCTTACTAACCTTCTTTCTCCTTGTCAATAAATTAATTAGTAAAATCATCACGTCATCATCTAATATAGTGTTACAGTACCTTACAAATTTTTATAAGTATTTGAAATATATTCTTCTCTCTATATATATATTTATTTATTTTGAAAACTTAGACAATCACTTTTCCTTGAACCTAGTATTCTATAAGTACATAATATCATTAGACTACTTCGACATTCTCAATATATATTAATAATTTAAAACATGAAATATTACATCACTTATAAAGACAACATATGAAACAAGCTGTTCAGCACTCACATTAAGGATCTGCTTTTCTGGCAATAACTTGCATAATCGATTGAGATGAAATGTTGGCATTTTTTTTGCATGCCGCCTTTAAATTTGATTTTGTCCCAAGATGTCATGCAACAACCATGCAGTTCCAAGTGTCTATCAGATTATAGGTTCTTAAGCGTTTGAGGTGTCCTATGATTTGGCTGTTTGTGTTCATTTTCATGTTCCTTTGATCATAGATAGGTAAAATATGACTATACCAGATAAGTGATTGAAATTTGGGAAGAATTTGAAGGACCTACATTACAAATTTTACTTTATAAAACCTTGTGTCAAAGTAATTAAATAGAGATTAAGAAAATTGATTTCGGTGGTGGGTGAGTTAGTTTGTAAGATGTGATATAATTTGGATATTTCGAATTTAATTTATTACGCTTACGATTTATAAAGTTTTCGAACTATTTCATAAACATAAAATGAATTAGTTCTGGCAAAATTAAGATATTACTTCCTTTTGACAAAAAAAAAAAGAAAAAGAAAAAAGAAAACTGATTATTATTATTTTTGGTTTATATGTATATATCTAATTGAACATTTTGTTGATAAAACCTGGATTGTAGACCTTAAAACCTCGAAAGAGTAGCATTTTAAGGGGACAAAAGTACAAGGGTGGAGCAGGAAATGTGCATGGGAATATTGTTTGGTTGTGATGATTAATGGGCACTCATGTGAATAGATGGTTACCATGATTTGTCTTTGTTGAAAGAAGACAATGTTTTAAGTAAGCCCACTCTACTTGACTTATGAACTACCAGTAAATCACCATTATAAAAGAAAAAGTCACCATTATGTGTGTGTGTGTGAGATGTAGAACAAGTGTGTGTGTGTGTGAGATGTAGAACAGGTGGTGGGTCTAACACGACCCGAGACGATGGAACTCCGAAAAAATATTTTGACCTATTTTAGAGATATTTTGATTTTTTAATTTTATTTGAATTAATATTAGTAGTTTTTTAATCGGATTAGTAAAAAAAAATTAATAATTTCCTATGTGAACTAATAATTTTTTAGTTTTATAAATAGAGTGTAATAAGTCTTTAATATTCATTCAGTTTTTTAATAATATATATAATTTGGATTTTAGAAAGATTTTTTTGTTGGATGAGTAATTCTTATATTACTTGATTTTTAAAAAATTCTATTTGTTCGACTCCTTTGATATTTTTGTGCTGCAATAGTGCATGTGTCTTAATATTCTTGTATGTTTGAAAGTTTTTTAATACATGTAATGTAATACTATTGTTGTAATGAAAAAGAAAAAATAGAGTGACGTGAAATACTAAAATACTTAACTTAATCAATGATAATTATGAAATACCATCTTGTGAGAATTTCATTCCCAAATTCTTGGAATGAGAGGTTAGTGCATTCTTAAATGTGTTTTTAGATAAAATATAAGAATGACTTAATTATAATTAAGGAGATGACTAATTAAAATAAGACTTGATTAAGTTTGAGTCCAAAACATCTTCAAATAATTCCTAAATTTATGTTTTCCACACCTAGAAATGTTAAAAAAAAGAATGTAGTCTCGTAACATCCTATTTGGTAGGAGGGAATATCTCTTTTCCTCTTTTTATTTGTTTAGAAGAAAAGAAAAAGAAGGATTTTACCTTTCATCATTTAGTAATAAAGTGAAGAAGAGTGAAAAAAGTATATTTAATGGTGATTCAAATTTTGATTTAAATTTAAGTGTCATGTTTTTTAATAATTATTTAAATTTAGATTTAAAAACAGAATTGTACTAATTTGGATTTAAATTTAAGTAAAATTTTGTTTGAGTTTAGATTTAATAAATCATTTAAAAAAATTTATGTGAATTTTAATTCAAGTTTATATATATATACTCTGTAAGATAAGAGTACTGAAAAGACAATTTCACAGGAGGGCACATGATCTTCATTTCTCTCTCTCTTTCTGTCCACTTTTTGTGTGGAAGGGCTTTTGTGGGCTCCTCATTTCAAACTAAGGCTACTAAAAAAAATCTTCTCAAATAAAAATTAGTATTAAAATTATTTTTATTTAAACTCGATTTCAAAATTATAAAATATTATTTATGAACTTAAATTGTTTTAAAAAATTTAATTTAAAACTTTTAAAAAAAGATGAGAATTTTTTTGGTAGAAGATGAAATTCTTTTCGAAAGAATTAAGTAAAATTTCTAATGAAAATTAGAGAGCATCAAAGTTAAAAAATTTTTTTACTCAATCTTTTTTAAGTTTTAAGTAAAAATTTAACAACTGACTTAAAGACACCCATACACATTTTCACCGCTTAAGGAATTCAACCGGCAAAAAATTTCCATCTTTTGTAATCTCATTTTTGGGATGACTGATGAGCAAATTAGGTACAAAGTTTTTTTTTTTTTTTCAATATTACGATAGATGAGGAGTTGATTGAATTTACGTCAATTATATGAAAAGTACGCACTTGCACTAATTAGATAGAATCTTGATCCTGAAGTAATTATAAAGTTAAAACAACTTTATTAGCATTATGTATCTCCGATCATACTATTCTCATAACCTCATTTTTTAAAAAATATTTCTCTTCTTTCAATAATATAATACAATTTCATGAAGAGTTGATCAGTGTGTTTAAATCTTATCATTTGTGGGCAAGAAAGAGTCATGATTCAAATTGGGAAGAGATGATCAGCATGTCTTTAAATCTTATCCCCCGGGGGGGGGGGGGGGGGAGTTCTTGATTCATATAAGATGAAAATTTCCTAGTAATTTTAGGATTTCCATATTAAATCTTTTGTGAAAAGAATTTATAAGAAGTCAAGTCTACTTTAATACTATTTGTTAGTGGCCAAATCTCCGACTCAAAAAACTAATAATGTTGTATACCTATTAATTATAAGCCCAATACATCTCCATACCTATTCGAGGTAGGACAAAAAATCATGACATACAGCTCATAAATAGGAGTGTTGAAAATATATAGCTTATAAATAGCTTATAAATAGGAGTGTTGAAAATACAATCTTAAATGTTTTTATAATGCACAAATGCTTGATGCATATATTAATTAAATACATGAATATGTTTAGAAACGTAATTTAAATGTTGTCTAAAAATTTTAAAAATTATTTAAGAATTTAAAATATTGTGTTCAAATACCAATTTATTACTAGCCCTATATAAAGAAATATATGAGTTATATATGCATGTAAGAGAAGAAAAAAGAGAGATATGAAATAAATAATATAGATATATTTGTAAAATAAAACAAGTTCTTAGACAATTAGTAGAAAAACTTTGTATTTATAATTGTATATCTTCAAATACATATTTAAATAATTTCATTTGGTATGAGTATAAAAAATTCAACACGATATCATAGCAGTAAATAATTCAAAAAATATTAAATTAACTAAAAGATCAAACAAAAATTATATATTAAAAAAGAAAAAGAACACAAAAATTATTAAGCTCAATTATCAAACAACAATAGTATAGAAGAACATTTTTTTTTCTCTCCCTGCCCGAAACCACAGTGTGCAGGCGCATGCATGGGTGTTTCCAAGAATGTTTGCATCAGTTTTTTTTTATTTATTTATTAATACTTAGATTTTCCTTCCTTATTTTCTCTTTTGCTGAAGAATGAGAGATGGGAAACTTTTAGGGTGGAGAGAGAGAGAGTTCTCTCCCCGTGAGGAAGGCTTGGAGGCATTCAGGAATGCCAGCAAAACTTGGTTTGACGCTTTCTTGGATAGTTTTGACGGCATCCCAATCACGAGCCAGATTTGAGAATCCACCATCTCACGTTATCCCCACCATCACAATCACACTCACATTCTGTAATCTCTGTACCTCTCCATGCAAAACGTCTTTTTCTTCCCCCATAATTCCTAGACTGTTCCCACTGTACGTTCCTCATTTTCTCACTTGCATAATTTCTAATAAAATACGATATATATATATATATATATATATATAAAGCTCCTCTTTATTATTACTGTTTCTTTTCAAAATTTCTTTCGAAATATCTTATATGCATCACATTGAAAAGAGATTATCATATTTTTCAAATATTTATCTTAAATTTTTATTTCTCAAATGATAAACAGATGAACAGATTAGATAAATTTTTATTAGACAAGATTACTTGAATCATAAAACATTATTTTTTAAAAATTAATTGGACAAAATATCTTGAATTATGTTAAATAAATCTTAGAATCTTAGATACTGTGTGCTTTTTTTTTGTTTGTCTTCTTACTCTTTTCTCTTTTCAATCAGTATACATACCCAATGTTTTTCTCTCATAAAAAACATACAAAAAAAAAAAAGGAAAAGATAAGGTAAAAAAATAAAGAGGCAAATATATATCCAAAAATTGTTTGGCTGATCAGCAGGGTGGTTTGGTAATTTTGAATCTTTCGCATTATATTTTGTTGGGAATAGATTGAATTCTCATCTCTTTATAACAGCTAAGTTAGCACCAAGGTTGAGAGAGAGACAAAGAGAGAGAGAATGGTTTCAAAGGAGCACAAGAGAGCAGCCACGTATAAGAAGATACAGCTGCTTCGTTCCATCACTAACTCCCATGCAGTAATTCTCTGAATTTCTTAAACATTTGGTCTCTTTGCCTTGCTTGTCTTTTTATTCTCTGCTAGAGCATGTTCTTTAACTTTTAATGGGAAATCGTTTAGCAGCAAGATCAAAGTTTTCTTCTCCTTCTTCTCTCTCCCATGACATACCCTAATCCTTTACTTGCATGAAAAACCATTTGGAAGCAAGTTCTTTACTTCTTCTTCTTCTAGTTTCTTTGCTATTTCTTCTTGCTGCAACCTTGATTCTTAATCTTCAAGTAAAAATTTGCGGAGGCTTTGATTGATTAATTGGTATTATGATCAACATATATCTCCATTAAATGATGATTTTTTTGGCTAATTTTTCATTAAATTATGATGTTTATTAGAGAATTACTTGGGTAGTGGGTCTGGAGATTTTCAACATGTGATTTCAAGGAAGAATATATATATATATATATATATATATATATATATATATATCCATAGATGCACATGATCAATTAGAAAGTAAACTGCAAAGATTGATCTGAAATAATATAGAAATTAATTCTCTCTTAAAAAAGTGATATTTCTAATTTGATATCTTCTGATCCCTTTTTTGCTTCAGTGTTGTTATTGAACTTTGTCTTACAGTTTCTCTTCTCGATCATTCTTATTCTTGCACATATATATCCAGATGTTGGATATAAGTCCTCTCTCAGTTACTATAGACTTTATTCTAAAAAGAGGGTCATGAAGTGATATACCTATAAGCAATACTTCCTTCCCAGCAGCAACTTTGAGATCAGAGTTCTGAGGATTGTCATACAAGTTTTCCCGACAAGACAACATGTAGGATTTGGCTTCAGCTACTCTTTGAGAGATGTTACTATAAAATTAGGTATTCCCGAGCGTTAATTAATCCTTTAGAGCTAAGGATGACCATAGGATTACCTCTAGCTGGCTCCCTCCCTCCCTCCAAGTACTTATCAAGTGTGTTTCAAATCTGTGTGTTTCATCCAGTAATTATAGAGCTAGAAGGGTTTCTTTGAATTGCAGCCCCCAAGTGGATAGTACATATGGCAGGGCTAGGGTCTGACAAGGAAGGGTGGTCAATTACTGGCCCCTCAGAGTTGGGCAAGGATAGCAGCCAACCTCCATTAACTAAGAGTACTCTATCCAATTTACTTGGGCTATTATGTCTCCCCCTCCCTTTTATTGTCCGACGTGAGGAAAAACCTAGTAGTATTAATATCTGTCACTGCTATGTCCTTAAGACAGTCATTGAATGTACTCATGACACCTCTGCCCCTTGTAAACTTGTATTTTTTTTTCTTTGTGTGGAAAGGTTCGCTTTTTATTAGAAAGAAGAAGAGGAGAATATAGAACCCCAAACAAAGCAGGGGCAAAAAAAAAAAAAGTTTAGGTTTGCTTTAAACACAAAAATTAGTTTATATTTTCCTGAAACTGTGCTTACTCTCTATCTGTGCAGCAGACCAAAACCTCAATTATAATAGATGCATCAAAGTTCATAGAGAAGCTGAAGCAAAAAGTGGAAAAACTGTATCAAAATATTTCAGCAGCAAAAAACTCCATTTCCCAAGATCCATTACCTGTGGTATATTCAAAACGCCACTCTTAAAGTCCTACTTATAATTTTATTAATTTGTTGCTAATTAAATAATATAACCAGGGTGTTTTTATATATGTATCAGCAGGTTAAAGTGGAAGCCCAAGGAAAGAGGTTTCTAATTAGTGTAGTGTCTGAAAGAAGTTGCACAGGTTTGCTCGTTTTCATATTGGAAACCTTGGAAGAGCTGAGTCTTGTGGTGCACCAGGCTAGGGTTTCTTGTTCAGAGAACTTTCATCTTGAAGCAGTTGTAGGATATGTAAGCGAAATTGATTTTTTTCCTTCTATTTTTGCTTTCGTATTTACACACAATACAACATCTCTCTCTCTCTCTCACACACACACACTGAACACTCATGCATCATGTAATTTTGTGAAATCCTTGATTTTGTTGAGTCCATCGAGCTTGCTGTTGAGTCGAAACTTTTGATCTATGTTTAAGGAGAATCAAGAGGAAGCTGATCAGAACATAGATGCCCAAGGAGTGAGACAAGCAATATTGCAAGCGATCCAAAAGTGGAAAGAAAGTAGTGA
This sequence comes from Nyssa sinensis, assembly GCA_008638375.1. NCBI lineage: Eukaryota > Viridiplantae > Streptophyta > Magnoliopsida > Cornales > Nyssaceae > Nyssa > Nyssa sinensis. The sequence goes on from CM018031.1 coordinate 14,444,148, forward strand.
GCAAGAATAATCAAGCAAAGCATCTTATCTTGTACTTGTTTCATTGTTTTTTCTTTTTCCTTTCTATTTTGTGTGTATATGGAGGTGGGAGGACGAAGTTGCCTTTCAAAAAAAAATCTTACTTTTCCAGGCAAATTTCAGTTACATGTGAATCAATGATTGCCCATGCTCAGAGAAGTCCAAACACTAGAAGTTGATCAATATTAGGTTAACATGTGAGTGAATATTTTTTTTTTCATGTGCAATGAAAAAGAAGGGAGAAAAAGTCCTAATTCCTCTCTCTCATCCTTATTCCTTTAAAAAGAGAACAGCCTGCACATTTTTGTTCTTTATATCATGTTCAGAATAATTCAGTAGTATCTCTTCAGTCTTCAAGATGCATGAGGAGACGGGCTATGTAAAGGTCTGTTGCTATATCTTATATTCTCTTTTCTAGAAATTGGTGCACAGGTCCTTTTGTATTTTCGAGATTCATTTTTAACACAAAGACTAATGTTCCGTATTCTCAATTAATATTCTTAATTTGATATATTTTTAAGTAGTAGTTGTAAAATTTACATTATGCAGTACCTAAAAACATTATATGATAATGATATTTCATTATATTAAAAATACAATTGATGATTAATAACATTTTTTTGTTATAAACTTTTATTTAGGATCTGTCTTTTTATTAAAGATATTACTACAACGTAAGAGACAACCCAAGTAGGAGATACATAGCATTTTCTGAAAGACTCAAAAAATATTTTCTTATCAAGGATATTATAACAATGGAAGTAGGAGACATACATCATTTTCCTACTACAAATTCCTAATTAGGACGAGTAAATGAAAGTAGGGGATATATAATATTTTCCCACTATAAATTTCTATTTAAGATAAGGACGACTCAAGAAATCTCTTCTTATTGAGGATGTTAAGATCACAATTGAAGTATAAACACCACACGTAATAAGATTGGAGAGGCCCTTATATAAATGATGGATTAAAACTTGATCCAAAAGTTTAAGTTATTTGGTCTTGAACATAAATCATATATATAGTAACCATTTTTTATTATACTATATGCAGGCTCACATGTTACCTTAACAAATCTCCTCATTAATTAACGTGTGAGTTACGACATGAATCTCCATTCACCTTTAAAACCAATCCTTGCCACTATGACTCAAATAAGTGAACCATAAGTGAACCATGCTCTTTTAAGAATCAACGCTCTCCGACAAATTAAGCCTTCAAATATACCATGTCAGCAATACTATAATTTCACTAAGTGTTTAGCCACGTAGACTCTACGAGTCACCAAAAGTCCAGTGCCAGTGCTAGTGCCAACCGTGTAGGCATCACTAGGGTATCACCAAGTACTGTTTGGCAAAGCCACCAAGATTCTATGAGTCACCAAAGGTCCAACACTAGTGTTATCAAACACATTATGTAGGCATCACCACGGTATCGCCAATTATTTAGCAAACAATATCTACGATTTTCACACCTCGCCTTAGCTTTGATTCCACTTGTTCTGCATAGAACGTTGTTTAAGATATTCACGCATTGCCTTAACTCCAATATCACCTGTTTAAATAGTGAAAACATAAACACTGCATATAAGAAGATCAAAGAGTACACAGATAGGCTTGGATACACAAATTAGATCCTAATTTGACCCAGAAACTTAAGTTGTTAGGTTATTAATCTAATCATATATATATTAGTTCTTTTTTATTATACTCATTACCTAATGTAAGATTCCTGGCCCACCGGTTACTTTAACAGAGGAGAACCCAATAGGTTTCTAATAATTTGTCCTCTAAGTGTAGTATTATATCATGGTGGCAGTGTCATTTTATATTTCATATTTTTGGGACTAAATATAAAATAAAATTATTTATTTTTCAGGAAAAAAAAAGGATAGAATGAAGAGTACAATTGCAATTTTAAGTCATCATTAATGGAGAAAAAAAGGATTCGGTTTCAAACCATCAATATTGTCAGTGCGAATAATTCATACAAACGGCGAAGTTAATATGAAGCTTTAGATATGGCGAAGTTTTTCTTTACTTTTTTTTTTAAACGATGCCATCTCTTTGCAAGGAAATATGGTAAAAGAGTCATCAATGGAATACCATAGCCAAGCACAATACAGACCATGCGGCTTCATGTACAAGTGCTAGCTGCATCCTTGGCATGAAAACCTCTCAGTTACAGTATTCACGAAAGCAACAGTGTGATTGATGGATGCAGCTTATAGAAAAATGAATCCAAGTTCCCAGCAAACAAATGCAATGTTTAATCCCACGTATGAATTAAATCCAGATTCAAAGTATTATAAAACTCCATGTGTTGTGTGGCCTTTTAGCCCCTTGATGTGCATGAGATTTTATTTGTTTATAAAAAATCCAAATTACCAATATATATATATTTTTAACTCCAACGAAACCCAGCTAATTACATAGGTTTTCTTTGTTTATTTACATAGGTTTTATGTGTGTGTGTAAATAAATATTTCTTTTTCTTTTCCCATTTTTTCATCAATCTCATTACAAACTTTCATTGTTTACCTCTATTTCATAAATTCGAATTAATTATTTTGACACTGTTTCAAATTTTATTTGTTACTCAGTTACTCTATTATGTACATGTTTCATTAATTTAATAAATAATAATTTCTACAAATTTAAATATAACTTTATTTTTATATACACTAAAATAATTTTCCATCACTAATCATTGGATGTTTTATAAGATATGTGATTAGGGATGATAATTTAACTTGTTTTGTTGGACCATGTCATAATTTGTCTCTAATCAAACGAGTTTGGGAGAAAACTATGTCCACTTCGTTAATATTTGAGATGAAAGTACTCCATCCCGTCCTAACTCAAGTATATAAAATAAAATAATAAATGAGTTTTGTAGTCCATAATTAAAGTTTATAATAAAAAAATTTAGTCACGCATTATAACTTTATACACTACAAAAAATTATATTATTAGCGACGCACATTATTAGCAACGCCCAGTAAAGCGTCGCTAAAAGGCACTATTAGCGACGCACGCTAATATTACAATACATGCGTCACTAAAAAGTAGTAAAAAATAAATTTCCCGCTCAAAAAAATGGGTATGCATGTTTTGGCGACGGAAAATAGATTATTAGCGACGCACATGGGGGCATTGCGAATAGTCTGATTAGTAGAACGACGTTATTTTAGGATATTTTTGGCGACGCACAAGGACTTATTAGCGACGCTCGATGTGCGTTGCTAAAAATCCCCTATTTTTCTTCTCCAACCGCGACCCAGTTTCTTCATCTGTCCCCTAATTTTGCTCACTCTCTGTCACTCACACTCCTCAATCACGACCAGGGTTCGGACAACGGCAAACGGTCCATTCGGCGACGACCACGCTTCTGGCGACTACGATAACTCTCTCTCTTTAGTAGGTTGATACGTATATATATTTTCTTCTCCACAGCTTTCTTGAAGCTCCTTGAAGTTCTCTTGGAAAACTAAATGTTAATGTCAAAACTTGTTTATTTTTTTTCAAGAGTATGAATCAGATAGAATTGATTGGACAAAAGTAGATTTTGAGGACAACCAAGAGTGTTTGAATCCCTTTGAGACGATATTTCTGTTTCTATTTTTAGGCCTGATGCTGAAATTTTTTAATTTCAAAATTTTTTATTCGCTATCTCTGAAGATTAGGTTCCATAAAATTTTTAAATTTATTCAAAATAAGAAAAAGAGAAAATGGAAATAAGGAAAAGAGTTGTTCCATTTCTTTGAACATTTTTATTGTCTTCTTATATTGAGTTTCAGAATTTTTTTTTTTTTAGTTTTCTGGCATACAAGGATGTTGCATTGTTAAAGTCAAGAATTTCATTAGTCAGAATTAGAATACAACATATATGATCTGTCAAATGTTTTTATGCTACTTGTATTTGTATATATTTTTTCATTGTAATAATCGATAGTATAATAATTTTTAAAAATATATTACTTATTAAATAATATAATTATTATTTATCTATTATGGAACAAATACAACTCCTTTAAAATTTATAAATTAACAAAATTCTTAAGTTTTTAATATTAATCATTAGAAATTCAATTGTACTAGTAGCTAAATTTGTTAATAGAAGGGAAGGCAATTTAACGCGGGCGGGGTGGGGGCTAGGACAATCTCAATTTTAAGGGCTATTTCCTCTTATAATCTAAAGTTAGATTTGCCTTCAATTTATTACCCCCAATATACTGCATAAACGGAATTAACAGAGAATAGTGACCTTTGAACTGACCCCAATTAATTTAGATGAAGAAATAGTTGAATTGAGTTTAAGTAGATTGCAAAAATAATTTAATTAAAAATCTTTATAAGTAAGAATTTATCTTGGTCAAGGCGACATGAATTCTAACGGAAGTCATTGAATTGTATTTATGCTAATCCAAGCTAGCATAGTTGATAACTCATAATTTTTAGGTCTATTCTCACTCTTCATATTAGATCGAGATGTGTAATTTATTTAATTTTTTGGGTGCCTTATGATAATTGAATTAACCCATTGTGATGTTTGTCATTTAAACATAAAAGTTAAGGATTTATTGAGTTGAATTAAATGTATAAGTTGGAAGTGTGATGCATAAGTTACCATGGTCTCCATATATTTTTCTCGATAAGTGTAATACTTCCAAATAGGTCTCCATATTTAGTAGAGATAATGTCAATTTCACTGTTTGTACCACTACTAAATTGTTTCAATCATATAGGAATTTTGTATCTTTTTACACTTATAGGAGATAAAAAGAGAGAAAATTTGTAGGAGATCACCGGTTTGAAACTTATACAAGTTTTTGCTTCAAAAAGGCTCATTTTTAAATTTTGACGGACCAAAATATAGAATATCGGCCTAACTATCCCGAAACCCTATCACACACACCTCACAAATGATAAAATAGACTTGCACGAACTTACAACACTCGGCTAAAATGCCCGGTTTGAAACTTTTGCAAGTTTCAGCTCCAAAAAGACCCATTTTGGAGTTTTGACCTACCAAAACACCGGATATCGGCTTACCGACGCCGAAACCCCATCACACAGCTCAAAAATGATAAAATAGACTTGCAAAAACTTACGGCACTCGGTTCGAATGCCCGGTTTGAAACTTATGCAAGTTTTAGCTCCAAAAAGGCCCATTTTTGAATTTTGACCGACCAAAATACCAGATATCAAACAAACAAACCCAAAACCCCATCAAACACCTCACAAATGATAAAATTTACTTGCATGAACTTACAGCACTCGGCTAGAATGCCCGGTTTGAAACTTTTACAAGTTTCAGCTCCAAAAAGGCCCATTTTAGAGTTTTGACAGACCAAAATATCGAATACCAGACTACCAACCCCAAAAACCCATCACACACCAAAAAAATAATAAAATAGACTTGCACGAACTTACGGTAATCAGTTCGGATGCCCGGTTTGAAACTTTTGCAAGTTTCAGCTCCAAAAAGGCCCATTTTGGAGTTTTGACAGACCAAAACACCGGATATCGGCCTACCAACCCCAAAACTCCGTCACACACCAAAAAAATGATAAAATAGACTTGCACAAACTTACGGTAATCTGTTCGGATGCCCGGTTTGAAACTTTTGCAAGTTTCAACTCTAAAAAGGCCTATTTTGGGATTTTGACCTACCAAAACACTGGATATTAGCCTACCGACCCCGAAACCCCATCACATAGCTCAAAAATGATAAAATAGACTTGCACAAACTTACGGTAATCGGTTCGGATGCCCGGTTTGAAACTTTTGCAAGTTTCAGCTCCAAAAAGACCCATTTTGGGGTTTTGACCTACCAAAACACCGGATATTGGCTTACCGACCCCAAAATCCCGTCACACAGCTCAAAAATAATAAAATAGACTTTCACAAACTTACGGCACTTAGTTCGAATGCCCGGTTTGAAACTTATGCAAGTTTCAGCGCCAAAAAGACTCATTTTGGACTTTGACTGACCAAAATACCAGATATCAACCAAACGAGCCCAAAACCCCATAAAACACTTCACAAATGATAAAATTGACTTGCACAAATTTATGGCACTCGACTAGAATGCCCGGTTTGAAACTTTTGTAAGTTTCAGCTCCAAAAAGGCCCATTTTGGGGTTTTGAGGGACCAAAACACCAGATATCGGCCTACCAACCCCAAAACCCCATCACACACCAAAAAAATGATAAAATAGACTTGCACGAACTTACGGTAATCGGTTCGGATGCCCGGTTTGAAACTTTTGCAAGTTTCAGCTCTAAAAAAGCCCATTTTAGGGTTTTGACGGACCAAAACACCGTATATCGGCCTACCAACCCTAAAACCCCATCATACACACAAAAAAAATGATAAAATAGAGTTGCACAAACTTACGGTAATCGGTTCGGATGCCCGGTTTGAAACTTTTGTAAGTTTCAGCTCCAAAAAGGCCCATTTTGGGGTTTTGACCTACCAAAACACTGGATATTGGCCTACCAACCCTGAAACCCCATCACACAGCTCAAAAATAATAAAATAGACTTACACAAACTTATGGTAATCGGTTCGGATGCCCGGTTTGAAACTTTGCAAGTTTCAACTCCAAAAAGGCCAATTTTAGAGTTTTGACCTACCAAAACACCGGATATTGGTCTAACGACCCCAAAATCCCATCACATAGCTCAAAAATGATAAAATAGACTGTCAAAAACTTACGACATTTAGTTCGGATGCTTGGTTTGAAACTTATGCAAGTTTTAGCTGCAAAAAGGTCCATTTTTGGATTTTGACCGACCAAAATACCAGATATCAATCAAACGAGCCCAAAACCCCATCAAACACCTCACAAATGATAAAATTGACTTGCATGAACTTATGGCACTCGGTTCGGATGCCCGGTTTGAAACTTATGCAAGTTTTTGCTCCGAAAGAGCCCATTTTGGGGTTTTGACGGACCAAAATGCCGGATATATGCTAACTATCCCGAAACCCCATCAAACACCTCATAAATGACAAAATAGACTCGCACGAATTTATGAAAATTAGTTCGGATCAGTGGTTTGTAACTTATGCTAGTTTATGTCGTTCTTACTATTTATGCATACAAAAAAAAACTATTCATATACATTTAATAATTGTTCTAATATATAGCATTTGATCTTTATTTTAGATTGATCGAGATTATTGCGCCGCCGTATTTATGTTTTGCATTTGGATTTATTATTTTTATTTGTTTTTTTTTTCTTTTTATGGACATCTGTAGTTATATGTTTTGAGACAATTTTTTATTTTTCTATTTATTGTTAAATTGTACTTTTACAAATGTACGTAATTAGTATAATATATATATATATATATGAATGCATTTTTTTTTTAATATATTCATTTCAGAATATTTGAATTTTATTGTATATCAGGATGATTGATACAGATTTAAACAGTAATAAAACAAAGCAAATATGGTTGAAAAAAAAAAAAAAAACTTTTAGCGAAGCACAAAAAAGCGTCACTAAAAGTAAAGAAATAACCATGTTAATTCACTATTAGCGATGCATACTGAGCGTCGCTAATAGTAACCTTTAGCGATGCACACAGGGCGTCGCTAATAGTAGCTTTTAGCGATGCTCTTTGCGTCAATTTATAATATTTGCGACGCCCATGCCCAATTATTAGCGACACCATATGTGTGTCGCTAATAGTTACTTTTAGCGACGCCCAAAGGTGTGTGCGTCGCCAAAACTATTAGCGACGCGACTATTTGTGACGACGTTAGCGACGCCTATTTGTGCGTCGCAAAATAGCTTTAGACGCATTTGGCCACTATTAGCGACGCACACGTGCGTCGCTAATAGTGCATTTTCTTATAGTGATATAACTTTGATAGAGTTATATTTTTGAAAAAAAATCTCATTTTAATTCTCTATTAAAATACATATTTCTTATTTAACACATATAATATTTTGTTTGAAATATGTTAATTTAATAAAATAGATAAATTAATAAAAATTTAAAAATAAACAAGAACTCCGATGAAGACCCATCATTGCTTATGACGAAATTTAAACAAGTTTGAGGAATTTTTTTTTCTTCAGTGGAACAAGTTTGAAGAAGGGGTTGCTCGCCCCATTTTCATCCCTATTTGATTCTTTGGATGGATTGGCATATCCAAAAATACCACTTAAAGCAACTCCAACCCATCGTTTTGAAATTCATCTTTATTGTGGTATATTTTTTGAATTTAAAGGTGAAGAATTTCAATTTTTTTTTTTTTTAACATTTTCACTCAAACATTCCAATATTCAATATCACTAATCATTTTTCAAAATTTTATTATTTTATCTAAAAAGAAAAAATCGCATATCAAGCTCTATATTTTGGCATCTCGATCCAACTCATCACATATCTTCATTTTAACATGAATAATTCATTGAAAGCAAATAGAAAAAAAATATATTCATTTTTTTCTTTATCTTTATATTTAAAGACTGGAAATTAAAATTTATCTTCATAAAAGCGGATTGGAGTGTATTCCATCTTCGTGTGTATATCTATATCTATATATATATATATATATATATATAAGAATATGAAGATGATTACTCAAATGTGTGGTCAAGCGGTAAAAATATTGAGAATAACATTTAAGCGTCTCAAGTTCAAGTTCTTTCTGCGCTGATTGTTGATAGTTAGAGGTTAAAGGGTGTACCTGATTATCACAAAAAAGAGAGACTTAGGCTGTGTTATTGGCGGTGCTACCGCTAGTTTGGTCATTTTTACATTTCGAATGGATTTTTTTAGATAAGTGAGTGTTTATTTGGACTTCTCGAAACGCTCGTTTGAACATTTTCTATATCAAAACAGCCGTTTTAAAAAAGTGCCAGTAAATAATTTTTTTAAAACACTCTTTTTCTTAAACGTCGGTTTGCACTGTCCATTTGAACGAGTACTTAGTTTGGTACACATGAGCTGAGCAAGGATACCTCTTACCGATTTATAAAAAAGAAAAAAAAAAAAAAAAAAACTTAATCTGATATACATAAATTAAGTAAAAATATCACTTACCAATTTATATAAAAAAAATAAAATGAAGATGGTGAGAGATGCTATTATAGTTAGACCTACTCCTATAAAAAAAAACAAATTTTATGAATCATTAAACTTGACATATCAACAATTTTTTTCTTCCAAAAGACACAACAGCACTATCATCAAAATTCTCACCTTTATCAAAATTCAGTAGACCAAATTTGAGTGATAGCAAATCAATATTTTTACTTTAAAAATTTGTGGCGCATTTTGTAGCAAACTAATATTTCTTTCCAAATGATAAATTAACAATTGGATAGTTGCAACAGCTCGGTGCTCCAATTATTTTTTTTCTCCACTTTATCTATAAAAAGCTTAATAAATCTACAATATTTAAAATAAATTATTTAATAGCTAAAAAAGATTAAAAATATAAAAATAAATTTTTTTTAAAGAATTTAAAATCTATGTAAACGGCATAAACGGTAATATATATATATATATACACACACACACACATATACATTAAACAAAAAAAAATTGTTATTTTTATTGGAATATCAAAATTTTAAAGTATACCCCATATTTACTGTCCTTTTCTTCACAGCAGAGCATTACTCAAAATATTATGTCTTCCTCTTGCTCGAATCAATTCGTTAAACCCAATACCCCAAAACTGAACAAGCTCGCATCTCTCTCATTCTCGAGGTCGGGGATGTCCAGATTTTGGCATTTAATTATAATTGATTTTTATAGATTAGTTTTTTATTTTTAGATTGATTGAGGGAATCAATCATGTGATTTGTAGGAGGTAATCGTGTGAGTGATTTGTGAGAATCTCGCCTGTATAAACATGTACATGCTAAGTGTAACGTATGAATAAAAATATTTCTGAATTTTCTTCCTTATTTTGAGTTGGTATCAGAGCCAGGTTGTACCTGTTCCGACGAACCTCGGTCCTCGTACTCGATCTCAACGACATGGCTATCACTCTACTGAAACCCTAGTACTGATGCAAGGAAGAGTTTGATTTCAAAAAGAACAGTGAATCTCGTCGTCCGAATCCAGTCGCCATCAATTGCCGTCGAATCCAGTCTTCGATTCAATCTCAACCACCGTCGACTGCCATCGATCTATAACAAACCTACACCAAGGTCATTGCCACTTCTCATCAGCCACCACCATAAACACGAATGTCACAACGATCGGTAGAGATTGACTGTCTCTCTCTGTTGATCGAAACCAATCACCATTGTCGCCCCTCCGACAAATCGGAGGTTGTAGCCCACCTCTGTCGTCATTCTTCTAGGCTCCGTCTCGGGTTTCTCTATTAATCGAAGCCAATCACAGAATGACCACTCCCCGGACTACTACGCTCTATGTGCACCATTTTGTTGCGACAACATAATCTCCTCTACTCTTTCGACAACTTCAGCCCCGGTCTATACGAGTGTGGCCTTTATTGCTTCCAGATCTTCTGCGACACAACTTTCTCTGTCCCTTCGCTCCTTCTCTCCGATCGATTATACCGAGTCAAAGACCTCTTCCCATTGGATAACGCCATTACTGTCGTCGATAACCAGCTCATCGAAGGGCTACGTTCAAGCTCGTGTGGGTACCTCAGAAATCTCTCCACGTAGACTTCCACTGATGTTGGAATTGAAGCAAATTTCATTCTAACCCGTGAGCTTTGCCTCGATTAAGTTAGCCCCGTCCTCCCATATTTCAGGTGTGGAAGGAAAACAACCAATGGTCACACTGCTTATTCTCACAGAAACTGTGGGCTAATTTGGAGGTTTCTCAAACAGCAGATTTCACCGTGTTATATTTGGAGGTTGACCACTTATATTTGTGGAATGTGATTTGATCATGTATTTCTAAAGCTCCTGTGAAATAGAGTTCATCTTCGGTTTTTTTTTTTTTTTTTTAAACTTCAAAATTGAACCAAACCCAAAACAACTATGAGTAGAAAAATTTCTAAATCGTCTGGGACGAAATCAGTTGCTATTATTGTTGATGCTGCACTTTTCGGCTCGCAATAAGTATGGACTCCGTGACCTGTAGAACACTCAGAAAGATGATCAGAGGACCACCGGGTTGGCTCCGGCGGTAGCCGCTCCGATGCTTAAGTAAGTAAAATAATTGAAAAGACTGTATTGAAAGCCAAAGAATGAGCATAGAAAATAAGGCGTACCTTTAGGGTTTAATTTATAAGCCGTGGACTTTCCTAAGTTGATTAGGATTCGAAGCCATGAATATAGGGATTTGATCACCGGAGATTGCAGTTACCTTGCATAGAGATAACCATAGATGCCCTTCCATATAGATAACTATAGATGCCCTGAATATAGGGATTTGATTACTGGAGATTGCAGCTACCTTGCATAGAGATAACCATAGATGGTAGTTTCCTTGTTGAAGACCGCTTCCTTATTCCCTGCTCGGCATCCGCTAAGGCAGTGACGAGTTCTGGAGTGTTGGTCTGAACCCTGTGACCTTGTTCTGGATATATATATATGTTCGGCCACTTCCGACCTTGTATGATGATCTGGACGCTTGAGTTTTTCCTCATTGGCTGAATGAGAATCATGTTGGCTGAGCATAGGTCGGACTGTGGTTACACGTGTCAAGTGTTGATTGGCCTGTTCTTTTATGGTATATCAATTGTTAAATCTGAAAGTGTTTTTAACATAGAAATTATCCTCACTGAATCCAACTATAACATTTGGTCCTAGTTGATGAAGATGCATATTGTTGAGCAGGAAAAACTCTCCTTCATCCGTGGTAAGACAGATCCACCTATGGAATCTGAAGATGGATATGAAAAATGGTATGCTGAAAATTAGAAAGTCAAGAGATGGTTATTGATGTCCATGTCTCCAGAAATTATGAAGCGTTATTTACGCATACCCACTGCCCACGAAATTTAAAGTGCCTTGTCCAAAGCCTTCTACGATGGAAGTGATTAATTACAAGGTGTTTTCTTTGAACCAGAAAGCCTTTACCACTAAAAAAAGTGGAAAACCACTCTCTGTATATTATGGGGAGTTGACCTAAAATTTTTCAAGAACTCAATCACCATGATAAAGTGGTCAAGAAAGATCCGAACGACGTTAATGCATACCGGAAGTCCATTGAATGACTGAGGGTATACATATTTCTTGCAGGATTGGAAGAATATTTTGATCAAATTTGTGGAGAGATTTTGTGCAAAGAACTAGTCCCAAATTTGGAGGAATGTTATTCTCTGATTCGTCGTAAGGGAGTACAACGTACCATTCTGAAAAGTGAGTCCGAAAACTTTGAAGCTTCCACCATGGTAGCTAAAAATCATTCGCACTAGCAAGAACGAACGAGGCCTAATCATCCTAAAATCGCCAATGGTGTTGACAAGCCTACAAACAAATGCACTTATTGCAACTAAATTGGTCATACTAAATGTAGATGTTTTAAACTTATGGGCAATCCAGATTGGTGGGATCATAGTCATGATCCATGGAAGCGAAATTCCAAGACGTCTTCTACTGTTGCCGTTGTCGAAACAAGGTTGAACGATGATGACGCTAAATAAGCATCAGCATTGGTAGCGACTGCAGACAAAAGGGGTAAGGTTTTACATATCTCTACATCTGTTTCTAGTAGTGCATGGATAATTGATTATGGTGTCACATATCATATGACATTTGATTCTAGACAGGTCTCCTCTCTTAATCCATCCTTACAAAAATTTGTATCTACTGTCAATGGTACTACAACCCCTATTGTTGGGAAAGGTTCTTTGCTTCTCACTGAGACTTCAAATTTAGATTCTGTTTTGGTTGTCCCATACTTGAATTATAATCTTTTGTCAGTTTCCCAAATAACCATAGCCTTATCTTATATTATAATTTTTTGGCCTGAATTTTGTGTGTTTAAGGACATCCGAACACGGGAAACGATTAGTTGTGGTGTTAGGTGAGGAAAGCTGTATTATTTGGACTTGGCGTCAAAGACTTCGAACATGCTCCAACAAGCTTTAACTAGGGATGGGTCTGAGGGGGCGAAGAAGAAATCTGACATCTATCTTTGGCATCTATGTCTGGGGCATGCTTCCTTTGGTTATTTGAAGAAATTATTTCCTAGTTTGTTTGAAAAATGTGACATTTATGCTTTCCGCTGTGATGCTTGTGAACTGGAAAAAAACCATTATGCCTCGTTTCCTTTGAGTTTCAATAAAAGCCTAGTTCCTTTTATGGTTATATATTCTGATGTTTGGGTTCTGTCTAAAGTCTTTACTTTTAGTGGATCACGTTGGTTTGTTACATTTATTGACGACTGTACTAAGATGACTTGGTTATATTTAATGAAGTCCAAAGGTAAAGTGAACGTGTTGTTTCAAAAGTTTCAAAAAATGATTTGCACTCAATACAATGCACATGTTTAAATTCTCCGCAGTGACAATGATGGAGAATACCAGAGTTCTAAACTTCAAAAATATTTGGAAGCACACAGAATTATTCATCAAACTACTTGTCTTGATACACCTCAACAAAACGGAGTTGTTGAGCAAAAAAATCGACACTTGTTATAAGTTGTTCGTGCTTCATTAATAGGAGCTCGTATGTCGTTATGCTATTGGGGAGAAGCTCTTATTTCTGCGACATATTTAATCAACTGAGTACCCTCCAGCTCTATTGACTTTCGAACACCAGTCCAAGCAATCAACTGAGTACCCTCCAGCTCTATCGACTTTCGAACACCAGTCCAAGCACTTGTTAAAGTAGTTGTTGCCCCAACTGTCCCAAACTTACCTCATCATGTCTTCAGTTGTGTAGCATTTGTGCATCTCTATAAGCATCAACGCACCAAGTTGACTCCTCGAGTGTTGCGGTGTGTCTTTCTCGGATATCCTACACATCAAAAAGGGTATCAATGTTATCATCCTTCGACTCAATGAATGTTTATCACAATGATGTGGTTTTCTATGAAGAATCAATGTATTTTTCCTTTGAGCCTGAACTTCAGGGGAAGTATCAGAAAGAAATTCAGACTCTAGACTATGATTTTCTAGAATATGATATTTATAACTCTGAGGTAAGAAAATTCCTTGAATCAGGTAACCAGGGTGTGGGCAACTTGGATTCAAGTGGTGATGAACACCAAGAAACTGAAGGTGTGGAAGAAACGGAAAGTGTGGCTCCACCTCTACCACTGATTGAGTCCAAGTCCCTCGTACCACAAGCAACTGATACATCTAACCAATGTCCTGCTACGGATGTTCTTGATTTAATGTCTGAACCATTTAGGAAACAATTACCACTGCGTCTCACTAGAGGTATTCCTAAGCTCACATATTAGCCCGAACTGTCTAGTAAAGTTAAATATCCCATGAATCATTATGTGTCAAACCACGGTCTGTCAGAATCAAATTAGTCATTTATAAATCAATTATATATTGTATCTATTCATAACAATGTGCAAGAAGCCTTAGCTGACCCAAGGTGGAAAACCGCTATGAATGAGGAGATGAAATCTTTGCAAAAGAATGAAACTTGGGATCTCGTTGATCGTTCACAAGGAAAGAAATCAGTTGGATGTCGATGAATTTACATCGTGAAGTATAAAATAGATGGCACAATCAAATGATTTAAAGCAATATTGGTGGCAAAAGGCTACTCACAAAACTATGGGATCAATTATACAGAAACATTTGCTCCTGTAGCTAAAATTAACATAGTGCGGGTCTTGTTGTCATTAGTTGCAAACTTGGATTGGCCATTGCAACAGTTCGATGTGAAGAACACTTTTTTACACGGTGAGTTGTCTGAGGAAGTCTACATAGATCTTCCATCAGAATACATGATATCAGAAAGGCATAGTCAGAAGGTATGCAAATTAAAGAAATCATTGTATGAGTTGAAACAATTTCCGAGAACATGGTTTTGATGGTTTACAAAGTCTATGACAGCCTTTGGCTACTGATAGAGTAACTCAAACCACACTTTATTCTTAAAGAAACAACAAGGAAAGATCACTGCACTCATTGTATATGTGGATGATATGGTGGTTACAGAAAATGATCCAGACGAAAAGAAGGCTATACAAAAGTACTTGTCTAGAGAATTTGAAATGAAAGATCTAGGTCCTTTGAAATATTTTCTTGGGATCAAAATGTCTAAATCTAATAAAGGAACCTTCTTCTCACAAAGAAAGTATACCTTAGACATGTCAACTAGCTCATACACCAGTAGAAGAAGGTTTGAAGTTATGTATTGAGTCTGATCAAGTACCAGTTAACAAAGGGAGATACCAGAGATTTGTTGGGAGATTGATGTACTTAGCACATATAAGACCGGATCTTGCTTATGCATTAAGTATTGTCAGCCAGTTTATGCATAATCCTGGAGAGCAACATATGAATGCAATCATGCGTATTTTGATGTATCTGAAGTCTGCTCCTGGAAAGAGAATTTTATTCACTAAAAACATAGACGATCAAAATATAAATGTATATACTGATGTTGATTGGGCTGGAGTAGTAGATGACATGCTATCTACTTCAGGTTACTTTACCTTTGTGGGTGGTAATCTCCTTACTTGGAGGAGTAAGAAACAAAATGTTGTTGCATGGTCAAGTGCAGAAGTTGAATATAGAGGTATGGCACTCAGAATTTGTGAGGTGTTCTAGCTAAGGCTCCTCTTGCACGACTTGGACTACTTGTCTAGGCTACCAATTCGACTATATTGTGACAACAAAGCAGCATGTGATATAGTTCATAATCTGATTCAACATGATCATACAAAGCATGTCAAGGTAAACAGATTCTTCATCAAGGAGAAGTCGTGGAGTCGCCAAAGTTTCGATTAGAAGATCAATTGGTCGACATTCTCACCAAAGCAGTCTCAAACCAAGTATTTTTAAAGTTTTTAGACAAGTTAAACATGTATGATATCTATGTATCAACTTGAAGAAGAGTGTTGAAATTTTAATATTTAATTGTAATTAATTCTTCTAGATTAACTTTTTATTTTTAGATTAATTGAGAGAATCAATCCCGTAATTTACAAGAAACAATTCTGTAAGTGATTTGTGAGAATCTCGCTTATAAAAACGTGTATATACCGAGTTCCGTTTGTTTTTGTTTTTAAAAACAATTTTTTAATTTTAAAATACAGAATACGCATTTTAAAATATATTTTTTTTAATTTTTTAAAATTTATATTATCATATTTAAATATATTTTTATAATTTTTAAAAAATTAATTATAAAATTTTAAATATAATTTTAAAAAAAATTTTAAAAATTATTTCTGAATCACAATCCTGACCAAACCACTTATTTTATTTTCTTCCGTATTTTGAGTGAGAGAGAGGAGTGACCATGAACCCATCCACTCTCGTCGTCGCATCTCCTCCTTCTCCGCACAGCACCGCACCCTGCCGTCCTCTTCTCCAACTTCATGAACCCCGCTCCAATCCGAAGTATCTCCTCAAATTCCATCACCAGAAAACACCAATGCCATCGATGTCGATATCAAATCTCCGTCATCCGTTGCTCTTCATCCAACTCTCCAGATCAGCCGGCCACCAATTCTGTTGACTCCGATGTCTTTGGGGGCAAGAAGGAACTCAGGGGTCTTCAATCACTTGTTGACGCCATGTCACCTCCTGTCAGGTTGGCAAGTTCGGTTCTGACTTTTGCTGGCGCTCTTGCTGCGGGATCTGGATTAGGGTTTCGTTTCGGAGAGTCTCGGAACGCTGCTTTGGGCCCTTGGTGCCGCTGGTGCTGGTGCTGGTGCTGGTGCTGCATACGCTTGAATTCTTGCGTTCCCGAAGTTACCGTGGTGAATTTGCACAATTATGTTGTTGGTTGCGATGATCCTGGGAGACTAAGGAAGGAAGATATCGAAGGAATTGCGAACAAGTTAGTTAAATATATGTCCACACTACTTAATCATCTCTTGTTCTTTCCAGTTCTTTTCTTCTGTATGTATGCACGTATGTAATACTGTGTGTTTATATATATATATATATGTATGTATCATGTAGACACACGTACACACAGGCATTCAACTTTTTTTTTTCGTGACTGTTAAGTTCGTTCCAATATGTTGCTCGGGGTAACTTAAAAATCTTTGAATCTGTTGGCCGCTCCAGCTATTGTTATCCAATCATATCTAACAGTACCTTAACTTGTTAAATGATCACTTGCTTATTCTATATTTCAGGTTATAAGAAGTCTTCTTTATACTTGATTTGGTTTAAGGATGATAGTGGGAATTTGACTGCTGTCTAGATGTGTATACAAAATATATATGTAGTGGACTTAGGTTGGACTATATACAGCATGGAAGTAATTAAGGCATGTAATATTTAGATAAACTAAAAATGTTGAAATATTGGATTAATGATTTGGTAGTCTGAGAAGCCTTTTGTTTTCCGATTTTAATAAAGAAATCAGTAAGTGGGTTAAAGATTTGAAGGTTGGGTAGGCCCTATATGATTGTTATAAAGTTTTAGTTAATGGATAATATAGATAGATTCCCGTTTCCCCAATGTTTTTCATCAAGGGAACACATTGAACGCAAGACTGCAATTCCAAAGGGAATTTTTGCTTGCTTTCATGGTTCCCAAAATGAATCTTTGGATAAAGAATCATGCAATTCCTATTATGGCTCAATAATTCTTCTAATTGTTGAAATACAATTTAGTATTTTATATCTTTTTATTTTTGTGGAGTGGGATGTGGGGGTGGGATTATGAGAATGAATATTGAGTTGCATTTTTGCTCAGATGACTGAAGCTCATATATTCTAAATTGCTGCTGTAAGTTTTTTAATTTTGGAAAGATCACTGGACAGGAACTTCTGCCTTTGAGTAGAACTCTTTCTCTCTGCCTGCCTGCCTGCCTGTCTTTCTCTCTCTCTCTCTCTCTCTCTCTCTCTCTCACACACACACACACAATGTTGTTTCCTATATCTGCTATCGTGTAGTTAATTATATATATATATATATATTTTTTTTTTCCCTTTTGTTTTATTTACTTAATCTTTCAGATACGGAGTTAGTAAACAGAACGAGGCATTCAATGCAGAACTTTGTGATTTATATTGTCGGTGAGTAAGCATTATTTTAACTACAGAGGCAAATATCAATTTGTTATTATGAATATGTGGGCAAACATGTACACCACATGTTTTTTTTCCCTGAAATGAAAAATATATGTTACACACTGGATAGCAGGTCTGTTTAAATTAGCTTTTGTTTTCATTTGTTTCATTTCAACTGGATGGTGGTGAATATGGGGTGACCAGGGAACCCTACTATTGGATGCAGCCCAATTTAACACCTAATGGTGACAACTATTTAGACAACAGTGACCACTGAATCCATGCTTCCCCCCCCCCCCCTCTCTCTCATGGCCCTGTGTCCCTTTCTCTGGCTCTCCATCTATGCGTGTGATTGCATTTATTTGTTCTAAATTCTAATGTTTGTTCACTTGGTTATATCTGTTACTGCTGGTGCTCGAGCAATTTTATGTTTATTCTCTTGGCCTTTTGTTAGAGTTTCCTTCTATTTTGCTGTCAGGTTTGTATCTTCTGTCCTTCCTTTTGGAAGTGAAGATCTTAAAGGCAATGAAGTTGAGACTATTATCAGATTTAAAAACGCATTGGGCATTGATGACTCAGATGCAGCTGCAATGCATATGGAGGTATTATTAGATTAGTTATTTGTGTCTATGCTGTAGAAATAAGAATGCTTATGTCTGTGTTTAAAAAAAGGGGACTTTATTTTGTTCGCCTCACACTGTTTTACTGTTGGCTTCTCAGCTTGGTAGGTGAATTTTCAGGCAAAGGCTTGAAACTGGAGACCATGATGCCAACATAGAGCAGCGTCGAGTAAGGTTGTAATTTTGTTACTTGTAATTTTGATAACTTATCCATTGGCTTCTTATTTGGAGAGCTTGACCATTGTTAGTGTCTCCAGTGCAGGCATCTCAGAAGCTGATATATGTTTCTACTCTTGTGTTTGGAGAAGCATCAACTTTCCTTTTACCTTGGAGGCGTGTGTTCAAGGTTACAGATGCCCAGGTATTTAACCGTTGTCTGTTTTATGTTAACTGATATATTTTGAGTTGTGATTTTATTCCATTGAAGTGGACTGTGATTCAGCAAAGTTATCATTTTCTGTCACTTTAGTTCTCAGAGGATTAATACAGAGTTCACTTGTTTGCATGCATCAGATGATTTTCTATTTGTTTTCACAGTTTATTTATGCCATTGTTAATTCCTTGTGGGTTTCCATCTTTCCGTCAACCAGGTTGAGGTTGCTATTTGTGACAATGCTCAGCGATTTTATGGCTTCAAGCCAAAATCAGTTGACAGAGGTAAATACATAATGCATTGATGCCTCGAGCAGTATCTACTGCATTATCTCAGTTGATTCTAGTCATGAACACAAATACACCTGGTATCTATTATCTATGTTATATGATTTATTTCCCATGCATTATTTGATTTTTTTTGTCATTTTTAAGGTGCAATTAAAATTTAATCATTTAGCTGCTACCATGATAATTAGGATGACGATTGTGTTTATATTGTTTCCTGTTTTTCATGTTTATGCTGAAATAAGTTGTGCTTTAGTACACTAATGTTAAGTTGTTATTATTTTTTTGATCGGTAAGAGTAAATATATATTAGAAACAAGGTGACCGAGGGGGCAAATCCATTTCAAAAAAAGGGGAGGCTACAAAAAATCAATGCTTTAATTCCCCCCAGACATAACAAAAGTGTCTAAATACATATGACACCAGTCAACTTTTACAGTTTTGTGCTTTGCTTTCAGCTTTGCCACTGTAGCAGGGTCGCCAAGTAAAATAAATGAATTCTCATTCCTTTGATATTAACAAGGAGTCTCTCTATAAGTGTGGTTATAATTGTTATTCTGTTTCACGGTGCAATCCAGGGTTGTAGTATAATTTTATTATATCTGAGATCATATGAGACTTGTACTTGGTTTGAACCTTCAATGCTAACAATAGTTAAATTATTCATTAGATGTTGATGCCAAACAGCTTGTTAGCCTGAGAGAAGCACAACTTCTATATCGACTTTCTGATGAGGTACCACATCTAAAATGTGTGGTCATTTGTAAACCTTCTATACTTTTCGTGACTTAGTCATCTCTTCATGTGTTGGATTCTGTTTATTGCAGCTTGCTGAAGACATGTTCAAGGATCATACAAGCAAACTTATTGAGGAGAACATATCAACTGCCTTCAGTATACTGAAGTCTAGAACAAGAGCAGCGTATGTTCATGAGTACCTGATTCAGTATTACACATATTACATTTTTTGGATAAACTTTTAAATACATTTTGGGTAAACCACTCATATGAAATTTATTTTAAGAATGTGAATAAGAGCATGTGAGCTTGCACACACTCCCCACTTCAAATTATTGTGCGTAATGATTTTTACTTTTATTTATTTATTTTTTCTGAGAGTTATGTTAAGAGTTCAGTTCACAATATTTAAATAATTTAATCTCTGTAGAATTAGCACTATCTAAAATGGATTAGACTTTTCCGCAGGGAAGTCACTCAAGTCATCGAAGAGCTTGATAAGATACTGGCGTTTAATAATTTTCTAATCTCATTGATCCTGATGCTGGTCGCTTTGCTCGTGGGGGGCCAGTTTTGTTATTAGGTAGGGATGCTAACTGATTGCTTTCACATTCTTTATGGAGCTTATTAGTTTAACTTTCATACACCCCAAACTTGTTTGCTGGAGTTGATGTGCATGCTTGGCTTAGGTGGTGAATATGACGGTGACAGAAAGATGGATGACTTGAAGCTCCTATATAGAGCATATGTTACAGATTCTGTGTCAAGTGGTCGCATGGAAGAAAATAAGGTGCATAGGTTGTTTTGCTTATTTTTTTTCCCTGTGTTCTTCTTGTGCATGACCTGCCAAGTAACTATATTTCAAATGTTAGAATAAGAGCATTTCAGGGAAATGATATATTTTTGCTCTGTTTTTTTTTTTTTAACTGCTGTGACTTTACCTAGCAAGGTGGTACTGTTCAGATGAGTTTGGGTGAACTAATATTTTTTCATAAAGAGGTTTTTATTGCTTTTTCAAAAATTCAGATAATATTTTTTATAAGTAAAGAAATTCAGATAACATTGGCCAGTAAAAAAAATTGAATGGCTATGGAAGCAACAAATAAACTCAGGTATTACACCACCCAAGGATCAAAATATCATTTCGATGTATAGTTTCGGTCTGTCCGGAAACGGAAACAGTTTCGAAAACATAATAGAAACGGATAAAAAATTGGAAACATGTGGAAACATAACTTAAAATTTATTTATTTATTCAAATAAGTCTATTTATTGAATATTTGTGCATGTTTAAGGCATATACATCATATTCATGATAAATGACATAATAGATATATACTATGTATATCTACGAATGAGATAATTTGACAAAAGTTACATATAAAATGAAAAGTAAAAAAAATAGCGATTTAAACCTATTATAATTAGTAACTTAGTATTAAAATAGTTGTTTCTCTACACTTTATTTTCCCCTACTACTTTTCTATTATTTTAGGAAAAATAATAGAAATATATCTTCTTGTAATTTTGAGTCTTAATCTTTGAAAAATAAATGGTTATTATTTTTTACTAACTTCTAGAATTATTGTTGATATAAAAGAAATTTTTCCTCTGATTCGGTATGTTTCTACTAGTTTCGGTATGTTTCCTACGGAAACAATTTTGTTTCCATGGAAACATGTGAATTTCGATATTCTACTAGTGTTTCGTTTCGGTTCTTTGAGAAACGGAAACGTTTCGGCCGTTTCGATGGAAAAGAAACGAAACTTTGATCCTTGACACCACCTGTATTCTGAAGGTTACTTTTTTCTTGGGACATTGTGTTGCTTTTACTTAAATCCATGGCTGGAGACTCTCTTTTAAAAAAATTTGTTTTCTTTGAGCCATTTAGTGTACCTGTAGCGCATTTGGATTGAAAGGAACAATCGTATCTTTGAAAATTTGGAGCTTTCTACTTCCTACTTTAGAGATGTTTTTTTGTGTTTATTATTTTTTTGGGCCAAAGAAGCCTTCCCTGTAAATGTCTCATCTTTTGTTGATTTTTTGGGATCTTTAAAACTGATGTAAAGCTTTTTTGGGTTTTTGCCCTTGTTGCCCTTCTGGGGCACCTTTATATATACTTCTTAGTTATCAAAAAAAGTGTACCTTGTAGAATCAAATGAGCCGAATAATTCTTATAGAAAAATATATACTTGTGGGGCTTCTTGCTTTGGATGGAAAATTTTCATGAAAGCCGAACCCAGTTTAGTATTTGCCGCAGTTAGCATTGCTTATGCTATCCCATAAATTTGTATTTCTGTTTGTTTAGCTCTTTCTTGTGTGGTGGATTAGATTGGAGTGTCCCAACTAAGTTATTGGACCTGCATAAAGGTGACACCACCTTTGATTTATGACAAAAAGGAAGAAAAAAAAAATGCACTTCGCCTTTGAATCAATGAATACTACAATTGAGAAGATCCATTCCACGATTTTTACATACTAAAATTGAGATGGGAGAATTGTTGAAGACAAATCTGAAATTATACATACCACAACTGTAAAGATCTATTCCATGATTTTTGCACGGCTTCCTATTTTTTTGAGTGATTACGTGGCCTCTCCTTCAAGGATGACCATTCCAAACCCTTATGGTTGAAAATGAGAAACATGTTCATAAAATGAGTGTAGCTAGAGTGGAGATCTTGAATGGCCATTCAAGAACTGATAAATTAAGAAATTAGTTTTTTTTGGTAGGTAACATAAGAAATGAGTTAATTTGTGACTTGTGAAAAATTGAGTGAGCAGGAACAGCCAATGAGGACAAGATGGAAATAGAGAATTGATATGGCTCAAGAGCTCAAAACTATAAAGCATGGGTACTCTATTTTGACTTACGTATCAGTGTTGGACACATGTTGAATATGGACATGTTCAAATATGTCCTAGTTAGTGTCGAACATGCAAAAAAAAAAAAAAAGTATCCATTTTGTTTTTGTTTTTCTGAATTTCATACAAGGACACGTTAGGACATACTAGGGACACGTTTTGGACACAATTTTTAGATTTTTTTTTTTTTTCGGATTTTTTTCCTTATTTTTCTCTTCTTTTCCATTTTCATTTTGGATTATATATATATATATATATACATGTTTTTTCGTAGTTAACAAATCTGTTTTGAAACTTTGGATCATAAATGTTGATAATTAAATAAAGTTCTTGAATTTTTAGTTAATGATTTTGTTATTTAAATATTTTAATAATATTGTTGTGATTTGTGTACTTTTATGTTAATTTTGATTGAATTAATTTTAGGTTTTTTTTATATGGTTATATAAAATAATAAAAAATATATCTTCTACGCATCCCTGACGTATTCGTCTCTTGCATTTTTGAGAAACGCCGGAGGTGTCCGTGTCATGCTTTATTCGTGTCTTGTTTTGTATCCGTGCTTCTAAGGCTTAAAAGGAAGGAGTTCCAAGAACAAGTGGAATGCACAGGGAATTGGTTTTGGAGGTGAGAAAGATAATGATGGCTTATAATCTAATTGAAAATTGGCTACAGGTAGACTTTAGTAGCGAAATATGGCCATAAGCCTTTATTGTTGTTATTGTTGAGGTGGAGAATTGATTCTTGTTATTTGAATTAATTTATATATAAATTAATATTATACTTTTTTAATTTCTTAGGATATATATATATAAGATACTAATTTTTTTTTTCTTTTGAAAAGTATAAGATAGCTAAATTCTATATTTCTTTTTTTCCCCCCATGTTTGTAGAACTTTATTGATTAAATTATTGGTGCAACAAATGCGCACGTAGATAGTGTGCTTAAAAGAAAGATTTTGTTTGGTGCAAGAATTCCTACTTGGTGACCTTATTCAACAATCAGGGCCTGCTTCTTCACTATCAAAATGAATCCCTACGTTCTTCCGTTTTCTACTGTTGTCTTGCTTTTGCTGGAATCTGTTTTTTTCGTTAATTGCTTGCCTTGCCTTGCCTTGTTCTCGTTGTCTTGCTTTTGAGTTGGATCCGCGGACGAGGAGGGGCTAGTGTCCAATACTTATCAGGATCAACACTACCCAACAAATACATGCATTGCAAAAAGCCAATTCTACAACCAATTATTATTAATATTATCATTATTATTTTTATTTTTTATGTATGCTTGAAGTTCGAGTCCTAGCTTGCTCATTCAAGCCCAAGATTGGCTCAACTTTGCTTGTTGAGATTTTTAGGGAGAAGAGTCCAGTCTTGTCCATTTTGTACCCAGACCCCTTGGACACTTTAAGTGATGTTAAGTTGGTAAGAGTACAAGTATCTGAATATGATGTGGATTAATGAATTTTGATTATCCAAGGCTCAATATAGTAGGACTCGAGTCAAGATTAAGATGAAAGATAACATGCATTATCTATTAGGTGACAACGTGGTCGAGGTTGGTAAGTTTCAGTGTAGATTTCTAGAACAATACAAGTATGGTGTGTTAACTAATTGAACCAACTTAAGTTGATGAGGTTGGCACACTGTTTTGACGCAATTATATGACTCGTGATATTCCTTCTTATGTTCAAATAGGACTTGTTCTTGTTCTTTTGACGCATTGATTTTATATATATATATATATATACACACTAAGAAGTACAGATACGGACACGGGACATGGATGCGATGTGATGCGATACGATACGACACGGACACACAGGCACGTTATTTCTCAAAAAAAAAGGATACGGACACGTTGAATATATATAATTTTTTTATATTTTTTATATGACCACATAATAAAAATTTAATGTTATTTCAATTAAAATTAACATAAAACACACAAATTTAAAAATATTATTAAAATATTAAAATAACAAAACCATTAAATAAAAATTAAAGAATTTCTTCATTTAATCATCAACATCCATGATTCAAGTGTCCGGACATGTGTCCAGGAAAATGTCCAAGAGTGTCGGTGTCCGACACAGACACATGAGCCAAAATAAAATGTCTGTACTTCATAGTATATATATATATCCCAAATGTTGTCTTCATTAGTTCATTATGTGTACAAGTATGTGAAAATGCACATAATCTTCTGTGCAATTAGATGATATATACTTAAAGGTACGAGGGATTGGTTTCTTAAGTTGGCAGTTTACCTGAACTTTCAATCACCAAAATTGACCCACAGAATGTGATGTTGGTTTGTTACTCAGGTTGCACTAGATGCAAGAGTGAGCTAATTTCAGTAGGTCGAGTTGAGGGAGTACAAGGAGTTTGGTCGTGGGGTGGGGGCTCTCCCTACGGTGTACTTTGGTTTACCACTGGGAGCTTCTTCCGGAGGATGTGGTGGTGGAAAGGTTTCAAAGAAAGTTGATGTGGTTGAAAGCGGCAATATTTGTCTAAGGGTGGCCGAGTCACTCTCATCAAGAGTGCATTGGCCAACCTTCCCACATATGTCATGTCTCTTCTTCTGATGCCGGTTTTTGTGGGGAAGAAATTGGAGAAAGCTTCAACCAGACTTTCTTTGGGAGGGGAACGAAGGGAAGAGGAAAATTTATCTTGTGAGCTGGGATAAATGAAACGTCCATTGGATGAAGGTGGCTTGGGCTTCAAAGATATGCGGTTATTCAGTAAAGTTCTGCTAGGTAAATGGATGTGGAGATATGGGAAAGAAAATCAAGCTATGTGGAGGAGCGTCATTGCAATTAAATATGGTGAGAGGAGGGTGGTTCTCTGATGAAATCAGGGAGGCCTATGGGTCTGGTGTTTGGAAAGCTATTCAGAAGGGGAGGGAGGATTTTAGGAAGTTGGTGGGCTTTGAGGTGGGTGATGGAGTTGGGGTGCGTTTTTGGGATGATCCGTGGTGCAGGGAAGTGAGCTAAAAGATAAATTCCTCTCTGTCCTATTGCCTCCAATAAGGAGGCATTGGTGCTGGATTGGGTGGATTTTGTGGGGGGCTGAGATTGGTGTGGGGCCCTTGTTTCCGTAGGAATCTTCATGATTGGGAGATGAGGGAGGTGGAGGAGCTAATGACTTTGTTGAGTAGGCATGTGGTAAGGAGGGGGAGGGAGGACTCTTTGATTTGAAGGATTGACAAGCAAAGGACGTTTTCAGTGAGGTCTTTTTTATCTCTTTTTGATTGGGAAAAAGGAAGACGTATTTCCTTGGTAATTGATTTCGAAGACTATTGACCTTCAGACCCAACACTGTTTCAAAGCACGCCACACATCGGAGAGATCTAAAATCACCATTAATACAATTATGTGGAATTATGGAATAGAAGAGCTTATGAATAGTAATTTTTCCAGGAAAAGTTATTTTCATAACAATAAAATTTCATTGTGGAGATTGTAGTAATAATGTATCAGATTTTATAATATAAAAAAGGTGCCAGAGGAGGTGCATCCCAAGTACAAAACAGGTGGATTGATAATTTTTGTGATGCCATACAAAATGATTTTTTTTAATCTAAATTGAATGTCTCCTTAGCTTCAAATGACTTTGATAATCCATGCTGGTCAGAAAGATATTCATGAACTACATACAACGATCATGTGTAGCTGGGAGCCATACTGAAGCTGCAAAAGAGCTAAAAAAGATGATAGCATTCAACACCTTGGTTGTGACTGAATTAGTAGCAGCCATAAAAGGAGAATCATATAACTCTATGTCGGAAGAGCCCATTAAGGAGGAAGAAAAACAGATAGACAAAGATGAGGAAGGGAGTCTCTTCAGTCCATTCGAAAAGAAAGACCTAGCAAGGAACTTGCTGCAAAGTTGGAGAAGCAAAGCAGACAGAGAGAACTCTCAAAGATGATCTTCCAGAAAGGGATAGGACCGATCTCTACAAGACATACTTGCTATTTTGTCTAACAGGAGAAGTCACCAGAATTCCGTTTGGTGCACAAATCACAACAAAGAAGGGTTGATTCTGACTATATTTTACTAAACCAGCTTGGTGGAATCCTAGGCATGACTGGCAAGGAGATTGGGGAAGTACATAGGAGCTTGGCCGAGCAGGGTTTCAGGCAACAAGCTGAGGTGATTTTAGCTGATCGTCAGGTTGACGAAAACCAAGTTGGCTTGCCGCCTCAGTATGCTAAAAAAATAATTAAAGCATAACAACTACAGAATTGGCAGCTGCCCTTGGAACTGCTGTCGGTCAGGGGAGGCTCAGTGTAAAGGAGATAAGAGAACTGAAAGAAACTGGTGTCGACTTAGACAGCATGATATCAGAGAGCTAATGCGAGAACCTCTTTAAGAAAAGTATGGATGAAATTTTCTCATCTGGTATTGGAGAGTTTGATGAAGAGGAAGTGTATCAGAAATTTCCTCTAGACCTTAACATTAATGCTGAGAAGTCAAAAAGGGTTGTTCATGAGCTTGCAAGAACCAGATTATCAAATTCGCTGATTCAGGCTGTAGCACTGTTAAGGCAGAGAAACTGTCCAGGAGTGGTATGGATGTGTGTGTGTGTGTGTGATGTATTTTTTCATCTTGGCAGCCTGTGACTTGTGTTTGATAAATTTTGAGCGCAAACGGTAAAAAATTTAATGCATAAACTGCTGGATCTAAAAAACTTATTTTGTTCTTGTAGGTTGCCTTTCTCAAGTGACTTGCTTGCTTGTGACAAGGCTGTACCTTCACAGCCATTATCATGGGAGGTGCCCGAGGAATTAACTGATCTCTTTGTTATATACTTGAAGAGTGACCCATCACCCGAAAAACTGTCCCGGTTACAGTATCTGCTGAACATAAGTGTGATTCAACAGCAGAAGCTCTAAGAGGGGCGGGGGACAGAGGACTGCCCGTTGGAGCAGTGGAGGAAGAGTTTGTATTTTAAATTTTGTAACCAGATAGGTGTTTTAGACACGGCAAATGGGTTCTGAGCCCACGCGGCTGAGTCACATATTTTTGCTCTCTTTTCTTCATAAATGAAAAAAGTGAAATTTGTCATATAGTTGTTATAATATGAAATATTTAAATCATTGTCAAATTTTGATATGAACAACAACTATGGAGTTTCTCGGTACTTGCATCAGCCACATGGAACTGGCATCACTAGGAATTATTGCTCTCCCATTAACACAATTTTTATAGAAATATGTAGCGCGGCAGGTGAGTTTGCTTGAGGTGGGCGGCCGCAGACACCGCACTAGTTTGGTTTATGCTTCCACAAAGCCACGAGTCAATAAGGAGGGTGCATGTAGCTTGCAAAGAATACAATTTACCTTCTCTGCACTTTTTTGGACCGCTTGCAGACAATTATCTTCCATCCAATTTTCTGAAGCTCCTTTGAGTTCTATGTCTAGTATATCAACTTTCGGCCCTCTAATGTGGTAAGGTCAACTCATTTGAAAACATCCTTAATATTCTCATTTACAGTCAACCCAAGTTAGTAATCTCTAATAAGGAACAACATTTTTAAGTAATCAATTTTATTATAGGATGGATAATTAATAATTTTATTACTTAATTATTAATATTTTTGTTTATTCTTTTGTATGATATTATTTTTTATTATGATATTTCTTAGTAATTATATTTATTAAAATTATTTGGAGTAAAAATAATATAAGTGAGAAAAATATAACATAACAAGAACAGTTTTATTAGTTCAAAAGGACATTAAGTGTTTTATAATAACTAACGTTGAGCATCAAATGTATTTTATTATGAAAGAATAAAATGATGAAAAATTCATATAACGTCTTCTTTTGTATTAAAAGTTTTATTATTCGTCCTCTTGGAAGAATGGGGAGTCGAATCTAAAACTTTTCACAAAGAAAGTATTTTGCTAAAGGCCCCAGGACCAATTGATCCACCCCTTAGGGATTTTTATCAAAAGTCATATACATATAAATAATACTTTCTAATTAATAAAAATATAAGTAAATTTAATAATTTTAATAATTCATAATTTTTTTATATCAAATGTTTATTAATTATAAGAGAATTGACCGACCATCCAAGGGCTGTGACAGAGCGATAAGGATGTTGAAGATAAAATTCAAGTGTCTCGAATTCGGGTCTCCTCTTTGCTAATCGTTGACAGTTAGAGATTAAAAGATAGAGCTGATTGTCACTGAAAAAAAAGAACCAGGATACCCCGACCGAACCATAAAAAAAAAAAAAAAAGAAGCAAATTGACCTAACATTAAACAGTAATGGAGTCCATAAACACTTCATTTTTTATTTTATGCTAAAATGATCCTATTAGTGTTTTTGAAACCTATCCAAAGTCCATCTCTATAAGCAAGCAAGCAATGTGGCAATGCATTATAATAGCTGAGCCCACGCAAAGCACCAATTCAATTGCTGACATTATAATAGTAGAGAAAGAGAAGGCAGTAGCTGTTAGAATTTGCTGGCGAACAGAAGCCCCAGATTCTAGAATCTGTTTTCCAAATTACAAAATTGTCAAACCCACTGAATGAAATGACAACTGTACTTTTAGTCATGGGTATCTAGAAGTGGAAAATACCCACACTTGACAGGATGCCTAAATACCAAGTTTGGATATTAACGCTGTGTTTCGTACCCTAAAAATCCATGCCTTCAAATTGAAATTGGAGAAAAACTAGTTTAGAGTTTGAACTATGGCTTTAAATTTTAATTTTAAAGCATGGATACAAGAAAATTGAACTTTGGCTGCAAAAAATTAGTGGCACTTTCATAAATCGTTGCTAATTGACTGCATATTATAATAACTGCTGCTAATTAGTGACGGATTACAATCTTTGGCAACTCTTACAGTCACCACTTATTGTTTAGAGATGATGTCGTTTTGAGGAATGCAAAAATGTCAGTTTATACTAAATCACCACTAATTAAGAGCAGCTGACAATGATATGGATATAGCGACGACTGTAAAATAATTTATGTGATCACGGAATCCATACTTCACCATAGGGCTGTATGATTAATTTTAAAATAAGAGGGTTTAAATATCATGAGATCAGTAAAAGCATTCTTAGCACAATCATCTTCCTTTTTTTTACTTCTTTTTTTTCTTTGAAATCCTAGCCATTCATTAGCGTCAACTAATTGTAAATTCCTATTAACCTCTCATTCTCTTACCAACTCTACTTTTCGCATTAGAAATGAGAAGATAATGTTACTGGACAACTGTCTGACTTTTCTTACACTCTTAAAACCCTAACAACCATCGAGCCCCAATCTTAAACTAAAAACGCAAATATAAGAAGCCTAGGTGCACAGAGGCTTGATAGTCCACCAAATATGATGTTATAGGTGGCCATATTTTCTGAACAAAGCGCCCAATACAATCCCTGTTTTGTGCATGCAGTTTCATTCAAGGCCGGATATCTATAATTAATTAATACTAAAATTTGTTGAACCATTTGAAAGTTAGGAGAAGGTAGCTTTCATTCCATGAAAAGGATAGGCATCCACCTTGGATTAATGGTAAACCGCCATCCTAAAAATTTCATTCATTCAACGCCAAGGAAGTGTCAGTGTTCAATAAGTCCAAACTATTGTTGCTGTTGTGCTTATCCATCTTGTTTTATTTCAACTTTCAACTCATCCCCTCTTTTAAACCATTACCAAGTTTTATTTTTAAAACAATACTTAACACCAAATTACTATCAGAAAAACTTCTTTTTATCTGTTTTAATCACAATCTGTCACGTATATATTATACAAATATTATTTTTTTTAAAATTTTTAGTTAAAATTAAATAATGACATGATATTTATATAATTACATACATGACAAAATAAAAATGATGACTCAAAATAGGAGAAAATTTCTCTTACCTGATTTAGAATCAAATTATGTCTTAATTTTTATTAACGCTAATGTGAACTTTTTAGACTTTGCAATATTCTCTTCCTCGTCAAAAGATCATTTTTTCAAAGGCTTCTTTTAATTAATGTTTTTTAAATATTTTACTTGTTGAAGGAGACCAGAAGATTCTAAAGTTTGGGGGAACAGCAAAATATGGATTTGAAACTAAGTTTAAAGCAAAAAGGGTATAAAAAAATTATGCTCTAGAGTCATTGACTTATCAGATTCCTTGTGACAAATTTGTTCACACTTAACCACCACCCTCAAGTTTGTCAAAATGTCAAAACCAAGCCATTATTTTTACCCCTTTTCTACCCATAGGATGGACATGCTTCTGTCATCTCTATTTTTTTTCACTCATTATTTTTTTTTTGGCTCGTATCCGTTTCAAAGGGTAGTGTAAAAGTATTATTTGAATTAAATAATTATTTAAGTTAAACAATTAGATATTTGAATGAACGGTTAAAAAATACTTAACAACTACTAAATAGGATATCATACTAGACTTAACTCATTTAATAGAAAAACTAGACTCCCTAGCTTAATTCAAATCATACTTAATAAAAAAGCGTAGTCAATAAAAATAATTTGAAATTTGGTCTAAAAAAATATTAAATGTTTTTAAAATACTGATCCAAACATTAGTAGAATGTGTAGTGTAGTGCAGAAGTAAATCTCTTTATAAAATGGGTTATGTTTGAAAAACGATTTCATATGACATCATCGAGTGTAAGGGTCATATATGAATTAATGGTAGAAAGAATTTTCACTATTTTGAGGTTATTTCAAAACTTTATTATCAAAGTAGGATTTTTTTTTTTATTTTTTTTCTTCTTATCAAAGTAGAGTTGGTTTTTAAAAGACGATGAAAATGTTAATTCAAGTAATGTATTTGTTACAAAAATTAATTCTTAGACAAAAATCTATGTTTTCAATATAAAAAGGTAACTTGAAGCGATACTTCATTAATACTTTCAGCCATATACTAATTAACATTTTCTTCGATCCTATGTCAACATTTAACTGTAGCAGGGGGCATAAGGAATAACTTTTCATTTTGGTTTTTCTTTCCTCTCCTTTGACCTTTTTTTTTTCCTTTCAATTTTTTAATTACAGCTTTGAGCTATGTCCATTATTGCAGTGTCAAATAGTCCAGCAAGGTGCGTCTATAAAATAGCGTTTCTCGTAGAGCTTTCCCAAACATAAAACGCAAGCCTTTTTAATTATCTTCCTCTCTTTCGTCTCTCTTCTAAGAAAAAAAATGGCGTCTTACTCGCACTACTATAGTTTTTACTTCTCTATGATTTTGTTCCTTTCGGGAATGACTTCTGCACAATTATCCTCAAATTTCTATGCGTTCACATGCCCAAGAGCCCTTTCTACCATTAGAACTGCAGTGAACAATGCAGTGGCCAAAGAACATCGCATGGGGGCGTCCTTGCTCCGCCTGCATTTCCACGATTGCTTTGTTAATGCAAGCTCTCTCTCTCTCTCTCTCTCTCTCATATGCATGCATGCAAGCATATGCCTACCCTTAGCATTTTGAAGTCAATGTGTCTATTACAAGCCTTTATTAATTAAATAACGGAATCACTATTTGTTTTTGTTTTTCTCTTTTATTAAATGGTATGATATGATTCTTTTAATTCTTTTCTTAATGATTTTTTTAGAAAAAAAACAAAGCACTAATTAAAGGTGACCGAAGACCAGAAATATATATTTTTGTCATTATTAATTAACAAGCCATCACTATATCGTTGTGGGGAGGTTATTAAGTCACTTTAACGTATGCTAGTTCTAATATTTTTTTTTTTTTTTCTTGGTAAAATGACTGCAGTACCCATTAATTAAAGACATGCAACAAGATTATTTATTTATTTATTTTTATTCGTTTAAAATTATGAATACATAACAACCACCAAATATATATGATTTATATGTAGAGCTTTACGAGGAAGTCATCAATATATTTTGGTCAGTTTTATTGTGAAAACGGCCATGCAAAGCTTGCTTGCATGCATGTAAAAGCACAAATGCCTCTTCTGTAAATTTGTCAGAAAAATGGCTTAGTATGAGATTCTTATTATCTCCCACGTCTAGTAATTAAAGACTGAAATTACATAGTTTTATTCAGAAAAAGATGACCCTGTTTCCAAAGTTTCTAATGTAATTTGTATATTTTTTTGTTTTGTCATGCATTAGAAGGATCATCATCATCATTATTGTTATTGCTATCATCATTATTATTACTATTTTAATGAGATTGCGTGTGTGTATATATTCAACAGGGGTGTGATGCATCTATTCTATTAGATGATACATCAAGTTTCACCGGAGAGAAGACAGCAGGCCCCAACAATAATTCAGTGAGGGGTTTCGATGTGATTGATACCATCAAATCTCAACTTGAGACTATTTGCCCTGCAGTTGTTTCTTGTGCAGATATTCTGGCTGTTGCAGCTCACGATTCTGTCATTGCAGTAAGCAACTTCTTTCTTTTTGAAAGCATAAACAATGAAAATTTAGGCCTATCCTTTAAATTTTTTACTATTTCTACTACTTAAGAAGAAAGGCTGGTAAATAAACACTTGGATTTGAAAAATAAATAATTAAACAAATTTAAAAAGGTCAATGAGCTCATGGTCTCACCAATAGATGATATGTATATTATATAAATGTGACACATCATTTAATCAATCAGATCTTATAATCTAAAATGAGAATGACTACTCTTTCATAGCTCTAAATTATTTTACCTACTCTGTAGAACTCAATTCAATGTACAACACTAAGAAAAAAAGAAAAAAATAAGTCAACCGAGCTTACTAACATCTCCAATCTCCAGTAAGGAACGTAGTCAATTTCTATACTGAAGATGGGACGAGACCAACATTCCCAATATTTATATTTTGTTAAAATTAGTGGATAATGATTCATTTTTCCTTCTCTGACCCATTATTACTTCTTTTTTCCCCAGTTGGGTGGTCCTTCGTGGGCAGTTCAATTAGGCAGAAGAGACTCAACCACGGCAAGTTTAAGTGGCGCAAATAGCGACCTCCCATCCCCTACCATGGATCTCAGTGACCTTATAACTGCCTTCTCAAATAAAGGGTTCACTGCTAAAGAAATGGTTGCTCTCTCAGGTAGGAACAATTTATGTGACATTTTGAATATCAACAAAGCTCATTAAATCCCTCTTTATATATGTATATATTTTTCACTATTGGCTGGACCAAATCTTTGGTTAAGTGGTAAGGTAGTATGTAATTTCTACATAATCATGCAAATCAAATCAGTTTTTGACATGTAACTTATATTTTTAAAACAACTAGTTAGGAACTTTAAGCTACCTTATCCTTGAACTTTTTTCTTAACTCTTTCGAAGTTATTTGCCCAAGAAAAAAAATAGTAATTATACTTGTCTCGCCTTTCAAAAAAGTTGTACTCATAAAACTAATATCCCATTTGAGTGCTTTGAGTGTTCATTAATCTCTCCCACAACATAAACATAAGTAGTAGTTAAGTTTTCATAATGCACGGGTAAATAGTAGTTAAAATTTTCCTCTCCTATTGTATCAAAAAAGAAGGGTGTGACTCACTTGAGAAAGTTGACATATAAGGTGGTACAAGAGGTTAAACATTTAACATTTATGATAAAAAGAGAGGACCTCTTCTAAGATATTTTCCTAACGATTAGAATAAAAGTCACATAAAGTCCTCTCTTTATTTGAAGGTTTGAACCAAGGATCAAAATTTCGTTTCTTTTCCTATCGAAACGGTCGAAACGTTTCCATTTCTCAGAAAACCGAAACGAAACACTAGTGGAATATCGAAATTCACATGTTTCTATGAAAACAAAATTGTTTCAGTAGAAACATATCGAAACTAGTGGAAACATACCGAATCAGATGAAACATTTCTTTTGTATCAACAATAATT
This sequence comes from Nyssa sinensis, assembly GCA_008638375.1. Classification (NCBI taxonomy): domain Eukaryota; kingdom Viridiplantae; phylum Streptophyta; class Magnoliopsida; order Cornales; family Nyssaceae; genus Nyssa; species Nyssa sinensis. The sequence goes on from CM018031.1 coordinate 14,479,035, forward strand.
CTAGAAGTTAGTAAAAAATAATATCCATTTATTTTTCAAGGAATTAAGACTCAAAATTACAAGAAGATATTTCTATTATTTTTTCTAAAATAATAGAAAAGTAGTAGGGGAAATAAAGTGTAGAGAAACAACTATTTTAATACTAAGTTACTAATTATAATAGGTTTAAATTGCTATTTGTTTTACTTTCTATTTTATATGTAACTTGTGTCAAATTATCTAATTCGTGTATATTACATAGTATATATTTATTACGTCTTTAATCATGAATTAGTGTCATTTATCATGAATATGATGTATATGCCTTAAACATGCACAAATATTCAATAAATAAGTTTATTTGTATAAATAAAGAAATTTTAAGTTATGTTTCCACATATTTCCAATTTTTTTTTTTTCTGTTTCCATTATGTTTCCGAAACATTTTACGAAACGTTTCCATTTCCGGACAAACCGAAACTATACATCGAAACGATATTTTGATCCTTAGTTTGAACATTTAACATTCTGTCTACCATTTATTTGAACCATCGGACCATTGAAAATAAAGAGCGAATTGCAGTCATATCATATTCAAACCTTGTTTTTATTGCTCACATCAGTTACATGGAGTTGGAGCTATTTATTCTTTGTTTCTTTCAAAATAATTTATTTTCTTCATTTTTCTTGATTAGGCGCTCATACAATGGGCCAAGCCAGGTGCTTAATGTTTCGAGATCGTATCTACAACGAAACTAACATTGATTCATCATTTGCAACATCACTGAAATCCAACTGTCCAAGAACAGGCGGTGATGGCAATCTTTCCCCACTAGATACTACTAGCCCCTGTCATTTTTGACAATGCTTACTATAAGAATTTGGTAAACAAGAAAGGTCTTATGCACTCAGACCAGCAACTCTTCAATGGCGGTTCTACCGACTCTCAGGTCACCACTTACAGCGCTAACCCGGAAACTTTCTCTGCAGACTTTTCCAGCGCCATGGTGAAGATGGGAAGCCTTAGCCCGCTCACTGGTACCAGTGGCCAGATTAGAAGTAATTGCAGGAAAATAAACTAAGCCCTTTGGCATTGAATAAACTTGTCCCCTGTGTTGTTTTCTCGTAATTTAGTGTACGCATTAAATAAAAGTGATATATCCAAATGTATATATATCACTAATCACTCGAACTTTCTTTATTGGTTTTGCTTGTGTAGTTTCTGATCTTCCAAGAGTTTAGTATAAACTGTAAAGAGTCCTTTGTTTTGTGTGAAAGGAATAAAAACTGACCCTCAACAAATCAAAATGAACCTTTTATTTCTTCATCGTCTCTCTAGCAAGAACATAATTGACACAGTGACATTTGCAAATTCATGACATAATATGGCTGAGTAATATACTTCATTACAATGACACAATAACAACTTTCCCAACGATCAGTGGACAAGAATGTGGCATGCAGTGATATGCTAATTAGTTAACCTTTCTGCAACTCATCTTGATCTCTCCATTACCTATTTTGATCATAGAAGCACCAAAGTCTTTCCCAAATGAACCTAGGGGTAGCTCAGTGGCACAAAGGATGGAGGTAAGTGTGTTAAAAGTACAAGTTTATAATTCGACTCCCACAAAAGTGAAAATCCCTTTGGCACCGTCCACTGAAAGAAGAATTTATCCACTAACAAGGTAAGCCTTGTTTTAGAAGACTTGTGTGGGCTGGAGAATTTACCTATTAACAAAATTGGGACAATGTTCGGCAAGTGAGATTATCTTCATATTTATTAAAAAAAAAAACCTTCCCCAGATGCATCTGGGTTGTAACTGCACTGGATCATCACTCTCACTATCATCACCTTTAAAGATCTCCGGATCAGAATGACAGAGACCCTTTGATTGCAGCAACTCCTGGAAGTAAACTGTGTCAAATATTGTTGTAGTTGCATCAAGTGGTGCCGTGTTGTCATCTCCGCCACTAACAGGGCAGCCCTTTCACAAGGAGGCAGCATACTCAGGGTCTATACTGGTATCATTATATTTCCTGGCCCTGAAAGTGGTGCATCTTGAGAGGCCAATGGTGTGGCCACCACAGAGGACGACCAAGTCTTTCAGGCCAGGTCCGTGAGATTGGAAGTTCGAGAGAAGGTTTGAGAAGTTGAATAATGGGGGAGGGAAATCTGTATTTGCATCGTTAAAACTTGCATTTCTTGCATCCCTTCTGCCTAGCTTGGTAAGATGGGCCTCCCAACTGAAACATGACGCAAGACATTAACAATTAATTATCAGTCTTAGGTTGAGTTAAATCCCATCTTTATCACACACACACACACACATACATACATACATATATATATATATATATAGGTGTTGGGGGGCTGCTTAGAATGAAAACAGAGTCACGAGCAGCTAGCTATAGCTAAGATATCAGCACATGAGACCACACTGCCGTTGCAAGCGGAGTTCACAGCTGCTTTGATTTCATCGACCACATCAAGTCCCTGAGTGAATTCAAATTGGGTGCTGTAGTCTTTTCACCCTTAAAGTTGGCTGTATCATCCAGCAGAGTCGATCCATCACAACCCTGCTAGTGCAACCAAGAAAGTTTTCAAAGTAAACAAAGGGGAGTATTAAAGTCACACTGTGGCTGCATAGATCTCTATTGCAGATAACATTTTAGCTCTCAGGATTTGAGGTATTCTAAAGAGTACTACTGTTCAATCTGAAAAGGTAGGCCGAAGTAGCATGCTGATTAAAAACAATGGCATACTTAAGTAATTTATTACAAGTTTATGAGTCATTTCTTTTACATGTCTAGTCATTGACTAGTTGAGTTGGGCTGAAAAAGCATTTTTCATTCTAAAGATATGTATAGACTACACATTCATTGAGTAGCTAGCTTATACGAAATGCTCTTCTTTGACAAAGATGCCACTTTATTTTCACAGCATGGAAATATCACGTACTCTAAAATCATAGACCATGGAAGTTCGTGTATGCTGGCCGTAGTTTCTCTGCTTATTCCAGGGATCCAAGTGACTTATTAGGAATTTGCCTTTTTATTGATTCCTACTCTTGAATAAGGTACTCCACTCTAGGGATGAATCGAAAAAGAAATCATTATTGGTTCTATCTCCTATTAGTGACATTATTTGATTGTTATAATAATATTTGAGACTGTAAACATTGTAACTTATAGAACTGGTTTTACTTAAAATATCAACTTGCAGCTTATCCCAATTGACAAAAGTTTGAAACAGGCCGTCAATGGTGGAGAGCTTGCTAGGAAATATAGAGGAGCTTGCGACAAGCCTTACACTGGCAATCCCTCTCACATTTTACTAACAAATAGCATACCCTTCATTTACTTCAATTCCCCTCCCCCCCACTTCCTCTTTAACCTGTTACTAACAATTGGCTCCTATCCATCCAGCGAGATACCAAAGGGTCAACCCCCTCAAATTTTTTACATGCTACAAATGAGGAAAATGTTTGAGGGGTTGAGTTTTTTTTTTTTTTTGTGTCAGTTTCTTCTTCCTCCAGAATCTTAATTGATGCTACTGCCACAATAAAATGTTAATTGGTCCATTTTGGCTTTTGCCCTTAAGTGGGACAGGCCATAGTCCAGTGCTCAATTTAGGATTGAAGGACCAAATACGAGAAAAGCCCATGCAAATCAATCAATATCGTTAGGATGCCAAAATGATACATCAAACATTCTACTTAAAAATAGTCATATTGTGTTCCGAAGCAAGGGATTTCCATTTGAGGTTAGTGAAATTGGTTATGGGATGTGATTTTAGATAACTCAAATAGGAGGGATTTTCATAAGACTCTAGATAAAAGATAATCTCTACAAAATGTTAAGAATTACAAGATAATGTAGAATAAATGACTTTTGATTTCATGGATTAATGAGAGTGTTTCAAGGCACGTTCGAAGCAAAGTCATGTGTGGATTAATGATGACCCGAATGTAACCCGACCCAAAAATTGGGCAATTTGAAAAAAAAATTGACCCGCCAATTTTGAGCCGTTTCCTTGTATTTTTTCATTTCCTAATTGTGTTCGAATTCGTATTAATAATTTTTTATACCACAAGTACAAGAAATTAGTAGTTTCCTAATTATTCTAATAGAAGGAGTTAGTAACTTATTAGGATTAGTAGTTTTAACTTTATAAATATGATATATTAGACCTCTTATTATTTAGTTTATAAATAATATTTTAATTTCAAAATTGAAAAGGAGTCCATTTTGTTCTTGATTTATAAGAAATCAATGTGTTCGATTTTCTTTTACATTTTTATGTTGTGTTACAAGGTGAATAGGGTTAAGAGCTTGCCCTGTGAAGTCATGCTCGGTGAATGTGGCAGATTGCAATTTGCAGCATTGATGCCTTTACAATCAAATTCCATGATCTTTATCCAGTTTTCAAAGTCTCCAATTTCCTGTTCAAGCAAACCCATATATAAGTTAAGAAGGAAAGAGCTTAATCATGCTTAATAAACACCATTAAACAAAAGGCCGCCTAATCGTCGTTGTCTCATAAATTAAGATTTTTAAACCAATATTACCTGGAACGTTGGATCGTTATGGTACAGGAAACGGGAACGGGAATGTAAATCGTCACTTGTCATAAAACATGGGACGTTAGGAGTAGGCTTTCTTTGGATCGCTTTGTTAGAACGAAAGACGTTTGTTTGAACTTGATATGCTTTTTAATTATATTTATAATAATATTGGTATGAATATATAAATACCAAAAAGATTTCAATGAATCCAAACAATTATAATAAAATTTTAATGATGTGTGTGTATTTTATATGATTTTTTGAAACTTTTGATATTTTAGATTATAATGCTAAATCTTGCATTCTAAATTGCTAATGATTTATGTTTTGGATCGTGCAATCTCAATTCGCAATTTGCTAAGAAAAGAGCGAAATGTGATAACCATGTTTTTAACCAACTATTTAGCAATTGTAAAACTAATAGGTATTTGGACATCTAATGGTAATCAACCCAGACCAGAGCATATCACATAGTCTTTGAAGATGCATTTTGGTGACGAAGGCATCAACAGGATCATCATACCACAATGGAAATGAGATCAATCATTTGAATCCAATAACGCACTTGTATTAACCAAACATTATGAGAAACAAGGGCTCATTTGAATGTCATCAAAAGTACAACAAATCCTTTGAAATCCAATCAAAAATCAAAGGGCTAAATTTGTTTCAATGAAAGGGTCGAGGAAAGTAGATGGGAACTTGACTAGATAAAGGCTAAAGCATAATCCACACGACCAAAGACTCAACCTCCAATAAAAGCTGCCGGCAGTGAGAAATGTCCAGCACTGAAGAATCCAGAACAGCAAAATGCCCCCACATGAACAAGCTCATGAGCAACTCCATAAGGAAACTGATAGGCCCTGTTTGGATACCAACTCGTTTCACTCATTCTCAAATTTTTTTTTGAAAAACCTGTTTGGATAGTCATTCTCAAATTTTTTTTGAAAAACCTGTTTGAATACCAACTCCGAATTTCACTCCCAATACAACTCTCAAAAGCTGTTTCAAATCTTCTTGCAAAACAATGGGCTTAACCAATTTATCCAGAACGGAAACCCTAAATCCACTCTCGATCTAAACACGAAGTTCAGAGAAAAGACAGAGAAGAGAACAAAGAAACCAAGAACAAAAGCAAGAAAATAGCAGTGGCAAGAGCAGCCTTTGCGGGACCCTTCGTCTTCGAGCAGCCCTACTTCTTTGATGACATCGCATTCCTTCCAAGGCTTCTGGCCCTTCCGGTTATGTCGTCCAGCAGATCCGTCGTTGGGTGAGATCTTGCGAGATCCGGGCTTGAGAGATCCTGAAAACCGGCTGGAGGAGGACTTCCGGGAGTGGCGGCCCACGAAGGAGTGAGAGTGGGTGGTGAGACCATCGATCTTAGCACCGGCGAGGAATGGAACGACGTCGTGGTCTTCTCCCCATCGTGGGAGTCACGCAACGGGCTCTAGACGAAGTACACCAGCCGTCTGGGCGACCTCGTCGGCGACGATGGTGCGAGGCTTGTCACCTGAGGAAGGGTTTGATCCGGCTGTCAACTAAGGAAATTCCGAGGGGAGTGAGAATGGAATGACCTTAGGAAGTTTGGGAGAAAAAGAAAAGAAGAGAAAAAAACAATTTTAATTTTTATCAAAGTATAGAGAAAAAAAAAAGAAAAAAAAAGAGGTCATTATTCTTGTTTTGATGTTTAGTAAAATAAATAAATTATAAAAATTATTTGATAATTATATTTTTTTTATATTTGAAATTTTTAACATTGATAATTATAAATATTTTTTGTATTTTAAAAAATTTATTAAATAAATTTTATTTTCTTTTTAAATTTTAATTTCTAAAGAGTTTAAATAAATTAATTTCAATTTCTATTCTATCCAAACACATTTTCACAATTTTTAACTCAAAAATTGAATTCTGATTAACATAATTAAACGCATTTTCGTAATTTTCAAAAAATCAATTACAAAATTTTGAAACACATTTCAGAAATATTTTTTAAAAAATCATATCTGAATCACTATCCAAACGCAGCCGTACTCTTTTCCCTTTTCTTAATTCGTTTTTATTATAATTTTTTTTGGAGCTTCCTAGCATCTACAGTGACAAGGATAATAGCCCAACAACAGGGACAAATCCAGGAATTTACTCTTTTGGTAGGGTAATAAGGAGGGGTATATTTGAATCAATGTTAACCGGGATAAAAAAGTAAGGAGGGGCCAAATTGAAATTAAGATAGAAGTAAGGCATGAAAAACTTTAAACCCAAAGAAGGCAAAAACATAAATTGAAACAATCTATTTGGATTTTTTTGAAAAGTATAAAAAAATCAAATAAAAAGGATTGATGGGGAAAACTGACCATAAAAAATTCAAATAAAAAAGATTGATGGAGAAAGTTGACCCTCACAGTCACAGTCTCAGAAGCTACAGCACCTTTGTTAATGTATATTGAGTGTGTATCCTCATACTGACCCCATATAGGATTCACCTACCTACATTTATTACTTGCCTAGCCACCTTCACCTACCCACTTGTCATATATGGCCTCTACATACCCCCAAGTGTAAAGCCTATGCACTCGAGTCAATATAGTCATTTGATTTATACTTAGATGAATTGATACTTACTATTATAAGTCTCATTAACGAAACTGACTTTGTGTGAATATAAAAACATATGAGTATTAATACATGAATATTTAAATATTACTTTTGTAACTAATTGTACACCACTTTGTTCTTTGGTCTCAAATCATCATTGCCTCACAAAAGTAAGGACACCTAACAGCGGTGACAAAATCAACCTATAGCCTCCAAGATGGAAGCCGCACTTCCACGGCACCTCCAAGTTGAGAAATGAGAAAGTGGGGTGTTTGTTAATAGCCACCATAATTGTGGCTGCCAATGCTCGAATTTCGACTCAATCCACTTCTCATTTGTGAAAGATTCTTGGACACCACCATTCACAGCATCTATCAGACGCGCACCGCAGTTCTAATCGCATCTTTCTTCACTTCTGTTTTTTAAAAAAGTATGAATTCGAGGTAAGTGATTCAAAACTGAATTCAAGCATAGAGTCATCAACTAGGGTTTCACGAATACAAAACCCTAACTCAGATTTCACAAAAGATGCATGCGTAGATGACGTTTGAATACAGGAAAAGTAGAGAGAAACTAATCGGTGTGTTTCCTAAGTTTGATTGAAGTGTGGTGGTGATCCTCGATCCGTCTTGGTGGGGTAGAGCACGCGCTAGGGAAGTATTCTTGAGGGAGGTTTGGCACGTCGCGTATTAATGTATCATTTTAATAACACTTTATTATATATATTATGTCTCACTAAAAAAAATGAGTCATATTATACATGATAAGACACTATTGGATGGATACATTGTTACCTCACTGTACTACATCCATTCAAAAAAAAATTTATGTCGGGAATAATTGTGGCAAACAAATAATCCGTAGTCTTAGGTTAGATGGCATTAGTAATAATATACGTGTGACCTGCCTATTATTTTAGAGTACACATTAAAATAGAAAAATTATTCATTACATCAGAATCAATGTACCTTGTAGTTGGAAGATATGTCACATGCAAAGTTCCGTGTACATATGACATGTCATAGACCATGATTCCAAGATAGTGTGAAATATCAAATGCCAGATTGAGTTTCGATTCTTACTTACATCGGATTATCGTGTACCTTAATAGGGTTTAACATGCCATATTAAGTAAGAGCAATTCCAACAATGTGAAATATTTTTTGATCTAAAAAAACTAATTTACATATTGTTACAATATTTATGCAAACACCAATAACTCTCAACATTACATTATTCTAAGAATGATAATTAAATTACAGTAACAATGCATCCGAATCTATGCGCCTTGTGATTGGATGATATATTATGTGTAATTTAGTGAGTTTATGCGTATGTGACATATCATAAACTATAATCCTAAAAGAATACCAAATATCAAATGCTAGAATATGTTTTGATTCTTATATGCAATCGGGTCATCCTGTACCTTAATATGGTTTAACATGCTATATTAAATAAGAGCAGTTCTAACAAAGGAAGTTAATTGAAATAATATAACCCTGGTAAGTCACCTTATCTATCATTTCCATCCATTAACTCTCATAATCTCTTGATTTCCGTAAAATCAAACAAAAATTGAGGAAAAATAGAGGATATTATAATCAAAGATGAAAAAATTTACATTTTTTGATCATCTCTCCACCTATGATAATCATTCGGTGTGCAAATCGGGTATATTAAATGTTGGGGCTGATAAATATAAAAATGAGAATTTACGTTTAAAAATTATTAATTTATATATGAATAATGTCAAATATTATATCTATTTTCTGTTAATATTTCTTTTAATATATTTTCTAAATAGAACTATCACAAAATAATAACTTTAACTTGTGAAGAGGACAAAAGAAGTTCAAAAGAAAACTTATATAATTATAATAGTTAGTGCTTAAGATTGATGTCGTGTAAGTGCTCACTTTTTATGTTGTTGGTGTGAGTTTGATTTTTTATTTTCACATTCTTGTATAAAAAAAATAATAAGTAATATCCGTTTAAAAGAGATTCAAATTATAGAAGTGTTAAAAGAAATAAGTAGTATTATCGAATAGAAGTGCTGATCAGGAGAAAGAGTTGAATTTTTGATAAAAAATTATTCAAAAATGATTATATGGTAAATTTTACTTTTCTGTCCTTTATTTAACAAATAATTCATGTGCATATATATATATATATATATGCAAATTGAATAAACATCAAATATATATATAATAAATATTATATATTATGAAAAATATATTAATATGAAATATTAATCAATAAATAGATTGTATAGATATATAATATATAATATGTATTTGAAATATAATATATATATATATATATACACATACAATACAACTTATATACATATATATATATATATAATGTTGATAAAAGTAAAGAAAAATGAGAAGAAAGAATGAGAAGTGGGACATATTGACGTGGAAAGAATAGAGGATAAAAATGTAAATTACGGAACTTCTTTTTAAAAGCGCCTAACAAGTGCTTCTTTCAATAGTAAAAGTTATGTCTTCCAAATGGCTAAATAACAAGAGAGGTTACATTTTCTACCAGGAAATGGTGAAGTTGGCCACAGGACGCAGCCCCAAACGGGGCCTATAAAGTTCATCAAATCACGTTTCTTTGAAATTTGAATACATATCATGTAAAATAAAACCCATACCATGGTCAACTTTCTTTTCTTAAACAAAGTTGCGCCAAATCTTGTAAAAAAAATAAATAAATATTTGAAAAAAAGCAAACATCCTGGAAATGTTTGATATTTCATATATGATTACCTATTTTTGTTTATTTATTAATCTGTCAAGGATATTTTTTTATATTAATTATATATTTTGTTATTTTATTTAAATTTTTAATAAAAATTATGATAATTTATGTCAACATGTAAACAAATTAGTTAAAATTTTTAGATAAATGTAACATTATTCTATTATAAAATAATGAAAAATCACAAAGTCCAATTCATTTCTTCAATACTTTTGTGCGTTCTTCTTCCATTTGTGTTCTTCCTAATTTTGTGTTCATAGTTGGAGATTACTGTTATTTTCAGATCAAGGTAAGTCGATTTTACAACTAAAAAATAATAATAATTGAAATTTCAACAATAATACTTGATTTTAAATTAGATAAGAAGATTTTTTTTATCTTATTAGTACACGTGTCTCTATTAAAATATACTATATATACAATCACATGAATATTATATGATTATTTATTTTCAAATAAAATATAAAATTAATTAAAACAAAAATAAATATATAATAAATTATAATTAAAATACATATTCAAATCAAATAAAATTCTTCTTACTCAATTTCAAATAAAATAATATATAATTTAAATTCACATCATTTGCTAATTATGAATCACACTTTACTATAAGGAAAAGACAATTCTTCTTAGTAGTCGAACAAACTTTTAGCTAATTAAGAGTAACAAAATTTATTAGAGGATGCAATGCTGAATAATTCAAAAGGAAATCACTTTCAATAAGGCCAATTTTTCTACGAAAATTAACGACTTTGAAAACAACCAAACATCATAATGATTTTTCTTTGAAATTAATGTTGTTCCGACCTTGTTGGAAATAGCAGCCGTTGTTTTGCATTTCTCATGTCCAACTTTGCCACTTATTCTTCTTATTCATGCAAGCTGACATCAAAGTAGTTACTGTATTAATTTCATTTCTTGGACCAAGTTGACGGACGAAAATGATGACTGAAAAAGAAGGAACAACCTACAGGTGATGATTACTTCTAACAATGCTAATCAGGCAGGTGGCGGTTCTCATGTTGAAAAAACAATTATTATCTTTTAACTTTAATTTTGTTATAATTTAAAAATTACACCCACAAAAATTTTAATATTTCTATAACAGTTTTACTCTCTCTCTCTCTCTCTCTCTATATATATATATATATATTGCCTTCAAACACAAAATCTTTGGTTCGTCATTGTTTAGGACATATTTAAAAAATTATTTAAATTTAGACTTAAAACTTAAATTTAAATTTAAATTCTTTAAAAATAATTTTACTTCCAATTCTAGATTTAAATCATATCAAATTTTTACTCAAATTCAAATCAAATTTATAAAATATTATTCATAAATTTAAATTACTATTTAAAGTCAACTTTAAAATATTTAAGACATAGATGAATTTTTTTTCAAAAAAATTAAATAAAATCTTAAGTGACCATAAAAAACTTTATAACAAATGAAGATTTGAGTAAACATCACATATGGCCTAACATAAATCAATTTGATTAGAGTTCATTAGTACAAGTTTGAGCGGAAACATATCGAGATTTTTTCTCTTTAAACAATAAGTCAAAATCGAGCCTCATATTATACGTACATATATTTATATTAGTTCTTCCATACTTCATCAATATTTTTAAAAATATTAGTGCAAGCTTAAAAAAAATTATTAAATAATTTTGATACACTACATGTCAATACACATTTTTAATAATAATCTATTACATGTACTCTATTTTATTAAAAATAAATAAATCATATTTAATAATATTAAATTATTACATTGACACCTCAATACGACAAATCCATTCAAATTGATTAATATGTTTAGATGGGGCCAAATGAACTTTCATTGGCCTTTGACGAGACTTAAAAGGCATAGTTTACATTTTAGAATCTTTGATAAAAGCATGAATGCAATAAAGATTAGGTGTTGACAAGATAATTTGACAGCTGGATTAGAAAAATCAAATGAATAAAGTTATCCAGGATTTGGTAGCACATGATATCATAATTAATTTAGTCTTCCCCATGACTTAGACGTCCATGAAAACATTTTGTTTGGATAGACAGAATCCGGTAAAAAATCATCCATCAAATTTAATGCATAGCTTATCACATGGTCCATAACTTCAAAAGGTCAAATATTCACTTGAAACAGAGTTCTTGATCAGTTGATTCTGCATAGGGTTAGTGAGTTATATTGATTTTACATCAATTCATTTGATATATATTTTTTACAATACTATCAATGTTATTTAAAAAGTTACTTTACAGAATTTTTATTTTAAAGCCTAGCATTGCTTTTTATCAAATAAAAAAAAAAAACAAATGGTGTTACATTATTTTTATCTCATATTTTTAATAACTATGACGTTACAGTATCTTTAATTTGAGCACTATTATCTAATTGAACTTCAAATCAATATAAAATAGAAAATAATTAAGATTTTGACTAGTTCGGTTGTTCATTTATTTGAATGCAATAATATTGTCGGTTCATTAAAAAAAAATATCATAAAATTATTTGCTAAATAATGTTATATTATTTTATTAATTTTACACCAAATCATGATATGATATATACTTCCTCCAATATTATTATGTTATTTAAAAAGTTACTTTTGATTTTTTTTTTTTTTGTTTTTTTTTGAAGAAACCTAAGATTGTTATTCATGTGTATGTACAAATGATCTTATATTATTTTTATCTCTTATTTCTAATAACTATGACGTGACATTAATTTTTCTTTTTTTATGAATTGGTTAGGAATATTTTATATAGTTTACACATACTAAATTAAGTTTTTATTTTCATGATATTCAAGTTCACTCTTTAATTTCTTACTATCAACGATTACAATAGAGTAAATTTGAATTCGAGACACTGAATTTGACACTAACTTTAATTGAGCACTAAAACTACACCTTGTATGCTGGTCTAAATCAACTACCAATAAATTATTAGGGGGTTTGGGAATCAGGAACTGAGGATCATGAATGATTGTCTCTTGCTTAAATGGTGGTGGCGTTTCGGTACAGAAAAAAATCTCTTTGGAAGAAAGCAATTTTGGGAAAGTATCAATCCTTGAATGGGATCTGGCTGCCTAATTCATCTTCTCCTAATAAATTTTCTCGTATATGACTGGACATTCTTAATGTCAATTCTAGACAGTCAACTCGTCACCAATTATTCATCTCAAATTTGAGCTTATAGATTGGTAATGGCAAATTGATTTCATTTTGGAAAGATCCTTGGGTTTCTAATCAACCTCTATCAGCCTTATTTCTAAGACTCTTCAGTCTGTCTACTTCTAAGAATGGTAATCTGGAAGATTTCATAGCCTTTAGGCTTTCACCGAATAATTGATTTTTTTCTTTTCGCCGATCTCCTTTTGCATGTGAGGAAGAAGACATCTCAAGTCTCCAGGTTTTATTGTTTAATGCTCCTGCAATCTCTGATTCTCGCCTGGATTGTTTGACATGTATTAGCAGATTAATTAGTAGTCCTTTTATTTTTGTCTCTATTATAACAGATAGTTTTTTTTAGAAGAATAGTTTGTTATTCTTAGTGGCTGAGGTGTACAACCTCTCCGTGATATGTGGGATAGGTGATGTACCAAGGCATCCATCATATATACTTTGTACTGTCCATATTTCTTTTTCAATTTGAGAGAATGTTTTATTCTTCTTCTTTCATTCTTCCATTGTAGTATGGTATCAGAGCATTTCTTCTGCTGCGTCTATTTCACCCCTCGTCTAGAAAATGGCACGAGGTAGTCAAAATAATAACAACAATCGCTTTCAGCCACTCACTCCGCCGTCCTCGGGTAGCACAAGTGCTCCAGAGCAAGTATCCATGAAAAATCTGAGTAGTCATTTCTTCTTACATAGTGGCGATCATCATGGCTTGGTGATCGTTTCACATTTGCTCACTGGTTCTAACTATAACACTGGAGTCGTGCTATGCTTATGGCACTCAATGCTAAGAACAAACTTGGTTTTGTGGATGGCTCCATTTCATAACCCAAGTCCCAATGACCCAGCTGCTGGACTCTGGTCACGGTGTAATAGTATGGTTACATCTTGGCTTTTGAATGCTTGCTTCAAAAGAGATTGCAGACAGTCTCTTATATCTTAACAGTGCACATGCCGTTTGGACAGATCTGCATGATCGATTTCGTCAAAGTAATGCACCATGCATTTTCCAGATCAAGCAACAACTTCACTGGTTTGTCACAGGGCTCACTCGATGTTAACACCTATTATACACGACTGAAAATTCTCTGGGATGAAATCACAAATTTTTAGCCAATTCGGGTTTGTCAATGTGGGGGTATGAAGACCTGGATGGATTATCAACAATAAGAATGCGTTATGCAGTTTATGATGGGGTTAAATGAGTCTTATGCTGGAATGCGTGGGCAAGTTTTGATGCTCGATCCTTTGCCCTCTGTTGCGAAGGTGTTCAACCTGGTTGTCCAAGAAGAAATACAACGAGCTATTGGATCTGGGCAGCTTCCATCATCGGAATCAATGGCTTTCAATATTTCTCAGCCTTCATCATTTATTGTAGTAGCTTCTATTCAGAATAAGCCCAAACGAGACCGACTCATTTGTTCTCATTGTGGGGCTATGGTTCATACAGTGGACCGTTGCTACAAATTGCACGGATATCCACTTGGTTATAAGTCCAAATCGAAGTCCCAATCCTCAGCTCAGCCTAACTTCCCTCAATCCATAAATATGATGAAGCCTCAATCGGAGCAATCGAGAACCTTCCTTTCTTTTCATTTAACTGCAACGACTGTGGCACCACAAGCATATTCTAGCTCGCTTTCTACAGACCAAGTACAACAACTCATTGCTTATCTCTCTTCTCAACTTCAACAACAGGCTCTTGACACACTTGATTCTCAACCTACGAATCCTTCTGTTTCTCATATCTTTGGTAATTATCTCACAGCCTTTTCTTTGTCACATCCTTTTTTAACTCGTGATGCTTGGGTCATTGATACAGGTGCCACTCATCATGTCTGCTGTAATCTCTCACTTTTCTCACAATCGACACTCATTCACAATACCACAATGACACTCCCTAATGGTCAAACTATAGAAATTAGACGAATAGGGTCTGTGAAATTGTTTGACACTTTGAGCTTGCATAATGTGTTGTTTGTGCCTATGTTTGCCTTCAATCTTCTTAGCATTAGTGCTCTCACTCTTAGCTTCAATTGCTGTGTTAATTTTCTTTCACATTCGTGTGTGATTCAGTACCTCAATCAGGGCTTGATGATTGGGAAGGGTAGAAGGCGACAAAATCTATATCTTTTAGATTTAGGAAATGATCTATGTAATTCAGTTTTATCATGTTTTGTAATGTCAAAGAGTGATATTTGGCATTCACGCCTTGAGCATCCATCTTCTGTAAAACTTCAACTTTTACATAATAAATTACATATTCCTCAAGCTTTGTCTCATTTATCTTCGCATTGTAAAACTTGTCATATGGCAAAACAAAAACGACTTCCTTTTGTTTCAAATAATCACATGTCTACAAATTCTTTTGATCTCGTGCATATTGACATTTGGGAACCTTTCCATGTTAGTACCCCAGCTGGTCATAGGTACTTCCTTACAATTGTGGATGATTGCACACATGTAACTTGGGTGTATCTTTTACGCACAAAGGTTGATGTTATTACTGTGTTCCCTAATTTTTTTTACCATGATTTCAACACAATACAATATTTGCATCAAATCAGTTCGTTCTAATAATGCACTAGAGTTTTCATTTCATGATGTTTTTCGTTCTAAAGGAATAGTTTCTTATCACTCTTGTGTTCAAACACCTAAACAAAATTTAGTGGTTGAACGCAAACATCAACATATTCTTAATGTTTCCCATGCATTACTTTTCCAATCTAGTGTTCCTCTTTGTTATTGGGGTGACTGTATTTTGACTACTGTT